>JARJCX010000018.1:0-1200000 GCA_029282285.1 Mycena rebaudengoi
AAAAAACAACCATACCTGCGGCATCGTGGTATGCCTGAACCGCCTCTCACTAGAGGCACGTTAGGGGGTCAAACCCCCCTCTAACTAGAGCCGATCTGTGGTATTATCAGGTGGAAGTGAAACGCGAAACAGAGCGTGAAGAGCGAAAGAAAGAAAGCGTTGGCGTACAAGCCTCGTACGTCACAGACAGCAGCAGAGCCGCGTACGTGAAGCATGCAAGAGCCGTGTACGAGAGCTGGCTCCGCGAAAGGGTGCGTACGAGAGGTGGGAGCATATGATAGCGACACCAGCTCTGCTCTTCAGCAAATTTCAGAAAGACTGGGGTGTACAAGAGGACACGGTGCACGATATGGTGTTGCGTACAAGAGCGTCGTCCGCCCCGCGTGCCTCAAAAGCGCAAGGACCCCCCATAAAAAGTACGATGTGCACAAGTGCCTAAAAAACAAGGCGCCGGACGCGAATGAAGAGCCAGAGGACGGAAAGAAAATGAAGAGCGAGCAGGACGGAGACTCATCAGCGCGACAATTTTTTTCGGCGGCAATGCGATGGGCATGCGCCGAGCTGCTGCAGGCGCGGAGTTTGACATCAGAGATGGTGGTGGCGACGGACGAGGGCGCGAGGATGGGCACAGTGGAGGCGGTGGTGCTGCGCAGGAGCCAGACGAGCTTCACGAAGTTGGAATACAGGGGACAAGGTTGTGGATGTCGTCTGACCACAGGACTAGCACGCGTTGGTCAGGTTAAAATAAAATAATAAAGCGTAGTTAGGATGCGGAGGAGGTTGGAATGGGGCGGGGCATATGAGAGAGGTGTCCTTCTCCGCTTGCAAAAGGCGACTTTGAGGGCTATAGTCCGCATATATGCAGGCAGAGGACTGGACAGGGACTATATTATAGTGGAAACCGCAGATTTAATAACTCTACTCCCAAAGTGAGTGCAGGAGTCATTGGGTGTGATGGGGTATATGAAACCGAGAAATGAAGGGTTTATGTGAAGAATCTCGGACAAAAGTGGGGTCCCAACACCCAACCAAAAAATCTGGAGCACCTTTGCCCTTCCAGCCAACACTGACCGGCACTGACCTGAAAGATTGAGGTAGAATGGAAGAGCAGTAGGTGTATATATGTGGACGGCACACTCCGTGATGGATATGATCTGTACACCGGATAGATGCGGCGAATCACGCATCAATGATGGCTCCATTTTTGAGCACTTTCATGTTTTTTTTTGTCGGGTAAGATCGG
This sequence comes from Mycena rebaudengoi, assembly GCA_029282285.1. Taxonomy (NCBI): domain Eukaryota; kingdom Fungi; phylum Basidiomycota; class Agaricomycetes; order Agaricales; family Mycenaceae; genus Mycena; species Mycena rebaudengoi. Next base: position 1,244 of record JARJCX010000018.1, read on the forward strand.
GTGCAGGCAGCGGGAGGTGTCGGATCACCCATCAATGATGGCTCCAGTTTCGAGCACTTTCATGTTTTTTTTTTCTCGGGTACGATTGGGTGCACGCACGGGAAACATCGGATCACCCATCAATGATGGCTCTAGTTTCGAGCACTTTCATGTTTTTTTTCTCGGGTACAATCGGGTGTACGCACGGGAAGCATCGGATCACCGATCAATGATGGCTCCATTTTCGAGCACTTTCATGTTTTTTTTCTCGGGTACGATCAGGTGCATGTACGGGAGGCGTCGGATCAACCGAAAATGATGCATTCTATTTTCGCTGCAAAAAATGAAAAAAAATTCCGACCCACAAGACCCATTACTAAAGATAGTGGGAATTTTCTGTTTAAGTTCGTCGTTTTACTCGGCACGTTCAAGAACTGGAACATCGGCCATCATTATTCCTTCGACACAAGGCCGGGTGGGTTTTTCATATAGAAACCTTTCCCCAACACCGACCACCAACCCTAACTGCTAACCCAAACCAGAACCACTAACCCAAACCCCTAACGCTAACCGCTAACCTCTAACCACTAATCTCTAACCGTAACCAGCTAACCCAAACCTCCAGCCGAGCTCGGCACGCCGCTGATTCTGTGATGTGCCGACAGGCACGCTGTACGTTGATCCAGGGAAAGTGACGAATTTTCGATGAAATTCCTTGAACTCACGAACTTTCATAGAATGCCATCAAACTGATGAGTTTAAGCGAAGTAACGAAGTGACGAAGATGGCGTGGACTCGGGCGTCGCACCGGTGTAGATGCATGAGTGCGGCGGGCAAAGATGCGAGCGTAGTCCGGCGCGCCTTCTCCCAGATCATGACGAGATCGAGGTGTGCCGGCGTCTTGCCCCAGACCCCAAATCCGCATGATGGAAATGTTAGGAGGAGGAGAACGCGCCTAAAACATGTGATTGGCTTAGGTGGCACTTCGATTGGGGCTTCGGTTGGACATCAGCGAGGTGCTGGGCGCATGTCGGATGGCGACGTCGAGGGGATCGGAGAGTGGCGAGTGGGTCAAACTTGGGTCAAACAGCATAATAACTTGGGGTAAAGGGCCATTGCTACGCCCGGCAGGTACGAGTACTTATGAGTGTAAATGGACAGCTATCAATATGATCAATTAAGACACTAATGTAGGCTGATTGTAAATAAGAGAAAATTGTGCATTCAAGCGATGCATGGTAGTCAATCAAAAAATGGCATGACATACGTAGTTCCTTCGGACATGATATTTATACAGTCATCAACTGAAATAAACACCCAAAAAAAGAGAAATCAGTAGGAGGTCAAATTGACGGCGCAGTACTGACAGCCAATACCGAAATACATTATGTGATCCATTACTTGCTCCCATTTGTAGAAAGAACAGGTCACCAATTTAAAGCTGTCGCGCCATCCCATATTATGAGTTACACCGGGATTGAAAATGGACAAGGGGCCATCGGCTTTTGGAAAATGTATATGGGGTTGAAAAGTTTTTTAAGGCGGAATCTCAGACCCCCCCCCCATGCCCCTCCAAATGAGGAAGGAGTTTCCCACCCTTCAACGGCCCGCGATATTTGATGCCATCAATGATGCCAAACAGGACCAACTCAAATGCAGTCGGTGCAAAAGCTGGCATTTGGCTTATGTGGGATAGCTTTTAGAGTGCGGAGGAGAATCCTCACTGTAAAAATGTCACTTATCCCTACTCAGATTTTCTTAGCTAGCCATCCCCCATCCTGAGCGCGCTGTTTAAACGGGCATGCAACAAAATTCAGCGCAGGTACTACAAATAAATTGTGTATAACCTAGTGCCATGGTCACTTCATCTTGGTGCATGTGCACTGGTTGAACAATTCAATTTTTTCAATCAAAATATTGGTGCAAAACTTGATTTATTTTTCACACATTTTTCACTTCAAATGTATCTGAAAAATCCATAACTTTTCCAGTATTTTTGTGAAAAAATTCAAAAATTTTCAGTAAAGCTGCAAAAGGACTGAAAAATCTATAAAATTTCCAGAGACATTTCCAGCAAAAAATGTGTGAAAAATAAATCAAGTTTTGCACCAATATTTTGATTGAAAAAATTGAATTGTTCAACCAGTGCACATGCACCAAGATGAAGTGACCATGGCACTAGGTTATACACAATTTATTTGTAGTACCTGCGCTGAATTTTGTTGCATGCCTGTTTAAACAGCGCGCTCAGGTCGGGGGATGGCTAGCTAAGAAAATCTGAGTAGGGATAAGTGACATTTTTACAGTGAGGATCCTCCTCCGCACTCTAAAAGCTATCCCACATAAGCCAAATGCCAGCTTTTGCACCGACTGCATTTGAGTTGGTCCTGTTTGGCATCAACCCCAAAAATGGGGCGATAACTCGCACGCAGCGTCCGGGAGGTGGTATATATGCTCAGAAAGCGGTTCAGTCACGCATTGTCACACCTGCCATAAAGGTCACGCTTGTGGTGAAGGTACCGTCTCCTGGACGCCCCGCACAAGCTTTCGCTCCGGTCCTTGTGGTAACATCGTTTTTTAAGCCATAGGAGTGTGCTTGTAAAATACGAAACGGAACGGTTCAGCGAACAGTACTGAACGCGAAATTTTGAGTCACACAATCAGAATTTAACATCTTTTGCTGGGGCCCTGATGCGCACTCCTTTCTGGTTGGAATTGCTTCATTTTCTTTGCTAATCAAATGCTCCTGGTACCGACTCAGGTACCAGGTCTCCAAACCAGAAATAAAACATGTCTATTGCAGCCGCGTTTATGCACTCGATCGTGTCGGTCCGAACTCCGAGTGTAAAACCTCTCACGCCTGTCAAACCTGATGACTGATCAACAGGGGTCCACACGCTGATGAACAGGTGCCTAAATGTTTGGGCTCATAGTCCATCACTGTGGTTACCTATCGATAGGTACTGCACCCGGGCTGATGGATGATCCCATTCTTGATCTGCATGATCCTGACACCGCGTGCCGGCGGTTTCCGCATTTCTTAGAATAAGACAAAACCCGCTAAATTATACCTGTGTAACTCTTCGGGGACATTGGATTTTGATAAAAACCAGATCTATGAACAGCCTCAAACCGGGTTCATGTTATAATTGTTTTTTTTCCTGCATGCTTTTTAGCCAAGAGGATGAAATGTAAAAATCTCCCGCATATCTTGGTTTTCTTTTTCAGTAGGCGCATCAGAAATTTTCAAAACACAATGATATCCTGCAGTCCACAAAGCCGATAGAGAGTGGGAGAAACATAAGATTTGGAATAATTTCAAAACACGGCTCAAACGAGGTCAATTTATGTAATGTGAGAGAACGGTAGACCGGGAATCTAAAGTCTTATAGCTAGATTTTATAGTGGGACACTGGGATCCTTGGATACTTCATGGAAAATGCCAATGCCCCAGCCTTTGATATACTTTGCCCGTATCAAGGCCTAGGTCACTAAATATAAGTAGTGATTGAATAGAGAATTGATCTCGAACGCAACCGCGAATAAGGAACCGTGATTATGGGAGTCCGTTACACCCAGTACTACATAGTAAAAATAAGCCGGTGCAGAGCATGCACGTTTGCTGGAGAGGTGCACATTATGTCCCCGTGTTGACATTCCGCTCCGGCTACATTAACCGTGACATGCGCAAATGTCCAGCGGCCGATGGTGTCAATTCTGGCTGCGACGCGGGTTTGGAGTGAAGCTGCATAATAATTCAGCCTACTCAGACCGCCGCATATGGTGTTTCTTCGAGTCAGGGTGCAGCCAGAGACTCACGCGACACTGGTGCAGTTCTGGGGCTTGAAATTAGACTCTGTAGCTGCCAGCATTGCTTATTCCATACTACTCAATGGAGCAGTGCACTATCAATGCAACTTTTTGACTTTGATTTAAAAAATATACCAAACCTGCCGACTCGTAGAAAGGCAGAGTGCGCAGCACTATTTTGTCTTCTTCTGGTTTTAAAAAAAACCTCGGTGGTTCAGAATTTGGTGTCGGGCAGGGGCTGGGATTGAGAGGATCTGAATTCTGCAAAGAAAACCAGAGAGACTGAAATCCGACTCACAGAAAACGTTTTTAAACATCTTAAAAATTTCTTAATTCAGGTCACAAATAATATAATACTCACGGGTTCCGGTGCTTATATGCTGTACAAGAGGCTCCAGAAGACTGTTAGATGGTGATATAAATTTCTCCAGATGGTGTCCGCAGATGAGGTGAAAAGAAAACGACGTGTCGTGGACGCATCACGCAATAACGGCAGCACGTGAGCTGATTTGTGAATATCTTGAAACCCATTGGCTGACGATATGATGTTAACTCCGAAAGCGACAGGTCTTGAAAGCGCTGATCATCAGCGGAACAGCGGCTTCGATAGTGCAATCAAGACTTCGGGCTGCTTTTTGGGGCGGAACGGCGACGTGTGGGCTTGATTTTAGCATTTGTATAGGCTCCAGATATCTAAGTAAATCTCTCTCTCTTTTCTTCTTTTTTCCTTTTTTTTCAACTTGAAAAAACGCGTTTTTTGCCCAGAACCACAGACATAGTCCATGAGCCAAAGTTTGAAGCTCTCAACGGCTTCAACGCGCTGACCGTCAGCCTTGCGACCAGTAAAATAACCAAATACTGGATGATACTTTGGTACACAGTGTCATAATATGTTCAGTGCATATACATGTAATCGGTAATTAAAGTGCGAAAATATCAACAGCATCAATCCTTGTCCATCGCAAAAACCACTCCTTCCCAGATGTACAGTCCCTCGCTCCCAACGTCCTCGGGAGGTTCCACCAACCCTTCCTTGATGGTGTCCGCCAGTTCCATCTCGTAAGCGTTGTCCCTAGGTGGTTCCAAACTTAAATCTAAAATAGTGGTACCGACTCAGGTACCAGGTCTCCAAACCAGAAATAAAACATGTCTATTGCATCCGTGTTTACGCACTCAATCATGTCGGACCGAGGTCCGATCCAAAATTAGAAACCCTCAATTGGTCTAGTTAACGGCAATCACCGAATGATGCGCTTGAGGAGAAGGAGGGCCAATCTTGATTTGAAATCCAGCCAGGCTCTCTCCAATAGTGTGAGGACCTAGTAGTCGAGAGCAAAAAAAAGAAACAACTCATTTTTCGTTAGAATTAGGTAGGAGTCAGTGCCTGGTACGACAACCCTTGGTACAGCTCGGATCAACCAATCAACCGGGAGTTTGAATTTTCATCTAGGCTACGTTTTTTTCAACTTATGTAAAAGTTTTGAAAACACAAAAGTTGTCCTGTGCTTTGAAAAAAAAACCCCTCATGGAGGAACCAATGTTACCCGGAGGGCTATTGCTATCAGGAAATCCATTCTGATTTCAAAGGTTTATCATTTCTACAATTTGGCAAGTTGGAAGTTCATGATCAGAAGCCTGGGTAAGTAATAGGGAATGCCTGGAGGGCCATTTTGAAGAAACAGGTGGCTGTAAATACTTTGGAACAAATGATCAAGGTATTCGTTCAACTTGTTCATGGAGTCCGGCTACTGGGGAATGCCCGGAGGGCCATCTGACAGCAACGGCAGGTATAGTACAAATTAATTGTTAAATAGTTACTGCTGGCTGGTAAGTATGTGTCTAGGTCGTACTAGGAGGTGGCAGGGGATGCCCGGAGGGCCTTATGAATATTGTATACCCCAGAGTATGTTCCACAAAAAATTCGGGGAATCGAAGAAAATCCGAGATGAAGCGAGCACATTTTGTCCATCTTCAATCCCGGCGTAACCCATAGTATTGTCAAGCAGTTTGCTCCATAAGTAGCTGTAGGTACTGTCGTCGAGTATGAGCAAGAGGGGATATTTCTGAATCAGATCGATGTACATAGGTGCAAGGGTGGGCGATGGTATCAGACACTGGAAACAGCCGTTAGAGAAAAAGAGCGGCACAGAAGGGAGGCAGGTAAAGGACTCGGATGCATTTAATGAAAGGGCAACCAGCAGCAGTCCTAACTGCCAAGACGAACGAATAATGGTATGGCTGCCAGTGTGTATCTACATCTACGGGACCAATTAAGATGCAGCCTCTGCTGCCACGCAAGGCCAAACATTGTGCCCTCCTTTTACCGCTATATTGTCACTAGATCACAACTATGTATATTAGGTATTGGTACCGTTCCACAAGTGCTTTTTCTTGAGAAAGAACGATATGAATCTTGGCTGCACCACAGTTGAGCTCCAGTGCAGATTGGAAACGGATTGTCGGCATGGACGGTCAATGAACGGTGGACCCTATTCCTTTTTTTTTCCCCCATCAAGTCCGAAAGGGTGAGGGTGCAGGAAAATGCCGATGGATAATTCCGAAAGCAAAAAACTTTTTTGTCCAATTAGGAGTTGTCCCCGAGTAGGGGGTTTTTTTTCCCCGAGTAACAATAACAAGGACAACGCCCAGCCACTATTTTCAATAGAAAAATTTGAAGCATGTTTAGGCACGGCCACTAAATATATTAAGCACTGCCACTAACAAGTCCCTCAACGAAATCGGTCTCTAATGAAAATTTGATCAAATTTGGGTGCCCTCGAGTTTTGAAAGGGATAATCCCTATTACTTGGGGTAAAGGGCCGTGGCTACGCCCGACATGAACGAGTACTTATGAGTTTGAAGGGTATTCAAGAATGTTCATCCCACCCAATGAATTTTAATTTTTACAACTCGCCACGTCATTGATGGAGTTTGATCGTTGGGGCGTGTATTTTTTGATGAAGACTGAAAATAACGCAGCGTGGCAGGTGAGAAATATTTGAAGAAGCGAATTCAAACAGTAGTCATAAGTTTAGACTCGGGAATTTGAACCCCAGACTTGAAGCTCTGTATTGTGTCAGCAAGGAAGATGTATACACCTTGTTCCTTACAGCTGTTTCCGAAAACCTTGAGACTGATCAATTTTTTGTGCCCCCGCGGAAATTTAATCAGTGCTAAGGATTTCCTCTTTGGTCTCGGATCACTGCCATCTTCGGGTATGACTTTCCCTCAATAATCCTCGTTTCACTGAATAGCGCAGTAAATAGGCGTGGAAGTCACAGCTTGTCTGTGAATTCGCCAGCTTCAAGTCCTCTGATTCAAAACTGCGATTTGGTACCCACGGATTTCTGTTCAATAAGTTCAGCGCCAGCGGTTGGGCTTGGCCAGTCCAAAAAAAGTAATCCTTAGCATTGGATCAAAATTTGACGTGGGCAAAAAATTCTGCTTAGTCTCAAGGTTTTTGGAAACAGCTGTAAACCTCATCGGATGAATTACCGTGTTTCTGATATGACTACAGATAATGGCAATGATTTTCGCACGGCTGAAAAATACCTGGCCACAGCCAAATTGAGCCCTGGCCTGAAAAACACAAAACTTGCTCTGCTTCTGGCCAGCATAAAATCAGGAGAATTGGTAGCATTTCAAGGAAAGGGAGAGGGAGAAATAATGATCGCTGATGGGAAGCTGGGAAGTTTACCTAAGAGGTAGTGGGACATGTAGATCAGCATTCATTTCTCGGCCAGTGGGGTGCAGCAGGAAAAAACGGAAAAAAATTGAGAGCAGTGGAAGAAAAAATGAAGTCTGCTTGTTAGGACGAGGAGGATTTCGAGCTCCCGCTGTGGCGACTCGTGGGGTTGCAGGTGTTTCGTACGTAAATCACGTCCGAGAACCCCATCTTCTCATAGCCTGCAATCTGTTGATTTTATAGTGTGGATGGCAAGAGGATTAGAAAAATTGTTTGGTGCAATGTTACATCCACACCATCGCAGATACTTCTTGGCTGTAGCGAGTGTCTCCCAAGTGGCCCCAGAGCCAAATTTGGCCGTTGTAAAGCTGCATTGCAGTTGTGCCGAAACTTTTCTATGGCTGATTGTCGGCTGTCCGTAGTCCCGAAATATAAACGAAACTGGCCATTTTTCTCCGAGCATTTAAAAACTGGTTTATAATTGGCTCGGCCCATCATTGCGGCGGCAATTCCCGTATGTTGGATGGATTGCGAGGTCCTCACTTTTTTGTTGCCCGGAAAATTGGTCTCCAGGTGCTCATGGTGCATATGTTGATCCAGGCGTTGATCCAGGCACCAGGGATGCCCAGAGGGCCTTATGAATAGAAGGCGAAACATGCTTCCAAAGGGCCGGCTTGTTGGGCCGGAGCGGGCTTGCTCTGAACCTGAACTAAATTGAAGATTACATTTGTTTACAAACTGACTAGCAGTTTTCCGTGCCACGCTACGGGAAGAGAACAACTTATGTAAAGACAATTGAGTCGGATTGACTCGGAATTTTTTTTAATATTGTCAGCAAATTGTCAGCGGACCTCCTCCATATGTTTTTCAATGCCTTCAAGTTCCATCCAGAAAATGCGGGGCTATGAATATTATGTTAGGATAGTGGACCAGCTATGCTGGTCACGCTGTAGGCGATGGCTCAGTGAGGATGAGAGCGGAGGTTTGGTCTGGGTTTGGTCATGTTAGGATTACAGGACGACAGAGGCTGCAGGCTTAGTCAGTACATAGATCCTGTCGTTCCAGACCTTCCAGACCTTCTCGACCAGACGGTATGGCACCAATACTGACTTTAAATACAATAACTGCGCCGCTCCTCGCCAACCCTCGGTTGGCTCGTCGCGGCCAAGTTGAATGTCGGTGATTGCCATGTGAATCAAAATTGATTTGATGGTATTTGCACCGAGAGCAATACGTTCTTCAAACTTTAATAGAAGAGGTCCATAGGGCACAAAAAGAGCCGATTTGAAGATGATAATAGAGGATGAGTGCAGATATTTGATGGCGGTTATTGCCATCAGAAGGTTGGCAGACTGCCATCGGAATGTCGGCAAACAGAACAGTTGTGGTCGATTTTCACCAAGTATAAATGTGCAAGGGTAGGAAATCACGGAAGAAGTCGAATGCAAAAAAGTTTTTTGTCTAATTAGGAGTTGTCACCGAGTAGGGGGTTTTTTCCCCGAGTAACAATAACAAGTACAACGCCCAGCCACTATTTTCAATAGAAAAATTTGAAGCATGTTTAGGCATGGCCACTAAATATATTAAGCACTGCCACTAACAAGTCCCTCAACGAAATCGGTCTCTAATGAAAATTTGATCAAATTTGGGTGCCCTCGAGTTTTGAAAGGGACGATCCCTATTACATAAGTACTCGTAACATAAGTACTCATAATCAGGAGCCCGATCAGATCCGAGCGCGGGGGATTGTGGAGCTAGGAGCTAAAGCAACCAATAAGAGCGTGGTAAAAACACTACATGATCGAGGCGGACGGACATTAGCGTTTTGAGACCTGGTATCCTACGGAACCAGGAACTGGGTTCAAGTCTAAGAACTGACCATTTCCTGGAAGTTCTTATCCAGATGTTTCTTGCTGGATGTGCGCGGGATTATTCTGTAGAAACGAAATCTCCGCATTCTCGTCCGAGCCCATGCTAATTTTAGAACTCCTCGTGTACGCCGCCACGTGTTCTCGCTCTTTATTTCCGCCCACTCATCTTCCACCCACTCATGTCTGACCAGCCTACACCCGCCATTCGAGATGCGCCAGCGCCCTTCTCTGGAGAGCCAGACCCTGACAACCACCGTACCCCTGATTTCATCCTCCGCTCCAGCGACGGCGTCGACTTTCATGTTCACAAGGAGATGCTCAAACTTACCTCCGATTTCTTCGATGGCATGTTCACGATCCCTAAGGCCAATCCTGACCCAGATGATCTCTCGAGGGACGGAGTAACGGTCCTGACCATGGCCGAGCCAAACAATGTGCTGTATCGACTCCTTTTCCTCGCCTATCCGGCGCAATCGGTGGCAGAGTACATGGCGGTAGAGGCGGATCTCAACGAAATCGTTGCGCTCCATGAGGCAGCTCAGAAATACCAGTTCTTCCGTGTGTTGAGGGTGCTCAAGGAGATGTTGGAAGACTTCGCTCCCGTTGAGGTTCACCCTCACCGTCTGTTCGCTATCGCACGGCTCCAAGCCTTTCCTGTGCTCGCTCGGAAGGCGGCCCTCCACACATTGAAATTCGACGTCGCCACATCGACCGTTAAATTCCCCGAGATGAGGCTCCTCACTTGGGATACGGTCCAAAGCCTCTTTGACTTCCACCATACGTGCGGTGCGGCAGCACAGAGCATTATTCAACGCGCTGTGATTCCACGTTCACTCGAGGGTGGTCCCAACTATTGCTCTTCCCACTATAAGGGACGTGAGCACGAGAACCCGCTCTTTCTGGTTTACGATCAGGGAACGAAACAGTTGTTTGTTTGGTGGGATCCGCAGGCGGAACACGACGAAGAATGCGGACCCTTTAATTCGGCGGGCGGACGGATCGCTGGGCGGCCTCGATCTGCGACGCTTAACCCCGCCCAATGGTTTCGGAGCCACATCGATCGTCTATCGTCTCAACTACGTCTCCATCCATCACACTATTCGATAGAGCAGAAGGTCCTCGATGTCGCAGCTTTCAACCGCGAGGCCATCGACGCCTGCCATGCATGTGCAGAAAAGACGGACCGCGATCTGGCGACCTTCGCGCTTCAGTTAGCGGTGTGCATTGAAGAATCGAATAGGAAGCTCGGTAAGTTTTCGCGCCTGTCCGTTCCGCGTTCTCCCATATAATTCTTCCAATCGCCATTACAGTTGAGGATTTGTGATACCAATCTCGATCTAGGCAGTCCCAAGTGGGACCAAAACTCTCGTGTAGCCCTGTCCGACCCTCACAGATCAAAGTTTATGCATCTATCCTGTACTTGTATTGATGATTCACTTCCCTCTTTTCCTTCACCTACACACTAGCACGACTTCATTGAGAAATCTCGACCTTGACCTGCATCCCACGAGTATGTAGGGTACCAGGGAGTCGCACTGGCGGAAGCAATAGCAGCCCAAATGACAGATGCAGTGAGAAGATACATTTGAAGACTGGTGTTTCTGAGTGAAATTTTTGTTGAGCTTTTATCAAGTTTTTATAGAGGTGTCTAAATTTGACACGCTGCTGAGGTTTGCAGGCATCCGGGGCACCCTTCCGCGTGCACTGGCTGTTTCCTACGTGAGAAGGCAATAGTAATCTCCCAAAGGTGCAATGTTGACGGACGGAATACCCCCGCGCAATCCAGATCAGTAATCCGGGTGGCAAGGCGGGAGATGCTCACATTGTGTTGATCTATATGTTTCTGGTCAGTGGTCGCGGGCACAAGTGTTAGAAATCGAACCGGAGAGAGAAGTGGTTCCGTTGATGATCATGATGAGAAAAGCGAGAAAAAGACGCTGTAGTATAGGATGCGAACCTATTCGCGACCTTCACGGGGAAGAGGGGCCACAAGGGTGGCACTATGCACTATGATCACCAGATGTCAGTTGCCGAAGGACGCACATCAACCGGCTTCCACAGCTTTACCGGCAAATGGGTCAATACGGAATTGCCCTCGGAAAAAAACATGAAGCATCTCCACGCTTCGGGGCCGAATGTGGTGAGACCTCACTAAGTTACTTATGAAAATTAACTTGGCCCTACAAATTTTACTTACTTTTGGCAGGCTAAGTACTTTTGTCAAGTAAAATAAAGTAAAAGTACCCGTTAAATAAAGCAATGTACCGCAAAGTAACGGTTAAGTACAGCAAAGTAACAGTAAGTAAATCCAAGTGAAGCCATTTAAGGGTGCAGCGACACGGGTGAGTAATTAATGAAACATGTAAGTGATGTTGCAAGGACAAGACAGCATTTATGAAGCTTCTCTGTGACTCTACCAATGTATCAAGTAAAAATCATGGTTGGAATGCTTACCACAGATTTCCGCATCTAACTTGCACTGGCTCTTCAATAATAGCCCAGATTCCCGGATGTGTTGGACCGAGTATGGCTGGATCCGCATTCAAACCGAAGCGGAATGGTGAGAACCTAGTAACAGTTGTCTTTAGGGAATGTTTATTCAACTAGGTTCAAATCCGTCTATTCTATCCACGAGAATTAAGCCGATCGTGGTCACATGCTCAGGTTTATCAGTGTCTTGTGGTAATCTACCCCCTGGAATGATGTTGTGTTCGGTTGGCTTCTTGTGGTTTCTTGGACGGATAACCACCCTTACAATACTACTTGTTCGTCTTCCGTAAACTCATTGTTCACTTGTTGGACCATGCGAGTATAATATATCCCCCCCCCTCAGGTGCCCGAACTTCAAATGCAGAGAGGTTGGCGCATACTACCGACTCGATGCCCAAGCATTGTATGGAACTACTCCGGGAAATTACTGTCATTCTGCTTATGTTTTGAACGGCTGCCTTGTGAGTTGTTTTCAATGTCTACAGCGAATTGATGTAAGTATCCTCAACCCAACTTCGAACAGATCATTGAGTTTTGGATACTCTAACCCAATTGCAACGGCAACCATATGTTACTCCCCTGCGCAGGTGTTCGCTGTGGAATGAGATATGAATTGAGGAGCCTTTGACCGTCACCGCGGTGCAACAATTCACGCCGCTAGCGACAAAGTGAATTATTCAAGCTCATTGTAACGGAATTACTGTAAGCGGACAGTAAACTGCTTGTATGTGAGCAGGATAATGTCAGGAAAATGAAATAGCGTCCCCGGCACACGGAAACATTCGATTCCATTCAATTAAATCAGGTGAATGTTTGAATCCAACAACCTAAGGCTCCCATTAATGCTTTTCTTTACATCTCCGAGTGACTCCATCCACTGATTGACCTGCTGCTCAATCCAAGGGAAGTCCAAATACACTTTCAGACACACCCTTCTTGATGACCAGAGCGAGAAAAAAACGCAAGCAATTTCGACGGATCGCAGTAAAGTTACGTGAAGTAGAGCCACGGGGTCAAGTTAACTACTTCAAAGTTGAGCTTAATTTGGGGATTCCAACTTTAGGGGCGAAAATTTTACTTGATTAATTTACTTGGCATGGACATCCAAGTTCGCTTGTGCAACGTGGATTAGTTTACTTGATGCGCGTACACGCCCAGTCAAGCAAACTTACATCAAGCTAAGTACAGTAAAGTTCCAACAACATGCAGAGTTAAATACTGCAAGTTCAACTGAACTTGCAATAAAATCAGTTTTCGTTGCTGGGTGCAAATCACAGCCCCGAGGGTTCAATGAGGTGCCGATCTCGACCATCAACAGGACTAGTCAAGGAATAACCTGCAGTAGATGCATATGTGAACTATAATAGGTCCCCGAACGTAAATCTTAGCGGCAGTGCAAGGTTGCTTGGCCGGTGCGTGCGGGTTGACCACCTATTTGTGGTTCAAATTTGGTGGATTAAATGAGTCAGCGGAGCTACACCTGGAACTGGCGGGGATCTATTTGAAAACGTCTGCGAAGTCAGATTGAGAATCTTTGATTTGATATTCCTTCACCCAAAATACCCGTACTTGCTTGAGATGTAAAAACAAATGCTTAAAGCAAGGGCAAAGCCTACCAGAGCGTAAGTTAGAGGCATATATGGCCACCAGAACGTTATTTAGACCTGTCCAGGGCATTACAGCGCCAGCGGGCAAACTTGCATTAACCGTATAAGTATAAGTTAAAATGTCCACGCATAGGAAAAGTCAGGTAAAGCCACGTAAAGTACGACTCGGTTAAAATGGCACGTAAGTAAAGTTCCAAGTAAGGTAAAAAAGTTCCTTTATCCACTCTCACTTTGGTGGTTCACAAAGTTACGAGTCCTAATATCTTTTAGGATTCGTTCTTGTCAGCTCTCCACCCGCCAAAATCTCATCAAAATTCAGTGCTTTTTGATCGTAGTTAGAACTCCGACTGACACTGACATATTCCTTCCGAGGTCCGGCCGTTATTATGACTTTATGCACAACCACTGCGCAGGAAAGGTCTCAGGAGGTCTAGACTCTGGGGGAAGCCTCGGCGACAGATCCAAGCAAGATCCAAGACCGCAATAGTCCACTGAGAGCAAGCTGAGTAGCGCCAAGTCGACGCGGCACTTGCCAAGGCATCATCTGACTAAAACCAAATTTGAGGAGATCCGTACTTAAGCTCCGAGCCGAGAACGTCTCTTTGCCCTTTGTCCTCTTCCTTCATTGTCCTCTTCCTTCATTATCCAGAGCTATAAGACCACTCTAAGTACGTTCAATTTATGGAATTCTCGAACCTTTCTGACTCTTCCAAGTATGCTTACCACAATCCACACTGAGATTGAGCCTCTTGGTGAGATAGCCTCTGACTTGTGTCGACCCATACTCATATGTACAGAATATCGGCCATGTCCTCCCCTACCTCTTGACGGGCCTTTGTTACTTAAATATGATTGCCCGTCTGTCGAATTTCAGCATATCAATGGCTCCATGTCCCTGTCCTCTCTGTCTCCGTCCTTGTCCGCTTCTGGGGTGTGCTCGCTGTTGTCCGATCTTCCTGTGTCTCCCTTGTCTACTTCATCCTGCGACCTCATGTCCAGCGAGCACTTGGAATCCGGTTCGACCTCAATAACCGCTGCCACGATGGTGGATTTCTTCCCATTCCACCGCTTGGACACATCGCCGCAGACCGCATCGCCGCAGCCGCAAACCAGCAACGTGGTATGATGACGTGCCTTTTTTCGGGATTGCTCCAATTTTTTCCCCTTAGGCTGCGTACTTGTCGGTGTTACTTGATATTTTGTGTGCCGCACAAACTGTAATACTCTGTCTCTTTGGTGAGCCTGTTCTATTCACCTTGCAGCACCACTATTCACCAAAAGCCACAGGGTATGCTGACGGGATATCCACGTCCCGGTTCCCCCTTATTTGTTCCACGGTGGGTGCCCTTCTGGGTGTATGGCCCACCGTGATGGCCCTTCGGGGTTTTTATGTTTTATGTGCCACATCGGGTGCCCTTCGGGGTGTATGGCCCATCGTGGTTGCCCTTCGGGGTTATTATGTTTTATGTTTATGTGCCACATCAGGTGCCTTTCGGGGTATCGTGGTTACCCTTCGGGGCTATTATGTTTTATGTTTATGTGCCACATCGGGTGCCTTTCGGGGTATCGTGGCTGCCCTTCGGGGTTTTTATGTTTTATGTTTATTTGCCACTTCGGGTGCCTTTAGGGGTATCGTGGTTGCCCTTCGGGGATGTGTATATGTTTTATGTGCCGTCGGTGAATATGATTATGCTTTATGTGATGTCCATGGATATGATTATGTTTTATGCGCTGTCCGTGATTGTGATTATGTGCGTCCGCATTATGCCTCTAGTTTTTTCCCCACTTTCTTTCTGAAATACCCGTTTCCGGGGTGCAGCGTTGAATGCTATGAAGGTGTCTCTTGTGCCGACCGCTTGCGCCCAGCACAACAGACATCTGCTATTTGCGCCATTATCTTTTTCTGGGCTTCGGAAGTGTATTGCGGAACTATATTCCTAATTCTTCTGATGTACGCAGGGCTTCTACTCTTGCTTCGATATGCTCTTCAAGGTCTCTTGAATCCTCCTGCTGTTCGAATATGGAGTGATCTCAAATCCCTTCGTGGGGGAGGACCACGGGGGAAGTTGGACGGCCAATTGATCGCTAAGTATGTGTACAATAATCACGGACTAGATAATGTTGAGATGGGAATTTGTTCCTTTCTATATCAGTGTACTGAAAAGGAGGTAGATATAGCACTTTCCAAAAATATGAGCTGGATCGCAGCGAAGCTCCCCCTTCAAATGCTGCTGCCATACCTTACTCGTGCCCAACTGACGTCTGTTTCTAGATTGCATGGTGTTTCAATGTATTCGTCGCTCAGAGTAACTGAGGCCAGAGAATTTATGGCGCAACATACTTGTGACAAATGTCCAGATATTGTGTCCATTCTTAAGTTCGAACAGTGTACGGATAAACAGCGTAAAGCGAATGAGAACTTCAAAGCATATCGCAAATTGAAAGCAAATAGAGCAGCTCCTTCTGCAAGCCGGACGCGAAAAGAGGGAAGGAATCTTGTGCGGAATGTAAAGAAACTCAAATATTTTCGAAAGCTTCACACAAACACTCTCGAACATACTTCCTTTCCACCTCACCCCGCATCAGATGCGTTGTTGCACCGAATACTCACGGCTTCTTCTACCGCTGTCCAGCCTAGACAGTTTGTGGAGGATGGCTGCGCCATCTGCGGGTGTTTGACCCCATTGTACAACTTAACCCTGCTCTCTGAATATCAAGGGAGTCTCGATGGCTTGCATGAGCGGGGAGTCACACGAAAGGAACGATTTCTGCCATCAGATTCCGTTGAAGATCTACCTGGACCGGTGCTTGCTGATGGCTGCACACATATATGCGTAGAATGTGAAATTGCATTAACGAAAAAATCAGTTCCGCGACATGCGTTGGCGAATCACAATTGGATTGGCCAGGTTCCGCCTCAACTCCAGGACTTGAGGTACGCGGAAAAAAATGATGATAGCAAGAGTCAGACACAACCGATGTGTTATTCGAGTAAATTCTGGCCGTGTCAGAATGCACGCCAATGCTATTATGTTTGCTCAGCCTGTTTTAAAAGTTTATCTGAAGTTGCCACCAAGTAAAGAAGAGATGGCGGAGGTCTTGGCCTTCATATTCATTGGATCATCGGCACCGACTCAGGAGGATTTTGAGCGTACACCTATGCTAGTGCGGAGAGATAAAGTTCTTGCTGCTTTGGAATGGCTCAAACTGAACCACGAAGGATATTCCGACTTGGAAATTTCGGAAGAAAATTTGCTTTCATATGCTCACCGGGGTATCCCCGTAGTTCCCGACTGCACTATCCACACTGAAAGCAAAGCGGAACATTCAATCCCTGTTGAAGCACGGAGTGTTTTTGATGACAATGAAGAGCATGGTACTTCGACCGGTGTCTGCACCTTCGCTGTACATGGACTTACTGGTGCAGAATATTCCAAGGCCCCTATGTCAACCATTAAGATGGTAGCCGTTGATCATTTAACGCGTAAGGGTCATATGCTTGGAATTGGAAGAAGTGACATTCCTGAATCGATGTACAATAATGTTGCCGCATATCCTGGAATGTTCCCGTGGTTGTTCCCATATGGAAAAGGGGGGATTGGACATTCTGCTCACAAACAAAAAGTGAGTGATATGACCCGCAAAAGGAATCTCCTGATGTACCATGACAAGCGCTTTCAGACAGACACATATTTTCCCATGGTTGCCTTTAACCACGAGCAATTAAAAGGATCTTCAACAGGAAGTAAATTAATTGTAAAACGTTCAAAGTTCTCTGACATTTCCCAAAGACTTCTTGCAACCAACCCCGAAGTTGCAGGAAACCTTGCTGACCGCATGGCTGCCGGTGAACATGTCAAACCATCGAATGACGCTGAACGCCAATGTTTCGAGTTGCTCAGTGACTTGGATGGAATTGGAGCTCACGTACCAGGGTCTGCTACTTCGAAGAAACATATGAGAAATGAGATATGGTCAACAATTGCATTTTTGGGTGCCCCAACTTGGTTTATAACAATGTCATGGTCCGATGTGACTCATCCCATCGCACTGTACTATGCCCAGACAGACAGAGTTTTTCGGCCCGAAATTCGTACTTCTAAGGAGAGGAACCTCTTAATGTCTCAAAACCCAGTTGCAGCGGCAAGATTCTTTCATTTCATGGTTAAAGTCTTTCTGAAAGATATCTTGTGCTGGGAATCTGAGATGCCAGGACTGTTTGGTCACACGGAGGCATTCTATGGAACTGTAGAACAGCAAGGACGGTTGACACTCCATTTACACCAACTATTATGGATAGTGAATGCATTCTCACCGCAGGAGATTCGCGATAGAATTATGGAGAAAGACTCTGTATTTCAGTCAAAATTGATCCAATATTTAGAGTCGGCTCATCAGGGTGAATTCATTCATGGGACACTTGATGAAGTTCGAGAGCGAGTGAGGCCTGACCCAGATACGGAAGATCTCCAGTCCGGCAGTCCAGCATACAAAGTGCCAACACAAATTTTGCCAGAGGTTCCACCGGCTATGTGCAAGGGAAGGTGTGAAGAAGGGTGCCAAGGCTGCCTCAACTTGAATCGCTGGTGGCAGAAATACGAACATGAGGTTGATGACTTGCTTCTCCGATCCAATGTACACAAGTGCAGACATTCTGTTCAAGATGAACAAGAAACTGAATCCAAAAAAGATTGGCGACATTTGAAGAAAAAGCGGAAAACAGAGCAAAAATATTATGAGCGAAGGGGTTGTTTGAATCATCATGGTGTATGCAAGGCACGCTTTCCACGAGATGTCTTCGATGAGACTAACATTGACCAAGACGGCCACATTAATTTAAAGAAACAGGAGCCCAATATGAACACCTTTTCGAGAGTTATCACATACTTTTCCCGCTCCAACACCGATGTGGGAAGTTTGTTATCTGGAACTGCCGTTAAAGCTGTTGTCTCCTATGTCTCTGACTATGTCTCTAAATTGGGACTAAAGACGTACCAGGCATTCGCCTCAGTTTTCGATGTTTTTCAACGGAATTCTGAAATGCTTGACACTGGAGCAGAAGGTGTGGAAGCGGCACGAACCCTAATGCGTCAGATGATTAACTCAATGTCAACGAAGATGGAAATTGGGAGTCCGATGGCTTCCATGTACATCCTGGGCAATCCAGACCATTACACAAGCCACAAATATGTAAATTTCGTATGGAGATCCTACGTTACCTTTGTTAAAAATTTCTGGACTATGCCAAGTCCGAATACAGAAGAAGAGCATGAAATCGAAGCCGAAGATCTGCTGACAATTCAAAACGAGAATGGAACCTATGTTGCGGTCTCTGTTGTCAATGATTACAGGTATAGGCCACTTGTTTATGAGAGTCTCAATCTCTATGAATGGATTCAATGCTCTGAGAAAAAAGTTCGGAATCGGAGAGAACAACGTGAATTTCTGGAGCAGCTTGAACTCCAAGCCAAATTACATGGTTCAAGAACTCAGAGCAACAAGCCCGACCAGGATAATGACGACGATGATTCTGATGCTGGCAGTGATTCACTTATAGACGATGATATGGGGTCTCCATACCCATCCGATGAGGAAGAGACAAATTCTATCAGCGACAATGACTGGAGCCTAGAGGATAGTGATGAAACTATATTTGCCAAAGAAAAAGAACGGACAAAGAAACAGTCAATAATTAGACACCCTTTCTTGCACAGTCACCAGCAATTCAAGTCGCATTCGGTTCATTGTGATTTTAAGAAACTTACTACAATGATTCCTAATTTTATTGGCGGTGCTGTTCCGCGGGCAGACAAGGGGGATAGAGATTATTATTGCATGGCAATGATGACGATATTCAAACCATGGAGATCTCCTACTGATCTGAAGGATACTGAGTCCACTTGGGATCAGATTTTTATAGAACATGACTTCACGGAAAGGCAGCATAAGTTAATTAAGAACTTCAATCTGCGTTATGAGTGTAATGATGCCCGTGACGATCATTATGCAACTGTGAGAAGAAAGATGGCCCAAGCTGCCTACGGGCATTTCATGCCAGGTGTCAATAAGTTTCTTGGAACAAAAGACGAATTTTTGGATGATGTTGATGGAGTTGAACTTCGAGATGAAGATCTGGCCTCGGAACATCAGGTTACAATAGGGAAAAAGACCCGGACTTTGCTAAATGCCCGAGAAGAAATCAGACAAGTTCTACAAAATTCAAAATGGTTGAATAAATCTAGAGATGGGCTGCTCAATGTAGATACGACTAGGATTGTCCCGCCCTACAAGACTCGCACCTCATGGGCAGCAATTGTGAAAGCAGAGCGTAAAATTTATACCACCAATAAGCTGGCTGATATGCCGCCTCCTTCACCAATAGGCAATACCCAAATCAACCCTGATAGGGTCGAAGTGCTGCCTCATGATTATTTGTTACCGAAGAGTAAAATCGACCAGAAGAGCAACACGGACTTGATCAATGATATACGGAAGGAATTTGGGTTGAACCATGAACAACACCGTGCTTTCAAACTTGTTGCAGACCATGCGTCATCCAACAAGTCCGATCCACTGAAAATGTATGTTGGTGGGATGGGTGGTTCTGGGAAGTCAAGGGTTTTCAATGCTATCATTACCTTTTTTGTCCGACGAAATGAGGGCTATCGTGTTATGGTTCTTGGACCCACCGGATCAACTGCAGCGTTGTTAAATGGATCCACGTATCATTCAGTGTTCAGGATCCCTCGGGATTCGAAAAGTAAGAATAGAGATGATGTGGATGGTTCACCAAACGATGCAGCAACGATTGCGGCTATCAATGAACGTCTGCAAGGTGTTGAATATATTCTCCTTGATGAGATCTCAATGGTATCCTGTAATGATCTCCAACAATTAGCAAGTCAAGCGGCTAAAGCCCGTAATATTCACGATACAGAGTTTGCTGGCTTGAGCGTTGTTGTTGCCGGAGACTTTGCTCAGTTGCCTCCGACTACAGGGCGATCATTATATGATAGAAAAGTTGCATTGAAGAATTCGGACTTGGGAACCCAGAGAGCGCAGAATGCGGTATTGGGTAGAATACTCTGGCACCAGTTCAACACTGTAGTTCTTCTGCGTCAAAATATGCGTCAAACTTCCCAAACGGCTCTAGATGCCCGGCTGCGTACTGCGTTGGAAAATATGAGATATGCGGCATGTACACCCGAAGATATAGAATTTTTGAGAGGTCGTGTAGCAAGTGATCGACCTGGTCATCCTCACCTCGATAGTAAGAAGTATCGTAACGTGTCTGTAATCACCGCCTTCAACATTCATAGAGATATGATCAATGATCTCGGAGTGGAACGTTTTGCGCAGGATACAGGGCAGAAACTTGTTGATTTTTATTCAGTGGACAAATTAAGCTCTCAAGCCATTGACAAGTTTAAATGGAAAAAGTGTGAACAAGCTCATTTCAGGACACTTGGTTCCAAATTGCAGCATAATCTCTGGCACGCAACTCCTTCAATGACAACTGATCACATTCCAGGCCGTCTGAGGTTGTGTGTTGGCATGCCCGTTATGATTAAATCAAATGAGGCAACTGAACTTTGCATTACAAAAGGGCAAGAAGCCGTTGTTACTGGGTGGGACTCTTCTATTGGTCCATCTGGTCAGCAGATACTTGACACTTTATTTGTGAAATTAATTGATCCACCCAGAGACATTCAAATTAAAGATCTGCCCTTGAATGTTGTGCCCTTGGGTCGGACATCCACTCATATCACTGCACTGCTTCAAGATGATTCCCTCTTATCCTTGATGCGAGAACAAGTCGTGGTTCTCCCGAGCTTTGCCATGACAGATTATTCGTCTCAAGGAAAGTCACGAAATCCGAATGTCGTACATCTGAATAATTGCAAAGATCATCGAGCATACTATGTGGCTCTCTCTCGGGGGTTCACGGCAGAGGATACAGTGATTGTACAAGGCTTTGATCCGCGGAAGATTACGGGTGGAATTATGTCAGGCTGCCTGCGTCAAGAACTACGTGAATTAGAAATCTTGGATGAGATCACGCGGCGGAGGTTCGAAGGATGTTTGCCCACGCATGTTAATGGAATGTACAGGGGCCAGCTAATTCAAAGTTATCGCACGTGGAAAGGGAAGGCAGAGGAGCCGAGTCATTTCCATCCTGCCATCCGGTGGAATGTATCGTTAGATTCTTTGATTTCTAAGGTTCCCGATTATGGTGTCTGGCATCCAACAGTACCGGAAAATTTGTCAATAAAGGCGCGCAAAGTGTCCAAAAGACAGGCAGCGGAGTATATTGAGTCCCCCACAAAAAGGCATGCTGTTAACCAACCACTGAATTTATCAGTTCCACATCTTCAGCAGTCTTCGCCTATTGGGCTTGTGTGGGACAGCGAAAATTATAGTTGTGGATATGACGCACTTTTGACCCCGTTTATGTGCCTATGGAAAGATAATCCTATTCTTTGGACACAAAATTTGGGTGCGTCTAATCATATCCTTGGTCAGTGGGCATTGGCCATGACTCAGACTCGAAACCAGCCTGAACGAGCCAGAGATTATTTTCACAGAATACTTTACCTGCAGGACCCGCAGAATTTCCCTCTTGGTCCACGGGGACTTCTTTTAGATGCACTATTTATGGCCGTCACTGACGGAAAAGTTTATGGATCTGCGTTGACACTCTGCGATAATTGTGGATACCAGGTGCCGGGGACTACAGATACATTTGGCCAGTATATGAATGTGGGCTGGGTACCAGCACTTCATGCAACACATCCAGCTGGTCCATCATTGTCTCAGTGGTTTGGACACCATTTCAACAAGCTAACATCTGCCAACTGCCCATGCTGTACAGCCAATTCAAAACTGAGGCAACTCACCACGATCCATGATGTACCTTCATATATGATAATTAGTTCAGGGTTCAATAATCTTCGCTTGGATGAGGAACTAAGTTTTTCATCTGCAATGGGTGAAACACGTCTGCGGTTGCGCGGGTTGATTTATCATTCACCAGGTGCTGTCATGGGCCATTTCACCAGCGTGCTATTAGACAGGCATGGTTTGATGTGGTACCACGATGGAATTACGACAGGGAGTTTCTGTACACCGAATGGACAAATATCAGACTTGCAAGATCTGCTGTCTTTACAAACAGGTCAAACCCCAGCAGAGATATTATGTGCGGCCCTGTATGCTCAGGATTTTTGAAGAATGTGTTGAAAAAAAACCGCGTTTGGACTCGTACTGCCATGCGAAGCAGTGGCCACATGCCAATAAATAGCCACGGACGCGGAATCGCGTTTCGAGGTACGATAGAGAGCCGCGCAAAGCCGTGTGTGAGCTGCCTGCGGAGAGCGCGTGACGATGGTGCTACTAGAAGATGTGCGAGCCAGCAATACGAGGGCGGTCCGAGAAGGGAGTGGGACGGAGATAAATTGGACTGACGGCGCTGTATGGTGTTTCTGCCGAGCCAGGTATGGGACAAAAGAGAATCGCGCGCAAAGTCATCCTGGTGTGAAGAGCGTCAGCGCGCAGAAAAAGAATCAGAATAGTCCATGTATGTCTCGTGTCCCCGAGCGTGCACAAAATATCAATACATCCCGTACGGCAGTCCCGCGGGCGCTGGCGATTAGTATGTACATGCTCAGCAGATATGCTCGGTAGATTTACGCACTTGTTAGATACACGGAGTAGTATTCACCGCATAAATACGCGGGGTCGCGCACCCGCACATGATAGTCTGAGGCACACCGTGCGCAGGTCGCGCGCGGCGGGAACGCGGCGAGCGAAGCACGCAGCGCCGACGCCTCGCTGGGATATCGGCCCTGTGAGGCCGATGAGCACATACAGCCACGATCATGCAAGAGCTCGTCGTGCGCACCGTCACCGCCGATACAGACCATGCGGCGCATTGGTGCGTCGGCTAGTCGGCGAGTCGGTGAGTCGCAGTCTGATGAGACGGCCCGCATCGGTCCGCGGGACATCGCGATACGCACCCAGGGCATATACCGCAGACACGGGCGCGGCTGCTGGTCCCGCAGCGAGTGCGCCGGGACTTTCGCACAGCGCGGAGCACACGAGAGGCGCAGGGGCGGATGGGCGTGGATGGGGATGCCCGCGGCACGGGGACTGGGGAGCGTGGAGAAATCTGCGGAGGCGGGGGACGAGGCAGGAACCGCATATTCTGGATGGTACGATGGAGAATGGCCGTCGTGGATTGGGGCGGGCGTCGGTGCAGCAAGCGTGCTTGGCACAATCAGCGCGCGACGAGGAGACGGAGAACCCAGTACGTGCCTCGTAGTCATATACACTATACGCCCGCTCGACTGTCGTGCGCCTGCCGAAGGACTTGGGATGTACATACCGACTTCACGCTATCCATTCTCTCCGACACCGCAGTTACGACGCAAAATCTTTTCAACACCGACGTCGTAGTTCCCAAATCGCGCCAACGCCATCCCCGTCCCACGGCACCGTAATCAGGTAGGACGCCGCGGGACGCACGTTGTAGACTTAGCGCATGCTGCGGAGTGTTCTGAGAGCGGGATGCGGCGTGGCGTCTCGGATTAGGGACTAGTAGGGGGAACGCAGAAGGGCATCAGGAAGCAGTTGCAGGTGCAGCACGTCGTCGTCGCAGATCAAAGAGCATTCGGCACCGACGCCGAAGCATCCGATGTTATGTCATGCTGTTATTGGGACTGCCGCCACGCGCATCCACCCCGATTCTCAAATGCCGCCGCTCAATCCGCCATTCGATCTCTCCTCTTCTGACTCGGACCAGGTAACTTCGGGAGACTAGCAGAGAGATCGACCGCGACTTCAGTGCTCTCGGGCACGAGAATCGAATCATCCCCGTGGGTGGCGGAGGCGGACGGGGACGGGGAATTTGGGTGGGTGGTGCCGGAGGGTAGGTAGGTAGGTAGCATTACACGGCACGGTCCCGCTGAGGAACGCCGGGGCCAGGAAGTATCCCGGTGTACTCTAGATTACAGGATTCTAAGCACGCTCTTGTCCCTGACTTTCATATACCCTCCAAGCCGAGCTCACGGACCAGTCGTCTGTCCCGTTGTAGAACCTGGTTGATACATAAAAGCAAATAAGGTTAGTAAAAGGAACGGGCTCGTCTTACACAGCTATTCTGAACACGGGAGTTGCATAGAACACTTCAAGGACTTCAAATGCGAATTTGCCACGAGGCAAATCGACGCGCGCTCATAAACCATGGCCTTGAAAAACTCAACATCGTCGAGTTCAGCCTTGGAACGGTGTAAGGCAGGAACATATTTGAAGAGTTCATCCAGGAAAACTGTCCTCAGTGCAACGACATCATCCGATGCGCTACAAGCTAGAAGTGCGTGTTCCGGAGTTTCAACTTCAACATGGCAAAACCTACACACCCGTTGATGGCGCTCAATACGTGGCAGCAAATGATCTCTGTAACGTAAAACCTCGACCGCAAGTAAATGGGTTGACAGCAGAAGGGAAGTCAGTGCTTCTCTTTGTTTCTGCGTCTTAACCATGAACAGGTAGTGTCATAGACGTAAGGTTTCCGGTACTGAGGGCTTGTCCTTCTGTGGCTCGCGTCGGCCTTGAATCAGATAAAGCTTGTCCGAGAAATCGACTTCTCCTTGCAACCATTTAAGCATGAGATTGTCCACCAATTTAGCATAGTCCAGAATTGACGTTGGAGTTGCATTTGGAAGGTCAGGTGGAGGGCATGCAAATGGAAGCTTAATAGATGCTGTAATCAGATCTCTTGCCCAACATTTCTTGCCGAGCGCCGCGAGCTCCATAGAGCTATTTAAAGCGGCCCGTGCGAAGTGCGAGGGTGGAAGCGAGAGAAGATGTTGCAAATATCCAAGTGCCAGGATGAAGCGCCGAACTCGGAGTGGGACAATGCCGGTTTCTGTATAGAGTGGGACTATCATGGATCGTCCGTGGAGATTGAGAATCTGGCGGATAAAGCTTATTTGCACCTCACAGAGCTGTTGAACGTGGACATTTTCGCAATCCGGAGAGATTTCGCATCTGTGCGTAAGATGACGGTCCACGCGAGCTAAATATAGCGTCTTCAGTTCCTTTGGTGTCAGGCGCCCCGTTGAGTCTTCAATGGCCATGATACGATGCACGCAGTACCAAGCGGTTCCTGCCTTCGCTTTGTAGTGGTCTTCGAGCATATTGTGGGTGTCTGAACTGAAGTTGACCCTGACATATTTTTCTTCATCAGTGATGGTCAACATTTGATCTCCGAGTTTGAACACGGGCAGTGGATTGGGTGTGGAGCCGAAAATCAGAATCACGGTTTTTAACATGTTGATCAACATGAAATTGGCGGCACACCAACGTTGCAGAGTGTTCAGTTTTACTTGAAGTCCCCGTGCAGATAGTGACATTAATAAGATGTCATCTGCCTAAGCCATTATAGCCATCCGAACTCTGTCAAGATGAACGTTGTCCAGATCAGGCAGCATAAAGAGGTCCGCCATAAAAAGGTTCCAGAGTACTGGTGAGACAGGATCCCCAGTCAGAAGACCAATCAGCGCGCTGAATTCGGTCGATTGGGAGTCCCCGTGTTTGACATAGTATCCCATCTGCAGGTAAGTCTGGCGGAGCCAACCTAAAACCGGTCCAGCCATGCCCATCCTTGTGAGCTTCAACCAGAGGGTGCAGTGGTCTGTGGAGGGGAACGCGTTCGTCGCATCAATAGCGGCGACAAACAGTGCCAAACCACGTGATCGCGCCCAATCACGGAGTCGCGTAGAGTCGCGTAGACCACCTATATAGTGGTTTCAATGATCTCTGATCCGAATATTGATTGACAGCTACTGTGGATTTTGCAGGGTCAAAGCAGGGAAAAGTGGACCGACACCCACCCCCCTGTTATGCTCTGAGGAGTTAATACGAACAGTATGGTATGTAGAGAGCACAAGCGAAGGTACACTTGGCCCAATTGGTGACCACAGATGCTTCCCACTTGCAGACTGTGGCACGATATTCGCGCGGCCAATAGGCAAATTTTTTCAGAAATCTTATTCAAGCACCAGAAAACTGCGAGAGACACTGCAGGACTACCTTGCGTTGGCTGACACTCATTGTATTAACGGTGTACGGATCGCAAGGGCAGCGCAGTGGCAAATCGAGTTTTGATGGTGGTGGTAAGACCAGCGCAGGAATTTTCAATATCCCCCTTCTATCCCGGTTATTTTTATTTCTGTTCTGGGATTGCGCCATCCGGCACGGTAGCCGCTTCTTCTTTGTCCGGCGTAGCGGCCTCTTCTTCATCGTCCGGCACGGCAACTACATCTACTCCCGTAGCATCCGATGGGCCACCATGTTCTGCTATTACCCCTCAGGGTTTCTTTCTCTTTCCTTCTACACGTATTTCTTTTCTCACCTTCTGCCTTGACCTTCATGTGTGTGGCGTCCATATTGCTCGGTCCACATCTTGTAAGGATAACCACCTGTACAGTACTATATGTTTGTCTTCCGTAAGCTTGTTGTTCAGTGTCCGATAAAGCCGTCAGGTCGCCCGTTTAAACAGCATTTCCATAAGCACCGAATGACGTCATGGTCGTATTGGAAGAAAGTGGGTTAGCCTCCTCTTGTTCACTCCCATCATTCGTGCGCTGGGAGTTCCTATATCTGTTTGGTTTCTGGGTTCTGACTGGCAAGAATTCAGTCGACCGCGGGTGCAGTGCGCTGACGTTGACAATGACATCACATGCGGCATCTTACGACGTGCGACTCAAATGGAAAGCCACGGGTGCCACGAGGCTGCCCTCCCACCACGTTGCTTCTGGCCACCACCATGGCCACCATGAGCTGCCTTCCTGCCAATCCCGATATCTCTGGTATCGGTGTTCGTTCCGCAATTTATATCCAAAACCTGCTTTGCTTCTTACCCGTCGTCCTCTATTTGTGGGATAAAGAAATCTCTCCGGACGAACTGGCAGGAATCAGAGACCAATCCATTGGCATGCTCGCCGTCGCCTTTTCCATTCTCATCACCACCATCATTCTGGCTCAAGGTGCCGGGGGTGAACCTGCAATTTCTAATTACCATGCCGCCATTGTGCTCGATCTCAGTTGGATGAACAATACGAGCACATGGATCTGGTTCGTTCTCTTTGTCCACCACAGAAGCACCCTCGACTACAAGCCTACTGTTGCCACGTGGGCAGCCTGGTGGAGCGTTCTTTGGTCACCTATCGCCGATCTGCCACGCGGACGGGAGAGGCAGGAGATCAAGGGAGGATCGAGAGCTGGAGAGGATATGGCAGGGACGGGAATCCTTCGGGTCTGGCGCTTTTTGCGACGCCTCATCCGCCTCTTTACGGCCGTACCAGTCCTCACTCTCGGCTCCATTCATCTTTCCCTCATGGCTGCCATCGGTATCTGGCTCTGGATCAATCCATCCGAGTTTGGCTTGTCGATCCACCCGACCTGCAATCCCACACTCACTGTGGTTGGAGCATCTGTTCCCTTTTCTTCCACCCTGCTCCGCATTTTTTCATTGATGATGTATTTCCTTCTTCTCATCCCCGGCGTCAATCTTCTGCCGCCTTTCCTCTTCTTCCTCACTCTGCATATCTCCTACAACTGGCTCCGAGCACACAGCCGACGGTTCGAAAGTGCTTGTGTTGTTGTGGAACAGTTCCAAACATATTTGGGAGGCGCTTTCGAGCGTTTTGGGGGGATCCTCCCTCGTAATATGCCCCGCCAGGTCTCGGATCCAGAGGTAAGAGTCCCTAGGTATCATCACAGACGTAAATTAGATTTCTTTTCAGGCTGCTTTGGCCCCTCCCATCGGATCGGTATCTGATAAAAACCTACCTCGCACCTCATCACCCCGCACTGCTGCGAACTCGAGCACTCCAGACCATACATACCCGCCTACCACGAATCATAGCCAGTCTGCCGATCGTCCTGCCTCTCGCCCGCCTTCCGATCATGTGGATGATCAAGAACTTTCTGCGGCACCGACACTTGTTCAAGGTGTTCAATCTCCAGTGAACATCCGCCGGGTTCACACCGCCTGCCTTAGTGTTGGCTTATTGTTCCTGGTGGCCATCAATATTCTCTTCATCATCGACATCGAACTCACCCTTCGGCGCAACGATCGAACGGACGAGGAAGACGAATGGGGGTTCGGACAGGTTCTTGCGTTACTTCTCCTCGTTGTGCCGTTTCGCGATGCTTGGAAAGCACTTGGGGATATTCAGAACCGCTTTCAGCAGGAATTTGACCAAGCATTTCAAACTGCAGTTGAAGCGAAGCCGCTGGAAGACATTCTAGGATATCTGCAAAAGCTCGTTGCACAAGGGGCCGATCCAGGGAAACCTCTGTCAGGGCCATTCGCGAACTGGCTGCAGATGGCGGCATATTACGGGAAGGTGGAACTGGTGACATGGGCTCTCTCTCATATCAAAGGGGATAAACACGCATTTGTGAACTTCCGTGGTATGTCCCTAAATGTGTATCAACCAAATAAAACCAATCATTTCCAGGGGGAGATCATGGAACAGCGCTTCAGACGGCATCTAGGAAGGGCTACGATGAAATCGTAAAACTACTGCTTGAAAATGAGGCAGATGTGAATGTTGAAGGTGAATGGTAGCGACTACCAAGAGGTGACATCTCCCACTGATTTGAGAATAGGAGATCCAGGGGACTATGAAACAGTGCTTCGGGTCGCCTTGACGTGGGGCTGCACGGAACTTGTAAAAAAACTGCTTCAAAAAGGCGTCAGTACGAATACTGGTGGTGAGTGGTGGCGGAATTGGAAGGGGCGGAGATAGTTCCCGCTTATTTGAGACTAGGGCTTCAGACGGCATCTAGGAAGGGCCACGATGAAATTGTAAAACTACTGCTTGAAAACGAGGCAGATGTAAATGTTGAAGGTGAGTGGTAGCGACTACCAAGAGGTGACATCTCCCACTGATTTGAGAATAGGAGATCCAGGGGACTATGAAACAGTGCTTCGGGTCGCCTCGACGTGGGGCCGCACGGAACTTGTAAAAAAACTGCTTCAAAAAGGCGTTAGTGTGAATAGTGATGGTGAGTGGTGGTGGAATTGGAAGGGGCGGAGACAGTTCTCGTTTATTTAAGACTAGGAAGGAACTACGGAACAGCGCTTCAGGGTGCATCTGCTAGGGGGCACAAGGACATTGTGAACTACCTGCTTCGGTCTAACGCGGATCCGAACATTGCGGGTGCGTGTTTTTCTCAGGGCAGGAAAACTGATGATGACCGACTATGAATAGGGGGGGATTATGGATCCGCGCTCTGCGCTGCGTGTGCGAATGGACACGAGGATGTGGTGAAAATTTTGCTTGGAGAGGGGAACATTGTAAAGAATCAAGGTGAGTGAATGGACTGAAGAAAATGATGACATTGAATAAGAAGTAGGATCCGAGTTTGGTGCTCCACTCCACATCGCTATACTCCTGGGCAGAAATAATATGGTCGAAGCATTGGTCAAGGATGCAGCAGAAGCCGCAGATTGTAAATGTACGCACTGTTTTTTTAAATCTGGTGAATCAATCCCATGATACCCAATAGGGATGGATACGGATATGACAGCGGTGGATATAGCAGGTTGCATGGATAATAAGGAAATCTTTGATATACTTGCGAGAAATGGGTTAACATCGGTGAGTTGTTGCGGAACTACTGCATGGGGCGCAGGCTGACGAACTCCGCTCCGCCTTCACCTTCCAGGGCGTAAGTGTCGTCGGCTTCATCGCATACCGCGTGCGCTGACAAAATGCGCTCCGCCTTCCTCTTCTAGCGTGTAAGTGTCATGGCCTGCGCTGCTTGCCACCTGCGCTGAAGAACTGCGCTCCCCCTTCCCCTTCCAGAGCGTATGTGTCGTCGCCTTCATCGCTTGCCGCCTGCGCTGACGAACTGCGCTCCCCTTCCCCCTTCCAGTTCGTAAGTGTCGTCGCCTTCGTCGCATGCAGCGTGGGCTGACGAACTGCGCTCCTCCTTCCCCTGCCAGGAAGTAAGTGTGGTTGCATTCGTCGCATGCAGCAGGCACTGACAAACTGCGCTCCTCCTTCCCCTTCCAGGAAGTAAGTGTCGTTGCCTTCGTCGCATGCAGCGTAGGCTGACGAACTGCGCTCCTCCTTCCCCTGCCAGGAAGTAAGTGTGGTTGCATTCGTCGCATGCAGCAGGCACTGACAAACTGCGCTCCTCCTTCCCCTACCAGGAAGTAAGTGTGGTTGCATTCGTCGCATGCAGCAGGCACTGACAAACTGCGCTCCTCCTTCCCCTTCCAGGAAGTAAGTGTCGTCGCCTTCGTCGTATGCAGCGTAGGCTGACGAAGTGCGCCCCCCCTTCCCCTTCCAGCGCGTAAGTGTCGTCGCCTTCGTCGCATGCAGCTTGCACTGACGAACGGCGCTCCCCCTTCCCCTTCCAGTTCGTAAGTGTTGTCGCTTTCGGCGCATGCAGCGTAGGCTGACAAACTGCGCTCCCCGTTCCCCTCCCAGACCGTAAGTGTCGTCGCCTTCGTCGCATGCAGCGTGCGCTGACAAACTGCGCTCCCCCTTCCCCTTCCAGGAAGTAAGTGTCGTCGCCTTCGTCGCATGCAGCGTGTGCTGACCAACTGCGGTCCCCCTTCCCCTTCCAGGCCGTAAGTGTCGTCGCATTCGTCGCTTGCTGCCTGCACTGACCAACTGCGCTCCCCCTTCCCATTCCAGGCCGTAAGTGTCGTCGCATTCCGCGCATGCAGTGTGCACTGACAAACCGCGCTCCTCCTCCCCCTCCAGCACGTAAGTGTCGTCGCCTTCGTCGCATGCAGTATGCGCTGACCAACTGCGCTCCCCCTTCCCCTTCCAGCGCGTAAGTGTCGTCGCCTTCGTGCATGCCGCGTGCGCTGACGAACTGCGCTCCCCATTTCCGTTCCAGCTCGTAAGTGTTGTAGCATTCGTCGCTTGCCGCCTGCGCTGACAAACTGCGCTCCCCCTTCCCCTTCCAGCTCGTAAGTGTCGTCGCCTTCGTCGCATGCAGCGTGCGCTGACCAACTGCACTCCCCCTTCCCCTTCCAGGAAGTAAGTGTTGTAGCATTCGTCGCTTGCCGCCTGCGCTCATGAGCTGCGCCCCCTCTTCCAGGGCGTAAGTGTCGTAGTATTCGTCGCTTGCCGCCTGCGCTGATGAACCGCGCTCCCTCTTCCCCTTCCAGCTCGTAAGTGTCGTCGCCTTCATCGCATGCAGCGTGCGCTGACCAACTGCGGTCACCTTTCCCCTTCCAGGAAGTAAGTGTTGTAGCATTCGTCGCTTGCCGCCTGCGCTCATGAACTGCGCCCCCCCTTCCAGGAAGTAAGTGTCGTAGCATTGTTCGCTTGCCGCCTGCGCTTATGAACTGCGCTCCCCCTTCCCCTTCCAGCTCGTAAGTGTCGTAGTATTCGTCGCTTACCGCCTGCACCGATGAACTGCGCCCCCCCTTCCAGGGCGTAAGTGTCGTCGCCTTCGTCGCATGCCGCGTACGCTGACAAACTGCGCTCCTCCTCCCCCTCCAGCGCCTCCCCTTCCAGGGCGTAAGTGTCGTCGCATTCGTCGCATGCAGCGTGGTCTGACGAACTGCGCTCCTCCTCCCCCTCCAGTTCGTAAGTGTCATCGCATTCGTCGCATGCAGCCTGCGCTGAGGAATTCCGCTCCGCCTTCCCCTTCCAGTTCGTGAGTGTCGTCGCATTCGTCGCATGCAGCGTGCGCTGACAAACTGCGCTCCCCCTTCACCTTCCAGGGCGTAAGTGTCGTCGGCTTCATCGCATACCGCGTGCGCTGACAAAATGCGCTCCGCCTTCCTCTTCTAGCGTGTAAGTGTCGTCGCCTGCGCTGCTTGCCACCTGCGCTAAAGAACTGCGCTCCCCCTTCCCCTTCCAGCGCGTAAGTGTCGTCGCCTTCATCGCTTGCCGCCTGCGCTGACGAACCGCGCTCCCCTTCCCCTTCCAGGCCGTAAGTGCCGTCGCATTCGTTGCATGCAGCGTGCTCTGACCAACTGCGCTCCCCCTTCCCCTTTCAGACCGTAAGTGTCGTCCCCTTCGTCGCATGCAGCGTGCGCTAACCAACTGCGCTCCTCCTCCCCCTTCCAGGAAGTAAGTGTCGTCGCATTCGTCGCATGCAGCCCGCGCTGACAAACGGTGCTCCCCCTTCCCCTTCCAGTTCGTAAGGGTTGTTGCCTTCGTCGCATGCAGTGTAGGCTGACGAACTGCGCTCCTCCTTCCCCCTCCAGGAAGTAAGTGTCGTCGCCTTCGTCGCATGCAGCGTAGGCTGACGAACTGCGCTCCTCCTTCCCCTGCCAGGAAGTAAGTGTGGTTGCAATCGTCGCACGCAGCACACGCTGACGAGCTGCGCTCCCCCTTCCCCTTCCAGGCCGTAAGTGCCGTCGCATTCAGCGTGCACTGACAAACTGTGTTCCCCCTTCCCCTTCAGACCGTAAGTGTCATCGCATTCGTCGTATGCAGCGTGCGCTGACACACTGCGCTCCCCCTTTGCCTTCCAGGAAGTAAGTGTCGTAGCATTCGTCGCTTGCCGCCTGCACTGATGAACTGCGCTCTCCCTTCCCCTTCAGACCGTAAGTGTCGTCCCCTTCGTCGCATGCAGCGTGCGCTGACAAACTGTGCTCCCCCTTCCCCTTCCAGGAAGTAAGTGTCGTAGCATTCATCGCATGCAGCGTGCGCTGACGAACTGCACTTCCCCTTCCCCTTCCAGGCCGTAAGTGCCGTCGCATTCGTCGCATGCAGCCTGCACTGACAAACTGTGCTCCTCCTCCCCCTCCAGCGCGTAAGTGTCGTCGCATTCGTCGCATGTAGCGTGCGCTGACCAACTGCGCTCCTCCTCCCCCTTCCAGCGCGTAAGTGTCGTCGCATTCGTCGCATGCAGCATGCGCTGACCAACTGCGTTCCCCCTTCCCCTTCCAGCTCGTAAGTGTCGTCGCATTCGTCGCATGCCGCCTGCGCTGACGAACTGCGTTCTCCCTTCCCTTCCAGCTAGTAAGTGTCGTCGCATTCGTCATATGCAGTGTGCGCTGACGAACTGCGCTCCCCCTTCCCCTTCCAGGAGGTAAGTGTTGTCGCATTCTTCCCATGCAGCCTGCACTGACAATCTCACTTGCCTCGCCTTCCACAGGAAGTGCGTCTTAGTTGTACACAACACTGTTTCATTACTGATCTCATTATAGAAACGCCGTCAACTCCAACAGCTCGTGATGAGGGACGTGATAATTTCTCCAGTATGTGTTATTTTTAACCAATACCATGCCACTGACTTTACGGTCCAGCATAATCACCAGGGAAATGCCCGTGGTGTACAGGAGGAGGGAAATGGCCTCTGAAATCTCCCAGTCAAAGTTCTGGGAGGCCCCGAGACGGCTAGAGACCTCCAGAGATGTCAGAGATGGCAATAAGACAGTGACGACGACGAGGAGGGGCTTTCAAGGGGATTTGGTACTCTCATGATGGGTTGAATGACTATGTCACGGGGAGAAAACTTTCGTAGCACCCGGACGGCTGGGGTGTAGGTAGCTGATGTCCCCGACGTTTGCGCGCTCATGGAAACAGGCTGCGAACGCGTGACGTCATAAATCTCAGCGTGACAAGCAACGTCCACGTACGATCAAATGTCCAGTAATATGCGCGGAGCCGGCAAAGCCGGCCGCCACCGGCGGCCCGTGCTGGAGTCCACTGTGTATTGCTGGAGATCCATTTCCCTAAAATTCTTCTCCACCAAACTACAGTGGGGATCAATGGGTGTAAGCATTCCACGACATCCTCCAACATGTCAAATTTTCTGATCCAATATCCAACGATATCCATTGAAAACCACTGGTTTTCACTGAGTACAGATTAATTCTATCTCCAGTGATACCCAGTGGTAGTGCGAGATATCCAGTGGATTCCAGTGGTCCTGGCTGGAGTGAAGATCATGTCACTAGCCAGTGAACTCCAGCGGAGTCCAGGCACATCGGCTGGTGTTCAGTGGAGCTACCACCGACTCTAGTTCCAGTGGAGCATGGTGTGGCCTCTAATAATCTGTAGTGGAGTCCACCAGTATTTACTGAGATCCTCTGAGTCTCATTCTCCGACACAATCCACCGATTTCCAGTGGTTAGTGAAATATGTTTAAATTAAATTCAAGTCCTGGTAATATTACCTTGGTAGGTACGGAAGGTACATAGAAAGATATTTCACCGGTCCCCGCCACAATCCATTGGATTCCAGCGATGATTCATTTTTCTGGAAGTCCACTGGAGTCCACCGGAATCAATTCATATTCACTGGTATCTGCCACATTTTTCTCAATTGCTAAGATGTAAATTAGCTAATTTAATCCATCCTGTTGACTTTCGCCCAGAAGTCCTCTGTCAGAGATTTTCCTTTTCTCTCTGCACGTTCCTCCATCTTCTCTCCATATACC
This sequence comes from Mycena rebaudengoi, assembly GCA_029282285.1. Classification (NCBI taxonomy): domain Eukaryota; kingdom Fungi; phylum Basidiomycota; class Agaricomycetes; order Agaricales; family Mycenaceae; genus Mycena; species Mycena rebaudengoi. The sequence continues at coordinate 36,121 of JARJCX010000018.1, forward strand.
AGCAGTAGGACATGAACGAAGAAATCGTAGTTGATGTCTGTCATTTGGCGCAATTGGGACTCGAAGCCATCGAGCCATGAGCTCAGCTGTTCGGCCGTTTCGGTATTAAAGGCTCGTGTCTGGTGCGCCTGTCCCAGTGTATCTTCTTCTGCAATCACGAGATCGGGCTGGGAGCCATTCACAGGGGCCGGATTGCACCAAGATCGGCATAAAACATCTGTCGCTCGATGACCGATGTAATGCCACGCGTCTACGATGAATTTCGTCGTCGAAAGCCATGCATCGTTGGGGTTTTGGGTCACGATGTGCCGGAGGAGGTCACAGGCATCGTCATAAGCGATGAAGCTGGGTTTCGAGTCTGGATAATAGTTCCAAATATTGTTCAGGATTGAGAGAACCTGTCGGCTACTTTGGGAGCAGTAACATTTTCCCCATCCAATTGGAACACCACAGGCCCATTGGACGGTCTGCAAGCAGTACGTGGATTTGGCCTTGAAGGTATGGACAACTTCATTCCCAGGTGTATCTCCAAGTGCAGCTAACTGCACCTGAAGTGTTGGCCTGCTGTGAGCATTGTTTTCGGCCACCTCGTTTTGGCACCGAATTACTCTGCGGACCCCGGGAAATGATAGTCGAGAAAAACGGGTGCCATATTGGCAGCACCAGTCGATGTGCGATTGGGTATTGCATATAAGGGCTCCAGTATCTCGCACCGGGAGTCCACATGGAACAATCCCACATATGTTGCATAGGTCCAGATGAGTTTCGCAGAATCTGCCGTTTTTATAGTTCACGAGCGGTTGTTGACATGTATCCAGTGCACATTTCTATTTTAATTTCAGCTGTTAGTCCCCATTCAATGTCAATGCAAAAACCAGCCATGCTCACTCTGTGCGTAACGGTTTTCCCATCCATTACAGCCAAGCGAACATACCCCCGCGGAGCACCCTCGGGTGGGGATACTTGCTGCTCTGGAATTTCAAGCGCAAGCATTTCTTGTAGGTGAAAAGCGGGAGAAATTGCGGGTCTTCTGCAAGCGTAGGTTTGGCCTTCATATTGGCCTTAATGCGAGCGAGGAGTACACCCTTAATCCCGGTGTCGTCCAGTTCCATTGCAACAGCAATGGCTTGGAGCTCTTCTTTGCCTTTCTGGCCGAGAGTTTTCGCAGAGAGCAAGAGAGGCATTATTGCTGAAAGAGACGTTGGGGGCTCAGGGAAAAGAGTAAATACTTGGCACTTATTGATGGTAATGTAGAGACTTGGAAGCTACGAGTTGACTGCCTGTACGATATTAAACTAAAAGTAAAATAATGAAACAATATTGATTAAATGGCTTGCTTGTTCCTGGAAATTTAACAGGAGCGAGACGGCGACCTGCACGTGCAGAGACGGCGCCCCAGGGGGTGCGGGTGCAGACACGGCGCCACAACCGTTCAATCCGCCAACGGGAACAAGAGGTAGAGATTGGCGAAGCACAGTGGTGATTGATTGCCGTGTGTAACACTCTTGGCTCATCAACTTGCAGTGAACTTCAGTGAACTCCAGTGGAGGCCCCTATGTCTATCCGGCGAACTCCAGTGAACTCCAGTCCGTAATCAGCAGTGTTTATCAAACTTGATTGCCGGACAATTCTGGTTACCGCCGAAGATGACCGATCAACAGCACGTCACGACGGCTGACGGTATATGCCAGCACCCACCAGTGGCCAGTGATGTCCAGTGGTGTCCACCAATATACTTTCATGCGGCGCGTATATAACTCCAAATGTCAAAGCATCGGATCGCAGACAATGTTTTGGACATTCTGCACTATGGTATTTCGACGTGTAAATACTGGTCTTATATCAGCATGAAGCCCGCGACTAATGTTGCCGCGACTCCAGACTTGAGCCGACGAAGTCGACTTGGAGTCAAGGGGGCACCGGCATTTAAACCGGCTACCTAAGGCCGGTTAGTTAGTCCGGCCTCATGGCCGGAGAAAAAAAAAAGTCGAGCTCAAATTTATTGCTGTAAAATGGACTTCTGATATATATTCATGTCCTTTAAGGTGATGTTTAAGGTTGCATAGAAGGTAGCGTCAGACTGGATTCAATTCACTCCCGCATCAGTTGATTCTTGATCCGTGAGTGGTGGTCTATTTGTCGAAGGCCTCTGCCTCATTAAGAAAAATTTTCTCTCTGGAAACGCACCCCGATCATGGACCACGTGAGTATAATATATCCCCCCCCCCCCCCCCCCCCCCCGTCAAGGAACGCATACAATGGAACTGCAGGTGGCTCCTGACTCTATAGCATAGCACTTGTGAACAGCTATCTTCCAAGTGCGTGGTCCACTATAGAGGCTGGTTCGAGCCTAGCCCCTGACGGAGTACGTAGACTCAGCTTCTTTTTTTTGAACCTGACAAAACCTTCCGCACATAGTTTTATATTCTTCTTGACGATTCCGAATTACCTGAGGTACCCGATGATGCGGATGTGGACATCACCATAGAAAGCGATGAGGAGGAGCACACACCGGAGCCTCTGCCAAATGCGGATCCATCAGTAACACACTCGCAGTGGGCCAAGAGGTGCGTGTGATTTTTGTTTTGGGAACCAATCAACTGAATGCAATCTTCTATAGACTTTCGATGATTTTCCCACTGTGGCTGAGCTCCCCAGGCTGAAATCCCCCACCGCGCCACTGGAGCAAATACTCCTGCCCGAGGTCAACACTGTAAATTTAACTTCTGACAGTGTTGATTTGGTGGGACTTAGCCATGGTAAACATAAACGGATGGTGCGCGCTATTTCTAGCTTGGATAGGTATGCCATCAAATGCAGCCGGAATGGCTGCGAAACAAGATGGGCGAGTTTTTATTATTAACTATGAGTATGAGCTAACAAGTTTGTCCAGTACTGCCTGCTATGCTCAGAGCAACCCGTTGTTGTCCAGAATTGGACCTGCCTTGCATGTGCATCTTCTTCTTCTCGTGCTCCAAAACGCTCTCGGAGGGATTAAAAGCTTCATATAATCTTTAATACCAATATTTGTGACTGCTTTCGTTGGTCAGTGGATGTTCGGGCCACTATGAGCCTGTTCTGTGCTGTTGCGGCGACTAAAGATAGGGGAAATTACTATATATAGTAAGGTTCCCACGGTCACGTAGTTAGTTAGTCCAGAAAGAAGGTCTGGAAAAAAAATTGGCCTAAGGTCTTTTTTTTGAATGCTGGTGTCCCCTTGCTTGGAGTCGCTGATTTAGACCGAGATGAGTCGAGTTGACTTGAGTCGACTTTGAGTCGGTCACAACCTAGTTGCACGGTTTGTCAAAAAAACGCGATTGGGGACAAATTGGGGACATAGTCGAGTTTTGTGACAGGAGTGATAGAGTCACGCTTGGTGACATTGCATGACATTGCCATGACAGCTAAAAAAAAAAATCCCTTTTGCGTTTTTTCAACCTGCAGAGTACTCAGAACAAGTTTCTGAAAATTGGTTCAAGACACTGGTTGAACATTTCGAGTTTTTCAGTGAAAATTTTGGTGAAAGACTTGAATTTTTTTTCAGTAAAAAAACAGGTGAAAAATGTAAAAGTATTTTCACATTTTTCACCTCATTTTCGTCTGAGTCCAGAAAATGTGAAAATGTTTTACATCTTTCACCTCTTTGTTTACTGAAAAATAGGTGAAAAAAAATTCAAGTCTTTCACCAAAATTTTTACTGAAAAACTCGAAATGTTCAACCAGTGAGAAAAGTCGACTCAAGTCGACTTACTTGACTCGACTTGATTTGAAATCGACTTAGGCCGACTTGACTTGGAGTGACTCAACTTTCTGAGTCATGGCAACATTACCCGTGACGAGGGCTTCCTGCTCATGCCCATGGTTTGAATCCCGAAAGGATTAAACATCCGGATATGGTGCCGGGACACATTTCTCTCAACTTTGCGGTCGGTTGAGATTTGTCGCTTTGACCGTTTGATGTGTCCAAAAATAGTTTCAGCACTCATCAGCTGGGCGGTCCAGCTGGAGGCAGCGTGCCGGCACTTTGGCGGTGTATTCTTGCCTTGCAACATTGGGTATCCCCAAGTCTCAGTCAGAGACTCGGGGCATTCTTCTACAGCTCTATGTTGACATGGAACACACTGATAACACCTCATAGATAAGCTGGGGCCCGCCCCAAACCCCCTCATAGCAGAAATGTGTCGCTTGGACCTTTCCTGGTTTAGGAGAGTATGTTACTAAGCAGCAGTCTGTAGCAAGGTATTTTTTTTTGCACTTGGTGTTAGGTAGTGTATTTTTTCGCATCTATTGGGAGCATTTTCATTCCCGAGATGATGGGCCTATTTTTAAGCCAAACGGAAAAGAATTGAGCTCGGTATCGATGGGGAAAAGAAAACTGACAAAAAAAATGGCCATGCCCTAAGTTCTGCAAACGGCTGTAATAATCCTGTTACAGCATTGCCCCCATACTTCCGGCAGTTTCAATTGTGTTTAGGCCCTCTTTGTAAGCATGTTTAATCCCAGCTTGAGCCCAGTTGAACTCAGAACAGAAAATTCAACACTTTGTACCTGGCCCCACAGCCCTAATAAAAGACCATTATAGTTTCCAACCATCACTTCATGTTGGCTCAGTCAGATTCTTGCTGGCCCGCTGGGTTGTTTATGTAATTGGTTCCTTGAGCTTTGGGTTCGAACCCCAGTGTAGAAGTCCTTTTTGGCCCGTTTAAACACTGTTTAAACCACCCTCGTTCCGTTTAACCTGATTAGAGTAACAGCTGTTTAAACAGCATTCTGCCTAGTACAAGGCCCTTGCGGATTGTTTAGCAAATCAGCCATCAATCCGGATTATTCGTTGAGACGTCAAGTGCTTAATCAAACTTCATATAGATTCTTGTAGGTCCAGGAAGGATTTTGCTAAGTTGGAAGCCCAGACTGAGGAGCACACTGAGTGTATCCGCTGTGCCGACGAGCAGTTCAGAATGAAGTGTGCATTTCTTTTTGTTTTTTCTACAAAGTTAACATCTACTCAGACATGGGCCAGCACTCACCCACCAGCAGCATATGTGTTGGGCCAACAAGACTGATGAAAAGCATGAGATGTCCTTGGCGAATAAGTACAGAGAAGCACTCAATAAAGCCAAAAACTACAAGGATGAGCTTGAAGGTCTGAAATTGGGTGAGGAGGAGCACAAGGCGGCCAGAATCCGGGCCCGCTTCCAGGGGGAGACAATGGATACAATGGTGTTCCATGGCTGGACTTGGTGGGCCCCAAAGGAATACTAATAGTTAATGTAGTTGCCCCCGCCAGCGAGAAATAAATCTGTCCAAGGTCATGGCAGCTGTGGCAGCACATGGCAGGTGTGGCATTCAAGTCATGGAAATGGTGGCAGCCGCACAGATCAGCGAATTCATAAGTGGCACATGTTCAAAAAAAGTGGTTTGCCGCACGACAGGATGTCCCAGTCAGCCAGCCGTTGTAATCCCCCACTGCATATGGACCCCGGATCAACCACCACCAAGCAGTGCAGCCCAGTCTGGCTTGCTACAAGCCCCAACTGCCACTCTCCAGGACCGGGGGTTTTGTTTCCTGGTCAGTCTTGACAATAACTGTGTGGTTAACCTTAATGTCCAATTGACACAGGGATAGGTGTAAGCTTGTGGTGGAAGGCATCAGCGGCAGAGGCGGCACCCATTACAGCTCTTATTCTCTTTGTATCCTGGCATGGCATGCTCAGTGTGACGCTGGTGCATACTCGCATCCCACCGTCTTCCGTGCTCCACTCCCCAAGCTGCCCATAGCAGTCGTCAAGGCGAATACACCGACATCGAGATCTTGGTGCCTCTTATGGCAATGGTGTGCATGTGCCCACCTTCTGGATCCCCGATGACCCCCCCACACCCTCATCCACTGTGGCCATGACACTTCCCTCGGTGTCAGATCTCACAACAACAGATGGTGACCAACCCATGGAGTACTTCGCCACGCAAGGAAGCTGGGTGGTAAGGCAGCAGAGAAGAAGAGGGGGAAGGGCACCAGCAGTGGGAAGAGGAAGGGGAAGGCGGTGGAGGTGTCCGAGTCGGAGGACGAGGAGGATGCCCAGTCCTCTGGTGCTGACTCCAACGATGAGCCCCCAGCAAAGGGGAAGAAGGAGGGGAAGGTGCCCACAGTGCCTAAGAGGAAGCAGAGTGCCGCTGAGGAGGACCAGGACAACGAAGAGGCGCCCACTGCCAAGAAGTCAAAGAAGGCTGCCGTGTCTGCCACCAAGGCTACAAAGCCAGCCGCCTGTGCCACGTCCACCGCTGCTGCCACAGCCAAGCCCAAGAAGAAAGCAGGGGGGAAAACCGCCTCAAGTGCACTCCCAGTAGGGATGCACTCCATTTCAAATGCGGCACATGGTGACAACGACGACAGCTCCAACAGCTCCAACACCGATGCTGCCACCTACAAGCCCCCAAAGGCGGCAGCAGCAGCAGCATTGGTATTGTCTTCCAACTCGGACTCGGACTCGGACTGATTATGCTCCCCCACCCCTTCAACTTGGACAGCGCCTTTTTTTAAAATTGATCTACATATTCCTACAACTTGTATTTTATATATCAATGCCAAGATTTTGTGTGGCAGCCATGGCTAGATGTCTGAAATTTTGACAAGTCCACTTGCATGTATGGCAGGGGTGGCACCAACAGCAAGGCCATAGATCTGGCAGCAGTCGCGGCAGCTCTGTGGTGGAGAGACTGGCAGGGGCGGTCGGTGTGGCAGTGGTGGCACCGTCAACCGCAAACTGCATAAGTCCACTTGGTAGTATGGCAGCTGTGGCAGCTCAAACCCAGTCACAATCTTGACTGACTGCGCCCAGGGTATGCATGGCAGGCGTGGCACATAAGCTGGGTCACAAACTGTACTGACCCCAATTTAGTAGACCTGTGGCAAGCATGGCACATAAGTTGGGTCACAAACTGTACTGACCCCAATTTGGTAGACCTGTGGCAGGTGTGGCATGGATGCCAGGTCACAAAATCATTACTGACCAGGTATTATAAACGGCGGCAGTGGTGGCATTTTGAACCAGTCACAAAGGTTACTGACCCTCTTACATTTACGTGGCAGGTGCGGCATGGGGGTAAGAAAAGTGATGCATTGGGTAGTCACTGACTTTTTGGGGGGTCACTTTTTATGTTTTTATTTTTCACCCCAAAGTATTGGTGGCAGCGGTGGTAGGTGTACAATGCCTAAATAGTCACGAAAGTCACTGACTTCCCCCCCCCCCCCCAAATGGTGTGGAAATGGCGGCAGAATCGATTTTTTCTCCCTGGGCCTGCCATGGCAGCAATCCGCCCACATGGCACAATGGCAACCCAAAACTGCCTCTAATTGGAGGGAGGTACACCACATCAACCTCCCTCCAACTAGAGGTGATATGTGGTATTATCAGGTGCGATGGCCCAACAATAACGGTATTTGAAGTTCTGTGTCCACTGATGGCCATCGGATTCCAGTGCACCCTATCTAAAATTTAGACCCCAGTGGTGGCCAGTGCATTATGGCCAAAAATATTCATAGAAATATTAATAAGCTACAGCTTTGCTGAAAGGTAAACTTGAATATAAGAGCCGGCCTCAATAAATTAAGCCCAGCCATTGGCGGGCATCAGCGGCCACTGGCCTTACCGCCCCAATTGGTACTACCCAGTGTTATGCGACCACATACAGTGAATATATATTACATCTATTTTTCAAAATATCCTACCCATGGCTAATGTTTGAGTCCCGTGTTATATTCACTCTTTCTCCCTTACTTTCAATGGCCTTTGAAATATCCAACCAGAGTGCGCCGGCTACCATTGGCTGCATAGAATGTAAATGACATCAGCACTGTTGGGAGTGAATACTCAAACAACCCCTCTCGAACTTCCCCCAAGAAGTACTGAACCACCCCTTTTTTTCCCACCCATTGTTTGAAAATTTGGGCGAAATCAGTGTGTTATATACTCCAGATAAAGAATACCTCTGTAAATCAGAACATAGGAGGGCAAATCTACTGGGAGTTGTTGGCCGCCATTAGAGGCCGCCCACCATCAATAGATACATATCATAAAGTTTCATTATCTTATCTTCAGCACTGATGGGAGGCATGGTCGGTCGTTTTTTTCCGCTGGCTACTGGCAGCCATTGGTGGCCACCAGCAACCAGGTACCATCCGGGCATATAACTCTGAAAATGTTGGCTTTTGGTTGAGACCCTTATACGCGGACCATTCGAGGTAAAGGATCAAATATGAAAGAAAAGTGTCGATTTTTGAATCGCTCCAATTGCGGACCAGCTAGTTAACCATTCAATTGAAAGAAGGAACTGGATGACAAGGATGTGTCCAAGTATTGCGACGATTGAGAATGATTCAATCAGAAGATACGCAAGCGGTACATATACTTCAAGTACTTAGCATTAAGAACTTTAAATACATTAGAATAAACGGGCACACCGAAATATTACAAGGGGAATTTGAGTAAGTGAGGAATTAGGAGGAAGTGAAATGAGACTAAAAAAAGGATCGGGAGCGAGAAGGTCGGCAAGTGGTACGGCGATTAGAGTATGAACAAGATAATGCGATCCAAAAACCGTGAATATTCTAATGAATTAAATGCTTTATGGGCGACACTGAGAACTGGAACGTGTGGCGCTATACCAGCAGATGCGCTGTCTGGAGGTCTAAATCGGAGATTTCGAAAGAGTCATGTCGGAAGGTTTTCGGAACCTGGCACACTTTTAGCTGGGCTGCTGCTTGTGAAAGGAGGATATGGACACTACCTTGTTCGTCTGGAACGTCGGGTGATACCCGGTGGACTGTACGTTGATATGAGGATCGTCGAAACAACTTAGATTAGTCTGACCTTACTGGTGTCATGAGCGGCGTGTCGAGATTGATGAAAGACATGCGGGGTGTGGGTGTGTGCTGTGCAGCCGCATTCGTGCTAACATCAGCGAGAAACCCGGAAGGATCGTGGATGGTCTCGGGATCAGGGAAGTGCATCTCCCGCAGCTCCTTCCGGGTGTTAAGAGAGAACAGGAGCGAGTTAGGGTACACTGCGTTATTGGCTGTCAGTATGAAGCCTCAGGGATTGGAGACGCTGACCTACATTTTCCAACGATGATATACAGAGTAAAAGATACACTTGTTGCGTTGGGAAACGCGATCCACTGGATTCACCAATCAGTAAGTGCTCCCAAGGAAATTCTGGACGTACACATGCGAGGGCCCCAATGGTCGGGAGGCTGAGTGCCAAACAAAATAAATTGAGAGCATGGCGTAGGAAAATAGTCTCCAAAGCTTACCATGTGATAAGCCCAGTTTCAGCAGTATAAATCGTGAGTGTGTCGAGAACGCGTTGCATTCTAAGAAGGCATTAGTTCTTGAAATGGGGCAACGAGATTTCCCGTAGAAGGCGACTTATAAACTTCAGCGGCGAGGGGGGGAAAGCGACTTGGGTGGGCGGAACGATGAAGATAAACTCACACAGAGGACGAGGACAGGCTGCGGATCTGACGCAAATAGTAACACAAATACACGGTGATAGCCAGGTCCGTTCCCGTAGCCAGTGAGAGAAGAACCTACAAGTATATCATCAGTGAATGTCCCAAAGAAACAAGATGTGGACGCACCCGAGGATCGGGATGGGAGGGAAGGTCATGAGATGACCGTATGAATGCGACCGACATTGGGAACGCCAGCCTTTATTGGGGTTAATTATGTATGTTGAGTTCATATAAAGAATGGGGGAGAGGCACCCACATTTCTGCGGTGGCAACTATGTGAACTCAAGTCAGCGAAAGATAGTCAGACCAGATTGAGACATACTTATTGTGGCAACTGGGGGGAAAAGTTTGGATCGTGTACCATACTGGGGGTCGAGGGGACAACCTACTTGAATGGAGACTAGCTAATAGGACCTGAGGAGGTGTCGTCAACAAGACAAGGGACAAAAATAGAGAGAGAGAGAGCGAGAAGACGCACGATGAGCCCGGTAATAAACCAATTTCTCTTGCTTGCTGTACAGTTTCCGTCTATGAGATTTTATGCGAGGAAAAGCGGGAAGGGCATACAATGATAGATCGTCGTCACATAAAAACTGTGCAGATCATGAGCCTATGAGCAAGCGAGAAACTAATAGTGCAACACACAAATGGGCAATGTAGGTTTGAATAGCCTGAAGTCAACCCATCTGTAAGTGTGAATCTTGAAGACATGGGGATGTAAGTACCGTTCCGAAGAGAGTCAGCTGCCCCGGGATTCAGAGTCGTATTATGCAAAGTGCATACGGTGACGTACAGTAACGGGCCTGTGGGACTCGTTGTTGGCGTATATGAGGACGGACGGAGCCCAAGTCTTACCACGGTATTTCAGAAAGAATGATCTGGTCCCCGAAATGTATAATAAAGTAGTTCCCGAGGGAGGCCAAGATGAAGGATGACTGTGCTAGATCAACAATCCTACACACAGGTCAGTCAGTATCTGCGTAATTTTCCGGGGCGACACACACCATGCCATCACGACACTCAGGTTCTTGATCCCCCTTTCCCCCGAATATAATCGGAAAAACATTATGCATTGGACGCTGAGAATCCCGCTGAGTCTACCCAGGAGAAAAGGTTGTCAAGTCTCGAGAGAGCGAAGGGCTGCAGGGATGGCTTACACCAGCGCCATCGCACTTCCGAAGAGAAGAGGTCCGTAGGTCGAAGCAACACCAGTCATTCTCAGGCTGTGTTATATCGGGCGGAGAAAAAAGAGAATGTCAACAGTAGCGAAAAATGCCCACCCACTGAGCACACCTTTAAGGAATGTTTTTCTTGATCATGTACTTCCTGCCTAAGCCATCCCAAAGCGAAACATAACTGCAGTTACTAGCCCTTTCTTGGTCGATGTACGCTATCCGTGATGGAAAGGCCCTGCGACACATCCATTTGGTGTCATCGTTGCGCGAACAGGCCTCGCATTCGCGGCAAAGGTCACGGCGGCCGTTGTGGAACGGATCACCCATAAAAGGCGCAGCGGTTGGTGTAGTAACCAAGTGAATGCATGTGATTAGGACTGTGGCTGCGAACCAATTTAAATGGGCGCGGAGATCGTCACAAAGCCACTGACGTGGGGATTTTGAACATGAAGCTTTGAAGCGATTTTGAGGTCATCATCAACTCACGTGTACGGTTTGAATCGGGTCTTAGTAATGCTGACACGAACACAGTTGGGTCAGCCAGGGAACGGCCTTTTCTACGCCAGGCGTCTTCCCACCCATTTTGACAACAATTCCCTTCGGAAATTCGAGGAAGTCTGAATGCTTAGAATTTGGTTCGAAATTCAACCACTCACCTCGAAGTTCGCAATTATAAAACCAACTTGATTTTGTACCCTTCTTCTCTGCCGATATCCATCTAAACGCCATGCACAGCCATGCACACAGCATGGAATCAAAATTAGCGAGAGTCCAAAATGTACTGTCTCCGTGATAAAGTGGTAATTTGCGTCCATCACGGGGTATAGGGAGATGTCTAAACAGGTCAATGGTGTACGATGAACTTGACATCACTTCATCCCTGACTTCACGCTTCGAAGGATCCATCGTGGAGCGCGGAGCTCAAGCATTACTCCAATTGAGCTCATGCACTTCAACTGAGATCAGTTAAATAATCTGCTCCTGTCGAGTTAAGACGACTTTCCAAGAAATAATTTACATTGGACGGGACAGATCCAGACTGGTCCGACGAATAAATGTGCTGCACAAGTGGCAGCCTCTCGTAATCTCAAGTGTAACACACCACAATTACAATGTCGCACCTTACTTTAACCAAAATGTTTTCCTCAATTCCGTTCTTGTATTATCATCGTAGTACAGCTTCTCGTCGGAGGGGGACTTGCGCCTAAGGTGCATCTTCAGCTTCTCCGTGGCTCTCAGTGAACAACGTCTTCCTTTTCAGTTCATGAAGAACCCCAGATCCTGTCAATCATTCGTCCCCACCCTCAAACTCGCAGTAGGTCCTGCGACCCGGAGCTCTGGTGCTTCTCACGATACATTGGTCCGTCGCACTATACTGGTTTCATGCTATTTTCAAGCATCGAAGGGATATGCTGACTGAGCCCGCAACGTATTTGTGTCCCAGTCCTAAACCTACTGTATGGCGAGGGAATCAAAGTAAGTAGAATGAGGTGGCCGACAGTCGGACTCGCTCGGGAAGAACTGTTTCACCGGGAACCCATGGTGAACTAAAATGGTCTCGAAGGTGGTATCAATCCAAAAGCGTCTGCTTATAGATCGGGGAAGTATCCTGGAACTTGTATCTAGGGACTGGGCCAGAAGTATTCACCGAAGCGAATCTGAACCCTTAACACTGCGTACTCTTTATGTGGTTTAACCGACTACCGAGCTCTATGAACCATAGGAAAATAGTAGCCAGTTCTTGTCAGTTGAGCTCATAAACAAAATGGCATCAATCATCTCGAGTTCTTCACGTAACATGCCGATTTGATTCATCCGCGGGAGTCGAGATTGCCTGATATATGTCTGGACGAGAGTCCAATCGATCAGTGACCTTGCCAACGTGGAATACATGCAGTGCTCCGATTGTGATGATTCTTCTGATAAATGGGAACAAATGGCTCCCTAAGGCGATACTTATACCCAGTAGGAAAGAAAAATCAGCCTGCAACCAGGTCTAGTACCTTGACTGCCTCAGAACTCACTAGCCACCCCAAAAATTGTAGGGTTCCCGGCGGTGACGGAGTCATTGCAATGAAGAACTTGTGGGTTCCGAGGGTTATTTTGAATAGTACACCCCGTTCTTTACTGTAGCTGCTGAATTGCAACAAAATAATGGCCTTAAGGGCTTAATATACCCTTAAGTGCCCTTAATAACACTTAAAGGCTTAACAAAAAGTTTCGCCCTTAATAAGGCCTTAAGGGAGAACACTGGAACTTCAATACCCAATGAGGTTTCGCACGCTCTGTCACCATTAGTGAACCTAAATGACGATGCGGCCAACTGACATATGGAGCCACCTCCCATAGTTTCTCACCCAGTCAGAGAGTGACCAAAGTGAGGGTACGAAATTTCACGCAGTTTCATACATCTTAAATGTAGGGAATGTGCGGATGGTTACAGTCCAGTCTCTCTCTGTCATTCTCCGCTTTCCATAACACCGGTGGGAGAAGAATGGCCAGTCTCACTTTGACTTACGGGCCCTTACTTTTTGGAGGTGCAGCGGCGCTCATGTGCGTTCTTTCCCCCCTCTCGTCAGCCATGGAATTGAGACTGAAATGAATTTTACCTATAGACTGAGCGGGATCGTCTCCGTTCAATGTCTTATATACTTCAAATCGTACGCTCAAAGGGGGGTCAAGAAGGCCACGGTTTTGGTCGTATGGTGTGTCTTACCACTCCAAACCTAAGTCGCAAAAATATTGATTGAGGGCTGCACATGTAGGATTCTCGATGTCCTCCAATCTGCTTTCATTCTAGCTTCACTCTGCCACTACTTCGTTACGCATTTTGGCGACACCTCAGTCCTTGCCGTCATTCCGTGGTCAGATATTCTGCTCTGTCTCCAGGATATCTGTTGATTGAGGTCCCAGGTCTGTTGCTGTGCGTCTTCAAACTAAAGAACTTTATGCATAGAAATATTCACTACCATCGAAGTTGACCGTTCTAGTCACTGTTAAGATCTGTTCCTAATCAGGAGGGCGTTTCGCTGAATGATATTTCTTTTTATGCAGGCCATTCAAACCTGGATCGTGCATTTGTGCGTCGCATTCAGAGTTTGCCCTCTTATATACACCATTTGAGATTCAAAAACAGATTTTACGCCCGGACAATCCACCGATGTACGTCGCCACTTTTCTACATCTTTCAAAGGGCTCAGCGAGGTCCGCGAACTCATCAGCAAGCGGGAGGAACTGGGTTATCACGTCGCCCGTCGTGGGTGTTTTTTTCAACGTTTCCCGGATGCTGCTGATTTATCTCCTCTAGGCATTCTTCGCAACCCTCCAGCTGCGTGAGTTTCCCTCAACATGAAAGAGTATGCTTGCTGAACATATAAACGACGTAGTCGGTGGCTTGAGTATGTCTCCTCCATACCTAGATGGTGTTTTGGTTGATTCACGAGGCTATCTTTAGTTACAAGCATAGAACTGTGGCTCCTCCTTTCTCCCATTCAATCCGCGTTGATTAATGATGACCATCAAGGTTGAGCATTCCTCAGTGGACCGCATTTATAAAGCTGTATACCGGTAACAAATCTCGTACCCAAGTAAGTGACGCCTCTCGTTGGGTGGAACCCACTCATCCCTTATATTCTTGTAGTTCATGTTCACGATGAGTCTCACCACTTCTGCTGGCACAGATATTGGCATCGCTATTTGTCTTTGCTACTACCTGCGGAAAATAAGAAGACTGTCGTCGTCGTCTACGTGAGTTGTATGATTGTCAACCTGCCTCTGAATGTTGTTCACTCTCACTAACCCCTGTCTCACCAGCATGAAAGGCGTTTTTGACACGCTGACGATCTACACGGTTGAGAATGGACTCCTCACGTCGTACGCATATTCTACTTCTACTCTGTCCATCGCTCAGCTTTATCCTGATCCAGGATTACGACCATCGCAGCCCTCGTCTGTGTAAGTCCTGCCAGTAATTTCCATACTTGGAGGATTTGAATTTATTTTTCGGCTAAAAGTGGGTTACATTGCCGACCTCAAGTTTATCTTTCAACATATATTTCATCCTTGGCAAATGCATGTCCTTCCCTGTGCAGCGTGCTGAAGAATTCTGCTAACAGCACATGTCGCAGTGTACCCAAACTCACTACTCCTTCTCTTCACCACGCGCAAGGAGTTGCGGGAGATGCACTCTGGAGACCAGGGCATCCACCTCAATCCTTCTGTTCACCTTGCCAATTATTACACCCAATTTCCGCACCGTGCGCCGGCCATGAGTCAGGCAACAGCACCACTGACCGCGCCAGTGAGCTGTTCGCATTATCTTTTGCGAATAGTTTTGAGCCCGCACGCAGGCACCGATACACGACTATCATCCGCTGTTCAAAATGCACCAGGTACAGTACATGTTGTCGTGTTGGGGAACGTGGTTGACGGTATGGAATCAAGGTTCCAAACCCTACACGACGCGACTCTGTGCAGATTTCCGACTTTCAGATGCAGTCTTTCTCGCCGCCACGATCTCGTCGTGTATCGATAGAACACTGGTCAACTCTCCCATAACGACCCACAGTCACATCAACTCTTCATCCCGTCCCGCATGTCAGAACACTCTCACTAAATTTCGACAGAACAGTATAATTGTTAAACTTAGTACACGCATCGTAAATACTTCATGGAATTATCACACCATCTAGCCTGTAATAGGGGGAATTCAGTTCCTAGTCTATTTTCCCCCCAAAATTCATCCGACCCCAAGACATGGTTTAAATATTCTGAGATTTGGAGGGCACATACTACCCCTCAACCCCCCCCCCCCCCCCCCCCCCATAACCTAGCCAATACCTATAGTAGTTCCCCTGAAGTGATCCCCACAAAAGGGGAACTTTTAGGCGTATCCGGAAAAAACAGTCAAGACCAACTGCCAGAGTCACCCAAAAAAACTGCGTTCCGGTCCACTTTTCTTCCAAACAATTCCACTATCTACGAGCGTAGTCGTGAACGCGGGAAGGCCGAGGGTCAATATAGTGACCTCGAGATCCGTCAAATTTGGGCAGTTTTGGGCAAAGTAGCCTAGGGAATCTACGGTCAGACCGGTCGTGAGGGGAAGGGAGGGTGAGAAGATGTGTGTCCAGGCCGCTGTGACGACTGGTATATCGGCAGCATCGATTGGCATCGACGTATTTTGGGCTCTGAAGGTCTTTAAATTCTCAAGTTTCAAAGTCTTCATAATGATGTCGGGCAAGCATCCCAAATCACAGAGTTCCAGGTGCTGGAGCGAGGGCGCCCATATCATGGAAGACCTGATCTGGGAGGGTATGGTGGAACACTGAAAGCGGACTTGGCTTAAGAGTAATGACCAGAAACTGTAATGCTCCGCGCGGAATGTACGAAAATAATATGGGGATCGATGCGGAATTCGCAATACTGCATCGGACGTGCAGGGATTTCAAAGCCGTGAAGCGCGGGGTCCCAGCTGAGAACAACAGAAGAAGGATAGGGAAGATGTGAGCGGCGACAGGTGTATGCAGAAACAGTGAAGATGCTCCAAAGCAGCGATAGATCCGAGAACACACCCGGGGACATTTGATCTGCCATATTTGACAGTGCCAGGATTTCCAGCTCGAGAAACGCGGACAGCGTATGCTCCAGAACGGCGAACGATTGGCCAGATAACTTGAGCGATGTGATTTAGGGGGATGTTCCGGCCAATGTGGCGAGAAACAGCGGAGCAAAGGAGGAGTGCGCCCGAGAGGTTAATTCAACGTGGCGGACGGCTGGTACCACGAACAGAATAGCGTCCGGGAATGAATGTGGGGAAGACGCCCCGGAGGAAGGGAACACAGCGGAGCCCAGATTCGGAAAGATAGAAGGATGCATGGTTGATAGGGTGGTGTAGACGGATGGATGAATCTTAATTCAGGGCGAGTCGGTGCGATAAGCATGATGGAATTCCTCACATGCACTCCGTTCAGCTCTTTAAAAGACGGCAAAAACTTCAGTAGTTGTCCAAGTTTTGCCACAGGACAACGAGGGTGACAGGACAGAAGTATTGGCATGTAAGTACCGCCGCCCTCAGTCAGGCTCGCACAGCTCGCAACTCCGTAAGGCTAGCGGCAAGGGGCCGTCGGCTTTCGAAAAATGGAACTAGGGTTGAAAAGTTTTTTAAGGTCGACTTCGGAGACCCCCCCCCCCCATACCCCCATCAAAATACCTCCCACGCCTTCAAAAATGACCCAAATCCCAATTTTTTTTTACAGGGCACTTCTACCTATGTGCCCGCTCCTTCCTATGGCATCTCCAAATTTTCCGGGCTGTTCTCGACGTCGTTGAAAACTCGGCGGCTAGGTCCGAGAATCACTCACGTGATAAATTACCATCTTCGGAGGGGCTGTACACGTCAAATGCCCATCATTTCACTCAATCGGGTAATAAAGTATTGTGTTCTAGTGCCGTGAATACTCATCCTAGAGCTTAGGTAAGTGTATTTTCGGATTCAGCATCAAAATTCACGTCAAAGCCGAACATTATATCCAAACTTCGAATTCCGACGGCCCCTTGGCTAGCGGTGCCACTCAGAATGGATTATGAAGCGAGCGAGGTCCCTGAAAATGACCTCGAGGATTTCAGATGGTTGGATAGCTTGGGATGTGGATTGGGGTGAAGCTGAAGTGGCTCCTACAAGAATGGGCAGACGGAGGATAAACGAAGGGAACAACGACATCGGGGTTCGAGAAAGAAGACGCTGTCAACAAGCCAAAGCAAACGGATCGGGTGCCGCCGGTCGGACTTGTTCGGCCGATGCTTGTCATTCGGCGACGCCCCAAGCACCAAGAACCCATCTTCTGTTAGTCTTTCCGAATCTTCCTGTTTCTCACAGCAGCGGCATGGTAAGAATTTTGTAAGTGGTACGAGTTGGTTCTGTGTGCACACATTGTAGTAGTACTACTGAGTCTTGGGACGGTCGTGGTCTAGGCGTAGTTGACACTGTTTGGCTGTTCCTTCCGTAGCTTATATCATCATCTTGGCTTGTTTCTGGCATCCACGCGCCTTAGCTCGAGCACAGCGAGCCTGCTCCCAGATCCGCTAGGGGTTGGACAGAGTAGGACCACTCCATTCTGGTGACGAGTGCGACGCGTTCCAGCCACACAAACGCCATATCGCCACCAATCAGCTTTTTTGCGATCGCGCGATAAACTCTACGCCCACCTCTCCCGTCGGCCAAGTCCAAGTCTTAAGCACGTCTTCGTCTCTGCGCCGAGACCATGTCTGTCCTCACTACTACAACATCGGAATGCCGCGGCGCCGAACTCCTGCGACGCCCCCACTGTCATCCTCGCGCCTCCCCCCACTTCGCTTCCCACTCCTCCTCTCATGCGGCGCTCCCTCACCAAATTCAATGTGTGGCGTGTGGGCGCGGCGCACCGCCGCACCATCCTGTCCGTCATGGAGCGCAGCGACACCGCTCCCGCTCACCAGCGCGCCCCGGCCCACCCTAGCACTTCCACCGTCCACCTCATGCAGCACACAACTGTCACCCCCGCTGTGAGGCGCGCATCCCTCCTCGCAGCCGTCGCCATGCCACGGCCCCTCCTGCACTGCTAAAGCGTCTCCGCGCTCCTCCGCCCCGTCCCGTGCGGGATACCGCGCCAGATGCGCCGACTGTCTGCGCCGTCGTTCTGATTCGGTATGTTCGGATATCGCCTGCCTGTTCACCGTGCTGGTCGCTAACATCCATTCGAAATTAGATCATCATCACAATTAAAATAAATCGTCAGAGGACATGGACTTTCTTTTCACAGCTTAGAATCCCTTCTTTTTTCAGTCGTAATGCTCGCTGCTTTTCGCGTCTACTTTTTCACTGCTTTCTGTACCACCATGTAACATACTACCGCGACCGAAATAATTTAGTTTTGTTTGAATATTCTTAGCTGCAGCCACATCGCAGCCGCTGATAGAAAAGAGTTCAACCTTGCATCCAAGAGTTATGAACTATGTCTAGAGCTTACTAACTGCCCGGCCCGAATCATAGGAGCATGTATTAACAACGAGGTACACAGTTGGGGCATGAACTGAATTTCAGGTGATGGGAACGACCGGGTTTCAAATGGTTGGAGTAAAATGAAGGGTTCTTAAATACTTCAGGAAGATCAACCGTCAGGAAATTTTCGCTGCAGTCCTGGCGTTCACAACGACCAAAATGAATGAGGAAAGGAAGCCATTGACGGATTATTCCCTCTCTGAATCAGGTTCGGCCGAGGCCAGAGGCCCTAAAAACTTTGGGGCCCTCGAGGCCCTGAATATTTTGGCCTGAATACTGCTCTGGATCTCCTGGCGGAATAGTTAGACAGGTCAAAGCGTGAGGGTTGAACTAAATGGTATTGGAGTCGTAAATCTGACAATTGCGGGATCCTATTCAACCGTCGCATACTTCTCAAAGTCTTGCAGCACGCCCGCCCATCGACCGTCGTGCCATAGTTCAATCTCCCCCCAGAGCTCCGGGAGAACCAACGGAATCCACTTGAGATACGACACCAGCAGGCGTCCGCAAAAGAAATGGTATCGTCCATGATGTACGAACTGTTCGGGCCATTCAGCCTTATCCACCCGTCGATCTTCCCCAACGCATCTTTAATTTTTTGCATCGATTTAACATGTTCTCTGCCTAGGTCGGACGACGTCAGTCATAGTGCCCCGCGCACGAATGGGGCGGGCGCAACTCACCTTTCGGCGCGAACTCCTCGAACGTCTTCCCATAAAGTACTTCCCTAGTGCGCCGGAAATAGCCTTTGCTAACTGGGTTCAAATTGGCGTGGGACGCAGGAAGCGCGTATAGCGGGAGCGTGCCGAGCAGCAGCGACCCCATCTTCGAACACGCGCTGGAATGCGGCTGTCCAGGCGGGAAGCAGCCTTGGCGTGTCGGGGTACGCCTTATCCAGGTACTCTGTGATTTTATTCGATTCAGAGACGACAGCGCCTCTGATGGTCGATTAATAGATCCGCATGATGGATGAAAAGCAAGCCCCACCTGTGGATGGATCGTGGATCATCGGAAGCATGTAGTGCGGACGTCCGTCGGGTTTGTTCCTCGTGGGAGCGGCGCACTGATCGGCTTTATCTCCTCGTACTCCAGCCCGATGGTCTTGTAGGGGGATGCCCTTGTAATTGAACGAGTACTGCAGCGTAATAATAAGGGCTGATATTGAAGTTTCAACTGAAGTCAACTTGCCTTGTCTTCCAAGTATTGGGGGACCAGGCGCTGCCAGGCAGGGTAAATGGTATATCGTAGAAAGTGGGTCTGGGCTCCATGGTGGTGCGGAACAAGGGAAACGGAGGCAATTTCAGCCGGCTGACTCAGTGGCGGCATGTCTTTTCTGTTCAACAAACTCCTGATTGACTCACCGAGTTCTGGACTCGGCCGCTTTCTCAAGGTGTGAACGAAATAAATTCAGATATTGGGGTCGACATGAATACCGGGTTGTAATAAGGCGGCTGGTGGAGCCCACATGTTTCCACCGTTGGTCTTGCTAGTTCTTCGTGCATAATATATTAGCTGTGATAATAATTCAGCGAGGAGGTCTGGTAAGTGGGTTTAGATTCCTTCAAGTTATCTACGTACTGATATTCAAATACGCAATAAGGTTAGGGTTAGCGCAGCGAAGGATCGAAAAAAAGAGGCCTGCCCAGCCGAGTGGCCGTGGCAGGACAGGAAAATATTGGGACGGTGCATGAGCCTAAGCCCATACAAGCCGCAAGCGCACTCTGAATGGACAGGGTCGCCGTGCGATGGAGAGATCCTACGGCCCACAGACCCAGTACGTGAAGGGATCCATGCCATCAAGGTAAGTATGAGGTTCACGAAAGACAAACAGCGCCTTTTGTATTCGCCTTGCGCGCACGGACCATCTTGAATTTGCGCAGGCTTGTTCGCTACCCAATGCGGGCAACAACGCCCACGCTTCCTAGTTGGGTCGAAGAGCCACGGCTTGCCGGCCATCAAGTGCGATACAACGACAAATATTGATGCCGTCCTCTAACTTCTTCGCTCAACTTCTTCTTGTCCCTCAACGATTCTGTGGGCCAGCGCTCAGAGCATTTGGTCGTATCCAGGGATGTGGAGGCGCGATCTCGCCTCATCCACGCTTGTCGCCGCCCGAGATTCCCGTCCCCCCATTGGGATTTTGCTCCCGGTCTTAGGTTGCTACATTGTTGGCGGCGGTGTTCGATTCAACAACCCAGTAATGATGCACAACTTGGGTAACCCTCAACATCAAGGGATCCGCTGTGCATCACGACTCGAGGTTTACTCTGAATTAAAGTCATATTAGTCTAGGTGTGCCTAGGGTTGCAGTTACTCACTGATCTCATTTACTTGAAATATGTTTTGTGCCGCAGCAGGTGCATACTCTAAAAGCCACTGCTATCGTCAATTGTTCCCTTGCAGATCAAAGCACTTTAAATCAGTGATATCTATTTCAGTGCAAGGACATGTCAAAGATCCGGAAACATGATTGACGGCCTGAATTAGACTCAAACCCAGCCGTAGACGCCAGCGCTGGACTTGATGACAGTCGATCAAACAAACGGTGGGGGCGAAGCGGCTGGAACAATCTAACCGGTAGCTAGTACGACCGGAAGTTGCCGTGGTCGGTTGTTTTTGACTCAGAAAAAATTCGCGAAAAATGAAACTTCAAACTCTTGGAATCAAAATTCTGAAGAGACAGTTATGTTCCGAGTCGTTCCACAAGCTCGCACAAGTTATTCTTTTCACCAAAAGTGAAGAAATGAAAGTGCTATTTGGACAAAAAGGTGGGATGGGCAATGCCCATCATGCTCACTGGATGGTAGAAGAACACCCGAAATATTGCCGGGCAGTCCTGATGCGGAACGGTGGGTTTCATTTTCCTTCGAATGCCCTCAGGTTTGGAAGAATTTTCATAAAAACCAATAGGGTGCTCTGGTGGAGGAATTCTGCGAAAGACTGCCTCTTTAGAATTCTAATTGCAAGAGTTTGAATTTTCACTTTCACGAATTTTTCTAAGTCAAAAAACAACCGACCACGGCAACTTCCGGTCGTACTAGCTACCGGTTAGATTGTTCCAGCCGCTTCGCCCCCACCGTTTGATCGACTGTCATCAAAGTCCAGCGCTAGCGTCTACGGCTGGGTTCGAGCCTAAATCAGGCGGTCAATCATGCTTCCTGATCTTCGACATGTCCTTGCACTGAAATAGATATCACTGATTTAGAGTGCCTCGATCTGCTAGGAAAAAACGGACGATAGCAGTGGCTTTTAGAGCACGCATCTGCCGCGGCGCAAAACATACTTTAAGTAAATGAGATCAGTGAGTAGCTGCAACCTTAGGCGCACCTATACTAATATGACTTTAATTCAGAGTAAACCTGGAGTCGTGATGCACAGCAATTTTAAGTTGGCACGAAAAGCGTCTGCCTCGAGTCTAAGCCTGAATTGTCTTGTCGGGATGAAGGCATAGCCCTTGGCAGATAAAAGTATCTTCTTCCGCCATTTGCGCTGAAAATCAAATGATTGACGGATGAATTTCTATACCCAAAATAACACTTCATTGGTGTCGTCGTCTGCAAATTCAAGGCCTACTGCTTCCTGTTCTGCTTCCTTGTTATTGATATGTGCAGTACCTCCTTTAGATCAAGAGAGACCAGGATGAGTGGTGTCTGTACCGCATCAATGAACCATAAGGCAACAGTTGCTTCTCTTAAAAGGCTCACAGTTGGGGAGCGTCGCAGCCGTTTACCCCCTTCGAAAGCAGCATATAGCTGAGAAGTCGGTGCCAATTGCCCTCGATTCGGCGCACGTCTGCGACGGCACACCGAATCCGCGCCGTCTTTCGTTATCCAGAGCTGGGCTCTTTCCCAAACTCCCGCTCCCTCACGCTTCAAATTCGCTACCATGTCTATACCACTCTCCTTCTTGCGAGGCCTCCCAAACACTCCTGCCCATGTATCTCTCGGGGACACTCTTTCCATGTCGATATCGGAATCGACCGTGGCTACGCTGTCGGACTGCCTGCCGTCCACTAACACTCCTGCTCTTCTCTCCCCCGATCTCACTCGGAGCGGTCTCATGCACAGGGAACTCAAACCTTTGTGCAAGAATTTGCGCTTCCCCATTCGAACTCCAAGCCACCCTTTGGACCGAATAATCGCATTATGGTCGTCCTACCGACAGGGCCCGAGAATGCGCTTGCTCTCCTCGCTATAGCGAGCTATCATACTTGCGCACCTGTAAATGCCAGCTGCACGGCTGCCGAGCTCTTGGACGACGCCCGGCGCCTGAACGCGAAGGCCATTGTTACGACGCGGGATTCCGAAGACCGCCTAGAACTTCGGACACTCCGCGATCAATTAGAATGCGATATAATCTTTGTTGAGCCACGCACATCGGGGCCGTGCGGTCTCTTCGATATGGAGGTGATGGGCGACGAGGATAGTAGAATTTCCCAACCATCCGTCGACACTGCACGGATTAGACGACCAGTCGTGATTTTGCACACGTCTGGAACGAGTGGAAAGAAGAAGGTTGTGCCGTACACGCTACTATCGCTGATGGTTGGAACCTGCGCCGTCGTGGAATCATGGGATCTCCAGCCAGCCGACGTTAATTGTGAGTTCTTTATTTTTGTCCTTTGAACGCCATAGTGACATGTATGGCGCAGTAAACATGATGCCCTTGTTCCATGTCGGTGGGATCGTTCGTAACTTACTAGCAGTGCGTTTATATATATATATTTATTACTGATTGTTATTTAACCCAAAGTAGCCTATTTTCTCAGGGGGAAGCGCAATTATGTGCGCTGGATTCGATTCCATGGCCTTTTGGACGCTCTCAGAGGAGCTAAAGGCCACATGGTATGCATCCATTTCATTTACTAATGACTTTTTAATCGGCCTGTAGGTATTATGCCGCGCCTACAATTCACCACGCAATCCTTTCCTCAAGACCCTGAATCCGTCATCCCTTCCAGGGATCTTCGCATCCGTATGATCTGTAACGCCGCCGGCGGACTGCTCCCATCCCTTGCCGTCGACCTCAAGACAGCTTTTCAGGCCGTAATTTTACCTTCCTATGGAATGACGGAGTACACGCTGTCTACCCTGTAACTTTCTGCGCTGACATTTATTCTTCAAATATAGATGCATGCCAATCGCTTCCCCACCCATCACTTACCAGTTGGATCGCCCAGGATGCTCCGGAATAGTCTGCGGGCCCTACCTTTCGATCCGGGATCCACGCAACTTAGAGCGGGCAGTTTCCCCTTACAAGACCGGTGCCATCTGCGTTCGTGGACTTCCTACCTTCCAGGGTTACGAGGTATCTCCTGATATAACCGTTCCTCTCGACATGTCGGCATTCACGAGCGAGGGATGGTTCGATTCCGGGGACGTAGGCCACATGGACTCCGACGGATATTTATTTATTACTGGACGCTCGAAGGAAATTATTAATAAAGGAGGAGAGGTCATATCACCGTTCGACGTCGAGGAAGCGATTATGACAGCGGCGAAAGCATACGTCAAGGTACGATAGAACCACTTCTTTCTTTCCCAGATTCTCACATATGTCAGACAACGCTTGCCTTCGGCGTAGAGCACGACCTTCTCCAAGAGACGATTGGCGTCGTAATTGTTCCGGTTCCCGGTAAACCGCGCATAGGACTTACACAACTGCAAGACCTACTCAGGTACACGAGAGAAGTCGTTGACTCCTTCCCCCTTATTGATTTGTTGCCCGCCGCAGGGATCATCTCCATCCATCTAAATGGCCCTTCGCGGTTGTTTACATGGACGACGTCCCAAAAAACAGGTCATATCTCACCTCTATGTCCTTGGCGCATCTAATCTGTTTCTACCAGTGCGGGGAAACCCCTCCGAATTAGGCTGGCCACGCGCCTGGGCCTTGGCAGTCTTTCTGATTCTATTCCAGCCCTCCATCGCCATTTCGAGGCGGACGTTCCGAACACGCAGGCGTCTCTCACAGATCCTATCAGATGCGTTCCTGCAACCTTCGATATTCGTGAAATCGAACGTGTATTGTTCAACGTCAACGGGGTGAATGACGTGGCGGTTCGTTGCCACCAGGATGGATCTCCTGAGGCCTTCGTATCCGCCCTCAACATTAAATCAAGTGACCTCAAAATTTGGGTTGCGCGTGTTCTGCCTGGGTATGCAATCCCGGACCCCGTTCACATTTTTCCGGGAAAACTCCGGAAGACGCATTCTGGCCAAATTGACTTTGAAGCAATGGAGGCCGAGATTTCAACGACCAACGCGTCTGCGATGACTGTACATGCACTTCTGGTGCGCGATATCATTGCGAATTTATTGCTGGCAGATCCTGGGAAGATTAAAAATGACTCCGATTTCTTCTTGCTTGGCGGGTAGGTCATCCATCGAATATTATTGAATCGTACCCACCCCTCTTGGCAGAAACTCATTACTTCTGGGGAAACTCGCTTACCAGATCCGAAAGCAGACGGGCACCAATATCGCCGTGGCTTCCCTGTTCACCCATAGTACTGTCGAGAGCATCGCGTCGTTGATTGATGACTCCACGCGAAAGGTCTCGAAGGCCCCGTTCACAGGTGTCAACGAAAGCACGGCAACCCTTATTCCCGACCGGGCCCAGGAGAGCGACAAGAGTGTGCACCAGATGCCTCCGCCTTCCTATGAATACAGCTACCCAAATGATTCCGAAATACACGGAGATTGCCGTGGCCAGAATCACCCTGTCTCATTACTCGTTCAAGCAATTCCATTCGTGTTTTTTTACCCTCTCAAAGCCGCTTTGACATGTACGTTTCTCGTCCCTGAATCATCGATTATTAATATCTAAACACCGTAAACCAGGGACCGTCCTTCTACTTACTCTGGCTGAACTTGCTCATCATGTGGATGACTCTTTCTGGGAACGCGTCCTGGCGCTTTTATGTGCCATTGTCGTAGCCAGACTAGCCAGTGCGTTAGATTTTAATCGGTTCATGTTTGAGGCTCAAAAGCAATTAGCTCGCATCATATCCCCACTCGCCGCCATAATCTTCAAATGGATCATCATCGGAAAGTACAAGCCTGGCAAATATCCCATGTGGTCAGGCTATTATCTGCGCTACTGGATCGTAAACCAAGGCCTGCGGGCCGCCGGTCGGGGCATATTCTCAATGCATCCCTCACTGGAAATCCTTTACTACCGCCTCCTCGGCGCTCGCATCGGGAGGAACGTCCGTATTGACAACCAAGCCAGGTTAGGGGAGTTCGATCTGCTGACGTTCCGCGACGGATGCATCGTCGACAGCGCATTAGTTCGAGGTTTCTGCGTTGAAAGGGAAGGATATTTTACCTTGGATAGAATCGACATTGGGAGGAACGCAGTTATCAACACGTACACGCAACTATCTCCTGGGACGGTTATACCGAGGAGCACCGTATATGGACCTCACGCATCTTCGCGTGATTCCCCGTCGCCAGCGGGGTTTGCTGCATCGAATCGCACTTTAATTTTCGAACCTCGTCTGCTGTTGAAAATATTCGTTGCTTGGCCACTGATTTCGTTGGTGTATTTCGCTTCCTGTGAGTTATATTCCCTTCTGTCACATCTTACAAATAATATATTACCATTTCCAGACGTTCCGTGGTTCGCGACTGTCTTCCTGATGATTAATCAAACAAAAATAATCACAGACAACCTCAACGCGCTTGAATCCGTTGTGGACTGGTTTTCCTCATCTGATCGGGTCGCTTTCCATGCCTTATCCCGCGTCGTTCGCGCGCTAATAACTCCGATGATCCAACTTGCACTTGGGATCCTCGTTAAGCGACTATTTGGCCTTAACCATGCTTGCCCTTCCTCCGAGGCTACCCAGCTGTCCTTACTGCGAAGATACATAAACTCTCACCTTCTCTCCAAATCGGCGCTGAAAAACGCCTTTTCCATCCTCGGAACTCATTACGAGATCGTCTCAGTAGGCCCCCGTATTCAGATGTCCACTACAGTCAGATAATTTTGCCCAGGTCATTTATCGTGCTATGGGTGCAAAGATTGGTCGTCGGGTGGGCATTATCCCTTAATTCTTTACGTCTTTCTGATATGGTGGCAGGTATATTGGCTAGGCTCTGGAATATACTGCCTCGATCCAGAGCTTCTGGAAATTGGCAATGATGTTGTCTTTGGGTCCCGAAGTGAAATATTCACCACTGGTAAATACAAGCTCGCAAAAGTGCATCAACTACGCCTAACAGAACCACAGATCGCCTTGGCACGGCCAAGGTAATCGTTGGGGATGGAGGTGTGTACCAATTATTATGTACAAAACCCGGCTGACCGTCCTTAATTAGCAATGATCGCAGACCGAGTCGTTCTTCTTCCCGGCTCGTCGGTGGGAAAGTGCACAGTTATGGGATCTGGGGCACTTGGGAAGCGTAATGCGGTGTACAAAGATGGATCGACGTGGCTGGGAACCGGTGAGCAATTTCATAGACTGTTCGAAAAGTATTGACTCCCCTGCGGGCAGAATGCCTCGACGACGGGTCCACCAAGGTCATCAACCGAGATACCACCACTCCTTTCGGCCGCGCGTTTTACAAACGTGAGGCGAGCTACTTCGTCTATCCATATCTCATGATTCTGGTTGTCAACATCGTTGTCATCGCTGCCTCGGCTACATATTGGTCAATCAGTGCCATCGCTGCGGCGCAGATACTCCGCCACATAGATCTGCATGACACCGCCATCGTCACGCACATCTACAGCCCGTCCTGGTTCCGCCCAGGGACAATATACGGACTCGTAGCAATTTGCTTTGTCGTCGTGTTGAACGTCCAGGCGATCCTGTCTTTATTGTGGGTTATCGCAACAAAGTGGCTTATCATCGGGATGCGGCGCGAGGGCCCATGCGCTTGGGACATCAGCAGTTATTGCCAACGGTGGCAGCTGCATCTGACGCTATCTCGACCCATGCACCGCGGATATGGGAATGGCGGGGTCCTTGCGCCGCTCACTGGGACGGCTTACTTCGTGTGGTACCTGCGCGCGCTGGGCGCCAAGATCGGAAAGAACTGTGCAATCTATCCAGGGGGCAGGGCAGGCTTGATGACAGAGCCAGATCTGGTCCAAGTCGGTTCATTTTTTTCGTGTGAACGCTTACCGGCAACTGAATATGCTCATCAGCTTGGGGACAACGTATCGTTGGACGACTCATCTGTCGTCGCACACATCAATTCCAGAGGCAATTTCGCACTTAACCGTTTGAAAATCGGGAACGGGTAAGCACTCGTCTCTCGCGAAATATCCATTTATTAATGAATGTCGCTCTTTAGATGCGCCCTGCGGTCAGGATCACGACTTCTTTCCGGCGCTGCGATGGACGACAGCAGCATGTTGACGGAGCACACACTGCTCACTTCGGGAGACGTAGCCGACGCAGGAATGGTGTATTTTGGGTGGCCCGCCAAGTGCTGGGATGGTCCGTGGGCGGAGAAAAACTGGGGACGGGAGACTGGCCGCCTGGTGTGCCCGGTTTGCCGAAAGTGTCCCGTACATGCGACCGTCACTCCCTGTGGACATGTCTTTTGCGAAGCGTGCGTCAAATGTCTTTCGGCGACAGCTGTTAAATATAACTTACCTTGCAATAGGTGTATCAGGAACGCGGTCTCCGATCGCGAGGCGTGCCCTGTATGCACAACGGGGGCATCGTTACAAAATCTTAGAAGTATCCACCTCTCGTTCTCGGTTTAATCATTGAAAAGACATTCGTTCTTGTACATCGAGTTCTTGTCCTATGCTAATCGTCATCTCACTAATGAAGCGTCAACTTGAATGTTCATGTGGTCTTGCTTCTTCTATGGAATGCGCGCGCACCTCAAATACGGTATGGGTATAGTTAGAGCACGACGAGAGAAATCCACTAGGGAGGTTTGGTGGCCGTTTAAATCAGCGGGTCGGGGTCGCTGGGCGGCACATTATTTGGGCCAGCGAGGCTCCCACCAAGAGGAAGCATCATCTGCGAAGTTGGCGGTTGCTCGATATGGATGTGCCCAACTTCATCCCTGATATAACTCCTTTGCATGAATTGTTTCTTCAGCTCCTTCTCTCGGGGGTCTTTGAAAGCCTTCTCCAAGGCCTTCTCCTTCCGTCTGCACCACTCAGAGCCATCCGACCCAGGGTCTGACGAGCTATTGCAACCTGTGGGGGTGAAACTTCGAAAAAAGGGGGCAGAGAAAGACATACAGCAACATATGTAAAAGAGGCCTGTGCAAATGGAGTCTCCCATGGTAACGGGTGGAATACGGAGACTGCGGCAGCATTGATTACGAGTACTTATGTAATAAGGATCGTCTCTTTTATATCTCGGGGGACCTTAATTCAGGTCAGTGACAAAAAACTGTGAGGCACTTTTTAGTGGCTGTGTGTAGTTGAAAAAATCACTCCATTAGACAAAAACCTAATGTTTTTAGTGGCTGAGCATTGTACTTGTGTACGTACTCGGGGAAAAATACCCCCTACTCGGTGAAAAATAACAACATCCGCAAACATTGTAAAAATTTTTTTTGACATCGCCTTCGGAATGATCCGACGGGTTTCATTTCTGCGGGCACCATATTTCTTAGGTTTGTCAACTATCTCGCCATGCTGGGAGTCTTTACATCTCCATCTTCTGCTGACTAACCTCGCTTCGGCAATATCCTGCGGAACTATTGCGTCCTTATATCGCATGTAAACAATCCTTAAATAATACATTCAATCAGGTGTGGGGTCCGTCAAGATTATTCTATTCACGATTAACTACAGCCTTGGTAGCGCAATGACCGAGAAGCCTAGATCGACTGCTGTCTGCGGCAATGGTGGATGCGCAAAACTAACCGCAATAAAAGGACACCATCCACCGAGTGCTGGTGCCATGCCATCTGGCCAAGATGTCTAGAAGGTGATAGAAGGTGGTGGTATGGCAAATCTATTTGCTGATTAAGCATGCACCCTCTATCGTATTGTAATATTAACATGACCAAACATGCCATCCACTCGGCCATCCGCTCGGCGCGACCAGTGTAGCTGGTCCAGTGCAATGTACATAGGTAGAAAAGACTGGAACATGAAGTGTTGGACCGCGCTGCCTGCAAGGACTCAACCGAAGGTAAATCAAAGGAAATTTGGGGGCCAGGGCGGACCCCTAGCGCCTGCCGCCCGGCAAAGCAGGACTGCACTATTTTGGTCCATAGATATCCCACTGACACACATAATCTATTCTGCATGCTTCTCCACATCAGTGCCTCGCTCTCTGTGCCTACGCTCTCATGCCGTGACGCTGTCTGCTTTCTCTCTTGCCCTGGGCTCCTTTGATCTTTCAATTTGTTATTTTGCTCTTGTCTCCTATCCGACAAAATGGACGACAAATGAGACCCGCTCACCTCCTATAAAAACTGCCATGACTGGGAATCCCAGCATGGTTAGAATGGCTAATACAAGAGGCTGAAATGGTGGACACTGGGGGATCTGCTGTCGCAATTCCGAGGGCAGCCATCAAAATGTCCAGTATAAACCTTGGTCTAATGTTAGAGACTGAGATAGGCCACTATGGACATTTTCGCTATCTGCGCGTCGTTTGCGCGCGGGCGGTATCGGCA
This sequence comes from Mycena rebaudengoi, assembly GCA_029282285.1. Lineage (NCBI taxonomy): Eukaryota > Fungi > Basidiomycota > Agaricomycetes > Agaricales > Mycenaceae > Mycena > Mycena rebaudengoi. Next base: position 66,450 of record JARJCX010000018.1, read on the forward strand.
AGCGAGCAAGGGCTCCGGGACTTTCCGAGACACGCGGAATCGCGGTCCGATGTGTCTCACGCCCCTATCCTCATCTTGAGTGAGGAAAATCAGTTGATTTGGAGTCTAATGAAGTCAAGTTGGTTTTTGGCTATGGCCCATGATTTGATGACTCCAAGAACTCGATAGCTCACATATACCTATGTTAGCTTGTTCATACACGAGGATTTTTCTCCCGCCGGATGAAACTCATGAGCCGCTTTTTATTATTGGCTCATAATGGTGTATACTCGAACGTTGTATGTCGTAAACCAAGATGATAATCTCGCCGACGGTTTCAAGACCTTAATTGGCGTGCTAACAGATGAGTTGGCTTCACCAACCCTGCACGAAATAATTTTTCCCGCACTTCACAGACACTTTTGGGCCCCACTGCGACAAAATTTCTGTCGAGGAACAACTGTCTGCCATTTGCATCGGAGAAGCCTGAGGCTGCCGATGCTACATTTTTCTTGTTGGGCTATCTTCACCTCATTGGAACTTGATGTTCTTTCTCAATATTTTCTCAAAAAAGCGTCCAAAACTAGGAACGTGGTGAATGGAACCTTCGCAGCTGACTATTAATATTAACTGCATACCACCTCCCAAGGGAATTTGTTTACACATGGTGCAGGTTAACCGCACTGCACATTCGGATTTATAGTCTGCTTGGACACCTGCGCAGCAATCTTAAAACATTGGCAGATGTTCAACACGAATTCATCAGACACCGTCTCGGGATCCACAACCACTCTATCCTATAAATTTATTCACCGGGACAAGTGTCTTCCAGCCAAATACTGGCTTCCAGTTCTAGTGTTGAGGTATATCTGATTTACCCATCTCGCTGCCACATGCTCATCACATTGAAATTCTTCGATCAATTCTGCAATACGGCCGTGGAAGGCGAGAACTATGTCTTTATTGGCTGTCGAGGAAACTCAGAGTTTACTTAACTCCGCGCCTTATTGTTTTTGTGGGATGTGTGTCACCTGAATTGATGCTGAATCTCCCCATATATCCCTCGCACGGGAATCTCAGCGGATTTCCTCCACAAATGAGCGCTGTACCAAAACATCGACATTACTCAAATGTTACTAAACGTCTGGCCGAGTATACTTTCGAGGTTTATAAAAATTTATGCCACGCGCGATGTTTTAAAACCCAGAGTACTTGTTTCATACTAGAATAATGACAACAGAATAGGAATTCCGAAATGGAGGGTAGATCAATCAGCGGAAGATTGAGGGTACCCGCAGCACATAGTCTGACGCAATGTATGTAGTACTGACACCGGCTGTTTCCTGATGGGACTGCGTCGGAATATACCTACCTACCTACCTACCCTAGCCTCTTCATCAGATCTGAATATTTCCTATGACTCTGTGTTGAACATTGATATTCGGGATACACACCATCGAAATGCTATCTGTGGAGTTGTCTACCATGGTCATAACCACTTCACTGCTAGATTTATAAAAACAAACAGGGTGGTCTAGTTTTATGATGGGATTCTGACACTGCGATTTGACAGGTCCCAACTGCGAGCAAGATGGTGTTACACATGGGCTTCCACAGGGATGTCTGAATACTTGCAATATTGACAGTGAGATCAATTGTATTTATATTATGTTTTAGGTTGCCTTTGAATAAATTAAGTACGAGTTTCATGCCGGGCAAAGCCACGGCCCTTTACCCCAAGTCAAATATTATGTAAGAGCCGAGAGTGCTCGTCACGTGGGCGGTTGAAGGAAAGAGAGCTCCCTGAATTTGAGGCCCACTTGAGAGTTTCCCCAAGAAATCAATTTAGGTTTCTCTGAAATTTTCCCTCTTTGCAGTAAATCTCAAGATCGCAGTCCAAGCTCTATTGGTACAACTCAAGTACCACTAATTCAGACTCGGGTGCACCCTATCAAGGCGAAAAATTGACAGTTCAGGCCAGAAGAAGAAAGAGAAAAACCTATCATGATGCACCCAACGTCACGTAAAGAGTTATACAGTCACTGTGTATGCAACTTCACTTCATTGAACTCGCGATCCAGACACACGGCCAGAAATATATAAATAGCTAACGTAATTTGCACACTGTCCTTCATAAAGTTGCTTTCCGTGGTTATGCACGACTCAGCTTCTGCATATCTTTTCCCATCACTGCAAAAGCAGCAGGAAATGCAACCGGAAGCGATGAGAAAGAGCAACGACATGAAGGTTAACCAGAAGGCTATCAGGGACATCTCAGGGCTTTGATGTAGGGATGGGTAGAGGACAACGCACCCGGCCCGCCAGAGGTATTTATTTTCTTTCAATTCGACGTGGTTTTGCCCATTGCACTCGCGACTTGACTGTAGAGCGCAAAATCTATTATGAATGCAATCGCCGTCTACGGAAGAGGTCAACATCAAACGAGAAAAGAGCAGAGAAGATTAGTGACCCAGAACAGCGCGCCAAAGGCGCTTAACGAGGATATGATCCGCCTCTTTTCATGCTGGACGAAGAACAGACCAAACGCAAAAGCCGTTACGACCGCGACTAGGAATGAAAGATGTTGAGTGGGATATGAACTTCATACAGTTTGGGCGGCGATTACCAAATGGGCGAATTGCGAGTCCACGAAGAACGAATAACAACGTCTCCAAGAGGGGCAAAATGACCGCTGTGGGCCTCTTCTGTGTGAACAGTTAGCACAGAGATTTATTCCAAGGAGTGTCACCTACCAGGGGCCAAGCATCCAAGTTTTTCGTCCTCTATGAAGAAACAAGCATCCCTATGCAATTTCGCCCTAAATTATACGTTCGCGTCTGAGAAAATCCTTATACAAACCATATTCCGAGCTACGACCATCGAGTTCAGATATCGCATTCAACAAAATACGGCCACGCACATGAAGCGTTGTTGCCTCTATTTTAATCCGAACGAAGTCAGGGTTTTGAGGTGAAGAGACAAGTCGAGGCATTTCCGCAGATAATCAGATTGCGGGGGGAATGGGTCTGAGTGAGCATACGTATCATAATTATATCTTTCTAGCTAGACGCCAACAAAGTCAAAAAATCACTTGTCAGTGATAATGTGCTTGGCACGCAACTGGGCGGCCGTTTCAATTGAATTTTAACAAGCGATGGCGTAACTTATAAGAGCGAAGTTAGCGCTCACTCAATTACCGGGGCCACCCGTCGCTTCATTTCTGTACATCTCGGTTACGTCCAATCATCTAATTTGGGCATTCAAGTTTGTCTCACACCACTGAAAGATGTAAGTAGTGAACCAATCGACCCCCATCAAGAAGTGGAGGTGCCCGGGGCTCAGATTCTATGGACTCGCTACCTTTAGATACGGGTTTCTATTGGGCGCCCAATCATTCCACCTTTTGGAGGTGGATCACATTTTCGTCATTCAGCAGTTTTTCTCCCAGCCAAACTGCTTCGGCATAGGAATCGGCTGTCCGTATGCCGCCATGTGCGGTAAACCAGCTTACTGTCGACCTCTATTCAACAACGCAAGGGAAAAATCCCGTATTTGGGCCGATGCAAGAAGAAAGTAACTGACTTCAGTTGGGGCCAGGCTAGCAGCATATAAAATTCAAATGATTCCGGGACTATGAACTAAAGTCGGTGAGAAATTATCTGTTACGGCGATACGATGATAATCATGATATGATTGATACAGCCGACTACGCTAAATAAATAGCTCAGTTAAATACCTCGTCGGCTCGATATAGGTATACGGCCGCTGTGTGGGAACTCGAGTAAGGGTAAAAATGTTGTTTGCGTTGGCCCAGGAGATACATTATACCAGCCTGAGTGTCTCTTCAAAAATCGTTAACAAATGCCAGTCTTTGGTTGACGGGTCAGCCAGCCCCTGTGTATGAGCCATTTTGGGAGAAATGGACAAAATGAAGTCTATTTATTTTTTGAGAATTACATATGAACACATGTTTCTCGGCTTGCTGAATCAACTCACACTTGCACCTGATTTCCAATTACCCCATTTTCCCTGGCTGGATTCCAGCAGCTCGGGTGGGTAGCTCAGTAACATCAGTAGAAGTTGTTTCACCGGGACTAAATGTATGGCTGAATCCGTTGGCATAAAATTGAACCAGTGTGCGAGTGAGGTTGGGACGAATCCCTGGCGGTACAAAGTCAGAGTAGAAAAATCATCAAGGCTTAGGACCACCAATAAATTAGTAGCCTGTTTTTTTTTTAGATCAGCCGTTGAACACGCACTTTCAACTCTTCTGTGACTGATACAAGCCTATTTTGGCTGCACTTCACACAATTTTTGGTTGAACACAATGGCATGCGTGTCCAAGAGGTGAGCGATCTCTGGATCATGGACGTGATTCCCACGGGGACCTACCCCCACAACTTATTGACAGCTGCAAGTCGGCACGCCGCCCAGCAATCCTCCCTTCCATCCTCTGCCATCTGAAGGCATAAGAATATCGAGCTGTATATACGGTACTGCAAATCTGCCTTTAATATCTACCAGCATTCGTGCCACTGAACGAGTTTGGGTGAGTGTCTGCGACCTTTTCGGAGATCATCGGCTCGCTCACGTGGCGCCATCAACGTTCAAAATCCAGAGGTCCCTCACCAGGCACCTCTTGTGCGTGCCAACAGAAATACGAAGTCAGGAAATCCCACAATTAGTATAAGATCTATCAGTTGATTATTGAAGTCCAGGTGAGATGAAAGCATTCGTTTTAGTGCCCTAGACAAAGTTCAAACAACACAGAACCTGACTGAATCTCTCAAATAGGAAAATGAGGTTGAATCAGTCAGGACCCACCGTGCCAAAAATTTGGATCGACAAACAGACTCGAGTGCGAAAACTTAAAAGGCTAAATTATTAGTTACGATAAGCGGCAATCAGACCCAAACATGGCAATGCCAACTTTGGGACTGTTTACCTCACGCCCAACTCACGCCGCTTGATCTGTGCCAGTCGCGGATTTCCACGCCTGCGATGTGACGTCGTCTCAGCGCGCTGCTCCGCCGAGAACGCCGTGCGGGACTTCGTTGCTGAAGCCACTCCTACTCCATCACGGACTTCGCCTTCAGGCAGCTCCGGCGGTCGAGCTGCAGTACTACGTCGTACGTCCACCTCGCTGCAGCCCCAGTGCCATCTACCCCAACGACTCAAACCCTCTCACACGACCCCGCTTGCCACGCGCGCGGACGTCCTGCGCCTCTGCTCGTGCGGCGCACCGTGCCCTCGTGCACTCCCCGCGCCTCGCGTGCCCCGACACACCGGGCGCGACTTCCGGTTTCGCACGTGCGCAGGCGCGCTCGCTGCCGCGCCTGGTGCGCTATGTGTGCGCGTGCGGCGCGTTTGCGTGCGCGCGCGTTCCTGCTCGTAGTCAGCAGTGCATGCACGGGCAGCGCCCGGGGCGTGGCGCGCGCGGATTTGGAGCCGTAGGGTGTCGCAGGCGCCGAGGAATGGTCGTAGGGTGTAGCAGACACAGGCAGACGACCGTCGCCCGAAAGAGAGGAAACTCAGCAGCGACGCGGACCTGGCGCGCGCCCCGTCTGGCTCGGATGCGTGGAAGGACGAGGAGGGGCCCCCACTCTCCCTCGCCGCAGACTCGGCGGAAGTGGAAATAGAGGGAGGGAGCGTGGGCGACGCAGGCGGTGAGTGCACGCCACGCGCGGCGTACAGGGCGGAGCCGCGCGTCCTGCCACGCACTGACGCAAGCACACGCGGGCCAGGACGTTCGGGCCCGGAGCGTCGTGATCAGCACGACGAGCTTGAGCACCGCGTACTCGGGGAGGGAGCACCTGCGGCGTGGGCAGGAAGTGGATGAGCGCGTCGAGGGAGGGGGCGTGTGGCGCTCGCGGGGCGGCGTGCGGGGGCGAGGCCGCTCCCTCGCGAGCCTGCACAGCACCGCCTCGCGCGCGCGCACACGGGCTCGCTGCGGCACCTACGCCTCGGTGCGGCGCGGATCGGCGTGTCGGCGCTTGCACTGCTGTGCGCGCGGTGCGATGCGCTGGAAAAATTGGCCGCGGGCGTAGTGGAAAGCGGATTCGTAGGAACGAATGACTTACATGTTACACCCCCAAAAATAAATAACTAACGTGCACACCAAAAATCCGAGAAAATCACGCTGCGATCAGGTCCTGTTTCTTCTTGGAGTAGTACGAAGCAGAATCGTTCATTGTCAGCTCTATTTCTACGGTGGGACTATCATCAGGAAGGCCCTGGTCAGGCTAGAATTATTTCTGCCTCAGCATCGCCGTGATAGGGTTTGAACGAGAGAAATAGGGGTGCCCATTTCTAGGCTCGTCTTGCCCATCTCATTTTGGCTCATCTTTTAACTGTTCGAAATAAATAAATAATTCAAACTCCGCTTAGTCTGGATACAACATTTTCGATGTACTTGTGTCTTTATTTACCGGCATAGCGGACTAGAATTGTGTGTAATTAATCAAAAGACATTATGTATTACTTTTAAATCTTTATACCCAAGTCTGTAGGTAGCTCTTTGGCTTATTTTAGCTATGGCTTGTGAATTTAATGGCGGTGACAACAAATTGTCCTACCTGTTTTGACTGACTAGAATACTGTATATTACATATATCAAGGTGCTCAAATTGCTATTGTAACCAGAAGCTGTAGAACTCGAGTGCCATTGTCCTGCCGGATGAGCCGCCGTGAAGCGGAGTTCGAATCATTTATTTGTTTCGACCAAATAAGAGTTGGGCTCAAGTCAGATGGGCTAAAGTCAAATGAGCCAGCTGAGCCAGGAATTGAGTATCCCTAATATCTCACGTTGGTTTTGAATGGGCCTATAGATAACTCTTGCGGTGGAGTGTCAATGTGAACCTTACGAGGCAAGATCAGTGACGGCTCTATTCACAACTTGAAAATTCGAGTACCAGAGCGGTCCGGTGGACATCTGAAGCAGGCATTGCATCAGCGTCAGCCTCAGTAGAACGCGAATAAGAAACCCACGAATGCCGCCATATTCGTCGTCGCCTTCGCTCCGCTCCTGATTTCCGCGCTCACCACGAGTCTCGGGATTCGCACCCGAAGACGTGCCCCTGCCTGACCACTGTTTTCTGATTTTCCGGCCATTAAGATTCGCGAGCTTTAAATTTTGTGAGACGCCACCAATGCAGATATTTTTTAATTAAAGTTCGAACCATGGTAATACAATAGACACGGCCTAGGGTGTAGGCGATACCAGTCGGGACTGGAATATGTGAGCCAGGGATGGAAAATAGACGGCCGAGAAACGCACCGTTGCTTTCTTTGTTTACCAGAAATCTAAACAAACATTTGTATGAGTTCGACAAATACTGGATATTCCTGGAACCTACGCGACCAAGACAGCCAACGCTATAGTCGCCCCAGCGGTTCCGGTCTGGATGGTTTGTGCCACTAGTCTATTGAGCAGACTACGAACGAGAATTAGATTCGGTCAGTGATGCTGACTCGCAAACTCGCCTCCGGGTCTCCTTGAATGAGGACTTGGCTTTCCTGAATTCCCACAGAAGAGCCGACGCAATTGAAATGTCCGTCACGGCTTCGGAGATGAGCCAGAAACTGCATTCCCATGTTAGTTAAAGTCGAACGGACCTCAGAAGAGATGACCACGGACAAGGCGGGGATGGTGACTTTCCTCCGATTCTTATATTCGGGGAAGATCGCGAGCGTGACGCCACAAGCGAACGCGCCGCCGGCCTGTCAACGACGACTGAGATCAGAGTTTAAAAGTGTAAAGGAGGGATCCAAGCTTACTGCGACCGTGATGAAGAAGAATAAAGCGATGGTGATGAATTTGCTTCTGGTTCTAGAACGAGGTTAGGACCTGGGCCTCGACACAATGATATAAACGCGCACAGGAGCCAGTACCTACCAGCCAGGAAACTTTGGACCAAAGCGGTCACTACGCCGGTCGCAACGAGGTAGAGCGTTTCAAACTGTTCAATAACATGCGTTCGATTATGTTTCTTCCAATAGGACCAAAATAACTTGCCCAATACTGGTTCTGCACATACGCCAAATCTCCTGAGAAAAGCGAACTGGTCAGCGAGTGGTAGATAAAGTGGAAAGACACACCCCAGTGAGTGATTGTGTACTGCACATGGCATATATTAACCCGTTCACGTGAAGGGAGAAGCAGATACACACAAGATATACAGAGGCATAGTTTGCGATCATCGACACCGAATCGATCGCAATGGCAGACGATACCAGCAACTACGAGGCGGGACGGGAAATCAGAGAATTAACATGGTTACACGACGGAAGGATGAAACCTTCAACATCCAATTGTCGTGTTTGAAGTTGCGGTAGAAGTAAACTGCCTGGAGCTAGTTTAGCATCTCTCCGCCATGAAATTTTGACATCCATACCTGAATAACTTCGACGGTGTACAGAGCCTAGTATCCATAATTGTCTCAAACGCAATACGTGCCAAAACAAATGCTCACTGAATTTGCCCAGGTTCCCACAAGCAACGCCCTAGATGAACGAAGTCAGGCCGTGTTTCGAAAATTCGATGGGAATAAATGTACCCAAGAACGATGTCCGCATTGAAAGACATCTTAGAAGTGAGGGAAGAAGCGGTTTGCAAAGCGAAGGTGCTGGTGGTTTTAATATTATCGAGACATAGCCGATGTATCGCAAATTTCCCGATACGGTTAGACTCGTATCCGAATACAAGCAGTCAAATCAACCCTGCAATTTGCTTCCTCCGGTTCGGCATTCTCCGACGCGTATCCCTTGCTTAGCTCGTCAACTACCCGGTCCTGACAGTACCGGATTCAAATTTGACGCTTGCGGCGAAATTCCAAGAGTCATTCTGGAACAGGTATATACAATCCTAGGGTACACGCCCACGTCACCGCACGACGATGCTGCAAAAGAGCACAGCCCTGAAAAGGGTGGCCGGGATTATTCAACTGGGCATCGAGCCCCCCGGGTACGTGCCGTGCCGCCTTGTTGAGTTCAAAAAATTGTGTCTCAGACCGATTCGGCCTCGCACAGCCGAGCAGTCAGCCCAGCCAACGGAAGGTCTAGGAGGGAGGAGCTGAGATTGTTGAAATGAGTTAGGGTCCGGAAATGGCCTGGGAAGACTCCAAACAGTTTCAAGGGTGTGAGTATGTAGTGGATCATTTGTGCAAAGTCTAACGACACCTGACATTGCCGCCACATCCTCATTCGGATGATTGTCTCTTGGCCAGCACGAATCTTTTCTTAAACCGCCTTCCGCCCGGCAAAATAACATGTCTGTACCCAGATCTTTTCGTCGCAAGCAGTTTTCCCTTCAAATATTGCTTCGGCCGACCGTGTCGGCGAGGAGAAGTCCAACACCAGAGTCTCTGCATATCGGGGTGAATGAACGAACCATCGGATCTTTTGTGAGTCCTCTTTCCCCGGAACCTGAATATGTCCAGAGGTAACTCGGAACCTCTCCCCTATCAAAGTTATTCCGAACTGATGCCTCACCTTGGCTCGATCCCAGCCGCTAGAAAACATAGTGGGTTTTCAAGACATACAGATACATCGACCATGAAACATGTCACGGGACATTTGAGCAACTGTTCTTTCGTTTTGTAAAATTCGGTATACGTGACATTCGCCAGCTATCTGATTTTACTCGATGGCGAAGAAACGACATCATCGGCATCGAAGTTCTGTCTGTTATATTCGTGTGGAAAAAGTTTCTATTTCTAACAACCATTCTGAGTCGCGAGAGAGGTGCCCCCATTTTTCGCCACGCTACAGGTGTCACTGCAGTTGCGCCGCTTAGGTAGATTACATTACATCGCATGCCCTACGTGCCACGATCGTTAGCAAAATTGATGAGATTCATGGTGGAAAATGAATATCAGTGATGCGCCTCTGAACGATTACATTCAGGTGCTTCAAAATAGAGCTATGTGGTTACGTTTAATCCCTGGCTTGGGCTGCTGTGGCGATAACGCATTCTACTTATCAGACTAAGACTGAATTAGAATCTATCCTCTCGAGCGTATTTTGTGTGACTGATCGGAGGAGGAGGAGGAGATATATTATACTGACACGGCCCCACAATTGGAACAGTCAGTCTACTACGTACAACATTGGTAGTCTCGATTAAGAGATCGTTTACCGTAGTCCATGATTTTAAATACTGATCAATGACAGCTAAGTCAAACCCGTCCGCCATCCTATTCATATCGCTCGCTCGCCTCCCCCACAGCTCTGCACCAGGTTTCCGCCTCCAGCTGTTCCACCTCCAGCCGTCCCGGTGTCCTCCGGTCTCGGCTAAATTATGCGCCTTTCTATACCCGGTTTGACCTACGGATAATATTGAGGCATCCTCATTTTACCGTCTTATATTGGGTTCGTCAAGGTACTTGTACCTAAGTATTTTATATACGTAGACGAATTTCACTTTGTTAAATTGTTAAACGACAGACAGTTTCGATTTTGGAGCAGAGTTCGGGCCGAGCACAGCCCGACTAAATAAATCTTAAAATAACCGGGTTGCCTGCGTCATTCGCTCCAACATACTCTACATGTAGGAGGAGAACGGGAGGATGAATAAAATTAGTTACGTGCTGTGCTCGGCCCAAACTCTGCTCCAAAATCGAAACTGTCTATCGTTTTGACTTAGCCGGAATCAAATTGATGAAAGAAACACACCCCAGAAAGTCTTGCCCATATACACCCTCAAAAAAAATCTTGCGTGGGGCGCGATTTACATTACATGTGGCAGTGGCAATCAAGGTAGGTTCCGTAAACGTCCCCGGTTACCAATGACAGGGAGTATGGGCTGCACGGTGGCGGCGGCGGTTGGTAATGACGTAGGGCGGGGATCTGGTAGAAATCAGCCAAGAGTGAGGGAATTCGCTGCCTCAAATTGAAATTTCGGCACATCCCGCCGCCATGTCGCGATCGTAAGGCATCAACCCATAATAGTGATGCGTGCAAGAACCCGCCGGAGCGCTCTGCGGTCCGACAGCTTCCCTTTGCTTGAGAGCATTCCTCGTGTTGTATTCCGACTGCAATTCTCGCCATGATATACTAGGAAGCGTCGAATGCGTCAGCATACCGTCGGTTGACACACCGGAGAATTGCCACATTTTGCGTGGCCTGATGCTCCCGGTACCGATGTAGGTTATCAGGTCTGAAATCCAATACTCGGATTTAGCACAACATGTGGCAACCGTCACACAGCCAAATGCAAAATTTCAGGCTTGCTGATTATGTTACCGACATGACCAGTTTCAGAAACCAAATTAAGGAAGATTGAATTTGAACTTTAAATTATTACTTTCAGGACACCTGAATTTGTAGCCGAATTTATTGCATTAAGTTACCCCTTCAGAAGGCCTGAAACTTTAAGTTTCATAGACGGATCACGGCGCGCGCATGCGCGGAATGGGAGTGAAATTCGAAGACACAGAAAGCGGGATCGTGGAAGAGCGAGATGCCGGGAGGGGAAGGAGAGAGAAAACGAGGAACACAGTGCTCACTGATCTGAAGCTTATCTCCACTTCCTCGTCGTCCGCTGGCACCGCGAGAATGTACGCCGGCTCGAATGAAGCACTCGGAAGGCTATGAACCCGAGGAATCTGCGGCACGTAGAAGGATATAATCACCGGGAAGTGCGCGAGAAGGGGCGCCAGAGCTGAGAGTGTCCGTGACCCTGAGTGAAAGAGACCGGGACGTGGCCGGACGCTACTTCGGAGGCAGATGATGGAGGAAGGCCTACATGTCTGCGGATAGAAAGCATAGATGGGCCTCAGACACGGCTCAAACAGGGGGAACCAAGAAGGAGGGATGGGGGGTGATATGAAAAACGGGAGCAAAGCGCTCACCATTCAGAAATCCACCTTCCCATTGAGACGATCACATTAATATTCGGCGCTACGAAGTCCTGAGGCCATGAACGCAGGGGGTCGGTCTCAGTAGTAATACCGTGAATGATAAGATGCGATACCATCGTCTGTGCGCACAGGCTCCAGAGGTGACATTAGATAGTGGGGGAAGGAACCGTACGCGGACAAGGATTGATCCGAAGTAGGTGGCGACTGGGGCCAGAGTGAGGAACAGAATACGTCCAAGGTGGAAGACGGACGGGTAGGGAAGAAATGCGTTTGAGACGATGCGTGGAGGTGAACATACGGCGGTACGGGAAGCGTCAGCTGCAGGCCGCGAGAATACGGCGGGCGAGTCCTGCAGAACCGCAGAATTGCGCAACTTGGCCAGCGCGGTGGCCAGCGGGGACGACTCCTAGCAGAGTGGGAACAGTGAGGAAGGATTGGCGATAGCCGTAGTAAACGTCGCACAAAAGGCGCAAGGAGAGTCGCACGGCCGGAGTCCGAATAACGAATCCGTGGGTAGACGGGCGCACGACACGACGAGACGAAGCAGAGACAGAAGAGAGACGAGACAGGTTGCTTGCGCGTGTGTGGCTGCAGCGGGCGTGGCAGATTCTGATTGATCGATCGGCAGCTTCGTGCCTTTGCTCCGAACCAGATCGTTAGCGATTCTGCATTTTGTCCTCAGACCATTACTGAGCTAGATTCTTCTGCAGATCGGTCTATCTGGCCGTCTCGACGCGGGCGACGTCTCAATTTGCCTATGTACCCAGCTCTGTTCATCGAGACTCTAGAGATCTTGCACTGTGTCTTGCCAGTGCCGGATGATTCCATACTGGAATCCCAACTGAATCCTCTCGATCTGGTGCTACCGTTTCGTCTTGTCTCCCCTCCCCTCCGCCCCCATGGGCCCGTCGTCCTTCTTCTTACCTTTCCTTGATTCGCCACCTCGAACCGTCTCGCCAACGTCTTATACGACGTCACTCCGAGTCTGGCACGTACGGCCGCTTGCGCTTTTCCCATCGATGCCATTTCCATCCACTGCCCTCGTTGATTCCTCGATCTAGACAGCACTCGCGCGCATCTTGTTTTCGTATTCCGCAATGTCAATCCTGCCGCAGCCATCCTCGTGCGCCGATAAATAAATAAATGCCCGCCACGCGTCGAGCTCGAACTGCAATAGCCGCTCCGATTGACTATGCTCGTTAATGATATATATCCTCCTGACTCCCGACCAACAATGTGTTACCCAGTCTGTCTTGCAGCGCCGTCTCGAGCGACATCCAATGTCTAGCTCCAATATTGTTGTAGCTCTGCAGTGCTTCACGCTGCTATTGCTGCGCTGCGCTCTACACCACTTTATGGCGAGCGCAGGTTACGCTCCCCTCCCCTCCGCCCTAACTACATCGACTTGGGACTCCAATAATCCGACTGCGCCAAGAATACGCGTCGTTTCCTGTATATAAGCGTCCGCTTTTATTCTGCTGCTCCATTCTATCTTTCTTTGATTCCTGCCACTCTACATTTCGTAGTTAGCTGACTCATTGCTCTCAGATCCTGCAGTTCAAGCCTGAATCCCGGATTCGCGGCAGGTCAGCAGTGAAAGTCAGGTATGTGATACATGCTCCTTGTAATATTTTTGGGCTCACCCTCAGCCGAGGGCGCTTACTGCGCTGCTATTCACCCAAAACGCCGCATGTGCATAATTACTTTTAATTCAGCATTGCTCGGTTATTCCAAGTAGGACTGTATTGAATGCAGTCAATCCAGGCTGAACGACTGAGTTGAATGCAGTGCATTCAACATCCCAATCTCGCGCTAGAACAGTAGCAGTGGATTTCTTCGTGAACTTCTACTCGGTGAGTCTTACTCAGAGTGCCGTGTTGCTTGCATTTCGTTTTACTGAAGTTATTCTCATTCATCAGATTCGATTGATGATGATCCCTCACACGAGCTATCTGAATATTGAGCGCACGCAAATTCACAAGACATCCAAGTTATGGCCGTTCGACTCGAGGTATGTAGTATATTTCATTCAACACACCAATTCTTTTCTTTCGTTTCCAACTGACCATCTCTTTCAAATTCTATCGACACCATTCTATGTTGACTACGTTGGACATCTAAACCGACCGTTCTTTTCATCTTGCATCTATTTACGGATTTTATCATCGGTGAGTCTTCTTCACCTTTGCTATGTTTTTGTTACTGACTTTATTCTCACCTGGGTGAAGATTTTCCCGAGCCGCATCAATCCTGGCAGAATAAACCGCAGAATTTTCATCAAACCCGTCGACAGCTGCAATCGCCGCCCGCCTTCGGCGGAGACAGGCGGCTTTTCTGCCATTCCGTATCCACTCCGTAACTTTCAGCGCCGAAGCGCTCCACGGGACTGGACGGCCTACCGTTGATTGCACCAGTCACACCACCACCGTAAAGACGGGGACGATGGGCAGCCCTGAATGGAAGGTATATTGAGATTTCCGCGCCCCATGCGATCACTTTGACAGCAAATTTCAATGCTCTCTCTGAGCTCTCTCCCCCTCTCCTGGTATTTTCGGCTCTTTCACCGACCATTATCCTTGTTATCGTCGGTGCCGTCGTGGGGGCCACCTAATCAATAATTTGTGTAGCCCGCTGCCAACCCGCTGCACGGCAAGGCCTGCTATCACCAATATCCACTGGCAAGGCTTGCGTCCGTTAATTAAATGACCACACTGCTCGGAGTTGATTTCGATGTGGTAAGCAAGGATCCAGGACACTGCCAACTGAATTACTCTGTACAAGATCTGCTGTATCCAAAAAATCCAATGTTGACCACGCTGATTTAGAATAGAAATTCTAAGCACTCTTTTTCATCAAAAAGCTTTTAAGGCCATCACCAATCATTCGGAATGTACAACCCATCTATGAAATTCCGACCTCATACAAAATTAAGAACACAGTTGCAGTATAAAAGTAGGGTGGCTCAAGCAGCAGGTCGCATTGAATATATTACCCGCTCCAGTGACGTAATCACTCATTAACATTAAATTTAAACTGGTCTCCGGGATACAGACGAAAAAAAGTTGACCGGGTGGTTGCAGAATCAGTTGTGGATTAAACTGCTAACATGCCTTGTGAATCGTTGGATTTCTATATCTAAGATCTTAAATGGTAGGTCTTGGGTCACTTAGGATTTTTCTCTACCCTCACTGTCGAATTTGAAAGTAGTAACAGGTGTCCAAAAACATGAAAGCAAAGCAAATTGGTAAATACCTATTACAGCCTTATCAAATGTACAACATGAAAAAAAAAAACTGTTTCCGAAAACCGGAGCCCGACGAGTCCAATGAAGCGCAGTGACTACTTCTTGGTACCAGTTTGGGCAGGAATACAAATGAGTTTATCCCACCATATTTTCTTTTGCAAGTGTAGCGATAGAAAGGAAGAAATAGCTGAGATACTCCTGAGCCGGAAGTTGCCGTCTGATACACGGATAATCCTGAAGATAAGATAAAACACACCAATCACTGTTTGAGACGAAGCTCTTTCAACATCGCGTGGTATCGGAATAACCCGAATAGCATTTCTAGCGCCGACTCTCCGAGGACTCGGAGTAGCTGCTTCCCAGCACGAAGCAGCACTGAGTATAATTATCGAGGTTAAATTTGTCAAGACAACAGCAACATATATTCATTAAAACAGCTCCGAAAACTGGGCCAACTCGATTCAAATCCACAAAAGCAATAGACACCGCACACTTCTTTCTTTCCCCCCACAAAAAAATCCCCATGTCGGTTGTATGACGGTGCAGCCAGCATACTCACACCCATCAGCATAAAAATACATAGCCAAGGAAAATAGAAGATAGAAGCCACTGGACTAAGGCCCGATTACCCAGGAGTCCCATACTCCGACCGAACACAACGGCAATCTCCACGCAAAGTCAAAATTAATCAGCTGAAAAACAAAAGTGATGGTAAAGAACGATTGCCTAATAAATATAGGACTCGTAATTCTACCGAGAGTTCCCGTATACGGAATCTTGGCCCTAAAATAATCAGACGTCGTTAGTAAGAGGGGAGGCCTTCAGCATGGCTGCGGCCTTTTCGCCGATGCCATAAATGATGGCCTGCGAATCAGGTTGAAAGTTGAATAATGACGAATCAATACTGGTGACGCTCACCGAGGGATGCGAACCAGGCTGTACAGGGATAATCGACCCATCTACGACGAAGACCGTAGTTCCTACGTTGCATTCAGGTTAGGACAAGAATACAGGTAGGGGAAAAGATGCACCCTTAACCCTCAAGTTCGCGCTCACAACACTGCCGAAGGCTGCAGTCCCAAGAGGATGCCACGCAACGCCCATAGCATCCTTGACGAATTGGGCGAACTGCGCATCGGTTGTGATGGCGGCACCGGGCAACAGTTCGCCTGCAAGGAAAGGGGTCAGGGTGGCCTGGGTGGCGAATCTGCGCGCCCGTTGGGCGGCTTTGGTGAGGATATAGAGATCGAAAGGGGATTGGATACTAGAGCGAGCCTTGAGTTGTTTGCATGAGTTGGCTGAAGGAAGGGAAGGGACATACAGGGCGAGGTCGATTGAGGGCGCAGCTGTTGCATTAGCAGAGACGATGTGCTGTAAACCGATGAACAACAAAAACTAAAATTGAAAGACTGCACGACTCACAGAGGACCCGCGAGACATTGGGTGGAGCAAGATTGGTAAGAAAATGAGGCCAGCGGGGTTGGGGCTAGGGAAGCTCATGAATTCGACGATCACAGAATTGCTCAGGAACATGGCAATGAGTGCTTTGTGAGCAGCATCACTGAGACCGGGTGGAGCTGTCTGGAGGAGCCTGTAGGCGGTGATCCACTCAGTAGAGTTGAGGAGTGTACGGGGAGTTTCAACTGATGAATAAATCAGAATGGACGATTTTCGAGGACGGAAAAAAGTCACTGACAATTGTTAGGGAACTGGAGGCCAGAGTCTGTGATACCTGGGAAGATCGTTTATAGATTTAAGGAAATCGATGCGAGTTGAATATACCTGAGGCAAACGCTGCGAGATATATCGTAGTAGGTTCTACGGACCAGTTGATGCCAAGTCAATGAGTTGAACCTTTGAGCGACGGAATAAAGACACACGTTCACTAAGATTTTCACCAACCGCAGGGAGGTTGACAACCGTAGAAATGCCAAGGGGGTTGATGATCTATATTTTGCGAAATAATTAGTAAAGATTAGGGAGCAACAGAACATTTGATTGACTTGGGGATTGCCGACACCGCTAAGCTCCAGGACCTGGGGTGTTCCGAAGACTCCTGCACTCAAGATAACTCGATCGCCGGACTAACGAGTGAGTTAACTTAGACTGATGACGAATTAGATGAGAAGATGGACGCACAACAGTGAGTTTCTTTCCGGCAGCGTTGATGTATTCAACACCAGTGGCAACCGCCTTTCCGTTCTTGGATCTTCCCCACAGGATCCGCGAAACGGTCGCGTTGACCATCACCTGGAGGTTCGGGCGTCCGGCGTTGGGTTTATCTGCCGCAACCACAGGATCAGCGAAACCTGGGGATGAAGAAGGTTCGAGACATACAGTAGGAGTTGGCCGAGTACGAGCGAGTCGAGTTCGGGAACATTGCCTTGGGAGTATACCAAATTCCCCTTGGGTCGCCGCCATTTTGGTCTATACTTTCCGTCCCGCCGGCGGCGAGAACTGCGGGAATGACCCCTTGCTCCCAGACACTACAACACATCAGTTATCAAGCCGACAATGATGATCGCCATGCTTACTTATCAACGGGGGTTTGCTGTGAGTCGAAGATAGGTCCGCTTGTTCCATGGAACGACAGAATGCTCGTGAGACCTGCGGTCGCCGAAAAGTGCTCAGCCTAAAGGGTGTGTAAACAGCCGGCAATATCGCTGGGACATGGTAACACGAACCGTCTTAATCGCAGCAGAGATAGTGTTCCAGTTCCTGCATGGTGCCGAGTCAGTGATGGCAGAACTGAAAAACGGTACCTACCATCCAGTTGCACCGAAGGCGAATTCCCAAAGATCCAGGTCAATCTTACTAGGACGCGTGAACAACGCGCCGTTCACTGCAGATGAACCGCTAAGACAGGATATGTTATTCTCAGGGCCCGAGACGAACATGTAGATGTACCCCAAGACTTTGCCTCTGGTCTCAGCGATGATCTGGTTCGACGCGAATTTCAGAGGTAGAGATGTGTAGTTCCAGTCCACAGAACTCCCAGGGAGGGCTTGAATTGAGGAAAAGCTGAGGTTGTCGATATTAGGACTAAGGCATCAGATGTCAGACGTAGATCGAAATGGACGTTATTACTCTGGACGCACTTGTTAAATCCACTGGAGAAAGAGAAGTTAAGAAAGGTTCGCAGATCAATCGTCATGTTAGCACTCCGAGCCCGCTTCCAATACAATGACAGTGTTCGCGGAATTCTCAGAAACTGGGCGCAGTAACGGTCAGCATTGATCCGAGAAGATAACAACTAGAGGGCGTACGCCGCGTGGCGACGGCTAGGCCTGAATTGAATCTGAGGATCAACGGCCGAATTAGCCGAAAACTGCGACTGCCACATACCAGCAGTCCCTCCTCCAACGACCACATAGGTGGTTTTCACAACGGGAGATCCAGAAGTTTGAGCAATCAGGTGAGGCGTCAGAAACAGAATGGAAAAAACAACAATGTGGGAGATCGTCATTGTGAGTAGTGAGGTTTGGAGGGTCGAGAAGACCCTTATCCGGGGCTCTAAGGACCGGCACGGATGACCGATATCCGAGCCAATCCGTCATCCGCATCCGCGCTCCCCTATCTGTACGGAACTAAACTTTCCCACGATTAACAAGGGATGGCCTTTTGCGGTTTGGGCCACTCTGCCAGTCTAGGCATGAGCCATTGTCGTCTTTATAATCATACAAGTAATTACTGGTACCTGGAGTATTTACCGGGCTTAATCGCGGGTTTTCTGTGACTACATGTCATTTTCACTGACTTTGGCGCGGTTTGGGTGAAAGAGATAACGACTGGTTCGATTTTACCCCGGAAAAAATCCCAGGGAATGCATATGACATCCTAAACTGTTCTGAGATAAAGACACTTGTACCCTTGCTATCTCAGCGGCCGATGCTTAGCAGGGCTTAACGCAGGTACACCGTTCGATTTGTCACTTAAAATGAACGACCCTGAATCAGCTACAAGAGGCTACAAGGCAGTATGACTATTTGGAGGAGGAGGAGTATATTCTCAATAAGGAACTGGCAGGTGCCGTCCCTGAGTATTAGCCGGTTTGTTTCTGGATATACACTGCGTTGCACCAGGTCCTAAACTGTGATGGGCTCGGCAGGCTTCGATATCGAAAGCCAGAGCACCACGCCTTTAAGCGAGACAGCGGCATGATGCCGAATGATGCGACTTCCGGTGTCAGGATCCCGAATAAGTACCCATCAAGTCCTCGCTGAACTGTTGTATCCTTCCTGTTGTATCCTTCACCTGCTAAAATCAGTGCTTAATAAGAGGTAAGGAGAGTATTCTACCTAAAATACATCGACACTGACCCACTGGGCTTCACTTTGTGCCCTCATGACGCGCGGGCGCACATCCGTGCAGAATCCGAGAGACGGTAACAGGTGCTAACATTGGTTCAACTTGTCGTGTCATCCTGCCAACTGATCTCTGGGCACTTCAAAGAAAAATTCAGTGCATTAAACATGAAATTATTCAATATTCCCGAGGTAGCCAAAAAAAAAGAAATCGTGGTTCCAAGTTCACACATCCGCGGCCTCGTTCTGGGCCTTCATAGTGCACGAAAGGTTTAATCTCTGGATATAAATTGAGTTAATGTTTTCCAAAATTGATTTCACTAGCTTTACCTCCATACTGACTCGTCTTTCCGAATGGCAGCGAGAGCTCGAAAGTAGACTCGTTGATGCGACGTATATCTTGACACTGGATTTTGAGGGCCATGTCGAACCGCAGGAGACACAAAAATGAAATAACATAGACTAAGCATGAGACGGGCACCGCCACCGCCCCACTCGTTGATGTCCACTGGCGCATTCCTCTTGCGACGCGTAACAGGTTTGATGGCTTGTTATTGTGGCAATAGTGGCTGAAGATAATCTCCTAAAAATGTGCATAAGGAGTCAGATGTTTTCATTGAAGTCGACGAAGAACCAGCTGGAGTAATAACGCGTGCACTGGCTGCCACTTCTCCAGCCCGAACATGGAGTAACGGCGTGTGGGACCTGGGATGATTATTTTTTTGCTGATCTTTCTAGTCGAGGATTGAAAGGCCATTCAACCGGCCGATATCTAGACTGAAAAGGATTGAGGGGGAACTCGATAACCTAGAAGTTGAATTACATGAGTGGCGTGTGGGGAATCTATATGAAGGAGAAGATCGCCTGGTGAGTCATACCCACCTTCGTCACTTCGTTACTTCGCTTAGGGGTGCGAAAGTTCGTGACTTTGATCTGGAGCCATGAAAATTCGTCAGTTAGAGCCACTTTTAAGAAAGGTCGTTACCTCGACCTAATTCCTGTGAATTCTCGTCACTTGGGCTGTTTGATCATGTGCTGAGTTTGCGGGACAGAACAGCTGCCTGTCTTCGTTAACTACCATCCTCACGCCACCGCTGTTCGGGTTCCCGCCTGCTATGGCGTCCAACAACGTGTTTTCGCACCTCACAGGGCGCTTGGATCACACGAACCGAAAGCAGACCAACGGTAGGATATCGATTAAACCGCATTCTGTCAGCTCAATGAGCTCATTCTAATCACGAAGAATATACCAACCAAACTATTGGGACATCAGGGTTTGAACGCGGAGGAGCCGAGCAAGGTATGTCGGATGCTCCTGTCATCGAAAGAGGTTCAATTATCGACAACGCCGTCAATGACGAACAACGAGGAGTGCATTTGGTTGCCTTGTTTTTTCTGTGCTGTGGGTCCGAATCCCGAAAGACGCGAATTTTTATTGGCCCCGCAGGGGAAAAAAGAAAAAAGCACCGCAGGCAAAAGCCCCGCGCACCCTCAGCCGGCCCGGTGCCGGCCGCCGAAACCCCCTTCAAGAACACATAAATCCGCGTAAAAATGGCGCACAAGCTGGAAATAATTACTAAAGCCAAAACAAACCCCTGCAGGAAAAGGCCAGCACCAGCGAATAGGCCCAACGCCAGCGGAACAGGCAGCGCCGGCGAAAACGAAGGGGGTCTGCAGCCCGGTCGGCACCCTTGTCCACGGTTTCATGGAACAGATAGATGGGGTTTCTAGTCTTGCCCGTCTGAAAGAATATTTTAAGTTGAAAGTAATCATGCGGACGAGACCAGGAAACACACCTTAGTTCCAGAACTGCCATTTCCGCTCCCACCTCCCACGCCTGGGGTTGTTGCCCTCCTCCTCGACCTCCTCAACAGTCGCACGCTTGCGGGGAGGGCCCCCGCCGGTTTCGCCACTGTGCTTACGCTTTTTGGCGCGCTTTTGCTTTCAGTTTCATTCGAGGGCGAACACACCTAAGGGTTTTCATCAGCGCATCCTATAAGGTCTTACTACATAATAATAGAAAATTATTCCTTTCCTTTTACTGATATGGGCGGTAGTGTTTCGGTGAGATCACGGGTTCCGTGTAATCCGTCGTCGAGTCCACCTCCGGCTGCACATTAAGCACGGCACTCTGACTGCTTGCCACCCAGGGCGAGCTCAGTTCGATGTCGTTCGTGCGCCGGCGTCCGCTCGCGAGCGACATCGTAGCCGCGCTGCCCCTCCGGTCGGTGTTAGAGTGCGCCTGGCGAATGCTCCTGCGAGAGTTGAGCGTCCACATCGCGGAGATCGCGTACAATTTTGGCAACACGTTGCTGGCGATGATGGCAAGCATTATGTAGGCGTTAGGGGTAGCGCGGTTCCAGGCTACCGACGAGGCTGATTAGGGCGCATACAACGGCTGGTGCCGCTGACTGAGAACAAGATCTGTTAAGGAGGGGAACGTGGGGGGGGGGGGGGGGGGGTATAGAAATATGCACCTGGAATGTCAGCTTTTTGATAGAGTGCAACATGCCCGCGGTTTCCGGCGACGCATACTCGGAGTGGGACTGGTAACAAAAGCAGCCGTCAGCTGTCACCGTGGATGAGATGGGCTGTGTGACGCACCAACAGAAAATAGATGGTGCTCCCGCATAGAAGAACATCTCCGGCGAAAACCGTTCCCAAATGAATCTCAACTAAAAAGGATCCCATTAAAACACACCCCAAGGTTTCTACTGCTTCCTTACTTCATGTAACGTTCTTCACCTGACCTGCGAACGTGAATACACCCTGAACGAATATTAGTGCCAATGGTATATCTAGACTTCAGCACAAAGCCCACCCACCGATACGATGGCGGCTACCAAGGCAAAGACAAAAAGCGCAAGAACTGAGGCGACAATATAGATGTTCCTCGATATCGTCTGTATGGGATTAGTATTTAGATGTGGCTTAGCACAGAGAAACCCACCCAAAGACGTTTGCAGAAGAATAATTGGACATAGAAGGCAATGAGCGCACTGAGAGTAAGGTTGATTTCAGTGGTCCATGAGTCAGTAAACATGCTGAGTGCGGCCTTGAGGTTCATGAAGTACTCGACATTTTGAATCCACAAGATCACTCTGAATTTTTCCAAGGGATTTCGCGAACAAGCTCAGCGCGCACCGGGGCGAAGTAACGGGAACACTAACAGTCCTTGTGCGCTCTTTAATGTTGTTATTATCAGGAGGACCGCGACAAAAGCGCGCCGGGCCAAAACATCCTTCTCGTACAGCGTCGTATAATGAGCGATTTGCGCAAATATGATGCCCTGGAATATTAGGTCGCCACATATAGCGAGATCCTACAATGTGAATCAGCCCGGGCCCGCGTAGATTCCTTCAAAGAGATTTACCCAACCTCCGAGGAAAAAGATGATAGGTGAACGAATCACAGCCGGTGGAGGAGATGGCGGAGTCGCCATGTCGGGACACCGGAGATCCATTTTTCATTCGGTTATACTTATACCCACCCGCCGATATTTCCGGGAATGACCAATCCGTCAGTTTGGTCTAGTCTCAAAGGGGCAATCGCGGGAAGATGCCGGCACACATCTCAAGTCCTTTCGCTTTTTTGGACTTCGGTGCAGAACACTTTGAAAACACGTTTGGGAAGGTCTGAGGGAAAGAATGATTTTTCAATTGGACTGCACGTATTTTTGGCATCATTTATGTAAGGGTTTGCTTGTCGAAAGTCACCGTTGTTACGGCCTCATATCACCGGCAGACCATCAGGAAAAGCAATGCCGGGGAAAGATACATTTCTGACTCGGCATCGCGCTGAAAATTGCCTTTTTTGGACAGAATTGATGGTAATGACCGCGTGGGAACCGCGCTTCTTGTCTAGGGCTACGGGCTTGAAGGGGTTCGTAGGCAGACGGGACTTGTTCCCATATGTTCCAAGGAGTTCCAAGGTCGCCTTTGTCGGAGAAATCAAAGTAGCCTTTTGACGTGAGAGTTTAAATAACTTGGGAAGCCGTTATACATTTTACGACATCATGCTGGCTAAGCGCTGATGTTGCTTGTATTAACATTGAACCTGAGCACGGTCACCTATAAGTGTTAATATGAGCTCCCGCACCTTCACGGGTTGCCACATCGGTTTTCATCGTGAGCTCATGGCCAGAAGACTGGAGGCAAGCCCCAAGTGGCGACGGGACGTGCCAAGGGTGATGCCGAAGCAATATCTCGGCATCAAACTCTCATCAGACCAGATCAGACACGTAGATGAAACAGGCGAAATCAAGTCCGTCAATAGGCTCGTAACCAGCCGCTACGTTATAAATATATAGAGGGGGCTGCGAATATTTTTTCAAGGCAATTGGATGAAAATTGAGAAAGATTCTCTCCGTAGCTGTTTTTTTTTCCCTTGCGCAAGTGCACGAATTGGACAGCCATTATTTTAATGTTCGTTTTGCCTGCAAATCCTCGATGTATTTAAGTTCAGAATGGCCCTGACAGCGGAAATTGAACGAAGAATATATTCTCAACCAACGCGCGGATGTACCGCAGGAAGTCGATTTGAGTCAGGTTGAATTCGGTTATATAAATCTAGGATACGAGGAATGGGAGGAAGCGTCGGCAGTACTTCATTCCTTCGAGAAGGCCGGAATGGCCGTATCGACATACTGCAAGCCATAGATATGTTCTAAAAACACCCTATTGAGATGCACCTCAAGCTAAACGGGATGCACATTTGAATTCGTTTGAGTACCGCACATATAAGTGGGGAATTTCAAAAGGCAGCGGAACTTCAGACTGTAGTCCTAGAGAAACGGGGGGGGGGTTATTATACTCGTGTGGTCCACACAGCCTGAACAACGAGTTTACAGAGTACAAGCATGTAGTACATCAGGGTGGTTATCCATCAAGAAAATCTACAAGATGCAAACTGAGCACAACACCACTGGCTTACTGTGACTGGCTGACCACGAGCGGACTCCGGAGTACGCAATTGTACGGGAGGGGTCCTCCCCTCCAAGGTATAAATGCCCGCTATCCATCAGTTTACAGCAGCTGTCATATGTCTCTCGCTTTGCAGGTGCATGCGACCGCTGAAGCAGTGATAGGCCCAATAAAAACTCAAAAAGACTCGTATATGAAGAAGTTTCCCTCGGAAGGGACAGTGGTGGTGGAACATTGGCGGTTGTCCAATAGAAAATTAGGCCGCATCATAGAATAAACCGGTATGAAGAGTGCCTCAAAGATACGGAGGGAATATCAGGAAATGAATATACGTAGGTCCCAGGAGAATATCCAAGGTACGTGAGTGGCCGTTAATATCTCCATCCAAATGCGCTTCCAGACGGCCAACCTCCATCCCGCGGCCGACGTCGGGATTTTGCGGCGATGTGTTGCCAGTTCCATGGAAGAATTTTGTCTTGCCGTTTGGGCACCATGATCCCGTATCTTTATGTATATGGAGATAGCCAGAGGATGGTCGCTGGGAATAGCCACCCGCAACGGGCGGCAAGATACACCATTGGTGCGCGGGAGCATAGTCCTGCACGCCGTGGCTACAGCTAGGACATGGGCGGGCCAAAAAGACCGATACATGGAGACGGCAAGAAGCGCGGAGATCAGGAAGCTTCCGGGGGACAATCATCCGGACACACTGCTTGCCATGAAGTAACTGGCATTAGCATATTGCAACCAAGACAAGTCAAAGAGGCGGAGGAGCTTAAGAACTCATTGAGGACAGCAACGTTGTTGCATGATAGTTTTGACTCCAGGGAGAGTTTTCTGGTGAAAAAAGATTGTGTAGTCAATGGCTGGGTATATTAAGTAGTAGGAAATGCTAAGATATGAATTTTTAAAGGTGATAATATTCCAATCTAGTAAAATATTGGGTCTCCCGCGAGCCGAAAATTTGGACCGAACCGTGGGAATTTGAACGCTGAAGCATCAAACCCTGACACAGGTGAAACCTGTTTTCAACTCCAACGAATGTCTACAGGGTCTACCCCCCTCGTTTTTGGCATTCTGACACGGAATCCAAATCTGGATGACATGGACAGCCGGGGATCAGAGAAAACGGGGTTTGGCATTCTCCGCGATCAGCGCCGTAACGACAGCTCTGGAATGGATTCAAACCCACTACCTTTCCCCTCCATCTACCATGGCTCCACCTATCCTTCTGAGCCCCAACCTAATTGGTGTTCTCGCCGGCTTCGGATTCTTTGTCGTTCGTACGATATACCTATTGCTCCTGTTCCCTGTTCCCGCTCCCGCTCCCGCTGCCGACCCCGAGACAGAAACGGATCCGCTCCTCCCTGGATCACACGCAGCGACGAGACACCTCTCTCCCAGGGCGCGGTTTCTCTGCGCCGTTGGTGCTTTCGCGTACATCTGTCTTACCATGCTGGGTGAATAATGGCTGCGACTATTTGGCGACTATGGAGATTAATGCTGAAAGCTGATGCCACACATGTACAGCCGCGTTCCAGGCATTCAATGAACATGGCCAGCCTGCAATTCACGACGCCCGATTCGCAATTTTCAGAGGGGGAGAACTTTGCTATGCGGTCAGTGGAACTCGCACTCATCCGTTTGATTCTCTATTTATTCTACCCTCGAACGGTTAGCTCATTGTCCTCATTCGGACGGCATTCGATGTTCAATACAATGAGGGACCACCCATGCGCGCAGACGCCCTGTCTCTGGTCCTGCTGCCCGTGATAATGGTGCTAATCCACACTCCCTCTTCCTCACGTCTCGCGTTCGTTGCGTTGGACTGGGTGGTGACGCCGGTGATTGGAGCTGCGATATTTGCAGCGATCGTGCGAGCGTAATGAATAATTTCCTCGAGAATGGCTCGGGCTGTATATTTTCGGCGTCGCTATTTGACTGGATCTCTCTAATTGATGACAAGGCTGTTGAACCCGGCCGAAACCATGAAATGCGGATCCCTGGGGGGTCATGCATGTAGGCTGTCAGCGAGGTACAGGACCGACGAGACTGCCTCTCCGCATTGAGTGCAAGTGCTGCGAAAGCGCTGGTCAAATTGAAATTCATGTGAAAAAGAAATGATGCCCCAAACTGACGGGGACGTGGGTGCTGCGATTGTTTTCGCCGCGGGCGATTCCTCAACTGAGAGATGCGTGCGCCATACAAACAGGAGCTCAATGCGCCACCTAGGATATGTATTGTCGACTGTCACCAGCTCTACCTGGCTTAAGCCTGCCCCATTGCGATAGCAAAAAAAGGCTAAGCTGGCTTAACTTAAGCGGGCTCAAGCCTACTAAATACCGCTATATTCAATGATATATGACTACAAAAAAATGAGGCCCAAGCCGTGGCTGAAGCCCTCCTCCCTAAGTGACCCAAAGCCCCAGCTCAATCTGCTCAAAGTTCGACTTGCAGACTTCAAGAGGCCTGCCGTAAGCCAATTCAAAGTACAGTCATAGCCTTCTTTTAAATATCCGGCTTAAGCTGGCTTAAAGAAGCAGGGCTTAAGCCAGTATAAAATCCACTCACCGAGTCCACATAAAAATTGGATCCGGTCAAGACGAATTC
Source organism: Mycena rebaudengoi (assembly GCA_029282285.1). NCBI lineage: Eukaryota > Fungi > Basidiomycota > Agaricomycetes > Agaricales > Mycenaceae > Mycena > Mycena rebaudengoi. Next base: position 93,367 of record JARJCX010000018.1, read on the forward strand.
AATTCTGGAGTGGAAGTGAATCAGCCATTGAATCAGAGTAGATGGGATAGAAACAAGCAAGCCATAGCCACCAAAAAAGACTGGGCCTTGTGCCACCACCCACCGGCCACTGGCAAACGCCTCGAACGAGTCCAAAATGAGTCTGAGTAAAGTCTGAGTCGGACATTGGCATGCCACTAGGAGATCCAATGGAGAATACAGGTGCAGAGTTAGATTCAGTGAGAGATCCAAGCGCGAAGTAGAAAGAGCGGCCGGGAACTTGGAAGTCGAGAGGAAGGAGAGGGCATGAGACAAAGCGAGACAAAGAAAGTGGCTTGGTGCCATCACTGTGATCATCAAGAACAAAGGACGATCATGATGCTGTGTTACACCGTGACTCCGCTCTCTTCACTGTACGCCCATGTCCACCTCATGAATGGTCTTCCCATTCGCTCTGCCGTTAACCTAATATCCTGAGAGTCAACTGGTGGCTGCCAGAACGCGAAGCGACACCGAATTGCTGCCACCACGACTCTACGACTCAGTGGCAGCGTTGAGCAGCGAAGTCGCCGAAGTGGAGAGTGTTAGGCCACGGGATCCTGTACCGCGCCCCACCTACGTTGCGGCGTACCCCGGTGAGTAATTTTATCTGAGTCCGGACATTTAATACATGATACTTATGATTTCATTAGAGCCACTTTTTGAATCTACAAGTTGATCAACATTTCGTGAGTTCTTCTCCGCATATATTTGCTTGGACTCCAGTTTGACTTAAGACGGCTTCAGCCAGACTTTTTTCGGGCTCATATTCGGCGGTGGAATGGTGCAATAAGCCGGCTTAAGCCACTTAAGCCAACTCCAGCCCGTGGCATTGGAGTTGGCTTATGGATCGGCTTATGCGGCTTCGATGGGCTTAGGCCGCGATTTAAGCCATTGTTCTGTACTAGTCTATCATTCAATAAACTGTCTATAGTGATATTTAGAGGGCTTAAGCCCGCTTAAGTTAAGCTGGCTTAGTCGTTTTTTGCTATCGCAATGGGCCAGGCTTAAGCCAGGTAGAGCTGCATTCATTTGTCGACTACTTGGAGGTAGATATTCAATGCTCCGTCCAACAAGAGATCGGCAGCGGAAGCGGTGCAAGGCGGTGCGTGTTTGTCGACCACCAATACATTCAAATCTCCTTCCCACCACGAACATGTGGATCTGCCAACCATACGCCTGAAACAAAGAACCAGAACCAGAAACTATGACAGTCGCACGAAGGAAGAAAACGTAAACGCGCGAATTCACTTACCGCACACACACACGCTCCAAGTACGGCCCGTCTTTGACGAAGTTCACCCATGTGCTTGCGGCCCAGATTCCGGGGAGTCGGGACACGCACGCAGTTGAGCTCCGTGCCCCCGATTTGCGCGATATCTTCTTCGGTCTCAAGGTGCGATTGATGGTAATAGTACGGAGGACGGATGGTGGGACGGCGGTGAGTCTGGATACTTATAGGGATCGCTGAGAATAATGTTCGAGATCAATGGCGGGAACGCGAGTTTGAGTGAATGCACGCACATATGATATGACATCCCCCGCTGTCTTCTCCGCGCAGTCGACGAAGATGAAGAAAATCAAATGATAATAAATGTCGTCGAACGAGGAATGGAATAATAATCACAAAACGAGAAGAAAAAGCCCGAGGCGTTGGCGAAGTAGCCCCAAAATAAAATCCGAAAGAGAACAGCAAGGGGAACCGAGGCAGAGAAGCGGCGCCAAAAGCCGTCCTCGTCAGTGAGAAGTGGAGCAAATATGCCCAACATCCAAGTCAGGAGTAATATTCCCAAGCGACGCCTCGAAAAAAGAAATCAGGAAGAGCACAGAACAAGAGAAGAACAGAACAGCCACGCACGATACGCTCTCTCCACGCCTCTTCTCGCGCTTGCCGCTGGCGCGTGTAGCCTTGGCGAGCGTCTATGTGTCTGGCACGTGGCGTAGGCCCGGAAGAGTGGAGGAGATGACTGCGAGGAAGAGTCAGTAAGTATGAATGGAAAGCATCTAAAGATTACGCGGGGAGAAAGCATAACGTGTAAGGCGCGGTTGAAAGAGGCGAGGCCCCGGGATGATCACGATGAATGTATTGTGCTAAGGAAGGACGCGAAGGCAAATAACTGGACAGAACGGAACGGAGAGGAGGGAGGAATAATGAAAATGAGGAGCAAAGTGAGAGGCGCGGGACACCCAAAGAGATTGACGCCACAAATCGTGTCCAGTCCCAGTCCCACGATTGGCTGAGCGGGGGCGTCGAGAGTTTGCGCGCAAGGAGGGAGAAAGGCATCAGAGGAAGATGAGTCCCTGGGATAAATGCCGGTCGGGAGTATTGTTAATTATTAGAAGAGAGGGGCAAGAAAAAGAACGATGAAGAATATCATACTCACAATATACAAATATTGACCATCCCATTTTATGTACCCGCGCGCCTGTCTGTACCACGCCCGTCAGCACCGCACCCACAACGCCGTGACCCCGCCTGCTCCCTTGCTGCCGCTGTCCACCGTGCGGTCTCGACATTGTGCCTCTTGAAGACACGGGCAGGACGACCGCGAGAGCGATAATGATGAGGACAACCTGTGCGCCGAGTCCTAGTAGGAGATACACGAGGCGGTGCTGTACGCCGCGGCATCTGAGGTATCGCCGTCAGAGGCGCGGCGCTGTTGCTGAAGGAGGGGGGAAAGTGGGGTAAGCATGAGCGAAGGGCGTGTGGGCAAATTCTGGCGGCATTAGTGGCTCTAGGCAAGTACACGCCTCAGGTTGGAGCTTTGATCGTAGATCGGGAGGAGTGGAAGCTGGCCCATTGAAATTTGAGATTCGCCACAGCAGTGGGGGCAGAGGGAGTACGGGGCGGTCGAAACGGAAACTACGATGACCGTTTGTATGTGAGACAGAAGAGTTTGGGCTTGTTATTTTTAAGTGCCTTCCAATAAATCAATCCGAGTGGTTCCGGACCGATGCGACGGTGCTGGATATTTGCAAGTGCCGCTGAATACATTTACATCGCGGGCCGTATTTCCGACGCCCCATGGCAAGTCCCATGGCCTCAGGCCTCGCCCGCCGGCTGGCCCGATAAGTTGGGACTGCGCGTTGCGCATTTCTATTTTCACTTTTTCTTCCGTGGTTCAAAAGCCCGACGACAGAACCAGGCATTCTAGCCTCTAGAAGCGCTCGAATCCCCCCCCTCCCGTTTTTTTGAGCAACAGTATGTTTTAAAGTAGGCAAAAAATTGACATTCACGAATGCTGTATGCATCGGCGGGGATTCGAACCCCCGCCAATCTTAAATTTGCTGCTCCAACTCCATTTTTATTGCTCGATTGTGTGCACCTTGCACCACCGATGCCTTCCCTCCCCTCACTGCGACCTTCAATAAATACATGTAAGAGTATAGATGAGTGCGAGCCGGACCGCAGTTTCATAAAAAGTCGCGGGGATGAAAATTAGGTCATGCCAACATCTCTTATTATTTGAGTACGTGCAATGGTACCATCGATGCATGACTCCCCTCGTCAATAACAGCTGGGAAAAAAGAACGCGAGTAGCCCCAACGGGACCTTTTCAATATGCCTCAGTTCAACCCCTCCTGGCTCCGAGTCGCCATTGTTCGAGTATGTGCGCCACAAATGTATTCCTCCCCTCTCTTTAAAGACACTTAAAAATAATGAACGCGAGATGCATCGGTGGGGATTCGAACCCCTCCCAGGCGTATACTTGCTCAAAATTGGATTAATTATTTGACTGCGTGCACCTCGCACCACCGATGCCTTCTTCATACGCTCACAAATCCTAGGAAAAATCAACTCCGAGTAAAGAAAGAACTGGAAACTTGTGGTAGCATCGGCAGGGATTCGAACCCCTCCATCCTGATACGTTAGATGCTCCAAATGATTTGACTGCGTGCCTCCCCGCACCACCGATGCCGTCTTCATCTTACTGTGACCCTGAATCAGTACGAGTAAAAATGAACGTGAGGCGCAGAAACCACTGGTTTGCTCTCGATAATATTGGCAATGATCATCCTTTGATCATGATTTTTTTGCGCCTCGCAATACCGATACTCAGCGCCTACCTCAGTGCCTCAAAGATATATACGGAAACTGAGCTTCAAACACTAACGAATCAGGGGGGATTCGAGCCGAATTCCCTTCGCCTGGAGGTTGTTCAACTTCCGCTGATGAGATTATATCGGCAATCTCGCTCTAATCCCTTTATCGCACAACGACGTCGATGGATCCATGGGCCAGGTCAACGCAAGCCCATGCGCTCCTGAAAGGGTGGCACGGCTGAACGCCGAGGTAAGAAACTCATCCTCCTTGTTTCCTCAACCTTTATTCATCCTGGACCAAGCAGTGGCATTCTTCAAGGCGAAGGACTGTCAAGCAGCTCTCGAAAAATATCAAGCTGCGATTGCGGCCGACCACACAACATGACCCTTCCATTTCTCGAATCTGGCAGCGGTGTATAGGAAGGTACTGAATAATACACCGCAAAGTCTGATCTCTTGAACGATTCTTCGCCAGATTCCCATCTACGGAAATGCACCGCATGACGCGCTATTACGGGATCCGAAAGCCGTTAAGGCCAGATACAGGCGCGCAGCGAGGCGAGGGTTCGGCACGCAGAAACGAGTATGCGGCACGCGGGAGCGTAGCGCAAGGCGTAGCGGCTGAAGAACGGATTCTTTGTGAAAGGGGAATGTACCCCTCCAAAAAGAGAACGAGCGCAGAGAAGGCAGGTGCAAGGAAAGCGGAGAACGAACGAGCGAAAAAATAAAACAATAACGCACATCCACTGTCCATATTAGCACTCTCCACGAACCCCGCGCCCGCCCTCCGCCTCCACCCCAGACGCTCGTGCCGGCGGTGTCGGCGGGCACAAACGCGCCCTCGCTCTGGTGCTCAAAAATGTCGGACGTGGAGCGCGGGGCGTGCTCGAATGGTGTGCTGTCGTTCAAATTCAAGGTACCATCTGATTGTGTTTTGCCGCAGGCGCGAGAAAGAGCACCGGGGGCGCGATAGTCGAAAGCGACGCGCGGCTCGTGGCGGCCATTGGGGAGGGAAAGAGTGGGCAGGACGCCTGAAGAGAACTAGAGCGGGGGGTTAGCCTGGGGAGCAAGAGTACGGGATGGAATGGAAGTAAAACAGGAGGACACGACGAAAGTGAAAAGAGATATAATGACGCAACAGAATGTGAAGTAAAATAATGAGAATGAAGAAGGGAAAGAGAACGTACCGTCCCAGTGTGCCTGCCCACTGGCCGTACGCTACGCCCGCGTTGCCCGAGGTGTGCACGCCGCCGTCCTTGTCGATCTCCACTACTGCAATCTCCGCTGAGTCCGCTCTCAGCTGCACCCACCGTCAGCTCAGCGCCCACCTACCCAAAAAGAGAGAAAGAAAGAGAACACGCCTCTCCACCATCCTGCGAAAAAATCGCGGTCGCGCGACGCCAGCTGGCAGAACGATGCAAAGTCGTGCACGACCTACGCGTAGTCGTCCACGAGGCACGTTTTCTCGATTGCGTATGCTAGCCACTTCTCGTAGTTCAGCGGCGGGGCCCGCCCAGTGCGCCGAGCGCGCCGTGCTAGGGCGGATGCGTGTGGTGGCCGCGACGAATGTGATGGGCGCTATCAGCGCAATGGCAGCCGTGAGCACAATTCGCAGCGGGAGGCTCATCGAGCCCGATTTGCTTTTGCTGGGTGGGCGTCGAGGCCGAGGAAGAGCAAAGTCATCAACGTCGTATAAGTATTCCTCATCCGCTTCGTGCAGGTCATCGATGCGCGAGTCGGCACAGACGAACAGGAGATGAACGAGTGGAGGGAGAGGAACAAATAGAGCTCGAGAGGTCCCGGATTGAGTGGAGGAACAAGGAGTGATCGTTGAGTGATCGATACGAATATGATGTTCACACGCTGGAGATCAGGACCAAGTAAACCATAACTTTTGATCAACACATTGGTTTCCCGCAAAAATTGGTGTGAATGGGCATTAGTGGTCATACTTTGTGCCCCAAGATCAAGGGCCTCAAGTTCTCAAGCACTAGCCCGCTGCAAGCCCATTGGCCGACTAGCTGGGGTGGCCGACTTCCTAGTCTCGACTAGTAATGCGCTTCGAAAGTCTTGTCGGAGGGAACTAGGTATTAGGTCTATGGACAGATGTATATATTCAAAACATCATTCAAGGGGTGTTTTATCACGCGCGATCCTGCTAGTTGTCCCCCAAAAATCATTGTAACCTCTTTTTTTGTCCGTCAGCTCTTTGGACCTGTATCTCAGAGGGGATGGGGGTAGGGCGAAACCTAGATGGGCATGTGGGGATATTTGTGACCCCAGACACGCTAATTTTTCCAGAGGATTTCGGTAACTGAGCTCATATGAATGGAATATCCCAACGAGGTTTTGAACAAGTTTTGAAGACCTGGACTCAGAGGAAGTCTCAGCGACAGATCCAAGGGCATCTCAGACCATATTCCAATCCTGGTCCGCTGAGAGTCTTGTTGACGCGACACAAGACCTGCCTCCGCTTCGCTCCGGCAACCGGGGGCAATAGGGGAGTTCACGGTAGGGCATATTTTCCCGTTTGTGAATATATATATTCAAGTGATGGGACCATTATTTTTACAAACTAAAAATATTCCACAAACGAGTTTCAAAGTCGTTTGTGGAATAAACACTTGGTTGTAAAATATATTCCTCTGCTTGAGTAAGCAAGCTGCCTGTGACTGCCGTGCCCCCACCCATCATCCCGCCTCTCCCGCCCATCATCCCGCCCATCCCGCCCATTATTCCACCCATCATCCCGCCTCATCCTGCCCATCATCCCGCCTCCCCCGTCCATCATCCCGCCTCCCCCGCCCATAATCCCGCCTCTCCCGCTCATCGCCTGCAACAGTTCCGGCCTCCCATCAAAAAAATAGAAATAATACTCCCTGAACCAAATTATTGTTTAGCTGATATAGGGCTCTGTCAGATGACTAGATGGCGAAAATAAGGTGTTTGTGAGGTATGTATGCCTGGCAGGTGGAATTAATGCTATAGAAATATATCCTGAGACTCAAACGGGGTGATCACGCATTTATTCCACAAACAACGGGTTTATTCATCCCATCACTTGAATATATATATTCACAAATGGGAAAATATGCCCTACCGTGAACTCCCCTAATAATGGCTAATATTATTTTTATTTAACACAGTAGAGTAAAGGGCAACTAAAATACAGTAGTATGATTTGGGTAAGATAATGTGGTTCTGAGCCTGGAAACGGCCACAACAGGAGCAAATGGGAACGAAGCTTTCACGGTGACCATCCATGAGAATTGGCAGCAGGTGGGAGATTGGAAAAGATTGTTTACAGCCCACGGATCCCAATAGTAAGGGACCCCAGAGTGGGGGGGTATATTATACTGAACCCAGAAATATTCACGCATTTGAGAGGATCGTAGCTACAGCATTGGCAGGTGGAATTTGTTTGCAGTTGAATCTTGCATCGGATATTGAGGTTCCAGTCTTGATTGAAACACGGAGTGCGAAACAGGTCAGTCGTATATATGAGCAATCAGAGGGAAGAGGTGAGTGAAGAAAGCAGGGATGGAGAAAGTGCTTAGAATGCAGGGCTTTTATATGTTTAATGAACATATGTGGCCGCAGTATCGCTGTCTGTGGCAACGTGTCATTCAAGAAATACTCAAGCTGTGGACTCACGCGACTTGGATCCTTGCCTCCTCTAGCCCAATCCGTGATGTCTTCTGCCGCTGGCGGTGACTCTGCAGGTCGCATCGCATCGGAATCTCGGGCCTAGTGTGAAATCGGGGATGAATTGGAGCCTCGAGGCATACAAAAGCGGTGTTGTTGAAGAGCGTTCAGACTGCACGCGGGTCATTGACGAATGAGTAGGGAGAGGGAGAGAGAAAGAAGGGGATAATCCCGATGGAGATAGAGCCAAACAGATACAAAGAATCGCCGAGCATTTGCTTAAAGAACGGTTAATTTGCCAAGCCATCATCTGACTAAAACATTTGAAGGGATCCGTACTTAAGCTCCGCACTCTTCGCATTCCAATGTTATTTCAGTGGTTTGAGAACCATTTCAGCAAGCTAACGACACCATCATGTCCGCGGTGTGTAGATGGTTCAAACTGAGGTGTTCGACCACAATTCACCAAGTAGGATGAAAGTACTTGGCAAGTACCTTCATTTAGATAATTAATTCCGGCTTCATTAATCTTCGCTTGGATGCGCAACAATTTTTTTCTTCTGCTGTGGGTGAAACTAGATTGCAAATGCGCAGTTTTATTTATCATTCAACCGGTACCATTATGGGTCACGACTCACTTCACAGCTGTAGAGTCGTACCCATCCTCGTCACTTAGTTACTTCGCTTAGGAATGGGAAACTTCGTGAGTTTGATGGGAAAGTGTGAAAGTTCGTCATTTGAAGTAATTTTCGGGGGAAACCTCGTCACTTCCATTAAATCGGATTTGAAGCAGAGCCATCAAGCCGCCAGAGCGGCTATCAGCGTTATTTTGATGCACTGATGGCCGCTTCACAAATGTTTTCCTTCATTTGCATGAAGAGGGCCAACCATTCAATGCCCCTCCCCTCCCTCACTTTGCTCAGGGGGTCCCCCGAACCGGGGCATCTCAGGTTGGCATACTAAAGCCTCGTTCCCATGGAAATTTAACCCTAACCCCTATCCCTAACCTCTAACCTGAACCTCTAACCCCTAACTCTAACCCGAACTCTAACTGGTGAATACCTGCAGTTAGGGTGTGCTGCGCTTGCCCTAACTGCTCGAAGTGGGGTTACAGGTGGATACAGAACAGTTGGCATCAACTAGATCATTGATACATGTTAAGTTACGAGCTTTCACAGTGTACAGAGGAAGTGACGAAGTTCCACTAAATCCAGCTGAAATCACGAACTTCACGGAATGCGATCAAACTCACGAACTTCACAGCGCTAAGCGAAGTAACTAAGTGACGAAGATGGCGCGGACTCTGCAGACATAATGGCAAGTCGAAGACTTGCAAGATCCACTCCCTCTGCAAACAGGTCAGATGCCAGAGGAGACAGTATGCGCAGTTTTATATGGACAGGTGATTTGAGGCAGATCGTAATCGATATTTATTTGTAAATTTAAGCTCGAGAGACGGTTGTTAATATTAATATTAAAAAAAGGGCGGACTCGCACTGCCATGCGAAGCAGTGGCCCACAAGCCAAGTAAGGTCTTAGTACATAATAACAGAAAATCATTCCTTTCCTTTTACTGAGAAGGGCTGTCGTGTTTCGATGAGAACACGGGTTCCCTGTTATCCGTCGTCGAGTGCACCTCCAGTTGCACATTAACCACGGCACCCTGACTGTTTGCCACCCAGGGAGAGCTCAGTTCGATGTCGTTCGTGCGCCGGCGTCCGCTCGAGAATGACATCGTAACCACGCTGCCCCTCCGGCCGGTGCTAGAGTACGCCTCGCGAATGCTCCTGCGAGAGTTGAGCGTCCACATCGCGGAGATCGCGTACAATTTGGGCAACACGTTGCTGGCGATGATGGCAAGCATTATGTAGGTGTTAGGGGTAGCGCGGTTCCAGGCTAACGTACCGACGAGGCTGACTAGGGCACATACAACGGCTGGTGCCGCTGACTGAGAACAAGACCTGTTAAGGCGGGGAACGTGGGGGGGGGTATAGAAATATGCACCTGGAATGTCAGCTTTTTGATAGAGTGCAACATGCCCGCGGTTTCCGGCAACGCATACTCGGAGTGGGACTGGTAAGAAAAATAGCCGTCAGCTGTCACCGTGGATGAGATGGGCTGTGTGACGCACCAACAGAAAATAGATGGTGCTCCCGCATAAAAGAACATCTCCGGCGAAAACCGTTCCCAAATGAATCTCAACTAAAAAGGATCCCGTTAAAACACACCCCAAGGTTTCTACTGCTTCCTTACTCCATGTAACGTTCTTCTTCTGACCCGCGAACGTGAATACGCCCTGAACGAATATTAGGGCTGATGCCATATCTAGAATTCAGCACAAAGACCACCCACCGATACGATGGCGGCTACCAAGGCAAAGACAAAAAGCGCAAGAACTGAAGCGACAATATAGACGTTCCTCGATATCGCCTGTATGGGATTAGTATCTAGATGTGGCTCGGCGCAGAGAAACCCACCCAAAGACGTTTGCAGAAGAATAATTGGACATAGAACGCAATGAGCGCGCAGAAAACAAGGTTGATTTTAGCGGGCCATGCATATGAGTCGGTAAACTGCCTGACTGCGGCCTTGAGGTTCATAAAGTGCACGACATTTTGAATCCACAAGATCACTCTGAGATTTTCCAAGGGATTTTGCGAACAAGCTCAGCGCGCACCGGAGCGAAGCAATGAGAACACTGACAGTCCTTGTGCGCTCTTTAACGTTGTTATTATCAGGAGGACCGCAACAAAAGCGCGCAGGGCCAAAACATCCTTCTCGTACAGCGTCATGTAATGAGCGATTTGCGCAAATATGATGCCCTGGAATATTAGGTCGCCACATATAGCGAGATCCTACAATGTGAATCAGCCTGGGCCCGCATAAATCCCTTCAAAGAAATTTACCCAGCCACCAAGGATAAAGATGATATATGAACGAATCACAGCCGGTGAAGGAGATGGTGGAAGGGCCATGTCGGGACACCGGAGATCCATTTTTCATTTCCGTTATATACCCCCCGCCGAGTCGCCGACACTTGGCTATTTCCGGGAATGATCAATCCGTCAATCCGTTTGACGCCACAGGGTACAGTCTCTCCACAGTCTCTCTCCTACAGTCAACGCACAGTCCTTCTTAGCTTGAGGGACTTGAACTGCTGGTCACGAATGTGCTCACGGCAGCTGGTAAACTGCACTATAAGATCTGCCCGGCAAGCTGTTACTTGAGGTCCTCCTTGTCTAGGTCTACGCGCTCGAAGCGGTTCACCGGCCGACGGGGACTTGTTCCAAGGTCGTCTTAGTCGGAGAAATCAAAGTAGCCTTTTGACGTGAGAGTTTAATTAGCTTGGGAAGCCGTTGTACATTTTATGACATTATGCTGGTTAAGCGCTGATGTTGCTTGCTTTAGCATTGAACTTGAGCACGCTCTCCTATAAGTGTTAATACGAGCTCACGCACCTTCACGGGTTGCCACATCGGTTTTCATCGTGAGCTCGTGGCCAGAAGACTCAGTGATAAGACGGAGGTAAGCCGTAGCCGTGTGGCGACGGGGACGTGCCACGTTAATATCTCGGCATCAAATCTCATTTGGCCTCATCAGACCAGATCAGACACATAGATGAAACGGGCGAAATCAAGTCCGTCAATAGTCTCGTAACCAGCCGCTACGTTGAGTAAGTATATAGGGGAGGCTGCACAACTTTTTTCAAGGCAATTGGATGAAAATTGAGAAAGGACAATTCAATCTGACTTAGATAATTTTCATCGTTCTGGATCTTTTGATCTCCGCAGAATAAAATCCCCCCCAGTGACGCATTGTCAGTAGTTTTTCTCCATCCATCTGTTCGATACGCACATGCACATCGGTACGCGAGAGCATAATCTTGCACACCGCGGCTACATCCATGTCCTGAGTTCAAAACAAGTAACTCTGAACTTCAATTTAACAAAAACGAATATGTAACAGGATTTCTATTCAAATTAGGCGATATCTAGCCGTGCGCATCTGCCGCATATGAGCTGTTCAGGGACCTGGACGTCCCTTTGCAGGACTACCCCGTTGGCCCTGCAGACAATATAAAAACTAGGAATCAGTCTATTCTTATTCCTCCTTCCTCATTTTGTCTTTGCGCGTGGCATCCATTCGTTCATCCACCGTTCTTTCTTCAGGCATATACAGCGTGGCGTTTGTACCAATTAGATAAATGAAGAAAGGAGGATGAATCCGTTAAATGATTCAAGAATTAATGAACCGGTGAAGCACATCAATATGGATCGGTAGGTGGGGAGAAGTGAACACAAGAAAATGGGAAGGAATGAATATATGCACCGGCATAGGATGAGATGGTACATCTAAGTGCTGCGGATCTTCTTTGTTTCAATGCCGCTGCCAACGACACGGGATGAAATGCTATAATTTGAACTTCAGGTGGAGGGGCGAGAGCTGCGACGTAGGCAATGAGATCCCTTCAGTTCGATCTAATGCGGCTAATGAAGGATGGGAGCAAAGCGAAATACCTTGATTTTGTTGGCACGTGTACGAACTGCGAAGAGCTTTGATCTTTGACGGCCAGAAATGTGGCGCGTTGCGGCGAAGGGGCGGAACTGAATGCGATGGAATGGCAACGTGCGATTGACTGGGGAAGAGGAAGGAGCGCAAGGCATATCAGGGTGCATAATAAGAGAGGGAGGGACAGAAGGAGCACGGAGATCGGAATATATTGCGGAGTGGGAGGTGCGGCGAGAAGAGGAAAATGGATGGACGGGTATAATGGAACGAAGTGGCAAATAACTGGAATGAATACGCACTTTTGACACGAAGACGGATGTTATAGGTGCAGTGAGACGCGCCCTGTGAGCACAAGTGAGATGGGAGGCGACGTGTGAGTACGAGTGCCGTGACGCACCGCGATGGAAATCCTCGGGGTTGAGTGCAGGCTGTTAGGGCAGAATCGAATGCGTGTAGTTGACGTGCGTTAAATGAGCTATTTGCGGCACGAGATGCGCTGAGCTAGCGCAGGTCGCGATGAAATCGGTATCGAATCGGGTACGGCGGTAGCGTGCAGTGCACAGCCAGAGGAAGATGGGAGGATCACGGGGGATGGGAAAGAGTGACGAAGGTGTGGGTGAAATGGGGGGTACATGAAGTCAGGGAGGTACACAAGACAGAGAGATAGGAAGAGAACGATTATACGACTCACCAGCGCAGTTCATCGATACGCGATCGCCGGGGAGTATTGATGCACTGAAATCCAGCGGACGCGGGTTGTACACGGGGGGCGCCTGCGAGAAACTTGTTCTTGTGAATTAAATGCGATTGCGCGCCGCCTCGCAGTGAATACAACGAGCCTGCGACGGAGCTAGTGTGGGAACGTAAATGCTTGCTAGGGATATTCGCGCGGAGCTGCAGACATATGGGTGTGAGATAAATAAGAAGAGTTGGAAGATGCGCGGCACTAGCAGAGCGCAAATGGGGAGTGGGTGCGAACGGGATGCCCGTAGTAAGATCGGGAGACGAGAGCATGAGAGGACAGGCAGATCATGACGGGAGGGGAAGAAGACCACTAGACAATAGCATATAGAGTCGCTAGTTCAAACGGGCAATTGCAACAGAGGACCATGTTGCCAACAGAGCCCTCATCGACGGTCGATGGTGGGGGGTCCGGTGGAAGGCAAAGCGGAGGATCGGGGCGTACGGAATCAGTCAAGCAATGTAGACGACTGCAGCGCCAATCTATAGACTCGCTTGCTCAGAGAGAAATTGCTGCCAGCGATTGCTGGGAGCGCAGCACATGATGAGGATGAGTCGGAAGCGGCGTGAGCCAACCCGGCGATCAAATGAACAAGCCTGCGCAAACATCTCCGGACCTCTCCGTACCACAGCCACATCCACCGCAAATAACAAAGTACCGCTTGTGTACTCTGGAATTCTTTTTGAATCATGGCTTCGGACTGGTCGTGCTTACGTGCATCTGGCCGTATTCTCATCAATCTCATCGCCAACTCATTGCTTGAGGAGTCCTCTTCACATCCTCCCTTGGGGTCCATTCCCATCCTCGGCTCTTTCGCTGGGAGAACTCAATCCGTCCCGATGATGACTACAAACAAGGGTGTAAATGGATCAGATCCTTCTCACGCGGCAGCTCCGCCGCCGTCCAACAGTGCAAATCCGGCTGTTGCTAAAATGCTCGAGGATCTGGAGAAAATGCTGGACGAGAAGGTTGGGGAGTTACTCAATACGGTGGGCGATGGGCGTCCTCCCATTATGTCTTCTTAACTTTGTCATCGGACTTGAATTACTCTTATATACAGTTATTGAGTCGCAGGCTTCTCACAGATTCGAATTGACCTCGAATGTAGAAAAGTGACCGCAACGTCAGAATCCACGTCGGTCGAACTCAAGGAAAAACCAATCTTCAGCTGCGCCGACCTGGCAGAATCCAGAGAGACTCGTACACATTATAATTATGCTGTAGAAATGGATGCAGATATAAGTCGGATAGAGTAGAATATATCAAGGGATGTAGTCAACGGGGAGTAGAGAGTATGATCAACTGGTTGAGCATCCCCTTGATATCTGACAGTTCAGCCTCCAACGAGGCTATTCGGTCCTCCAATTTAGGCTTCTTGGGCTACAGTATACGCGTCCCTAAGAAATGCGCTTTTGACAAAGTGGATCAGGGATTACCTTGCGATAAACCTCGGAAATACTCGATGCCTCCTCTGTGCTGCTCTTCTCGAAATCGAAATTGAAGAAATAATCGGGCTGCTGCAACGCGGGTTAAGAGCTCATTCACACTGGTCAGAGAGGGGCCTAATTACCATACTGCGGCGTGAGCTTCGCCGACGCTGGCGGTCCTTTTAACAGGCAGGTATAAGCATTGAAAGAGCAAGACCTGACATGTCACATACGACTGAGAGAGGAGGAGCAAGGCCGTTTTCGTCATTGTGCTCTGAGTTCCTCGGATACTGGGTAGAATTTCGAGGAGCGGCAGGTTGCGGCGGAAGCGGAAAGAGGAGAATATCCTCTGGTCGAGATTTTTGGTCCATGTCCGATAAAGCCGACGAGTCTTGTGGGGCGGCGGCATTTGAACTGTTTCGGGCCGCAGTCGGAAGCTGATTTCTGATAAATATTAAAGGGAAGTGAATACAATTTGCTCACATCTTCAAAGTAGCCATGCCATTCATCGAATATTCCACCCGCGAAACATTGAACCAGGAAGTCTGAATCAAGCCGCTGCTGCTTCCAGCTCTGGGTAAGTGTCTGATACCGCGTGGTGAAAGCCGAGACAAGATTTCTGAGGCTGAACGTCATCGTCTGGAATTCGCGCTCCGAGAGAACAAGGGTGTTTGCAGTATTCATGATTTTATAGTGGCGATCAAGGACCAGGGTCAGGAAGCACAGGATGAACTGAAAATAAATAATCAGCACCGCTCACATTCTATAAGTTGAGGAATCACGAACCCCCTCTAGGCGATGAGTTCCAAGGACGGCCAGTACCGTCTCGGGGCTTTCTAGCTGGTACATTATTCTCTCGAGTCTCGACTGGATGCGTGTGGTCTCCTTGTGCATGATCTCTTCCCTCAGCTCGTTGAGAGGGGCCCACTCCGTCGGGCGATATCTGCCCCGGATTTCGAGGCCGTCTTTATTGAGAGAGTTGATGACAATCCAAAGCTCTGATAGTCCGCCCGTCTGTATGTATGACTTGACACTTTGGCGGTTTTGTGGGAGCACCCTCTTCGCGGCCGCCTCCAAGTTTGTAAACAGTGTCTGGAATATCTGATGAGCAGGGTTTCTGACAGACAGCGAGTGAAAAGGCATACCATGCACCGCGATTGATAACTAGACGACCGTGTCAGCCTCGTCGTTTGCGGGTAATAATTAAAGAATCGTACGTTATTTGATTCTGTTTCCATCCTGCTGCCCAACTTGGTGGGATTAGGTGATAAAGACTAGGACCATGCGAGACTGAAACTCACAATGACAGCCACTGCACGGCGGACCATTGAATCGGGCGGCTTTTAAAGAACTGGTTGACCTCATGCACAGAGATGTAACCGCTAGTGTTCGGGTTAGAGGTTAGGGGTTCGAGGTTCGCAACACACTCCGCACCTCCCATCGTCATCAATCGCATCCGCGATGTTGGAATAATCTGGGAATGGTGAGGGGAACTTTCGACAGTAAAAGGCAGAGAACTTACAGATAACCTGGCTAAGCACATTGAGCGTCCACTGCTCAGGGTGGGCTGATCCGGAGGAGCTCTTGTGCTCTCCAAACTTTTGCGCAAAATGGTTGTGAACCGCTAAGCTCCGTGAGTACTAGAAGTAGGGACGTGTCCGGGAAGTAACTACCGTCGACGAAATGCCGCGCTTTACAGCTTATGCGCCAGTTCTGTTCGTCCGTAATTATCCAAGTAATATAATAAATACGTGACGAAACGTACCATGCCTGTGAGAAGTATCAGCGGAATGAGAGAATATGTGAGACCGTCTACTCACTCTTCCATACCGCTTGAATGTCCTCATCCTTTATAAGTTGATGGGGTCCAGAGTTCAACTAGTATAGCTGTGAGTCCCGGACTAATATATAAGCCATGAACCTGCGTACTTGTTGTAGAATTGTTTCCGTCGAACGTTCAACGGATTCCTCCATCTCCCTTTGGGCTGCTTCAACTTTCAGGGTAAACATTGGTCTGAACATATTGCGTCAAAGTATACCCAGCAGTGTACCGTCGAAGAGGACTTACAGATTGGCCTTGAGTGCATCTTCCAGCCCTTGTCCCAGAGTCGCTTGAACTTGAGGCGAAAGATCCTCGTGAAAGGTGCTTCTCGAGAGGTTATTCAAGAATTCCGTGTTCTGGTTTACAACAATAAGGATGCGATTCGCCTATCAGCGTAGGGTGCACTGCATACCTGCAAGGCCTTCTCAAAACCACCGTGCTCCTCGAGCTGCTTCGTCACAGACTGCTCTAGCGGCGTCTGGCGGCTGATAAACTGGAGCACCATATCCAGCTTCGCAGACATGGTATCAACAGTTCCGCTCATTTCGTTCACTTTTATCGCAGAGCTTTCCGCCAGGATAAACTGGAGACTGCTCTTGTGATTGACGAATGCCTCCGCAAAAGTCGTAAGCTTTTGCCGATACTCTCCCGATCGAAGCGCTCGCGCTGAAGAGATTATTAACCATGGCAAGTTGACGCGTAATAGTCGCCTTACCAAAGTGATTGTGTCGGTAGTACACACTGGGCAATGTCAGAATATATCTTGGCGGATATTTTGAACGACTCACTCCCGGAAGTTGCCGAAGTCCTGCATCGTCTTCCCAACCTTTGGAATTTTAGATGGGTATTGTTAGAAGGAGGGAAATATAAATATACCGCTTCAAAGAAGGTATCCAAGCTAGCTTTTATCTGGTCCGCCGCCTTGAAAATGACCTGCAGGTCACACAACGTGAACCAAAAGATTGACTATTCGGCCCGGGAACATAAGCATTTAAATAATGGACGCGGACGTCGCCATACCATCGTGTGGTAAACGACCAGCTGAAGAATCATTGTCGTAATGTTAGCAGTATCTAGTATAATTAGACTATCAGTGCCCTCACAATGTTCTTATCGTTCTCGCGCTTGTCCAGCTCGTGTCTGATGATGACCTGGAGAGGTTTGTTAGGCTAACTCCCAGTTAAAAATATAGTCAGACGCACGGAAAAGATGGATTCCGCGACCTGTGATAGACAGACAGTGTCAGATGTAGATCGACAAATATTAATTGTTTCACCATCAGCGCAGGGATGTATTTCGTCACAGAATCCAAAATAAGCAGTATGTCCTTCGCCGGAGCGAGAATCGCTTGTGCTTGTGTCTTGACCACAGACCATGCTTGGCCTGATTTTCGGTGAGATAAGCCGGAAATATTGTAGTATTTTCCAGCTCACTTGAAACGACCTCACTGACAACGGTCTGCGCGCGCGTCATATTCTGCAAGCCCATCGTTATCAGCGGCCCTGTCAACGTCTCAGCAACGCGCGTAAGATAAAGACGAATTAAGTGCGCACCGACTTTCGCCGCAACCTTTGCCTTGTCCATATGCAAGGTGCCAGCCACTCCTGTGGCTGTAATCGTACGTGATGCCACCTCGTGATGTGCAAGGCCAGCTGGGGGTGACATTGCGTGCTGCGCGGCCATCATCATTGTGGCAGCGGGAAGATACATCTCCGAGGTCGATGGGATGTTGTTTAGCATAGATGGAACATCGTATGGTGCTGGTGCTTTCGGTGCGAGCCGCGGGGGCGTTGGAGCCGTGAGGGAAATGAATATAAGGATGGCGGACGACCCAGATTCAATCGTGAATACTCACCAAACAGCGTGGACTCGTTGGAAGACTCAGAGCCTGGAGACCTGGCTGGCCCTCGACCTTGCGGGCGCCCAGGCGCCACTTGTGGGTCAGAGCTGTTCCGGCTGTGATTTCTGTATAGTGTGGGCACCGGAGGGAGTGGCTTGAAAGAGTGGTCAGTTCATCAGGGCTATAGTCATCGACAGTCGCCTACAGTGGCTCACCGAAGAATCTTCTGGAGGCCTGCTCTTGCCTTCGGAGAACTTGCGAATTCGCAGATACGAGAAAGGGGAATGGTGGCGTTTCTCAGTAATTGGTGGGGGTGGAGAGAGGTCCACGTAGGACGCGTCCGAGTCCTCGCGCCGACCGCGGCGAGGAAAAATGGCGGACATGGAGGGAATAAGTAAGGGGGAGTCACCCTTAGAAATCCGCCATGAATGATCCCATCGCTTAAGAGTTCCAGAAATAGACGGGCGCCTCGCCCATGAGCGTGGTTAGTGACGTAGATCCGTCTAGGAGCGCGATTTCGTCGGTCGCGGTGCGGGTGTCCAAACGCTGCTCACAGACTTCCTGTGGGTGCCCAGAGCGATATTCACTTTGTCAAATCACGAATGACCAGGAAGTTCCTAGGCAGTCCGCGACTCCACACCTAGCAGCAAACAGCGCCGAAATAGAAGCGCTGGCAGCGGGAATTGAAAACTTCTCGGATCTATCGAGCGATTAGATGCTTGTCAGTTTCTACTATAAATCAAGACAGCAAATACTCACAAGATGGTCGCGGTTGAGGGCTCGGAGAAAACATACGCGTCTTGGACCACGACTGCTTTCCAGAAACACCTGCCACTTCGGAGATGACTGTGAGCTGGAGCACCAAACATGGCCAACATCAAAACACTGCCATGCCACTCCGCCCTTGTCTGCTGCCACTTGTGTCCGGCTGGCTAAGCCCTCCAGGATTCCTTTCTCTCGGCTTGCGGCCTTCTGTGGAGAATGTTCTCTCAGGTCCGGGAGGTTCACTCCTCGGTACAGGAGTACGTGGCTGCCTGCAGGCTGCAGAATACTTATTCGCGTTGATAGTCCGAGACTCTGAGTCAGAAGAAAATTGCCTGCATTTCGTCATCGCCATATATTTTCAACTTCAACCCTATCCACGCGAACTGATTTGACCTAACGATTGTATAGATTTATTCACACTTCCCGTAGGCGAATGATTTTAGGGAGTCTTTCATCGCACCGCTTCAAGGTCTGGACTCGATATGAAGCAAGTATAGACAGCCAGAATATTATTATTCGAACATCCTTTTCGACTTCACCGAACCAGGCTACTGCGGTGACTGGAAAATACTGAGTCTGATTGCGTAAAGAGGTGCACTGCTTCTTTTTTTTCATGCGAATCCCGAATGCTGTGAAATCACTGGTACCCCGCAAGCACGTAGACTGGTAACCAGGCTGTGTATGAAGAGGTGAATCGTTCATACACAGACTGGTTGATCTGAGTTTGAATTGCTATGACGCGCGATCACGTCACGTTTTCGTCACTGAGAACATCGAAATGAGAAGAACTTGTCTACTGGCCAAAATAAAAATGATACAAGCTCAAGGAACTACTACTATGCATACGGAAGTCCTAATAACCGCTTTCCAGCGTATCTGGGAGCTCCCGCGATCCACATTGACGATATTCATACCGAATGGCAAAAACATTTGTTTCCGTGATGTAAACGTGGTTAAAAAGCTCAAAAATATATTCCAAGCAATATAAGTGCTTTTTAAAACTGACTACGTCTTCGAATTTTGAATGAGTGCCTTCTGTGACTCAAAATGAATTTATTCGAGTGGGATTGTGCAGCTCACGTGGCAGAAACGTGATCTGATCGCGTGTCATGGCAATTCAAACTCAGATCGACCGGTCTCTCTATGAACGATTCGCCTCTTCATAGAGATGACGGCCACCGGTCTAGCAAGCACGCGGATAGGCGCATGTTCCATTTAGGTATTTGCCAAAAAAAAATCTCATACGTTTCCTTTGCGTTTCCTGTCGGCGCCTGATTCTACACTATAGCCTTTTTTCCTGCCAATTTCAAAAAAAGCCGCCAGCACTTCCTCCCAACTCGCACGCGCCACCAATATAACCTACTATGAACTCTTTGAGTCACTTTTCCTTACCAATGTTCCTACTCACTCTTCTGACACCAGCTAGAAATCTCTAGGAACACCGTATTCAAGAGATGCGGCGGACTTCGGATTTAAAATCGGGGTGGGCACACAAACTCCTCGGCCGAATGTGAATGAGTTATATTCCTATTCAGGCTCTCGAGAAACGCTGTATATATGATGTCAATTCGCTCAGGGCGGCGCCGGAATCAGGCATCGCCGAAAATTTTCCATCTTATGCCATATGCATGAGCTTCAAAGCCCACACGCATTGTTGACATCTCCTCTTCACTCCTCGTTATCATGGCTCCTTTACCCCCAAATGCGAGCGACCGTCTGCTCCTAATTCACAGGATCTGTGAGGCGCACTTAAGTACAGTCAAGAACTAGCTTGATCACCTCTTGCGGGTGTTAATGAGCCCGGGAACGGACAGTGTTGTGGCGCAGGGATTTCCGAATGAGCGGTTCGACGCGTGGTTGAGCCGGGACTGGTGTGTATATTGAGCTATGTTCCTGTGGTCGGAGGCTCAGCATATAAAGAACAATGTTGGGTGATCAAAGCAAGTACGCTGCCGCCCAGTACTCTTACTCCTCGAAGCCGGACAGTTCTGATTTGCCCGTTTTTCGCCAGACATTCTAGAATCCAGGGTGTGGGACCGCATCGGCTACGTCGAGATCAATCGCCGACTCTATGACGACGCGAACCGACGAAAGAACAGCTCACCAGCGGGCGCTTCATACTCAGCCAGTTGCGCAGATCCGTACACACCAGCTATAGCATTCACGTGGCGAGTGATGTATGTCCGCTGGTGGTCGGGCCTTCCTTTACTGGGCAGAGTATCGAGAAAATTGTGGCGTTAGGCACCAAAGGACAGCATAAAAACGGCACCTACGAATTAGCTGTCCTGATGATATACGAAGAGAGAATAATACGGATCCGAAGGTGCACATACCGAGGGTGTACGGCGGGGCCCAGCATGTGCCTCCATCATCAGCCCAAACCCGGTCAGAGAATGATAATATGTAGCGGGTGAGCCGTGCGTTCTAGGGAGGTTTCAGTTTGAGCCTGGATATCGTTGTTTGCTAAGCGGGAATTGTAATTGAGGTGATGGGACATCGGAGGGAGGGAGCTCGGTCGGACCTTCAAATACACAATGTTATATATAACCTGTTCTTAATACAAGGGCTGCGTGCAAATACAAGAGTGTCCTTCTTCGAAGTACGTTAAAGAATATTAATGTTAGGCGGAAGATGTGACGGGCTGGGTCGTTCTTTGGCGTCCGGTGAGACGAACAGTAGAACATCTACAGTGTTTGAGGCTACAGTATACCAATCCTTTCGACAGTCCCAGTGGAGAATTGGCCGATGCAGGTTTTGCCGAGGGAAATCCAGGCCAGTAAGATTACTAGGTTGGTGGGCAGATAAGGCTGTGGCATTTTAGAATATGTAAGTAAATCACGGTTTAAATTTCTGGTCTGCACCAAAATAGAGTGTCGACTTGGATGCGGATGCGTCTTGTCAACGAATGTCCAACTTGGATAATAACACACCCGTGAAAAAGCTCAGGAGGCTCTCTTTGACAGACGCTTCAACAGATCCAACGCGTATACGTGTAATCTCGTTTGTACGAAATATCGTCGACGCGGAATACCCTCAGATTAAGCAAGTTCATGGATAGGGAAGTATTTGGACTGAATTGCCTGCGGGTAGTCAATTATTTAATCATTTACTTCGAGAAGCCAAAAGCCACACACACCCTCATGCCCAGTGCGGAATAAACGTCGGCCATTTGGGCAATTCATACACCCCCGCTTGAAGTACCGCAACGTTCAAAATCGACTCAACCAACAAGAACATCCGCACTCCAAACTCGAGCACCCCAATAACGACCACCGCAGAGAACGTCTCACTCTGGAAGGTACGTTCCCCCGCCGCCCAGCCAAATGAGATTCCAAGGAACACCCCCCCCGCCGCCGATGACGCACGCCGCCCTGCGCCAGACCAACTGCCGCGTCCGGGACGCAAATACAGAGTTCCACCCCAGCCCGTGGATGGCGGCGTAGAGTACCTCCGCCGCGGTGAACGCGAGGATCATGCGCTTGGTCGCGTGTTCCCACGAATCGTACGTCGGGACGTTGGATGCGCGTGCGACGAGGTATTCCGATCGTTTTAAGGGCAGTAGCTCTGTGTTCGATTCGAGGAGGTGCGATGCGAGCCTCCAGCGCTCCATATCGACGGAATCCAGGACCAGCTTTATCTTATCCGGGTTCTTTCTCCGCCAGAGCCGGGCCAGCTTGGAGCTGTGGGGCTGGAACGAGAATTTGGTGCCCGGAACGACAAGTCCTGTAGTAAGGGCGGTTGTCGGTGGCTCCGGATACAGCGGAATAGCCCCATCGACAAATCCCACCCAGTCCAATTCCGCGTACTCCCCAGTGCGCTTGGGTCCCAGCGTCCTCTTCCCGACCATTTGCCCACTGATGCGGCTAGCCATGAACATGTAAGCGCACAATTCACGCAGCTTCACGGTCCCGTCACTAGCGATGAGCGTGGGCACCGATATGTTCATCGGCTTCTGCGCCCAGAGGATGTACGTGAACAGCGTATAAAGCGCGTGGCCTCCCGTCGTTATCTCCAACAGACTGATCGGCAAGTCCTGCGAGGCGCACGCGATGCACTGCATGCAGAACCATGCCGCCTGCAGCGCCACGAGCAGCTTCGCGAGCCCCGTCCGCCTTGCTCTTGTCGTTGATGTCTTCCTCGGATACTTGGGGCACGAATTCTGGTGCGTATTGAAGGAGGAGGAACGGAGTCCATCGGCGGTTAGCGTGACGCGTTTCATGCCGTTGGGGAGAAATGGATCGCCTGGCATATTGCTGACATCGATCGCATAGCCCCCCATGACAGCATAGAAGCCGTGGACCAGGTTCCAGTCATCGCCCACCTCCCGGGGCGATGCGACACCACCCTTCATGCCTGTTAAGCAAAATTCAGCCAGCACCAAAGCACGCACCTTCCGCATGTCCGGCGCCACAATGGCCTTGACTTTGGGCCACAACAATTCGGGCACCATACGGCGGCAAAACCTCCGCCAGAGCGGTTCCACGGGGCTGTTCCGCTTCCCCAACTCCCGCACCAGCCGTGAAGCCGTCGCATGCTGGTTCCACACCGTGAACATCACGACCTCGGGCGCCAGCAGCCCGACGCCCAGCCAGATGAGCTTCCGCAAAAATTGGCGCGTGCCCGTCGGCTCCTCCGGGATGTTAAGGTGGATCGCCGTCCACACGCAGAGCGCGAGCGTAAATATGCAGCTGGAGACAAGGCTGTACGTCCCCCGGGCGTCGGGCTCGTCTGCCCACCAGGTGGGCCTACGATGCGATGCGGTCGATGAGTAGTGCAGGTGAACGAGTGGGCTTAGTAACTTACTTCTGCATCAATGTTTGGGAACTTGTCCTGGCGTTCTTGGGAGCTAGATACCGATGGATTTGGGATCGGTGTCGTTATAAGGGTTCAACGGGCGCCTAAGAATCAACCAAGGCGATCCCACATCTGACGTTGACGTGTGAAGAAGGCACCATTTCGGGTGTCAATCTTAATTCAGTGGAGTTCAGTGGTCACCCGCATTTTCTGCGGCGAATGAATGATATGCTGATTGAGAATATACAAAAATCGTGCCAGTACATACATATCCCACATCGATGTGGACAAGAAACATTATCTTCTTCTCGAACGTCCTTCGCGCTACTACAACGCCAAGTGTGTAAGCGCTAGCCCATGCCAAAAGAAAGATGAGAAGAAACTCACCTATCCTCACCCCACGGCTAATAATCGAGAAACCCACCAACAAACCACACCGTTAATAGTCGTCATATGCGTTATAGCCATAATACCGTTCTCCCCTGCGCGGGCCGTGGTAGTCTGTTCAAATCAAGTATTAGAACGGGCGTGAGAAGCGGAGGGAGAATCGGAGAAACAACGCACAAGACGAGGTGTCGCGTTGCGGGCTCACCCCCGCCACGCCCGCGATATTGAGATATCCCCCCCGCCCCTGTCGAGATGCGACTTGCACCCGACCCGCTTGCGACATTGGGAGCAGCGGTGGGCCATACGCACGCACGGCAGTAGATGCATGTTAGTTTTGCGTGGGACTTGGCGGCGGTTTGCTTCCCTGCGAAAAATAAATGATAAGCGGAGGCGTGAAAGAAAGGACAAAAAGAAACAAGGCATAGCACATAATGAGGAGTAAAATTGCAAACGGAGGTGTACGTACACTGCGCAAAGCAGCCCGCATGTACCGCATTGCCGCACTCCTCGCAAAACGTGAGCGCGCCGTCGGCAGCGCCGTGCATCCCGTCGTAGCAGATCGGGCAGTCGTCGTCCTCCGTTGGAACGCGCTTCTTGGGCACCGGATCGGGCGTGCTGGGCGCAGCGCTAGTAGTGGCCTTTCCCGTCGCGCGCGCGTAGGCTTCGCGGATCCGCGGGTGCGCGAGAGCGTTGGGCGCGAGAGGAGCGGCGGCGAAGATCTGCTCAAGCTCGCTCGTCAAGAGAGCTCTGATGTGGGTGGCATGGAATTTAGCGGCAGAATACAATAGAAAACCATGACGTACTTCTGATACCACGCCCCAGAGGCTTGAGGCACTTGGAGAACTGAGGAGATGTTGGTTCGGGTAGTTGAGATAGAATATTATGTTTATGATTCACCTTTGAGGTATATAAATAGCTGTGCGAGCATCGTTAGCGCCGAGATCAAGGTTAAATGATTAGAAGAACGAACGATATGTTTGCAATGGTTGCCTTTCTGCGCGTCCGGGCCTACAAATTTAATCAGTACGCAGAATAACTACGAAAAATGGAGCCCACAGTCGCAGCTGGGCCTCTGTGAGATAGTGACTGTGTATATCTACAAGGAATCGGCATTAAATGTTCACATAATATCTGGACGCACTCACATTCCCAGTCGATCCCAGAACTTGGAACTCCTCTTTCAGCTCGCCCTCTACGCGCTTGCGGTCTACCATGAAGAATCTGGAATGCATAAGTACCCATCCTGTACATGGCGGGATTGGACCCACCGCTGTGTCATAACCCGCCCGACTCTATCCAAATATTCTGCGGGGGCTTTTTCTTGAAGACTGCACCGCGCTTCTCTGGCTTCGCAGGCTTGTCCGCCGCTTTTCCCACCGCGCGTTTTCTTGGCTGGCGGCGCCTCGTCGGGTTCCTCATCAACGTTCGGCACAGAGGCGAGGAAAAGCTGGGATGTGGAGGCCACAGGCGTTGGATTGGGCGCTTTGGGTGGAGAAGAAGTAGGGGATGATCCAGCGGGTTTCCAAGTCTCGAAATCGCCGTTTCGCTTACGCTTTTGCAGGACCATCGTGGTGGGAGAAAGGTGGTGTTTGGTCCTAATTAGCAATCACTTAAGAACCAAGCGCGGACAAGCGGTTGATCGGAAGCGATTCAACTGGAAAACATTTTAAAAAATTTTACCCTTGACCAGAAACAATGGTCTGTAAAACAATTGTGGCAGATAACGATCACATTTTCGTGTTCCCACTCGTCCATCGAGCTCGCGGATAAGACTTCCGTGCCATTGCCTCTGTAGAGAATGCTGATCGGATTGTGATTGGAAATGAGTGCAGTACTTTTGAACAAGTGCCATAGATATCCGAATCCATTTCAAGCTGCTGTTCTCTTGAATTTATGCAGGGAAGATATTATACGGTTAAAACGTAAATATAGTTCAGGCTCGTAGACTCGGCTATCTCGGGCCTGAAAATTGAATCGTGATTTGAACACCTGTAGTTCGGCTTCTAAGACGTGGATTGCGATACGATACCAACTTTAACGGTCATAATCTGCCGTTCACAAACTTAACACGCAAATTCTTGGTTGAATAATTGTTCACTCGAATCAAATAAATGTGATTTTGCCAGGTCCTGGTGTCGATAAAGAAACTGCCTATGATCCTCCGACTCGAGCCTGAATAGTCGAATAGCCATTATCCCTGTTCACTCTTGAATCGGAATTGAGCTATTCATTGCAACTGCTGATCATTCGCTAGGATAGTATTTCATCTTGAAGTTCGTAATCAGAGATGCGCAAGAATAAATTAAATCAATGAAACAAAGCCCTTCACACGCGTAGTATTTTTGACCTATTGACATCGATTAAACTTCCCAGTATGACGCCATCTCACGAATATCGGCAATCATCGCGGGGGGGATTGTCAAGGCCCGGAAAGTGCCCGCCAAAATCGTGAACTGCACATTTCAAGTTCAAGCCCATCAGTTTATACACGCGGCATCAAGAGCTCCCAAACGTACCCTTGTACGACACGAGGTTCCCGACCTTGGCGACGAACTTCTCCGGCCAGTACGCGACGTTGTGCTTGTAGCCGCTGAACAGCATCGGCGCACCCGCGGACCCCGCTTTGTTGGTGTACACGCTGCTGAAGGCGGCGGGATTTGCTACGTAGATCCAGAGGGAGGAGTGGAAGGACTCCGTGAGGTAGAAGAGGGAGATAATGGTGAGGATGGCAGTATTGTCGAGCAGGGAGGGGGGGCGTCCCCGCGCGGGGGTCGGACCCTGTGTGAGAACGGGCGGAGGTGAGTGTGATGATAGAAAACAGAGATGCTGAGACGCACAGAGCTTGACGTTCCCACCCATCCAGGCGAGCTGGCCCACCGGGTTGTCGTATAGCGACAGTCCAACGTCGTTGGGCTGCAAAATCTCGTGAGCACGTAGGACGCGGAAGTAATGGATACCGCCGACAACGCACCTTCTGCGTCTGCATAATGCGAAAGCCGAGACCGGTTGCACTCACGGCGGTGGAGCGCGCCACCGTCACATCCTCCTCGGACGTCAGCGTGATGTTTTCCGTGGCCATCTGCTCGCGCGACGGCGGGATAAACGGGATGAAGACGAATTGCGCGGCACGGACAGTTGCGGTGAAGTTGCTGTAGAGGGAATACGCCACGACGCAGCCCTGGGAGATGCGGCATGAGTATGGTGAATATTCAGGGAAACTCCAGAGGACACCCACCCAATCCGAGCCGAGAAGCGCATACTTCGAATATCCCAGAACTTCAGTCATGAGCGTGTTGAAAATTCTAGCGGTATCGTCCGTCGTCCAGTTGATTGGCGGCAAAGAGGAGAACAAGAATCCTGGGAGGGAGGGAGCCACGACGTGGTATGATACTTTCTTCCCCTCGGCATTTGTCCAGGACTCCGTCAGCGGCTTGATTATCGGCGCATACTCGTGGAAGGAGCCTGCAGGTCAGAATTAAAGGCGCGTCAACTCAACGACGTCGTGCGTGGATGCAAGAGCGTGGATGAGCGTACCTGGCCACCCGTGTAGCAATATTACCGGAATCGCATCCGCGTCCGCTGATTTCTCGTGTACAAAATGCACCGTCAGGCCCTCAATGACCGCGGTGAAGTGCTTGAACCTGGAGTGGCGATCCGTCATTCACGCGGTCTCCGCATCCTAACGTGAACGGTGCTCACTCGTTCAGCTTCGCCTGCTCAGCGTCCCAGTCGTAGTTCGTCTCCCACTCTTCCTTGAGAACCCTGAGAAAATCTAGTTGAATACCTTTATCTGGCCCGAGGTCCGGGTACAAGGGTTCCGCGGGGAGTCGTGTGTTGCGGAGGAGAGTTTTCAGGTGTGGGACCTTGCTTGAGAGGTCGATCTTGAATGACTTGAGGTCGAACTTGGAGTCCATGGTTGACGGAGATATCTTTTGTCTTTGGAGCGAGCGCGATCCCCGCAATTATATATCTACAGCAAATTGTTCTAGAATGTTCTGCAGCCGGTCCGGTCGCATCATGCGAATTAGGTCAGAACACTGCACTGTCATATAGTAGTGGTCGTCGGCAACCCATGGAGAAAGTGGTATTACCGCATTAGGCCTCTGTCTCTCACGCAGGAAAATGAATCAAGAGCTCCGTTTGCTTGTTTGAGGTCCCCAAAGTCTATTTTACATGCCAGATAACTATTATAATGTTGATTAGGATATTTTAGAGCAAATTTTGGTAGGAAAAGCACAGCCGCGGATACCGGTCCGGATTGCCGTCACGCCAAAATACCGAGAAACTGGAAGTACATCGCACTTGGCTTTTTTCGGTAGGTCTTTGCGGAGTAAATATTGTAGAATTTAACGCAGATTTGATTGTCTGTTGTGGTTTTTGTAAAGACTGTTACATTAACGACTTAGAGGCTAATTAGTAGTAGAATTGCACGGTTTGAAGTATTTTGGGACAGTTAATGGAAAATCTACAACAGACACTGGAATTGTGGAGGCCATGCCAGTATATTGATTCATACAAACTATGCGCCATCGGGGTTCTATAGAGCAATATACATCGACTGACCATCTCTTCTGCACGTGTCGGAGTTTGAATTGGGCAGGCGTTGCCGATCAGTACTCGCTCGCCCCGAACAGACGCGTGCATATTATTAACATCCCTACTGTTTTTTTTTTTTGAATTTCGATCAACTTGAACAATGCCCGCCATCATCTATGGCGGTATATTGAAAGATTTATCGACTTTATCATAAATCTTTTTTTAGAGTCTGACTGCGGGAGACTACTATGGCGGGTGATGCGCTGATGGCGGCGCATTAATTCCGGCGTACATAAATTTCGGGCCTGACTATCGTTTTGTGGCAGATTTAGCAGGTTCCCGACATTTCGACGTTGCCTGAGATCCACGGTGTAGAAATTCGAGGAATTAAATCTTGAATATTGCGACTCTCCATTGACGAAGACCCGCGCCTAGCGAGTTTGTTATATAGCACACAGACGCCACGATTCATTTGGATTTATCGTTTGATTTATTGCCGCCCACGGGGATGTTGAATAACTAGTGAGGCTTGTGGACGAGTCATAGAACCCGAGGACGTAGCCAGACATGCGTGTATTCTGAGGCTCAATACGCTGTGCTCATAGGCTTGTAATTAAAATCGGGGGTTTTTTTTTTCAGAGAGTGACTCTCAGGCAAATTCTTTTTTTTTCGGTTTCTTTGAAAAAAATACATGGAATCACAGCACCGTATTATATATTCCTATATCTTGCATCACCGATTCTGTTGCATCGGCACAAGGAGCTCTATACTCTCCAGCGCGTCCCCATCCCGATTCATGAACGGCATCCCGCGCTGCGATGAATAGATTGTCTTTGGACGGAAGATCTTCTGGATTGAGCAGCAGCGCCCCTACCTACTTATTTTCAATTGCACAAACCGAACACTGGTTGATCACCGGACTGCGCGCATTGCATCCGAGTTGGCAACTTGGCATTCCACTGTATTTTTATCTTGTTTCATAATCAAAACTGCACGCGCGAACTCTGCGCAAAGTTTTTGTTTGTTGATGTCAAAGATATCTGCCCATTGGGTGTATAATAAATAGTAAGTGTCTCTAGATACATTGGGTGATTTTCCATAAGCATATTTTATTCTGGGGAATATCCGAGCTTCTTTGAGAGTGCCAGTGATGGCATCAATCGATTTAATCACCGTTTTCTTATGGGAAACCCCTCAGATGAATTTATTTAGTCCAAGCTTTTTTACTTTTCGCTCCGAATTCGATTAGGATTGACAGCTGTTTGAAGCTCAGGTTCGTGCCAAATAACACGTCAACAAACACGCTCTTCCTTGCATACTCCTCGCACAATCCAGCAACTATGGATCTTGACACCCTAATACTGCTTCAACACAATGAAGAGAATGAAACACAGTGAGTACGGACACAATTTTGTGGTCTTTATAGTACAGAGGTTCGGACTCGTCAGGGAGGCATCAGGTCAAGTAGACTTTTGTTGAGAGGGAGACTGCCATAATGGATAGCAACATAGAGCAGGAATATATAAATCGTTTCCAGAGAGTATGCTGGAAGGGAGCTATCCAGCCCTGGCGCAGGGTCCGGCGGGCTGAGGAATGTCGTGGCAGAAGAGCGGAGGTAAAGCCGATGATGCGACCAGATGTGACACGAATCCCAATTGGGAACAATGATGGGAGCAGCAGCCGGATTCGTTATATTCTCATAAATGTTGAGGATATGAAAGTCTGTACAGGGGGTAGGTACCCCCTCTTCAGATTTCTATAGATTTGAATAGATCTGCATTAAATCGTGTACGTTTTTAGCACATCAAATTGATGGGGTCCTGACAGCTGACTCGGCATCGCGGCGGAAATGGCTCAGATATTGCCCTCAGAATATTTTATGCTTATGGAAAGTCACCCATTGCTGGCTCAAACTTAGGCTTGGATTTCGAGGATGTAATTGTGCATGTTCAATCATGCACAATTTATTCTTGCAATTTCCAGCTCTGGAAAGTATCGGGTATGTTCGTAAATCTGGTCTAAAATATCCCAGTGTTAGTATCCCTAAGGCATATCTGATCACTCAAGGAGCTCACAAACCTGGTTTAATTTCAAGTTCAATACAAAATTTCACCCTGGGAAGCATCAGTTAAAGGTTGACCAATATTTTTTGAAAGAAGTGATGAAATACTGTTTATTCCCTCAAGAATCACCCAAGAGTCCTATCTCAGAGGCTAGAGTATCAGTGGGATCTCAGTAGTATGCACTGTAAAAAATGTGAAATGGGTCTTTGTTCCTTTAAAACTCAATATAATCTCTCAATACATGACAGTACATCATTTCAGGCTCGCAGCGTCCCTGCAGCCATTTTATTTCATTCAATACCTCAATTTATAGTTTCGAGAATTTACTCTATTTTATACTCTCCAAGTGGCTCCGCAAGCTCAGAGAATGTATACACGCATGTATGAATTCATAAATAAATTGCACAAAAACACGTCGGATAGGCTCAAACGGTGAAGAGCGCGTCGACGTGTTATATTTGGAGGGTTGGTTCGAGATGGTGGCCTGCGGTAACTGCAGCATCTTCCCGGTGCTCGACGGCTTCCCGCCCCGGCCATTGCTGCAATCTGAATGTGTGGACTTGTGTGGAGCTGCAGGGCGGGCCTGCGCAGGATCTTTCGCGCAGGACTCGAAGCGCGGTTGGATGCGGGGTATGGGTGGTTGGATCAGGGTGCTGCGGCCGCGCGACTGGCGGCTTTCGTCGAAGAAACGCTTGGGGGAGCAGTGAAGTCTGACGCTTTTGTGGCACTGCTTGAGGTGTTGCAGTAGTACGGCGTTACTCTTGGGCGTAACATATTTCTCCTCATTTGGTACCGAGTCACTGAGATACCACGCAAAGCAAATATTTAATCAAGAGAACGACTTGAAGAGATCTATCGAGGGCGGTATAGCGAAGGAACGATAGTGGGTATATGTAGAGGTTCAGCGAAGTCGAAGGAGTGTGTATTGCCAGTAACGAAAGGAACGACTCGACCCACGCACTGACTCTCAACGGATTCACGTCGCCCCCGCTCCCTGCACGACGAGCCCAGCCAGATTCCCCAGTGCCTGCGCGAACGCGGGAATCGCCCCAGTAGCACTGTCCACGTTACTACCTGCACTGGCGCTCGCACTGGCACTGGCGCTGACGCTCGAGGAAGTGGTGGCGGCGCTAGTGTGCTTGGATGTGGACGTGGTATGGGTAGCAGTGGTAGTGTGCGTGGTTGTAGTGGGATCAGGGCGGCTT
Source organism: Mycena rebaudengoi (assembly GCA_029282285.1). NCBI lineage: Eukaryota > Fungi > Basidiomycota > Agaricomycetes > Agaricales > Mycenaceae > Mycena > Mycena rebaudengoi. The sequence continues at coordinate 125,164 of JARJCX010000018.1, forward strand.
CTTTTTAGTGGTTGTGGTGTGTTTTTCGTTTTCGTTTTCGTTTTCGTTTTTGTGGAGTCGCCGCCGGAGGAAGAGCCAACGTAGGCCAGTCGCCTGAGCATGGGAGCGAATATATGAGTGAGTGATGAAAGAGAGAGGTGGGACGAAGGGGATACAATAGCGCAACGCACCGTATATGATCCCGACTTCGAGGTTGTTTCCCTGGCCAACAAAATAGCTGAACAGGCTCTGCGAGAAGTCGAGGCCGTCGTACGGACAGATCATGCACTCACCCCCTGTTCAGCCACGTGGATTAAATTTAGGCAAAATAACTGAAGCGTAACCTCATCGACAATCTTGGCATTCGTTCTCTTGCCATTGTACGTGATCGTGATCTCCTTGCCGCAGTTCGCGCCGTTGTTCCACTGCTGCACTGACATTGCCACGACCTGTGCATATCTTTATTAATTCGGAATTTTATGGGGCGAAAGGGAGAGGGGGACGCACGAATTCAGAGTCGGAGTTGTAACTCCCGCAGGCACCCCTGTATTCCCCCTCAAGATCAATTCATTCAAAGTTAAAAATAGATAGATAAAATGGAAGAGAAACGCACAATCCTGCATTATAATTCGAGAACTTTTTTCCCCCTCCGCGCCTCTGCGCCGCGAGCGTGGCGTTGTGCGAGTGGGCGAGGGCCGTGGCGGCGAGAAGACAGATGAAAAGGTAAAGACTGTGAGCAGCGCATTGAATGAGCTGGGGCGATTAGCGTTAGATGGTGGTGTTAGGGAAGGAGCGTGGTGGTGGTGGACAGAGGCGGATTGGTGACAAATACTGATCGGCACGTGGGTCTGACGTCTGGTATGTTTTTTGTTCGCCGATCAATTTATTTGGGTCGTATTGGGTCGTAAGCACTTCAGGCTGGCGGCTTCTTGCTATAATATTGTCCTGAGAGGGAAATGCGGTACGCCTTTTTTAGGATGAATTCAAAATTTGTGGCCGTTGCTATGGCGGCGCGCTCCTATATTTCCCGACACTGATATTCCTATTGGAAGGAAGGATTCCCGCTCAGGAACGCTGGACAATCTGCCGTGCCCAATTTTATTGACAGACACTCGTCTCATAAATCTCAGTCCTGAGTGGAACAGTCCGCTGTATCATTAGCCTGTTTGCGATCAGCCATTCAAGCCATCTGATGGCGGTTTGGCGTTGCGCAAACTGAATGGCTCGAATGGCTCGAATGGCTAATAAAATAAAGTCATTGTATGCTCTTTTCTGCTAGAACGAGTGTCAGTGAGTGTGTTTATCACACGTGGAGCTTAAGGAATGCCCCTAGACGCATGAGACCTCCAAATTCAACAAGATTAACTATTTGAGGGCCCACAATCTGCTGTTATATATGTGAGTGAGACTTGGTCACCCATACATGAGCTGGATGACTCAGAGGCAACTCAATGATTCCAAAAATATGGGCAGTATTGAAGCCATTCGAGCCATTAGCCATCAATTTGCGCAACGCCAAACAGCCATCAGATGGCTCGAATGGCTGCATCGCAAACTCTCTATTATTATTCGCAATAGTAGCTGCCGACCACCCGGCCTAGTCTGTTTCTCATCAGTATAAAGGAAAATGTGCAAATGCGGTCAAAGTCCGTCGTATGTCTAATTGCCATCATTCCCACTGTCCGCATCTTCCCCTACTTCGATCTGGAACCCGAGGCTACAGATCTGCTGAGTAGGTATACGAGTCCGTGCACGTGGTTTTTTTTTCTTTCTCGCAGTAAAGCGATTTCGCAGCCCCAAATCTAACGAGGACCTCGTATTTTATTCTGATATGGGAATTTCCCACGGAGTTAAACTTGTGCACGATGGCGGTGCGCGAGGGGCACCTGGAATTTGATTCGGTTATTGGTGAAGAGGGACGGGTACATCGAATAGTCGAAACGCGGGATCGCAGCGTACTATTACACACGACGCCATATTAAAAACGTCAGATACGGACTTGTATTAAGGTCCAGAGTTCGCTTACCTCTACCAGTTCTTCGACTTTCTTGAATCCTCAAGTGCTCAAAAGATGTGTCGCACGAGAGCCAAACATATGTTTCCCAACTACACCATCCGAGGGATCCATATTTACATACGTTGTACATACGATATACATGATACAAGGGGACGCGGACCGAAAGAAGCTAGTTACAGTTGTGGACAGATGTTACAGTGTAAATATTAATTAAGAGACTGGTCGTGACCGCACGTATATAGCTAATAATTATTACCGTATACCCTAATAAGAAAAACGAAAAGAGCGTGGGGGGATTCAATGCGTGTATGACAATGGTGGCATGCAGAGCATCGTGTCGGAACGGAGGGTGTTCTAGAAATGTGTCACGATTCAGCTAGAAACAGATTCGGCAGGCTTACATGCAGTGAGACCGCACTGAAAGAAGAGCCGTCCTTGCTTTTCGCGCAGACGGGGGACGGTAGTATCCCGGCACTGAACTGCGTCAGGTAAGTTACTTGAGGCTAAAAGGGGATTCGTGAACCTAACCTCTGTCTTGAACGCCGAGGGCGAACTAATTCTGGCCCAGCTATCCTCGGGGGTACCGAGTTCGACTTGTGAAGGCGATTGTCGGGCGTTCAATCTATAAGTTACAAATATTAGGAAGGCTCAAGGGAGTGAATGAACGGTCGCACGAGAATAACAGCGAGTTGGAATATACTGCGATCAGGGTATTAATTCATGGACGAGCAGTACAACTGGCACTCACATTTAGATAAAACGACGGATAGCGCAATCCCACGCGACTTTAGTGCAGGAAACGATGAGCGGTAAAAGAAAAGACATTAATTTGTATGCGTACAATTGTGCTTCATTGTCATGAACTGCATCAAACAAAGGATAAGATTATTGCGTTCAAACGCATGGAAAAATATGACACTCACGCAGACAAGAGTGGAAATTGCTCCCAGACTGGTTATGACCCCAGTTTCTAATAAAATCCAGATTCAGGGACAGCTGGTGCGTCACTGAAATAATTTTACCTATACTTAGTCGCATCAAGTGATCCACCAGTCGCTGCATCCTGAGTGCGGATGTCAGCTCGGGTTGGTCGTCGTGCTGGGAGACACACCTTTTGAATCCGTCCCCGCGCCAGGCCGTTAAATAATAGCAGAGACCGACAACGAGGATCAAGTCGGTAGCCAACGCCGACCATGAGGAGCGTAGCAACCAACCAGCCCCACTCTTCCATAAATTCGAAGACTGTTATATGGCCCAAAGCCACAGTTGCCAATCCGAGGGAACCGATGGTACGGCAGGTAGAGAGCGCAACGCAGAAGATAGGCAGATAGCAGGTCTTAGTGAACTTGTAGAGTCTGAAGGCGAACCATCCCTATGGTCGGTCTATTGAACAGGTTGTCTGAGGGGGGGGGGGGATTCACGCAACTTGTTCTAAAGGCCCAATACAGCCACTAAGCAAAATTGCAGCATTCAGGGAATTAGGCACGAAGACGAGCAGTTCGGGGTGGCCGTATTGAATCACGGTAATGGTGTAAATCGCATTGCATATTGCGATCGTGTGACTGAAATCGAGCACCCAAACCAGAGCTACCTTGAACGAAAAGCTTAACACGAGAAGATAGAGGGCGCGGATCCACACACCATGCCCTTGAGGGCCCAGGAATCGGATGTAAAACGAGTGTAGTATAGCAGGACCTACTCACGGATGAATTGGATTTGAGAAACTGGGACTAGGGCACATACCTGAACGGTAACTGCGCCGAAGAGACAGACAGCAAAGAGAACGCCGATTTGCAGAGCCCCAATAGTGGGCGCTGCGTCGAAACCAGAGGAAGGCATAAGGAGGGAAGAGAAAGGATAGCGAACGCCTGTCGCGACGATATAAGAGTCACTGTGTTAATTTATGATAAAGGCAAGTTACGTGCCTAAGGGAAGCGAGGACAGCAAATGATGCGATTGCACTATTAAGGTGGGAAATCCCGCCAGTTTTAATCTGTGTACGGCTTGTGTACGGCAGGCACCAATTTGGTCCCAGATAGGTATGATTGCATGGGAACAAGATTAGGCCTGTTGTGATACGGCAAGGTCAACAATACAAGCGTAGAAACATGTATTGAATACACCTGCAGTATGATGAGAGGTGCGCTGGTGTATGAGGAGGCCGGTGTCAATAGGTGAGTATATTTATTGATGATTGTCTCACGGCCTCTCACGGCGTATGTTAGTGCCATCTGTCTAAGACATACGTTAATCCACTGACGTGGGAGTCGCGTGTCACTCACACTCACTAAGCGGTAGGTAGGAGGTAGGTAGGTAGGTAGGTAGCATTACACGGCACGGTCCCGCTTAGGAACGCCGGGGCCAGGAAGTATCCCGGTGTACTCTAGATTTACAGGATTCTAAGTACACTCTTGTCCCTGACTTCCACATATCCTCCAAGCCGAGCTCACGGACCAGTCTCCTGTCCCGCGGTAGAACCTGGTTGAAATATGAAAGCAAAAAAGAGTTAGTAAAGGAACGGACGTGTCTCAAACATCTAATCTGAACACAGGGGTTGCGTAGAACACCTCAAGGACTTCAAATGCAAATTTAGCCACGAGGCCAATTGATGCGCGCTCATAAACCATGGCTTTAAAGAACTCAATGTCGTTGAGTTCAGCCTTGGAACGGTGTAAGGAAGGAACACAAATGAAAAGTTTTTCAAGGAAGACTGTCCTGAGTGCGACGACATCGTGTGATGCAACGCAGGCTAGCAGAGCATGTTCCGGAGTTTCAACTTCACTGTGGCAAAACCTACACACCCGTTGAGAGCGTTCAATTTGTGGTAGCAAATGATTACTGTATCGTAAAACCTCGACGGCAAGTAAGTGGGTCGACAGCAGAAGGGAAGTCAGAGCTTCGCGGTGCTTCTGTGTTTTAACCATGAACAGGTAGTGCCGTAAATATAAGGTTTCCGGTGCAGCGGGCTTGTCCTTTTGCGGCTCGCGTCAGCCTTGAATCAGGTAGAGTTTGTCCGAGGAATCAACTTCTCCTTGTAACCATTTTAGCATGAGATTGTCCACTGATTTAGCATAATCCAGAATAGAAACTGGTGTTGCATTTGTAGATCCGGTGGAGGACATGCAAATGGAAGCCTGGATGATGCTATAATCAGATCTCTTGCCCAAGATTTCTTGCCGAGTACCGCAAGCTGCAGAGAGCTATTTAAAGCGGCCCGTGCGAGAAAATTGACGATAGGTGTCTGCAGGCAGCGCTTAGCAAACCTGCTCATCAAATGTGGCGGCGAGGCGAGCAAGAAGGACGTGGTCGGTCGCCAGAAATGCGCACGGCGGCGGCAGCGGATTAGCTCAAAGATATGGAAGGGCCCGCGGAAATATTCTCACTGAAAGAAGGATCAACTTGAGGAAGAGTCGATATCAGAGTTGAACGCATGAGAATATGGAGTCGGAGCGCACCAGCTGCACCATGATGTAGATTCCTTTGTCGTCCAGCGTCTCCGCGTCGATGAGGCGCACTACGAATCCGGCGGTCATGGCTTCCCCCCAGTCAGTACGCAAGTCATATAGAAAATATGAACGACATACTGGTCATTCCGATGGTCAAGGTCAACATGAAGGGTTTCTGCCGATGAGGAAGAATTCTGATACCACGATGAGCAGCTTATTCGTGACGGTATCGAGGAACCCGCACGAATCCAGCTGATCAAGACACTTGCACCATACATGAACAGGTGTGACACGCTGAAAGGGCGAGAAGTGTGAGCACGCGCGGAGTGAGGGAACGGAATCTAGGTAGAGAAGGCCGCGGGGGCGGGGGTAGACATGAGATGGGGAGAGGGGGAGAAGAGACGGAAGGAGGGAAGGAGCGGATTTGTGTGCCGGCCATGACACACCCCGGGCGGTGTGTAGCACCGAACCTAGGAGCAATCGCGACCGCAGACACCCGTCGTCCAGCGCCCTAGGCGACCACTAACGCTCGATCCAGAACGCACCGCGTCCGCCGAGCGCGACCAGCGGCGTGCAGCGCAAGGAAATGGATCACGGCGAGCGGCAGGTGCAGGTGCCGCAGTCGCAGAACTGCGGGTACGCCGTGATACGGGAGGTGCAAGCGAAAGATGGAAGGGGGATGGGACAAGAGACGAATGGAGGTCGTGAGAACGAAGGGAGAACACATTCCTGGGCAAAGCCATAGACAATCGCACTCATCTGGATGGCGCCACCTTGGCTGAGCAGAGTAGGAAGGCGTGTGTATAAATGTACAGCGCGGTGCGGTATAAATTATAATATAATGGAAGATATTGAGGAAGGGAGGGACAGGGACTGCAGGACATGGATTGAGTGAACAATCATATTGGGGAGAAAGGCAATATCGGATGGGTGGACGGAGGACAGGAACACGTACTTGTGGCAGCAATCTATCTCTCTATTGTCGCTGGCCCATCCCAGTTTAACGGGTGCGCAATCGCGGGTGGGCGGGAAGGAAGGCGTATCTGGAGAGTAGTGCAGAGGCTCTACGGGCGCAGAGCCAAGAGGAAGTCACGATGACCAGAATGGACGAGCTTTGCTTTTGTTATTTTTCCGCGCCTTCGACTCCGATCGTGTTCCGATTCGCGCCGAGTGTTCCAAAAAAATTAAAATTAAAAATCATTTTGCAGTGCCGGATATTCGGACTGTTTGCACTTGCAAACATTTATGCTCAACGTCGTGATTTCACCTCGCGTTGAGTGTCTTTATTTTGAGTCTTGACTTTCTGATCCATCAACTTTCCCTTCCAGAGTTTGAAAGGTCAGGCCCACAAAGCCTTTGTATTTACTTACCCGTCTCTGTTTAGTCTGTCACAGTACAGCGCGAATATATCATGAAACAGATTAAAAAACTGGCGCTATAGACATACATCGGCGGGGATTCGAACCCCTCCCAGCCTTAGATTGATAGTGTAAGCACTGTTATTACAGGACTGTGTGCAGTACCGTACAAACCTCCGATTGTGTCTTGGACGTAGCCACCCGTTTGTACCACACAACGGGGCGGCAAATTAATATGCAGAGTGGATGGTTCGAAACCTCATCCTATGCGTCGCTCTGTGATTGTGGCCACTTGGAAATAAATCTTGTCCGGTAATTTCTCACCTATAACAGCTGCTTTCCTCACAGAAGGAATCTGGTAGTTCAAGCCGTTTGGACTATATCATCCAGCGACATACTGACATTGCATATTGGAAGCTACCGTTCTCTCCATGCGAAGGATTGGTTTATGGTCACCACAGAACTGGTGGATCGGTCAGAATCTCGCAACAGTGTGCCATGGCTTGACCTCCCGTGCCGAAAATCCAGGTGAAGGGCGAAAAGAAAAGTTCATTGAAAACAGTACGTGGGTCAGGGCTCCTGCCATTCACGGGAGGCTGCGGGTTGAAGCGTAGTGGGGACGCGTCTCAGTTGCCTCGTGGCGCGCGGTAAGGCCCCGCGATCGAGATTACTTATCAAGATACATTGTGAATGACGTAGGTACAGGAATAGTAGTAGAAACAGTGGATATTGACGGAAAGGGCGTCCCAAAATCTGAGAACAGTGGGACAGAAGAGATAAATCAGGGAACGGAAGAAATGGGATTATGGTTGAAGTCTTGCTCCGAGTCTTTAGGCGCTGGAAAGTTCTCACTATTAGAACAAGAGTGCCCATGCGTTCAACGAACGAAAAACGACGTACGGAAGAGGAAACAGCCCGAAAGCCGCCGGGCCGTGCGCCTGGCCAAAGACGACCGCCGACAAATTAATGTAGAGCCACTTGTCGGAGATGTAGAACTTGGCCTGGCCGTTAAGCATCGAGATGTCAAAGGTCACGGCGATGCCATCCGCGAGATTTCCTTTCACATCGCTTAGCTTGAACGTCCCCATGATAGGGACGCGGACAGAAAATGTCGCGTTCATGGCCAACTTGGCATCCATGTATCCATTAAGCTTACAATAATCAGCAGGCCTGAAAGTGCCGGTGAACAATTCTCACAATCCATGTAACGCCCCACAAGGGCACTTCAACGCTAAAGTCGTAGCGGCCAGGGTCGGAACTACCGAAGACGGGCGGACCAGCGATGGCGAATACGTGGACTTCCTCGCCATCTGAGGCCTTTGACGACTGATGACGCCCCTCGAGGAGATTGTTGACATCTTTGCCTGCAGCGCGTTAGCATGTCCCCGATGGCCGTAGAAATCAGTGCAGATACCAATAGTCTGGAGTATATTTGTGGCCATGTTTTTGCTCGATGGTTTAGGATGAAATTTAAGATGGGGGTTCTACCCAGGATGTACCACGGACTTTATACCTTTACCGACAGAGCTAACTTTGAAGAGATATACTTCTGTTTTTGGCGGTATGACCAGTGAGTGATACGGAGAGACAGCGTGAACCATGACGTAATTCCGCAATTTAAAGGGGAACATTGGATGCCTCCTGTCAAGCCGGGGAGTGCCAGATGCCGGGTTGAACGGCACTGCCAAACTCAAGGGATGAAGAACACACAAAATTAGATGGCTGGTTGAATAGTCAAAGGGAGACACCGACGCACATGAACCTGAAATCTTGCTCGTGAACCGACCCCAGTTATTAGCATGAAACTAAACACTATAGATTCAACATGCCGCGGAAGAAGTGGATTCTGAATTTTACTGAACCTTGAATCTTTGACGCTATTTCAAGTCTTGCCGGCAGTGACGTTGTAGCAAAAGCAATTTGGCATACTTCCCAGTACCACCGAAATGGACCCTAATTCTTCCGTAAAACCAGGGCTTCTCAGGTCCCAGATTGAACCAGCAAACAAAAATTAGATGACCCGAATAATCCGGCAAGTGGTAGTCTTTTGGGGGAGACGCTCTACAAGTCCGGTCGTACCTCGTACACAAGTGAATTGAAGGACATTCAACGGCGTTGACAGACTCAGAGCTTGATGCCATTCCCTACCTACTACTTTGCGAGCATACCGCTCCAGACGTTGAATGAATTGGCATACTTACCGTGTATCATCGCAATGGGCGAAACGGACCCCACATCGAAGCCGCACAAGTGGAGGTGGATGTCACGAAATCCGGAGTTCTTCATACTCCGGTTTTAATTTCGACCTTGCCCTTAATTTGTACGTCAGCGCGATATAGCCAGTGACTATGGGTTCCATCCGGACCTAATAGCTTCGTTCAAAGCTGTGGCTGTGTTACAGCACAGCCACATTCTGTATTATCGAACGGGTAGAGTAGCGGACTCCGCGCCATCTCTGCGATACTCCCAGGGCACGATTACAATGGCGGCGGAAGTTGGTACAAAGACATCCCTGAAATGGACGAAATTAACACACAAATAGCGCTCGAAATAGCTGGGCCGAGAATCGCCGCGATAAGCAGAGAAGGTGGTATTAATCGTCTTTGAAGCGGTAGGTGGCGTTGTCACCGGGAAAGGAAGACTGTTTGGTCAATTTCGGCGGCTGAATATCTCCGGTCTCTGCGCAATTATACCACGGCGAAGGTGGGGCGACTGTCAAGCGAGGCGCCGGCGCTAGTGATGTTCCGGAGTTGGCCTCAGGCCAGAAAGCCACGATTTTTTGCTTTGGTACCAGGGCCAAAGCCAAGCCGAAATTTTGGCTTTGAGTCGGCTTTGGCTTGGCCTGGGATTTTGCCAGGCCAAAGCCAAAATTTAGCATCGCCACCTGCCAAAAAGCCGCGGCTTTTGGCTTTCGGGCCCAAGCCGTGGCTTTTGGCTTACGCCTAGCCTGCAATTTTCCCGGGCCAAAGCCAGTCAAAGCCAAGCCACAGCCACGGCTTTCAGGCCAAGGAAAAGCCGGAACATCACGAGGCGCCGTATAGCCCGCGGAATGTAGCTAATTAATTCAGGCCAGTCTCAGACGCCAGAATATTGCAGTCATATGGGATTGAGATAGCGCTTGATATACGAAGGGTCCGGGGGGATGTGGTCCTCGTGAGGTGTCCATTTTTGCTGTGGAAAGATGTTGCGAGTGGAAGGACCGGTGGTACGCGAGCACGGAATTAAGTGAGAGCACATAAAGTCGACATCAGCTTTTTATCAGCTCCAGTGCGAAGTTCGCTGCCAAGACAGACAGAAACGAGCAGTTCCACATCAATGTTTGACACTTTGACTGTGTTCCAAAATTCACAATACCCACAATGTTTCAAGATGTTCTCGCAATAGGAGTAGGATTGGTCTCTCAAAACGCGATAAAACCTCACAATGAATGAGGAATGGAATAACAATCACAAAACGAAATTTAAAAGCAAAAGCCCGAGGCGTTGGCGAAGTAGCCCCAAAATAAATCCGAAAGAGAACAGCAAGGGGAGCCGATGCAGAGAAGCGGAGCAAAAAGCCGTAGTCGTCAGTGAGAAGTGGAGCAAATGCGCCCGACATCCAATGAGCGGCGGGGAGGCGGCCAAGCAAATAGTGGGCAAAGACTAAATTTATGTCGACCGCGGCGGAAGGGAATGGAGTAAAATAGTAATTAGACGATAGGGAAGAGATGGATGGGCGAACGGCCGCGATCACGGAGCAGGAATAGAGCAGAATGGTATGCTCGTCTGAGGAAGGGGGTGGAGGAGCACGAGAATGGGACGGGTCTGACCGCGCGCACGCACAATGAAGTCAAAAAGACGGGGTCGAGCAAACGTGACGATGTTCGAACGCTAGGGTTCGACCCTAGACAAATAAGAATAAGTGACCAAGACGAAAGGACAAAGGCAGGCCGAACGAGATAAGCCTCTCCGAAGAGGTAGGCATTCGCCTCTTCGAAGAAGCAGGCCTTCGAGGGAGTGTAAGACCAAGCGATCGTCGTAAAAAGGGAACACCCTGCTACAAACGAAGAAAATGGAAGAATGGGATGGAAGGACAAAAGAACAATATAAACCAAGGATAAAGCAAGCAAAGAACGAAAGAAACCAAGCAAGAAGAACGCACCGCTTCATTCCGCGCACCCTTAATAGTCCTCGTCAGCAGCCCCTCGATGAGCGCGGAGTGGACCGGCGGGACCGTGCGGTCGTTCGTTCCCTGCGAGAGCGGTTAGTCAGAGTTTGGATGCAATTTGAAGAGGAGTAAAGGGCATCACGATGGATGGGAAGAAAAGATGGACAAAAAGGATAGACCGAAGAGGTAGATATATGCGGTGGGATGGAAGAACAAGACGAGGCCGAGGGGGATTTATGGGATGGAAAGGTGACGGCACGTGTGTATTCGTCGGTATGTGGTATGTGGAGAGAATTTGGGATATGAAGCAAATATGAAGTGAGATAGGGGTAGCGGCGATGAACGTACGTAGAAGAAAAGTCGGGGGAGATAAGGTATCGCAGGCGAAGGACGGGATCAGACTACACAAAAACCTGTGAAAATGAAGCGCGCAGCGCAGGGAACCGCTACAACGCAGGCGTTCTGTTCGCGTGTATTGGTTTACCGACCCCTCGAGTTCAGGAATTAATCAAACGAAATATGAAACCACTGACATGCACCAATGGGAGCCTCCGCCCCGCCCGCTCCTCGCGCGCCTCGAGCACACCGCTTCCCCGTCACGGGCCCGTCGCGCAGCGAGGACGAGGCGCTGTGGTTGAAGTCCGGGAGGAAGGCCGATTGGAGGCGGACGAGCTGTGGTACGGGTGGTCAGTAATTAGTACGGAGGTGAAGATAAATTAAGAGGATGAAGGTGAGAGGAATGAGAAGAGTTTGAGCACACCTCCTGCGTAGGCGTTGCGGGTTCGGGCTTGGACGCGAGGTGTCGGAGGTTTTGAGGAGCAGGGGACACGGTGTCGTTACCGACACCAGGAGTCAGATGGCTTGGCCTCCCGCTGACTCGCCACCCGCTGCTTCATACTCGGAAACGCAGTGTGCGGGGTTTTGAAATGCAGCGGACATGGTCATTTCCGACGGAGGTGGCTGAAGCTCTACACCGGTTGGCCGCGACTGTCACGGGGACGTGATTTGGGCTGGCGCGTCGTGTCGTGTTCGTTGGATTGGGCTCTTCGTAGCGTGTCGGCGAGATGAAAGCTACGTTTTGAGGTCGCAGAATCATTTGAGTGAGCGGGTCTGAAAGAGACGTCAAGAGACGAGGAACCGCGCATGAGGCTCATCCGATTGACAGCTCGCCAAACACGACCAACTGCAGTAACTTTGATCCCGTCGATCTCATCCTTCATCGTCATCGCAGGATTAGTGTTTCCGTCACCGGTCGGGATTCCTGCGTCGCGGTCGTGGGCGCACGGACCAGCAACACCCTGCATCGGTTTTCCGGTTCTACTCACCAACCTTGAACTCCGCGACTCGGCTTCTTCCAGCGCCAACGGGCACGAAATCTGCCACGGCAACCACGCTGAAGACATCCAGAATTCTAATATCGCCAGTAGAGACTGTGCCACAGCTGACGTCCACGACGTCCTTTGGTCTTACCGGAGCGACGGTAGCGGCCGTAGCACTCTCGTTGAGACTAACATCTACCCCGTTTTGCGCTGTTGGTATAAGGCATCTCTGCTGTGCGTCATTGTTCTTCCTTTGCCATCTCCATTTCTTTCCCCCATCGCTGCTCACACCCATTCAACAGTTTCACTTCCTTCCCCGACCGTCTCCTCTTTTTCATTTTCGATCACGACCACTAACCAAACAGCAGCGCCGGCCCTCGGCACTAGGGAAGCGGGACCAAGTGCGCCCGGGACCAGATATGCGAGGGTGGGGAGGTGGCGTAGTGCGTTCTCCATTTTGCTTCGAAGCTGGGGTCCCGCTGCCGCAGTTCTTCAGGCGCTGGTGACTTATATGGCTGAGCCAGGAGAGCACGCGGGGTGCGAGTCTGCGTCGCTGCTGTCTTGAGTCCAGCCCGGGTGACTTTAGCCTTCACTCTTCTTTCTGGAGGGCGATGTGGGCTCCGCGCGGCGGCGACTGAGATTTTCCTTAGTGTGGAAGTTGAAACCCGCGATCACCAGTTATCAGTCAGCGTTTTTATTTTTCGCCGGGTCGACTCAGGGGCTCGGATTATAATGCGCTGGCTTCGAGATTATTTTTCTTATGGTACACTCTGTAGTGTGGCATGCTGCCTGTTTCCGAGGTTTTTATCCTCCACCGGAGGCCTCTGGCACCGAACGTCCCTCGTTTCTGGATTCTTTGACATTGGGTCCATTTTGATGAGAATGGCGTTGTCGAGGTTTCACGTCGAAAGTCGGGGTCGAGCTTGTCATTGATGCGGAGGGGCTTCGTCGTCCTTTTCGTTTGTGTTGGAAAAAGCACGAAAATTGCTTTTCTCATATAAGGCCCAGGGAGCAGGTGTACTTTTCGATCACGAATATGAACCTCGCTCCTGTTGCAGGATTCTGTCTACATTATCGATTTCGAAGCTTATTCCGTGAAGCTGGCTCGAGGTCCGCGTTGCGTTCATATTTGTGGCCGAAGATGACAGGTATTTCGTGGCGGTCGCCGTGCAAGTTTCTCCATGTCAATTTCTCAGCTCGAGGGAGATTACTTATTGTCTTTCGGGTGTACCAATGATTTCTTTCTGCTCGGAAATAGTTCCTTCTGAGCGTGGGATGATGCCCTCCAGGATCCAAGACACAGCGAACAAAACGAAGCACCGCGGCCGGGATCAGTTCGTTATTCCCAGCACATTGAGATCGGGCTACAGCCGTGTAGCCATTTGAGGGAAGATGGTGGGTGGGCTGAATGCGTGTCGCAATCGTGTTTCAGATAAGAATGTCTGCGCCTCGCGTTGGTGGAAACTCAGATGATTCACAATGGTCACATTTCAATTCAAGACATTCAACATTCAAAGTACGTTTCAAACTTCGCGGTACGTTCGATCGTTCGGTTCGGCGTGTATTCAGTCAAAGAGCCTAACGAATCTCCACCTTTGCGCTTCTTCTCCGCTTGCCGGGCGGAGCTGCACCTGTTGGAACGCTTAAATACGGGACCGGAGAAGGATCACGGTGATAACATGCCTCGGATCTCAGGTCGTCGGGGGTTTTGCGGGTCCAAACCAAGTCCTCGTCGACGGACCGGACCTTGAGGTAATGTTCAATAGTGGTTGGAAACAGAGAAGCAGGTCACATACCACGAAGGTATCACCTCCGGCGGCCTCGATGATGAATCGCACCTCAGGCTTTTTTCCGCCGGCAATGATGGTTTTCTGGGGATGCACTCAGAAGGGTTCCTCTGTGCTTGAAGGTATGCATACATCGTCATCGTCACCAACATAAACAGGGTTCTTGAGTCCGATGTTCGTGATTGTGAATGACCTTCTCCCGCCTTCCTGCAAGGCTTCGACCTCCCACTACGAACATCCATCAGTCAAGATGTGTCGTATCAAAGACAACCGTCTCTACCTAGGCGTAAGTGGCGGGGATTGCTGGCGCAGGGGCGACATAGACAGGATTATCCGGAGTGTGGATGCGCAGCCAAGTGCTCCTATCGGCGTCGTGGATGCCGTAGCGACCAGACTCAAGACTATAGGTCGCCGCACTGGGACCGGCCTAATCATTCGTTAGACTTCGTGGAAAGCTCGAGATAAGTTGTAGCGACGCACGGCCTGAACATTGACGCTGCACGAGATGGCCATGGGACTTTGGAAATCGGTGGCTGGCGCCGCACCGACGAAAGTCAACGCGGCAAGGCCAAAAGTGAAGATCTTGGAGAACATTCCAAAATTGAAGAGGTCTGATTTGCTGGGTGTGCAAGAGTCGAGAGTGTGCTTTTCTTCAAGGAAGAGCACGAGGAACAAACGGCCACGACTCATACGCTTTATAGGTTGCGGCCCAGCATATCACCACCTTACCTGCAGCAGATTGCGAAGGAAACGGATATCTCGTTGGGCTTCTAGTTGCGGGGTGGTGGCGCTCCCCACAAATACCGAGCAGAAGTGAACTGTCGTGCCGTGAGAGGCTAACGAAAGGTTGTTATCGGTGCTTCAGCGGCGTTCCACAATAGCCTCGACTGACCGGAAATCGCCGCTGAATAAACCGTGGCTTTCTTGACTGTTCGTGACCACGGTGTACTATATTAATATTCTGGGGGATGGCCTCCCCATCCCCATCGACCCCGGACATCCGGAAGCACCCTACAAGCTCTCCCCTTTGCATTAGGCTAGCCAATAAAGTTGGGCAGTTCCCAGTGCCAAGGAGGTGTCCGATTGGGCTAATTTTTGGGGAGAGGAATCCAACACCTATAGGGAAAGGATCTTCAATTCATACCCACCAGCAGTACATGCGGTACATGCTAGTTTGTCTTCTCATCGTGCGTTCGCATTACTTTTACCACAGTTCATCTAGCTACGATGCACTCAGCCGTGATGTAACATTATCTCCCTAAAATCCTTAGCCTCAAATATGCCAGGGCGTGCATAGATCCCCCGACTTTTGTGGCAAGACTGGCATCGAAGTTGCAATTGGAAAGTATTGATGCATGAACAGCAAGCCAGCGAGAACGCGTCACGAGTCTTTGGTTTTCGGTTATTTATCCTCGTGATATTTCCGCATTTGAATTGAAATGAGCTCTAAAAGAGAGGCAAGCAGTCTGAATATGTCCAACGTGTGTCTGCGTAACCGGGTACCATCTCCGTTTAGCGCCTCGCTCGCTTACCGTTCCGTTGATAGGACCAACCGCCCGTTTGAGCGCGAGCAAAAACTTCTAAAAATAAAAAGGTATGATGTGGCTACAGGAGGAAGGAAGGTAAAGAAAGGAGAGTGAGCGCAAGTTCAAGCGAAGCTCGGTGGTTGCTAAAACCAACGAAAACAACCACGAGGGGGGCAACAAATATAATGGGTGACGACCACGAGAGCGAGGATGACGACGGGGACGATGCGAGACTCAACAAGGACGAGGGCCGAGAGCGGGGACGACGGGGAGCGAGAGGCGATGCAGAATACGATTTTATTCTGTTCTCTAAGTACAGCACAATTTGTATACTGAGGTATGTTGAAAAATGGGGAATTTGGAAACAAATGAATAAGAAAGGGGGAAATGAGTAATATGAACAGTCAAGGCGGAGCTCCTGGAATGGGGATTTGTCAAGACGTGGGGTGGAATGGCACCAGGAATGCACGGAATCAAAGGCATGGGGAATATATCCAAATTGGGTAGTGAGGACGTAGTGTGATCGGAATTGATCGGATTACGTACACAAGGGTGAGTGGTGCTCATCACCGTCCAACCTGAGGCCCCGAGATGAACGGCGTTATAACAAGGGACCCCGAGTATTGTTCAGGTAATAGAATTGGGTCTACTGACTAATTTCCATCACAACAGGCTGGCGAACCTACACACGTTCTTTATCGTATTATTTGGAATTGATTAGTTAGTATTTTAGTCAGTGTTGAGTCGATCAGTATAGCTCGGCTCAACGCCCGCCTCTTTCTCTGGAATTCCACGACTCTATTCGGTTCAGCTGAATTTGAGATCGGGATGCGTTCGACGCGTCAACTTCCCCAGCGTGTCGCACGCCTCTGTGATTGCATCTTCAGAGGTTCCTCAGAGTGATCCTCATAAGTTGAGTTATAAGAGATTTATGGAGACCTGTTTCATCACGAGAAATTTATATTACATTTTATTCGTGTATCCAAAAACTTCAGTGTGTATCTGTCTAATCAAGATCAATCACCTCGCCCATGCAGCGCTTTATGTGTGAATGAAATTTGCATTCTGAACATTGTTCAAAGAGACTCATCCAGGTAGTCTCTGAAACCCCGTCACCAGTCAAAGGTTTTTGGAGACACCGCTCCTCGCCCTCGGGCCGTGGGCGGGCCTGAGAAATACTCCTCATGGGGATGCGTGAAGGGCCTGCGACTTGAGCAAAGTGAGCCGGTGCCGTCAGGGAAGGAGATAGCTGGCGCAGATAAATATCGTCAATTTCAAAATACCTGGCATTTGAGGATGGGGTCAATTTTTGATAGCGCAGGTACGAGGAACTGTGGCGACGCTTTTTCTCTGGGAAAACATATGTAAGAATTGATGTCTTCCGGTGATGTTTTAAAATACCTTGACGCGAAGGAGCACAGGGGACGATCGGACCGCTCAACTGCCGCATTCTGGGCGGATACACGAAAACACAAAAGCTGAGTTCAGGCAACATACGAAGGGTTGGCAGGTCTCCGAACGATGACTTGAGGAGAACTTTTGCTTCAATTCTGGAGAAGCCGATTTGAAGATACACCGCCAAAGTGCCGAAACGTTCCCGGCGGCTGGCCGACTCAGGTTGTGAGCATGTGTGGCAAAAGGTGCACGCAGGTGGTAGTGATGTGGCTGCCAGCTGCAAGGTTCAGGTAGTCTCACAGCTGGCCTTGAGCTAGCCAGGCAGGTATCAACCATGTTCCTGCACCAGCTGCTTTCAACGTACCAATAATATTCCGATTAATTTATATATGCCAAATAGGAAAACTTGCGCTTCGCCGGCGCCGCCCTCTGAAAAATTGTCACTTCGGAGTCAGTGTTGCCGCTCTTTCCGCTGTTTAAGACTCAAGATCCTTTCGTGATGATGGAAAAACCAGCATCGACCGCCTCAGCTTCATCAACTACCTCAGCTTCAGCCAGCTTCCTCCTCTGCATTCAATTTGTCCCTTTCAAGTGATACCAAAGTGATACGCCCGCGAGCTTCATTCGTCGTCAATTCGTCGTGTTGATCCTTGTCCATGAGCTAGCGCCTTTTCGTAACAGGCCAGGATCAGGACCAGCCTGGAGCAGAAGGTGGTCGTTGAGCTGTTATTTTCCTGGCTCCGAGAGAATAAACGGCATGAGCCAAAGCATGAGCGCCGAAAGATTCAAGCTCAGGAAGGCCAATCGCCGAACAAGTCCGATCGGGTCCAACGGTGACACGTGCACAAACAACGACAATAGGGTGTTTCACAATTGACTTTTTGGATCCAACTCGAGGCTCAACTTCCACCCAGTTGGGGCACGAAATAGGTTGAATCGTCGAGTTGGATGTCAGATCGTGGACCGGAGCACGATCTGACATCCAACCTCGACCCCAACTTCATGTCCCAACTCCACTTGTCCGATTTACTTCTCCCGTTATCCTTCCCGGAGACGAATCACGGTCTAAGTTGGATTCAAATTGGGGTCAAAGTTGGGGCTCAAGTTGGGCCCAAAAATCCAATTGTGAAACACCCTAATGTTGGTCACTCGTCTTTCTTTCTTCCCTCTCCCATCTCCTCCTGCGTCTGCGAGGGTACCCTTTCTGCCTGGGAGTCGCATTTCTCAACAAGCCTCTAGCTCACTCTCCCCATCCACGCAACCTCAAGCCATAGATAGACATATCCTCCATCTCGTCAATGCGCGCCGCCTTCAAGTATTCCTTTCAGCCTCCTCAATGACTTTCGAGCCCTTACAAGCGGATTTGCAACCGAGATGCTCAAGCACAGAATATTCATCTCCTGGGTTTTTCTGCTCAAGTTATCATTCTCAATGTGGTCCGCCGTTTCACTGGTACCATCTGAGTTGAAGCGAAGACTGAGCGATTGCGTGCTTTGGTTTCGTCGCCTCTTTCTTCTCTTCCACCATCTCATGGAATGGCGCCAACATTTCCATTACACCGCGACTGCAATATGTGCGCAAGCCTCGCTAATGTGTGTCCAACCCAAGCAAGAACACTGGCTGACACCGGGGGCAAGAACCAAGGCACTTGAAAGTCAAGTGCCTTACATGCATGTGGTTCACATGTGGTGAAATGGATGACAATGAGCAGACAAAGTGTCTTTTGTAGACAAAGAAGGGCCAAAGGGTAGACAAAGGGTAGACAAAGGGCAGGTGGAAATCCCCAGGCACCCCAGGATTTCCACCTGCCCTTTGTCTACCCTTTGTCTACCCTTTGTCCCTTCTTTGTCTACAAAAGACACTTTGTCTGCTCATTGTCATCCATTTCACCACATGCGAACCACATGCATGTAAGGCACTTGACTTTCAAGTGCCTTGGTGCTTGCCCCCGGTGTGACGAGGATGGTCCGACTCAAATCTCCGTTCCAAGCTGCTGTACACCTCAGACCAAGACTTCATTGTCCCAAGCGCTTATGCACTGCTAGTTCTTGACTCAGGTCTCATCCTCAATTTCTTCAAGGGCTCTCTGCCTGCTCCTCTACATCTCAAGGCATCATCAAGCTTGTCTTCAAGTGCCCAAATATCGCTCTGTGTCTCCGCCAATTCCGGGCCTCCTCCACCGCAGCCTTGCCTCTTCTGTGGCTTTGACTTTCAGCTATGCATACGAGCCCGATTCATAGCTGATCTCAGTTCCCTGGTTGCAGTGAGCCACATGCTCAGTAGTGTCGCTCTCCACGGATCGTCTTTAGTTTCCAAAAACATTGCATTTGTGGGGCATTCAGGATCCCGCGTCGTTACTGACAGGTTCACGTGAAGTACACCTCATACGTGATGTCACAGCTCTGCCCATCATTGCTAGGTGTGTGGTTTCTTCTCGTCTAGACCGCACACTAATATAGATGCTTATAGTGCAGATAATTCTCGCAAGCGTGCTCGTGCACAGCCAACAGTGAGCGCCTCCGCCCTGCATGTATGTACTGCGCTACATTGTATTACTTGGTTTTCAATGCAATTACTTTGGTGGCATTCATATACACGCTGGATCCTGGAATGAAAAGAAGGACAGAAATGTTTCTGGCTGTATCTGACAGGCCCTCCCCACATTTGAGCTCCAGCTGGTGGCCACATCAACCTGGCGACAGTGTGTGGCCATAGGCGACCGAACGTGGCATCGACCTGGGCAGCACCTGGGGGCCATTCTCCCATGGCATGCAGCACACACCCTGCCTTCAGCTGGCCGGCACGTGTCTGACAAATGTCGGTGTAATCAGCACAGTAGCGCTCAAATAGCAGGCAACTTACTCTTGAAGCCGCATTTTGGCTGATCCAAATGACAGAAGGCGAACACGTCCTTTGTGACGGATGAAACAACAATTTGGCACGAGCGAGGATGTTTATAGTGAAACCACAGAAACTTTCCAAAAATAGTCCGCGTGCGCGCAGCTAGTCCTTGAGTCGGTGAGCAAGAATCATGTAGCCATTGTGTGTTTGCCTATGGAGAAGAACTCAATGTTATAATGGTCCTAAAAATGAAATGAAGATGTTCCGCACCACAAGACTACGACACTTCGCTTGCTGTACGGGAATAGACAAGGACTTCCGTGGACGTGCCTTGAAGGCGGAGTATCGCAGGGTCAGTGCTCATTGTGAGGTGAATTCTCCCGTCGTTCAGTCCCCCCTCTTAGACAACCTTGCGCGGCTCACAAAGCCGACGAATATGAGAGCAGATCCAATAATATCCGTGAAGTTCGCTGCACTTCTGAATGGGGGGTAATTTTTGAGGCCCACATCGCGAGAAAAGCGCATAATAAATGTTGTCCAAGGGCCAGTGTGAGAAATTCGCCTCGAAAAATGAATACTCGGCCTTTGAGTGTTGTAAAAACCCGAATAACAGAGAAAAAGAAGCTTTTATTTTTGTGAGTATGTGCGCCAATAAAGCCGATTCACAAAGTTTCGTGTTCCGTTCCTCAGGCCAGGAACCTTTTGGGAAGCGTCAAAAAAAATCCCTCCAACGGACACGCTTGAACATCCGTGCTTGACTGAGAGAGCTTTTTTTTGGCATAGACGGTATTGAATCTTTCACAAACAGGTACTTGTGAAATGAGGGGCGTTGATAACATTGATAAATACGCGACGTGAGGTAGAACGAGAGCTCTCGTCTGAAATGCCTCTCTCAGATACCCAACTTGCTGCAGTTGCGGAGACTAGACGCCTACTTACTGACGTTGGCTTAACAACCTTGCCGATGATCTTGATGTGGACCCTCCGTCGACCTGCTATCCCGCCGGAGCAGTAAAAGGTTACCAGTACCGACCTCCCCCTGCTCTCCATTTTACTCCTGAAGAGCTACGGCGTCACTTGTATCGGATTAACTGATTTGTTTGGGGGGAGTAGGTTTCGCAGTTTTAATCCGATTATGCGTAGACTCAATCCGCCGATCGGTTTGGTTATGACCCCTTGCGTTGGCAGGATTGGTGGTGCAAAGTGAGCATTGTTCATTCCCAGTGTTATAACTGCTGACGTACGTGTTCACGATATTCAGTGTCCACTCCCTGCCGCATGAAATCATTCTTCTCATCATCAGACTTCTGTTGATTCGGATTGGTGAGTTCGAGTGGTCTTTTTTTTGTGAAAGGCTACGAATCAGCCATGTCTGCTTTAGATGGAGAGTCATAGTGCTCGACAATGTCGGGTTTTAGATCCATTTGCAGGTTCATGCGGATTTACCTTTGTCATGTCTGCAGGCTGCTGTCGTCGCTCGGCTCCATTTGATCTCGGAGAAGAGATTCATCAACATCGCTACCGGGCGTCATGTGAATGGGGTCGTCCTCTATGGGGGTGCTTCGCACATTTAGGCCCTTCCTTTTCAAGCTGGAGGTTCTCTGTGTTCTATTTCGTGGCCGCCGTGTATTGGAGGAAATGCGCGACATGTTTGATGTCGAGCATTTCGATAGGCTTCGCTCTCTGAACTTGGATTGCAAACTGTATCTTCCACGAGATCCACATCGAATTGTCGCAGATACTCTTCTGGCATTCCCCCTTCACATGTGCGGTCTCACCACCCTGCGCTTGCGAGGAGTCGACGTCGGTTGGTCTATTTCGCATCCCTTTCGAATATTTCATCACCTGTTCGTCCTGGTTCTTCGAGACATGGGCCACCGCGTCCCCTTTACTTGGACGGAATTCTTCAATTTATTTACTGGCATGCCGAAGTTGCAAAAACTTGCTGTCGCAAATGTCCGCTGCTCTGCTCTTCCATTGGATCCCCTAGCTCTCCTACCCCGCCTCGACTTCCTCACCGACATGTATGTGTGTTTTGGAAGCCATACTTCGTTCAAACACATTATCAGTAGGATGAGATGTGTTTCGGGTCTTTCGCTCCATCTCCACACTACGCTCGACCGCGAGCTAGTTGCTTTTACTCAATGCTTTGAGATTTTGACTGCGGTAACATCCTTCATTTATTCTGGATGGGCGAGCGATGCCCTTTACTCGTATGCCGTCTTCATGTGTCTGCCATCTCTCACGCGGCTGTCGTTGTCAGCCCCGCTATTCCTGTCACAAGGCAAAAAATTTACCGATAACCGGGCCACCGTCACACTCTGCCACTCCCGAGTGCAGGCGCGTTGCATTGAACGGAAAACAATAAATGCGGGTGAGCGCCATTTTTTGCGTTTACAACGGTGCTGCTGCGCTCTTATATGTCGCCGGACGGGCAATTTTAAAGTCAGCGTATTGCATAAAAACCCACTTCTGACCACATCTCCGAGAATAACGAGAAATAAAGACAGATGCCGGCCACTGGTGTTATAGTATTTCCTTATGTTTCGCACATAACACGTACTCTTGGCAATGCTGAGCGCTCGGTGGTGAATGAGCGGCACCTAAGTGATTGTTTTAGCTCCCACTGCTATGCTGCGAAAGATAAAAGGCATGGTAAACAACAGGGGATAATGGCATTTTTATTTACAATCAAAGCAGTGTCTTTTCTGGGTATTATAGGTTTTGAACTAAGTCGCCAAGACTTTTTACGTGTATCGGATGACATTTTCCGGTCCCCTCGTAATTTACCTGAGTCATTACTTTACTGGGCCTTATTTTTGGTCGTATAAATGGTGTGGGATTGAATCCATTGACCATGGCTTTATCTCGCTTCGATTATTTTGGGAGGTAAGCGCAAGGGTCATAGCGATATCAGCTGGTCCTGACTGTTTTATTGACTAGATATCGTCGACTCCGCTTTCGGACGCATGAGTTTGGCACGACTCCTTGCGTTTATAGACAAGCTAATAATAATATCAGCAGAAGTTTAGGTGGCAGGTGATTGTATACATCGCTTTATTGAATAATATTGACGATTGCAAAGAGGCGTCCCAATCCATTGTCTACCGTATGAAATTGTGCTTCTTCTCATTCGGCTCATGTTGATGCAGAGCGGCGCACTCAACTGGACTTTTCTATTGGATCGGCTTCGGCTCAGCCATGTGTGTTTAAATGGAGGACCATTGTACTGGACAACATCGAGTTTGGGGGGCATTTACAGGTTCATGCGGCTGTTCCTTTGGCATTCCTGCACTCCTGTTTGCTTCGTAGCAAGCAGACTTCTCTGTTCATCCGGCTTCACCTTATTGGCATGAAGACGTTGGTGGATGTCACTACGGGCGTGCATGTAAACGGGTCGAGTTCCGTCGGAGTCTTTCGCGCTTTACGGCCCTTTCTCTTCCAGTTCGAGGTTCTCTGTGTTATCTTTCGTGGCCGCTGGGTCCTAGAGGAACTGCGCCGCATGTTTGAAATGCACAATTTCGGCAGGCTCCGCGCTCTGAACATGGACTTTAAACCTTATCTTCCCCACGGACCGTATCGACTAACCGTAGACGTGACAATCGGGTTCCCACTTGATATGCATGCACTCACCACACTTCGCTTGCGCGGAGTTGACGTCGACCGGTCGATATCACGCCCTCTTCATCAGCTGTCCATCCTCGTTCTCCGGGACATGGGCCCTTAAATTTCTCACTGAACTATATGTCTTCTTCGGGAGCCACACGTCTTTCAAGCATGCGCTAGGTAGGATGAGATGCGCGCCAGCTTTTTCACTGCATCTCCATGCAATGATGGGGCAGGAGTTGGAAGCTTTTGTTCGATGCATCGATATGATGCATGTCGCAATGTTCACATACTCTGGGTGGGCATGTGATCCACTTTGTCTGCGCCTCATCTTCGAGGTTTGTCGGGTCTCACGCGACTTGAACTACTCGCCACAAATGCTGATATATTAGGCTCGCTTCTACTTTCCGATGAGATCGGACCGAACGTTCACGCGTGCCCACGCCTTCATACTCCTTTCGTTGGTCGAGTGGAGCCTTCCGCCGTTTTTGGCTTCCTGAAGAAGAGAGGAGAGGTACTGAATGCGATGAAGAAGGTCGGCTTTGAGGATTCGGTGGGATTGGAAGATGAATGCGAGGACGACTTCGAATGGCTGAGGTTGAAGGGTATAAAGGTGGAAACAGGCGTGGAGTTCGGGCTGCCCGAATGGCTCTCAGAGTAATATTTCGCTGTCCCTGCTGTCGCGATCTCGCTTGTCCGCTGGTGAATTGGGTGTCTAAACCCGGTCGATGAGTTGTGTTGAATACTCAGCCTATTAACTGTAAAGCTTTTAAGTATTAATGGGTAAAGTTTTGTATGAATATATTGCAGCTGCACTATTCGACTACAGAAACTTCAATGAAAACAGGTGGGCAGATGGAATTTGTCGCCTCTAATTAACGGTAATGTCAGACAGTCTACTAGTATTCAGAGAACCACGCGGGCATGCCGATCTCCACCGTTATACCCTTTGATTTCAACCATTTAAGATCTGTCGAGTGTCTTTCCTCCAACTCCACATTATCTTGGGACCTGACCGTTTTCATTACAGTAAATGCCTCACCCCTCTTCTTCAAAAAGCCGCATACGGACGAAGGATCCAGTCAACTGATGTGGATGGAGTGAAGACGGGGGGGGGGGACGCCTGCACGATCCGCCTGTTATTGTTGCCGATGATCACGTTGGCAAGTAAGAGAAAATGCAATAGATCTGCTTTAAGTGTGAGCAGAACAAGCCATGTAATGGATGGCAATGACGCGAAGAGGTTGTGCATATAAAAGGGATCAAATAAAGCACCGTAGACCCCAGGACTGGACTCGTACTGCCATGCGAAGCAGTGGCCCACAAGCCAAGTCAATGGCTTAAACGGTGTTTTAGTTTATGATCACAACTTAAAAAGTGTTTTGAAAAGGCGTGTTTAAACAATCTTGAGTAACAAATAAACCGGGATGAACAGTATTGAACCATGGACAAAAAAAGGGACAAACAGAGGGGGGGATTGGACTCATGGGCTCGAGGAACACATGCGGGAGGAAATAAACAGAAGCGGAGTCATGACCACTGTGCCCCAGAACCATCAAAAAGTCTGAAAGGAATGCTTCCTTAAACCTGTCTGCTTCATATCCTCAAATAAATATGATTCTGCTATCCGTGCTTTTCAACACGCTTTTCAAACTGCACATTTATCATCTTGAATTAATAGAGTGGTTGGTACGGAGAACTTGAAAATTCAGCAGACTTCAAGTTGAGGATTTGCATCCATATCCATCTATTTCACTAATCAAGTGTAGTCAACCAGAGAACTGAAAATTACATTAACCAGCTACATGTGGTGCATAAGCGGTAGGCCCCGGGGTTGTTAGACCTTCTGGAACCTAATTAGTGACTGAGCAAGTCTCTTGGAGCATGGCAATTTTTACTTGGGATGCTGAATGCATCGGCGCTATGTAGTCGCTTAAATTTGGCCTGCTTCCGCTTCTCCTTGGCTCAGTGGTTATGATGCACTCTCCAAAATATGTCTTTCCTTATGGCCTCTGGTTCAAATCCCATTATGTTGTCCCTTGTTTGTTTCGCCTCTGAACAGCGGTTCAAAATGATACGGCTGTTTCCGAAAACCTTGACACTGCGTGATTTTTTTCTTCGCTCTCTAACTTTTATGCGAGGCTAAGGATTGCCCTATTTAGTTACATATCAACTACCGGCCCGGTAGGTCTTGCGCTGAAAAAAGTTGCGTTGGAACTGAAAGCGGTCGCAGCCCTCCAAAACATGTTCAGGCCATTCATTTGTGCACAAAAACAACCCAGGCGATATAAAGATGAAGATTTGAGAGAAGATTTACATTAGTTCGTCTAGGCTTGGCACCGCTTGGCTGCGCTCGGCTAACCCCAAACAGCAATCCTTACTACTTGGCACACCATCAAAAGTTCGGTATGAGCAAAAGTTTTTCACCAGTGTCAAGGTTTTTGGAAACAGCTTTAAACCGCGATTCATGTTGAGACACTGATTGATTAATCAAAGTTAATAGGGTTACTGAGAAACAACTGATGGCCATTTAGATGCAAGTACCGATCCAAATCCAGCAAAGCTCAGCTAATTTTCCGCACCCTGGACGAGTTTGAAGTGCCTTACCTTCGCGCATTACTAGGAAATGATTCCGGAATAATTCACGAGTATGAGAAGTCCGCTCGTGTTCTTGGATACGTTCCCCTGGCATCATGCCCTTTCGCCGCATCGGCTTCCGCCCAAAAGGAGTTGTGTCGTGAGTACTACTGATTTTCATTCTTCTCCTGTTCTATTAAGTATCTGAGCATATTGGCATCACAACTCATCGGGAAAACTCGCGCGAGGCACTCTTGAACGTGCGAAACCAAATTGCTCCGCCATCTTTGACATCTACCTCCTTCAATCTCACTGACTGTCCCCAAGTCATTGTCATTTATCGAAGCCCGCACTCACATCCTAATCCATTCCCCATTAAAACGCCCCCGCCATAGGACCCCTTGCGCGGGCAAGCACACGCAATTTTTCTGGGCTGGTGGTTGAGCAGGCATACTCTCGGCCATGCGTTGAAAGCTCATGGTGGTTTCATGCTCTTCTGGAACCTGTCGCAGGTCTCGAAGTCCGTAACGGGCATTAAGATTATGTACGAGACAGTCACTATACAGAATCAGATTATCGGCGGAGATATTCCATATCCAAATTCCACGCTGACTGGTCAGAGTCCAAGGGGACGGAGATTGAGCTCCTTTGGTACGCTCCCAAACTACCTATGCTTGTTGAGAGGTATTCATTTGTACCGCTTTTAGAAGAGAAAAGAGCAGAAATAGGAGTGGAATTTCTCAATGTGGCAATACCATTTTTGCCGACCTCTAAGTTGGCATTGTTTGCTACGCACGTGCCGCAGTGATTGACTCTGTACCTTCACCACGATGTATCTACCCACCTCTGCTGGTATTCTAGATGCTCTCGGGCTGTCATGCTCCCATTGTCATAAGATGAAGCTGTCAAGCGAGGAAAGTGGTCTTCTCAAATGTAGCGGGTGTCTCAGGCTGGCATACTGCAACAATGGTACGTGCCACTGCTCCGCCCCGCCATGAACTGCCTAAATCATTCGTGTTCAGAGTGTCAAAAGGTGAGGGAAATGCGCCTCCTGCGTCCTATTCCATGCCCAACGTGTTCAGGCGGATTGGCGACACCACAAGGCCATCTGCCAGGCCATCCAGCTCGTGGAAAAGGACACCGAAGCTACAAGCGAGATGGCCGCAGCGTATCCTCAGGCCACCCAGAATGATTTGGAGACATTGGATCGCATCTCGGTCGCCCACGCGGATCGAATGGTCGATCTATGCGAGAAGTTGTTGAAAAGGTAAGTCGAGCGGGGGACCTAATATTTCACATTCATTTACGTGTTCTCTAGATCGTTGACAATCCGCGAGATCGATTTCATAGCATATGAGCCAAAATGTTTGGCCTGGTATGTCCATCTGTGCAACCATTGCGCTGAATGATCGATTAGCTTGCGCAGCGCTCGAACCAACATGATCCTGCAAATTGAAGCATGCATGCCCGAGGCAGAGTCGATCAATGCTGTCATGACTCCCTGCGAGCGTTGCAAAATGTCTTTTGGCTGCTGCGATGAGCATTGGAGCGTCGCTCGGGCCCTGCACCAAGCACCCTGCGACGATCTTCCGGATACAGTGTCCCAATGCGATAAGAACCTGGAGATGTGTGCCGATGCGGCCTACGGCGCCGTGCTGACGACGGCGCAGGAGAAACACTTCATGTGGCGCATCATTCCGCGCCAGGCTGCGTGGTCCGCGCTCACGGGTCGCACCTGGAAAGAAGTAGTCGGGAGCGACGTCGCAAGCGCGGCTGCGGGGACGGCATTTGAGCGCCACGTGCCTGCATGCACCAGGCGCATCTCATCCGTCGCGAGCACCGCGTTCACCATCTTGTACGCGCTTGAGCACCTCAACACCAGCACGGCGTGGACCGAGAAGTCTGAGCTCACCATCAACGTACGGTTACCACCCGCGGTCTGCTATTTCCGGCGTAATGGCACTCACGACCACTCAGATGATCATTGCGCCCCCATTGGATTTTGTTGACGCTGGATATATGTACGAAGCCATCCTCCACCGTGCGCCAAAGGTCAAGAAAGTCACGGTGCGGAACGACTGCTATATTCTACGAATGCCGGCTGATGTCCATTGCATGCTGTAGTTCTACTTCTTCCTACCGAAGGGCGTCCCCGGGGTAGTATCTCAAGCGTGGGCCTCGGAAATCTGCGGGTAACTCTGCCCATTCTACAACACACCCTGTTAGACTCACGCCTCTCAGCGACTGCGCCTCCATAACTAAGGGGATCGTCAACCATTTTGTGATGACGAGGTGCGTGATCACCCACAATGTATGCGCCATCTATTACCCACGGCTGAACGCCTCCTTAGGACTTTCGAATCATTCGTGCACAACGAAGCCGAACTGTTCGTCCAGCCCGACCTCTTCATCGCGACGAGCAGCACAATCATCGCCGAGCATGATCCCGCTCAGTGGCGTCGGACAATCGCGCTGCTCGTCGCCCGGCGCATCCCAAGCGTTTTCACGGTAAGCCGTCCGTCCGTCTTGTCAGAACCAAAACATCGCTCAGATATTCTGTTCGGGTACTCAGACAATCAGCCGGCGCCCTGCGGAATCTGGCCAAGCAATTATGCGGGAGTGTGGCGCGGAGCTCGTACCGAGCCTCAGCGGCGTCAGGAATCCGTTCGGGGACATGAAGATGAACCCAAATTTCGACAAAGTGCACGGGTTCCATGCGCCCAACGCCTGGTTCGTGGGCGGCTTCCGCTAGGGGGCAAAGGGTGGGCAGAGGGACAAAGAAATCAAATCAAATGCACATAGAATGAGCGAGCATGTAGACCGTAAATGTTAGCAAGCTGGTTGAGGGATTGCGTTAATATTGAGTATTACTGAACAACAATATGCGGGCGAACTACTCACCGTGTCTCAGCCAACAAAGCTGATGTTGAGAATCTCGTCCCGCAGAGCCGTATGGTCCAAGTATGGTCTATTCCCCATTCATTGTTCAGTCTAAGATCAAAAGCAGATAACGGACGTACCTTCCGTGTAACTACTAACTAAGTGTTCCAGGAGCGTCTCGCAAATTCCTGGTGCCTGGTTCATTTTTATTCTCAAATTGTGTTCTAATGCTTTATCACTGCGTTCAGCCGCCTGATAGCCGCAGCTATTTGGAGCGTCGGCTAGACGTGTGGCTATGTGGGGCTAGGCCGTGACTGTGTGACGTACACCGCCAAAGTGCCGACAGGTTACCTTCAGCTGGCAAGGTCACCTTGTAGACATGTTTGGCTCAACCTGGTATCAGGTGGTAATGATGTGGTTACCAGCTGTACAGTGCAGGTTACATCGCAGCTCACCTCCACCTGTCTTATCATATATTGGCCAGCTTTTTCACAAAGCTGGCTTCCACAGTCAATAAATTATTATATTACAAACAAAACAGTTCGCATTCAGGAAAATTAAATCATTCAGGCCTATTACTTACCTAAATTTCGTTCTGGCACGACATTCAAATGTGTTTTGGTTTGCGTGAAGTTCACGTCAAGTGTTTGGAACTCCGCCATCAGCACGTGAATGGGCTGTGCATGTTGATGTCGTCTCGGCTCTCTTTATTCCTCCGCCCACCATCTACCCTACTCGGATCACTGACAAGATCCCCATACCTCGTGTCGTCTGTCCTCCGCCCACCATAACTACCCCTCTGTCTTGAATCACTACAGGACTCCGCTTCTTCCATCGGCTTTCCGACGCATACATCTCGCACTCGTTTCCGTGTCCGTCAACATCCTGAATCTTCCAGGTCATCAAGCAGCGGAATCAAACTCGGCAAGAACAAGTCAATACTCCGAAGTTGTGCTGTGGATGCTATGACCCATCAAAAGAGAAGGGAACATCGATGTACCAAGCTTTTCTTGTCGCTGCCAGACTCGCCAATGCGAAGAATCTCACAGCAGCCTTCTCTCCGTAATACCTCTGTTACTTGGCTGCTACTCTATGCTTGAAGCTTGAAGAGCTTTACTCAAGTATCTACACGCCACCTCAAGTTACAAATATTGTCAATGACCTCGAAAATCAACACATCAATGCTAACCCATACTTTCTTGGACGCAATATGGCTTCTGTTTTCGTTCTTCATCTCTTCAACCTACTGCTCATCAACGGACTTTTTCTCACCGCTGAGCGATTGATTTCTCTGGGCTGTCGTGCCGTTCCCTGCCACCGCAACGAATCCAAATTTGGTCCCATGGACTCCCATTACTCAGTCCATCATTTTTGCTTTTGCTTCATACCGCACACTGACCAGTATGTATGTTTACCAGACACTCGTACTTCTATATTCCGTGTTCAACGTGGAGACGGTTCGTTCCTGTGTGGTATATGTATCTATCTATGGATAGAGTAGACATGAAGGCATTGGATTGAATTGATTGGTAATATGTGCATCCTGGAATATTTCATCGATATTTTTCTTCTGGCTGACCGTGCAGCCGCTTCCAGAAGAACCGTCCAGCTGGCAGCCACATCGAGCTGGCCACAGTCTGGGGCCATAGGCGACCGAACGTGGTGGCTACCTGATCAGTACCTGGTGGCCATTCTCAAGCGACACGTAGTATACATATTGTGTGCAGGTGGTGGGCATGTGTCGGCCAAATGGCGGTGTAGCCACACATCGTAGCAGCTTTCAAGCTCTGGGCACCTGTGGCTACGCCTTTGCTACGCTATGGCTACTATGCCTCTGAACGCAATGTATGTTTACTCCGCTATTGAGCGGCCACTGCTTTTCTTTCTTGTATTTCTTGTCCTAAATGTTCAACCTATAGCTCAGTGACCGTTTACAAGACTAGCTCAGCTGGTCGGAGCAGTACGATTTATCGGGTTCGCTAAAACTAGGTGAGCACTACCAGTCGAATAATTCATGATTCATTTATGTTCTGTTGAGA
This sequence comes from Mycena rebaudengoi, assembly GCA_029282285.1. Lineage (NCBI taxonomy): Eukaryota > Fungi > Basidiomycota > Agaricomycetes > Agaricales > Mycenaceae > Mycena > Mycena rebaudengoi. Next base: position 156,080 of record JARJCX010000018.1, read on the forward strand.
ATTCTCAGAGCAGTTGGCTCCAGGCATAGTCATTGCTGCATTGTTTCTACCTTCGAGTTCTCCATTAACACCCGGTTTTTCTATCCGGTGGAGACCGCACAGGGACTCTGGGGCCGGAGAGGAGCCGACGGGGCTCGCAGCGGGATGGGAGGCAAAGCAGAAAACCCAGATGATGACTAATCTACAGACATCCGAACCTAACAACTACCAACTACCCCATATATCCCTGGCAAGCTGCCAGGCGTGCCACACCGGGAATCCATTGCGCGGTTTTCTCTGTCAGAGCTTTCCATCGAGAAATTAATCTCAGCCTGTGGTATTTTTCTCGGTGCTTGAATAACGCTTTCTTTATTACTTCACTGGATTAACTTCAGCGGATGTGGATCGTCCGATACATTGCCCATTGCCGCCAGGCATGGTCTCAAATTTGCTCAAAGCTGCCTGAAATGAATGCTGCGCGCCGGCAGAAGAAGAATCTCGAGCGGCCAGTAGAGCTTCTCGCAATCAATATTATCGCCGACCTTGTCCGCGGCTGTTTAGGCACATTCTAGTGAGTACTAGGAGGGTGGTTGGATGCCGCGGCACTTACACATTTCTTTGAAGTAGAAAAAAAATAGCTGAACTAGTGATGAATGATGTCATTTAAACTATCATCAACGTGAAAACCGGTAGAGGGCTGTGCCTCTTGTCGGCCTTACCCGCTTTTTTGTGCATTCTGAGCCCAGTTGAGGTATCAATTTCGCGGTTCCTAACATGCTGTATGTCCACGAGTTTGCTTCCCGTGAAGTACTTCTTTGCTGGACAAGTATTGATTTATCCACTAACCATCGCCCACAGCAACTTCCTTGTAAAGCCGGCGGCGGGGGAAAAAATGGGATTTTGTAAACACCAATTTGGGGAAGTCAAGTTCCGAGCACCCTACGGGCCCTAAATGAATAATTGCTTCGAGATGTGCTGTGGTCGGGTAGAAACATTATGCGGATACAAAATCAAGCCTCGACAACGACCTAAAAATTGGCGGCGCTCGGGCGGGACTTAAGGGGTGTGCCATGAATTATACAATATTCACAGAGCGGTCGATATTCGGGGTCTTTTTCAACCATTCGCAAGGTAGTCCCACCCAAGTCGGGTAATTAACCAATAATCGACTCGCAATGCGCGACGCGAAGTTCAACTGACTACTTTACAAAAAAAAAGACAGAAAGAGTGTCTGGCGAAATATCCGTTAACGCTCTACTCACAGCATCTCGTCGACAGGAGAGTGGTTCACAGGACTCTTCGCAATCGCTTCAAGAGTGGCAGCCATGCTCTCGGGATCGTTGAACAAGACGCCGGACGGCTCATGCCAGCGCTTCAAAGACCTTATTTCACGACATCGCACGAACATCGCCGTACCTTTCCTCCCTCATCCTGGCACCCTTCATCCGCCGTATGACGCCTTATCCAATAGTTATCTAACGCTCTCATCTTCGGCCCAGTGCTAGGCATTGGGTTCCCGGCTTGCGTTCCGACCCGGCATGTCGTCTCTCCTCCAGCACTATAATTAAGCTTAATGCTCAGTGCTCGACCATCCTGCCCTCTATTAGTAGTCGATCTCCGCACCCTGCCAACGCCCACTCACACATTGCCCCTGCACTGTGCACGAACTCCGGATACATCGTACGCCTCCCGGATTGCTCCCTCCCTGCCCCTCCCCTCCACGACGTACATCATCTCTATGCTACCCACAGTTGTAGGTCCCTATTCCACCCTTCGATATCCGCTCACGCTACTCGATTCCCTCGACTCCCTTTTCCTTAACGCAACGTACACCCAGCCAAACGTGGTAGATGTTATAACTGCTATGGTCCTAAACCCGTCAATGAGCGCCTCGTTATCAACTTAGACTCGTAACCAGTCTGTATACAATGACCGAAAAATGTGGCAAGCACTTCGGTGTATACACCGAAGTGCTCGCCACATATTTTCGGTATCTGGTTACAGACTGGTAACGAGTCTATTATCAACTCTCCGACATCGATACGACGCGGACAAGCGTCACGCCTTATTTTCCGGGGAAAGTAGGATGCGATGGGTTAGGATCTGCATCAGGTGCGTACATTTATGCGAATGCCCCCCAACCCACTTCAATCATCGGTGTTCCAGTGCCGCGCGGAAACCCACTTTCCCCACACCAATCCCTCCATCCGTCTTCTGCATCCCTCTGCCCAGACAGCCCTCGATCTTTCGCGCTGTCGGCCACGGCAACGAATCGTGGTCGTCAAATACAGTCATGGTCCCTCCCCCCTTCCCGTTGTGCACTAACGCGTACCAGGATGACCGCGGCGTTCAATTGGGAGCGTGTCAATCGCATTAGCTCCCTGCGGTGCCCAGAACGGCCAACCTATGCATCGGATTCAGATTACTGTGCCGTGTGCTTTGCCTACGCAGCCTCCCACCGCTTTTTCTCCTTGTATTAGGCTATTGCACAAACACAGCCATCGAGGGCTGAGTAGGTGACGCAGCCACTATTTCGAGAATCAGAATGGCCGGGAAATATATAGGAACCTGGCCCCAGCTTGTCGGATTAGACAAAGCCGGCACCAGCGGAAATACATGTCCATCAAACATTAGGACTCGTTCTTGTCAGCTCTCCACAGTGCTCGTTTTGATCTAGGTTAGAACTCCGACAGACCTCGTGAGCATCTTTTTTTCCAAAAGCAGGCACTTGACTCTCACCCGGATGGGCCGGACCAAGACACGGACCGGACAAGTTGAGGCTGTGCGTCAAGACTCAACACGCTTGCCCGCCGCAGCTTCCTTCGTCTTTTCGACTTCGTCCTTCGCCGTCCTTACTGAGGGTGACTGAGCCCCAACCGTATAACTAAAAGTCGGCTCATTAACTGTCTCAGTGATTTGAACACCACTTCAACAGGCTAATGTTGAATGTCTTCATGTCCACGGTGTGCAAATGGTTCAAAGTTGAGACGGTCGACCACAATTCACCAACTGCCTTCATTTATGTAATCAATTCCGGCTCAATCTTCGTTGAGATGCGGAACTAACTATTACTTCGCGGTTTGATTTTATCATTCACCCGGTGCCGTTATGGGTCATTTCACCGCCATAGCCTTCGACAGGCACGGTTTGATGTAGTACCATGATGGGATTTAACAGGACGGCACTGCAAAATGGTCGAATGGTAGACTAGCAAAATCTTCTCTTTTTGTAGTCAGGTCCGATGCAATGTGAGACTTATGCGCAGTGATATATGCCCAGGTAATTTGAGTTGAATTTGCAGATTGTATTATTATCGGAAGAACAAAACAGATTGGGCTCGTACTGCCATGTGAAGCAATGGCCCACAAGCCAAGTCGGGTATTGGATAAACCATATATAGTAATCAATTTCTGCTGCACTTTCGGCACAGCCGAGATCAACGGATTCTGAAACGTTTCGGCTGCAGGGGATTTTGTTCTTTTGCGGTGTGCCCGCTGTCTCACTCGCCCTCGTGTTCGCATTTAAGGATACACAGCTATCCCTAGAAGACTGGTGTCCCGGTTCCCTCCCTTTACGTCCGCAAGCATGTCTCTAAACAAATTCCCTCTCACTGAGGCCCAGATCACTGGCAACTGGTTCGAGACGTTAACCTATGGAATGTACCTTGTGACTTGTGGCTTCTGTGCTCGGACGCTCCTTTTTATTGGCCCGGAGGAGCGCTGGCGGAAGCCCAGTGAAATCAGATGGTTAATTCTCGGTTTCGGTGTATCATTATTTGTGGTGGCGACTTTCAGCGTTGCTGTAGGTTCGCTCAGTGCTCTTGGTGTTACCCAAAGCTAATTGACACGTAGATCGGTCTTCTTCACAACCTACAAGCATTTGTGTTTTATAAAGGTGGAGGAGGAGCAGCCCAAGAACTCACAGATATCTCGAACTGGATCAACATCGCCAGGGTAAACGGGGACCTTTACATTTGCTACGGCTCATTCAAGGATTCACTATAGTCGGTTGCGCAACACATACAGATGATTTTGGGAGACTCTGTTCTCGTAAGTGCATGCCACCTTTCCCTGCATATCTTCTTTTGACACGTCGGCTCCTTCTCAGATATACAGGTCAGCTGCTTGTCCCCTCCCTGACATATATTCGTTTGACACTTCTAAGATGCTACATTGTCTATTCCCGCCATTGGAGGGTCATAATACCTTCCTTCATCCTATATCTCGGTGGTGTCGCCATTGCCATCAAGTGCATCACGGTCCAAGCCTCACTCGATCACGCGAAGATTACCTTGAGTTCTTGGCAGGTTCTGCCTTGGTGGGTCACCTTCTTCTGTATTACAGCTGTAAGTTTCCAATTATCTCTTAATGTCTTAGATTCTAACACCCGCTGATAGATTCAGAATATCTTGACGACCGGTACATCTAATTTCTACCTCTGTGTGACCGGCTACTAAGATTCTTCAAAGGCCTCCTCATCTGGCGCATCTGGCAGGTTGAACACCAGAACGAAAAACTTCGCGCCACGATCTGGAACACTCAATCTCAGCTTCGCAAAGTCATCCGTGTCATTGCTGAATCTGGATTTGCATACACGATGATGATATTCATGACCTTCGTGGTTGGCGTTTGCGGCAGCAATTTGCTCTATCCCTTAGCAAATGCTGCAAGTATACATCTACTTGTGCAAGTTTCATGCTGATCGCTGCGGCTTATCTAGACACTCCAAACCACCGGGATCGCGTTTAATGTCATTATTATGCGATGTTCCCCCCGTCGTGACGAACAGTTCGCCACTTTCGAGACCAATAAGCGTGCTGTGGCTGAACAAGGAGCACCAACTCGTCTGCGTTTCGCCCCTCACACCACCAACAGTTCAGGACTACCGGCCATCGCTGACGATGGCGACTTCACTATCAAGTCAATGGCTGGTCCAGTTGCTAGTACCCATACCGATTTACAGATTAATGTCTAAAATGCTGACAGCAAAGCAGCACCAGAAAGGTTATCAAGGAGTAGTGGTTCTACAACTATTAAAAGTAATTTAAGAGCATCATAATGAAACTCGGTTTATTTCTTGCCAGCTTATTTACAACACATTCCCATCATCTGTACAATATTTTATTCTTCGCTACAAAATACGCTTTGGTGATGAGAGTTTGGACCTTATTACAGAACTAGTACATACATCATCTATCAGTATGTACAAATTCCAATGAAACTTCTATATTCAGACTCGGGAGCGTCATTTTTATCCAATGAAGGCCGTCGATAAGAGGCAATGACCGACAGACTAACAATTCCGGTGGTATGTTACCACGAATTCTTGGGAATTGACAGAATTGTCAAGGATCCGCACGGATTTTAGTCAGCAATTCCCTGCGGATCCCTAAGTAAGTAATTTCTGTCGGTGGATTCAATTTGACGGATCAAGGATCCTGTGCAGATCCCCACAAGGATCCCTGTTCGTTCCAAACGGGGCTTTCAAAATACAGAATTTTTTTATTCACGGATCCTCGGTTGATGTCGCCAAAAGATATGCAGCTCATCACATCACGGAGGAAACACAGCACAGCCTTAAGGTTCTAATAAATTTTCGGCCACATCACTTATTTATGTTCTTGGAAACTGTGTAGCGTTGGGTGAGGGAGCATATAATATCTTGTCAAAGGCTGCGCAGAAACATCAACATTCTCGTGCCCGTTGAATTCTGATGGGTGACCCAAACAAAATTCCGATAAAAAATATGACACGAGCAAATTAAACATGCGGCGTTCCGGGATTTGATAATCCCCACCGTGCCGTGTAATCCTACCTACCTACCTACCCCTCCGCGATGATTGCGGATATTCGCGAGATGGTGTCCTACTGATAAGTTTAATCGATCCCACTAGGTCAGAAATACTAGTACCAAGTACGTGTCTGAATGGATTTTGCTTCATTGATTTAGTCTATCCTTGTCAATGCGCCTCTCTGCTGTAGCTCGCTGGCGTTCCGATTCACCCATGCCCAGTAACATCATGCGCATTGAAATGTCAGAAGAATTAATTGTGCGAGCGTAGTTGTATAGACCCAATTCCACCACCCCACGACGTCTGCATTCGAGCACTACAGTACCAAGAGGGACAGAGCGGCCAGCCCGAAGACGACAGAAGCGGAGATGCCCAAAGCCAAACGCTCCCCACCACTCCTAGCGACAATCGTCACACTCTTCACGGGGTGGCCCAAGCTCGCGCAGCTCTGCACGAACTCTGCATTGCGTGTCAGAATGTGTGTTACGGACGTAAGGCTCTGACTGACCATTGACATCGTTCTGGAGAAATTCCAGGGTAGCCGCCAAGACGTTAAGCTCGCAGTCGTAGCATGCTTCAACCATGGACACGACGGCGTTCGTGCACACCTGAGTCACGGTCGGGTTGCTCTACCGTGACGGATTAACAAGCAGGAGGGTATCGGCGTAACGCAGCACTTACCGATATTGTATTATTCAATTTGTTACATGAATTTGCACATTGAGGGGCAATGGTCAGGCCCGGGTCTGATTGTGGGGCGTTTTGACGGATGGACAGGAAGGGACTCGGAGAGTTTGGGCTCGGAACAGCCACGACTATCGGAGAATAGACATCGTCAGAACCGCTTCCAGCAGTCGCGTTCAGTTAGCCTACCTGACTGGGACGCCAGGAGCAGAGACACTGATACAGAAAGGATCGTGGTGAAGCCGAACATTGTCAGGTGAAGGTGGTTTTCAAGGACAAATCGGGGGTCCAACAGCAAGCCAAGAGAAGTGGGATCAGAACCGCACTCTGTGTGGCGCCGAATTTATAGGAAGCTACTTACTCAAGGAGATGCTCAATAAGGGAACTTGTCCAATCCTATCTCCACTCTGGGGAAGCCTGACAGACGTCGATGTGATCCAAACAGCGGGAGTCCATAATTTCCGATCGGCCTTAACGCCCAGAGTCAACGATAAAGATTTATGCCGCCACAGCACGTGTAAAGTTAGGCGCTTCATGGCAGAAACTATAGTAGCCAGAAGGATATATTGTTGTAATGTTCAGGAGGCTGGCGACGGCCACCTGTGAACTGAACAAGACTGAACACTTGCTGACGACGGAATCGGATGGCGCAGTAATCGGACCTACTCGAGAAACGTGCATTCAAAATGGGCACCTCGGTGACAGATGACACCCTGTCAACACTTGATCGTAAGTATAAACTACACGTCTAGGTAGACGCTGCAAGGCAATACAGTAGCCACAGGGCCGATGCCCAGCGTGAGCGACACGAGGCGCTGAGGTACTGATTGGCAGGGAGATGAACAAAGATTTCATTAAGGACTGTCGAAACGGTCGAATAGGCCAGGGACGATGGAGAGCTTGACAGGGAACTGTTCGATGGAAGTTAAATTATGGCGGTGATGAAAGTACTTGAAATATATTGCGGGCCGCGGCGCTGGGCTACGCGATTCCATCGACTCTCAGATCGAAGGGCGTATCAGCGACGTTGTCGTCGATCATCAAATCTAATATACATACGCTGGCCCAAATCCGCGCTCATAATAGGATGGAGACGGCGTGCGACAGTGTGGCACGGCAGCGCGCAAACAGTGCGTCGTCGTCCACGTCCATCCACGAGGTACGCGTCCGCGGCAGGAGAAGCGCATGTACTGGATCCCGTGGCAATACGTTGTCCGATAGATGCGCTCTCCGGAGCATGCGGTGCATCGGTGGGCAGAGAGAGGGCGCAGTACGGCTTGAAGACCATCGGCATGGCGCAGGCGGTGGCGCCGCCACGAGAGGGGGAGCGTCTTGAAGGGATTAGAGCGCGCGCGATACCTACACCGTCGCGGCAACCCGGCGCAGGGCTACCGGTGGTTCAGCGGGCGGCGGAATGTGGAGTCGTCATGGAGCGTACACGTTACGCCCATCTGGTAGAACGGTCGAGCTGGTGGGGGAATGGGCGCGCTGCGAGTTCAGGCGCGCGGTGCGGAGACGTGTGGGGGGATCCTGCCGAAGTCGGGGCATGCTCGACATCCGCATGCATGTCGGCATGGCCTGCACGATCCGCGGGGCGACCCCTGCGCGGTGCGTGCTGTGAGCGCTGCATCGGTGTACCTGCTACGTGAGTGCAGCACGTCTCGTCTCCTGCCGGCAGGGGGTGCGGTCACGGCGTCCGCCACGGGAGCCGACGCGGGATGTCGGGACCCCAGGTGTCGGGGTTCCGTGACGGTGTTGTCGTGGGAGCGTGCGACGTCCAGACGCAGCGCGTCCGCGGCTTTCATTCGGCGTCAAGGGGGTCTGTCGTGCCGCGAGGTGCTCCGATGTGGTGCGGTACAATCGGATCGGATCTCAGGATTCGGCAGTGCACGAAAGGGAGAAGATGGAGATGGTGGGAGATGGGGGACCGGGGTACAGGCAGCGGCGAGGTAGGGATATGGGATGACAATCATGGAGGAAGGTGGCAAACTCACCGAGCGCAGTCTTCCCTTCCCTCCTCGCTCAACTCAAACTAAATTTCCAACCTGATGGTCCGCGAGACATGCCCCGTCGCTTGCGTACTCGGAGCGCAAAAAAAACGTTGTGTATCCTCATAGTGGGTGCAGACATTCGCGGCGCAGATGACAAGCGCTCTCCATCATGTGACTTACCCCAGAAAACAACAGCGACAAACCTTCCGCAACAAAAAGAAGGTCTGGGAATACAAATACCATAAGGGTACTCAATTATTAAATTCAAATGGGTTCAGTTCGCATTTTCATTAAAATATATAAAATAGCTTCAATCTCTGCTCCAATCCCGATTGGGATATGCCTCGCACAACCAAGGAACAGACATAATCAGACTTGGCTTGTGGGCCACTGCTTCGCATGGCAATACGAGTCCAATCCTAAGGTATACAATTAATAGAGGTTACTAGCAGCCACCAAAAAAATGCACTTTAATAATCAAAGTAAACGGAAACTTGAGCAAAGTTCTTAGTAACCAATGTGAAGGGGCTCCGCAGTATTCCAAATGAAAAGTGCCTACTCCATTAATCGAAGAAACGGGCGATGGTAATAACCTCTAATGTGTCGCATGTTTCACACATTTTTTTTTTACGCAATAAAGTTATCGTACTCTTCTTTTGGCCATTGATGCCAAGTAAATCTGATTTTTTTTGTTCCTCCCACACATCTCATATGTATTATGAGTCCAATTTCCTGTGCAGGATCCACTAGCTGAATCATGTCCAGTCAATTGTCCACCAAATTCAGTGTCCGTTAATTTTTTTTTGGCTGGAGGTTAAATCCTTAGCATCCGTTAAGAACCGAAATGGGACAGAAAAAAAATAATACAGTTCCTTGTGGTATGAGCTCATCGGCGGGACACAGTATGCTTCGACGAAAGTCAGGCTACGTTTTTAACAGGAGGCTCGATCTCAGTGTGGATTGCGATAAACATACTTGAAAGCGTCAGAACGGCTCAAGAATTCAATGATTTGGACGTACTTGGGGTGTTCTTATAACTCTGGACATGAATGAAGAAGACAAAATGCGACAACCTCACCCTCTTGGTCTGCAAAGGATCCCTTCAAATTTGGTTTTAGTCAGATGATAGCTTGGGAATGCCGCGTTAACTTGGCGTTACATAATATACGTACAAGACTCAGCGGACCAGGATTGGTTCAATGAGACTCTGAGATGCTCTTGGATCTGCCGCCGAGGCTTCCCCTGGGCCTCTCGAGACTTTTTCTTTAGGCTGTGCTGTGGTTGGGTATAAAAAAATGAAATAACGGCCCAACCTCGGAAGGTACATGTCCGGTGTCAGTCGGAGTTCTACTTAACCACGATCAAAAAACGCTGAACGGACGTCAACAAGAACGAATCCTAAAAGATATTAGGACTCGTAACACCATCTACATAGCCATGTTCAAGACATATTCCAGCACCGCCGCAACCTCCATACTTGCAATACACAAACATCAAGTTGGATGTGGTATACATTCAGATGCTCTTAGAGGTTGTCACTTCGTAACCTCTAACACTCTGCGCACTCTTAGTATCACCAGACCACTTGTAACACTACTCATACTATCCTACACAGTTGTTATACCCTCCAATTTAAACCCCAAAATGTATGAAGGGCACCCAATGCAAAAATGATTTCTTTGTTCCGGGCTGCTCTTGAAGATTCTGAACGGCAAGATGCAGCGCCTGAGCTGCCCTCGTCGGATCTGGAGGTGATGCCTCTAATAGATGGGCATAAACATCACCGGCAACTTGTGGGGCATCATTGTCATCGATAGACCACATCGTCCCAATGACCCCACGGTATCCCGCCAGCAACATCCCAGCAGTGAGATGAACTGATTCATCTTGAAGCTCTTGGGAACCAGTGGCAGGTTTGACATGCAGAGAGGAATGCCAGGTCAGCATTTGGAAGAGAGAGCTGGATAATGTCTGAAAGTGTCAACCGTGAGCTTCCGGCAAGGAGGAGGGCACTTTCAGTTGGGGAGTCACTCTGCACACCATGGCAGGCAAAATGGACCCATCTGGAATTTGTCATGCCCTTCTGAACCTTGTCTATTGTCGCCATTTCTTCATCCAACCACTGAAGATGGGCCTTTCCCATAGCATGTTGCTGGATGCATTTTATTTCTTCCTGGGTTCCTGGGAGGTAGGACTGCCCCTTGGCTGATGGTTGAGTGACAGCAAGGATTTGAAGTTCTGTCTGGGATCCAGATTGTGGGCGAAACCCTTGGATCAAGGCAGGTCAATGATGGTGTATAAGAGGAAATCAGAAAGTCCGATAATTTCGAGCCAAAGGACTTGGTTTTCACCATAGACTCCTGCGGCATGGATAGGAAGAAATGCTAGTGGACCCGTTGGACACCACCAAATACGTCCCAAATCTTGGCTTATTGGAGTCTATGGAAATCATTAAATGGTATTTGGATGAAGGTGGTTAATCTTACCGTCATTTCCAGTGCATCAAGGATGGGGCGAACAATTTTAACCCAGAGCACAGAGAGAATATGAGGAAGGCGATCATCTAGGAGCTATATCTCCTTCCTGAGATCCGAATAGCCTATCACTGCGTCCGGGAGGTCCCACAATTGATGCCAGCAGTTTAGCAAGGGCCTGTGCTTCAGGCAGTGTGAAGTGACTCAGTGGGACATGCATGACTTCATCTGCACGAGCCGACCTTAGGATCAGAGCATCACATCCATATGCACTGATATTCAAGATGGCAACAGGGCCCATTTTCGCAGCATGCAAAAGCTCAGAAATTGGCTTGGATAACAGGAACCTCTCAAACCCTGGAAGCTCTCTGATCTGCTGCAGGAGCTCATTTCTTTCAAGAGTAAGATCATGAGATTGCTGTGCAATGGAGTCAAGTGATTGCAGTGGGATTGCATCGGCAAGAGCATTGCTCCGTGAACCAGCGGTTTCTAATGAGGTGGAAAGAGAGAGAAGTGTATCAGCAAGGGCAGGCTGGCTCTTCCTCAGTTCATCTACTGGTGTGCGCAGATTGAGAAGCTGACCCCAGATAACTGAACGACCCTGGTCAAGCCATTCCACAGCCTTCTCGTAGTCATGCACAGCAATTGCAGCTGAGGCAGCATCTCTCACAACTTGGCCTGCCTGTGAGAGGTGATGATGCCGATCGGCTATAGACAGCCCAAGCCATGCCAATTCAGGTATAAGTTCGATTGCAGTAGTATATGCACGGAGTATAGATGATGGTTCATGAATGTGGGCATGTTTTGCCCACTGTGTGGCTGCATTGAATCTTATGCTGGCAGGGCCTGTTGCTGAGGATGCAGCTGAGGCGTAGTGAAGTAGCAGCTGCTGAGAGTCTTGAGGATCATGGAGCTTCTCAAAGCGTTGGTGCAGTGAATTCCCGAGGTTACTCAGCCTTGAAGGCTTGCCCGAGTGGCCATCTGGAGTGAGAGTAACCGCAGCCTCAAATCTCAACACAGACTGGTTGAGATCATCAAGGTCACCAAGTCGCTTGAAACGGCTAAGGAGCGAACCCCCGAGGTTACTCAGCCTTAAAGGCTTATCTGGGTGGCTGTCCGGAGTGAGACTCACAGCAGCTTCAAACCTCAATACAGACTGGTTGAGATCATCAAGACCGTCAAGTTGTGTGAAGCGGCTGTGGAGCGAACTCCCGAGGTTACTCAGCCTTGAAGGCTTCTCCGGGTGACCATATGGAGTGAGAGAAACCGCGGCTTCAAATCTCAATAGAGCCTCGTTGAGATCATCAAGACCACCATGTCGCTTGAAGCGGCTAAGGAGTGAATTCCCGAGGTTATTCAGCATTGAAGGCTTGTCTGGGTGACCATCCAGAGTAAGAGTAACAGCAGCGTCAAGCCTTGAGACAGACTGGTTGAGATCATCAAGACCACCAAGTTGCTTGAAGTGGCCAAGGAGTGAATTCCCAAGGTTATTCAGCCGTGAAGGCTTCTCCAAGTGGCCATCTGGAGTGAGAGCAACAGCAGCTGAAAGGCTCAATACAGACTGGTTGAGATCATCAAGACCACCAAGTCGCTTGAAGCGGCCAAGGAGGGAATTCCCAAGGTTATTCAGCCATGAAGGCTTGTCCGAGTGGCCATCTGGAGTGAGAGTAACAGCAGCTTCAAGCCTCAAGACAGACTGGTTGAGATCATCAAGACCACCAAGTTGCTCAAAGCGGCCAAGGAGGGAGTTCCCGAGGCTACTCAGCCGTGAAGGCTTCTTTGGGTGGCCATCTGGAGTGAGAGTAACAGAAGCTTCAAGCCTCGAGACAGACTGGTTGAGATCATCAAGACTACCAAGTTGCTTGAAGCGGCTTAGGAGTGAATCCCCAAGGTTATTCAGCCATGAAGGCTTCTCCGAGTGGCCATCTGGAGTGAGAGTAACAGCAGCTTCATATCTCAGTATGGACTGGTTGAGATCATCAAGACCACCAAGTTGCTTGAAGCGGCCAAGGAGTGAATTCCCGAGGTTACTCAGCCATGAAGGCTTATCTGGGTGGCCTTCTGGAGCAAGAGCAACAGCAGCTGCAAGCCTTGAGACAGACTGGTTGAGATCATCAAGACCACCAAGTTGCTTAAAGCGTCTTAGAAGTGAATTCCCAAGGTTATTCAGCCGTGAAGGCTTCTCTGGGTGGCCATCTGGAGTGAGAGTAAGAGCAGCTTCAAATCTCAATACAGACTGGGTGAGATCATCAAGACCACCAAGTCGCTTAAAGCGGCTACAGAGTGAATTCCCAAGGTTATTTAGCAGTGAATGCTTGTCTGGGTGACCATCTGGAGTAAGAGTAACAGCAGCTGCATGGCTCAATACAGACTGGTTGAGATCATCAAGACCACCAAGTCGCTCAAAGCGGCCAAGGAGTGAATTCCCGAGGTTACTCAGGTGTGAAGGCTTCTTTGGGTGGCCATCTGGAGTAAGAGTAACAGCAGCTGCAAAGCTCAATACAGACTGGTTGAGATCATCAAGACCACCGAGTCGCTCAAAGCGGCGTAGGAGTGAATTCCCGAGGTTATTCAGCCGTGAAGGCTTCTCTGGGTGGCCATCTGGAGTGAGAGTAAGAGCAGCTTCAGATCTCAATACAGACTGGTTGAGATCATCAAGACCACCAAGTCGCTCAAAGCGGCCAAGGAGTGAATTCCCAAGGTTATTTAGCAGTGAATGCTTGTCCATGTGGCCATCTGAAGTGAGAGCAACAGCAGCTTCAAATCTCAATATGGACTGGTTGAGATCATCAAGACCACCAAGTTGCTCAAAGCGCTTGAAGAGTGAAGTCCCGAGGGCATTCAGCCATGAAGGCTTGTGCAGATCCTCCTGCAAAGTGCGCTCAACCACAGCTTCAAGCATTACAACAGATCGGTTGAGATCCAGCAAGCTACCACACCGTTCAAAGCGATGTCGCAAGGACCTTCCAAGATCTGCAAGATAGATGACAGCCCCTGGGTCATCCCGCACTGCATCATTGTATGCACAGACCGCCTGGTTCAGGTCATCCATATTCCCAGATGCCTGAAAAGACTGTAAAAGAATATCCCCCAGTATATTAAGCCCCTGAGCCCTGTTGTCATTGCTTTGGTAGCACAATAGGATCCTCTCATGCATCACCGAAAGCCGTGGCACCTCCATCGAAAATTCGGCCTTCCTGGAGTCTTCATACATCTTCTGTAAGTCATTTTCAATCCCACGACCCTTGACAGAGGTAACTATAGATAACTCAGCTAATGCTCTGACAATATCTGGGAAGTCTTACATGTATTATTTGGCATGCCAATGGGAGCTAAACCAGCTACCCCCTGATATGGTAACTCAGAAACTGAGAAACCAGCGTTGAATTTGAGAGAAGGGCCGTCGGGATTCACTTTATTGAGCTTGAGCTCAAAGGCTATGTTGTAATCTTCAATAATAATGCTCAGAGTAAGGGGACTGCACCTACTACACCTGTTTGATTCCACAGATCCAAGGATTTTGTCTCGCCCGATTTCAACATAGCCGACAAGCCGTGTTCCCTGGGCTTCACTCTGGCATAAAACTGCGACTGAAAAAACAATAGCATGGGGTGGACTGAGAAGAAGTGAGGCTCGGTGAATCCAAGGTTCCTTGTGCAAAGGCCGCTACGGACTCACATGGTACACCCAAAAGCAAGTTTCCAACTCTTTTCATCTTGCTCTGATGCCACCGGCATCGTTTGCAAGAAAATATTCTCATCAACGATGAGCTGGGCAGACATTTTCATATCACCCGGAAGATCATCGTGGGGGTTAGTCAAGGACGTGACACAGATACCTGTGAGACAGGACTAAGCATAGCTAGGCAGTATTGACATAGGCAGTGCTTACTGTGAAACTGAATGCTAAAGGGCATTACTTGAATCAAAAGTCTCGACAAGAGGTATGGAATACTCACACTGTTTTCAACTTGGACATAGTTGTGGGGGGAAGGCTTGACGGCAAGGTAGTCGATCTTATATATATCAGAGGTCCATGCCGAAATGCTGTGCAAGTTGTTCTAAAGGCATGGGACCACAGATACCGGATTACCATGTGAGATGAGCCCAATCAGGATAAAGCCTGCCATATCGGTTTTTGACACGTTGAAAGCATACCCGGTGTCGCCGCTCTCAGTGCTTCCATCAGTATGTGAATGCCCGCTAGGAAGACATCTTCACATACGCGGGTGCGTCCCGCGCAACGGCAGTTGCGCGTCGATCGAGAACTGCGTCCATCGGATCAGATCAAATCAGATCCATCGGAGAGAAGGGAGTAGGCGGATGAGACAGAAGAGAAGTCAGAACGCTAAGAAAAAATGTCGTCAAGCCTTGGAGCTCCTTGGTAAGGTTTAAGCAGAGCCTTGACGGCTTATTCCGGACTGGCAGAATGGGTCCCGTCCCGGCTATCCGACTAATAACAATCCATTTATATTTCGATGCGTCAAAGAGTGGGCCAGAACGCGCGGTCTCACGCTGTACGTGGCGTGTGTCGACGCAACCAGCGCATTGATCTGGCAATGATGCCGGACTTTACATGTCTGTTCTGGTGATGCGTCTTTTTTGTCGTTTACGAGACTTTTCTGGTGATTCACACGGAGGCCATCTCGATGTTTGGCGCACCGCATGCATACTTTCCATCATATACCCACCCTCGATCGATCATATGGTGAAGGAGTGACGTGACTGGAGCATACGAAGAGCATACGGTGCATGCCAGTGATAATTCCAATGTAGAGCGTAGGCACGAAAGGAAAAGCACTCACATTCCCGCGCATGTCTTCTGGTGGAGTCATATTTAGAGAGATGTTCACCTATCTTCAGGTACCGAGCGGAGAAGATGTACTTATTGAAAGATATAAATTATATTTGAGTAATAGTGATGGTGAGCCTCGCATAATGAGGAGCGTCGGATCTATTTCGAACAGATCTGTGTTTTAGTTAGCGAGAGCTAAGGGTTACGCATTCGCGAGACTGCCTAAAAAAAAAGCACATTGTCGTACCCGTACGTCTTCGGGTGGACTCGAACCACCAGCTCTTCCCTGCGGCGTTTTAATCTGCAATATAAAGGGGAAGCGAGCGCCGTACTCCACCAAGACTTATCCAGTTATCTATGAACAGAACATGCCCTCGAAGAGTTAGCATCTGTGGCCCTGGAAAGCGGATTCAGTATTACTTATCGGAAAGGAGCGAATGGAATAATGTCGGTGGATGTGGCGAACCGCTGGGGCAACGCAAGAATTTGATACCCAGAACACACTGGTGCTTAGACCACCGAATTCTTGTGTGCCGGACGGCGCAGGAGGCTGATGAGGAATTAGGCAAATATTGCGAGGATGGGCCAATACTCACTGAGGATGAGGGCGTTCTACAGCCGGAACTTGAGTCATTTGACGCGGTCCAGGCGTGCGGAGTGGTGTTATGGCTACAGAAATGGAAGGCGAGAAGTTGGCGAGAGGTGCGCACAATTTGGTTCGAGTCGTCATTCTTATGGTCTCCTCCAAGGGGACATGAATCTCAAACGAAAGAATTCGTTTGTTGGGTGCGTATGTATTAGAGAATTTTCCACCTGCATTCTCGGTGAATGTCAAACTCGAAAACCAGGCGAAGGCATAACCAGTGGGATGTGGAAAGCAGAGCAGATGAGGAGAGAGAGTGTATGATTTCTTGAATTGAATAACGAGCAGGTGAATATTTCCCCGAGAGCCACATGAATTTCAGCTTCAGCGAATGAAAGTTTTCTTCGCGAGCCGAATTTGAAGTAAGTGGTGGTCGTTAGCGAAAGACGCACGCAGTAACGGACGAGGTTTGCATGTGGTGAGAGTCGGAAGAGAAAGGCAAGACCGGCTGATCAAAGGCCGATGCCTTGTGAAGCAAACAAACGTGGCTTTTCCCTTGACCCGAGGCGCAATCGCGATGGATATCCCGCCGGCACCCGAGCCCTGCTCTTCCGAAGCTCAGGCGCCGCCCCACGCTGTGAGAAGCTGCCCCGCTCCCCCCCCCGCCACCATCGTCCGCCCCGGCCGCCGTCCTCCACCTCGCGCCCTAGGTAGCGGCCAGGCCCCTCTTCCGCAGCGTACTTCCACACGACAGGTACGTCTCCGGTGTTCTGCTCCGTTCCTTGCCCACTGTTGAGTGAGTTCCCTTCGTTCCTTCTCGTCCAAGACCGCGACCTTGTCATCCCCCGGTGGCACTGCGAAATTGTTCCTGCGGAGGATTTGACATGTACGCATCTCGAATTCGAGGTGTGTAACAGCCCCGTTTCTGCTATTCGTATACTAACCCTCCCATCGAGGCCTCGCGCCGTCCTGATTCCTCCACGAATGTCCTTCCTGGATCTCGTTTCGTCCGCCACTCGCCCTAATCGCGCGCAGTTGCAGGACCGCGCACTACAGGCTACCGAGATGGCGCATCACGCATATGACTCCGAGGTGCGTAAGCCTTGTGCCACAATCTGAGCCACGCTGATCATACCCAGTCCGCCCCGTCGCCTCCCACACCGCCAGGATGCGAACTCGTTCCGTCTCTCACGATTCCGCCGTACACGATCCCACAGTCTGCGTGTATTGTATATCTTGCATTGCCAGCCGCATATCTGTGCTTCTCTGACCACGGACACCGCTTTTCCCTGCGTTTCGGCGGCGTACTTGGAACGGCGACGTCTCTAATCACGCGTGGAATAGCCCACTTGGCTCCCGGTCTTTATCGCGTAGTCATCCTACCGCCTTCACGGGGTTCCATCGTCGATTGCATTCCTCCACTGTGACAATTTTGTCGCTGCCGGTGTATGAGCTGGGTGCGTCCCGACGTAGCTCTTCCATTCTTTTCCACTTCCCTGACGCCCGCGCCTGGTGCAGCTTTTCAGCCCCCGTTGTCGCATGCACAGACCTTCGCTGCGCCGATACCCACGCTCCCTTCCCTGCTCTTGCGATTCCGCCGACTATATGCGTGTATTCTGCGTGTCCCCTGCCGCTCTCCTACGCATCACCGGAGACCTCCCCGCATCCGCGCGCGCGATTCCCCGCCACCGTCCCCACCGGGCCGTTCGTAGATGGTCGAGGCAGGAATACCGTCCGACATTGCTGGCGCGCATTTGGTGTTACCGCGTTGAAGAGAAGGCGTGGATGATTTTGCTGCGCCCGCCGCCGCTCTTTCATTTATTCCAGATCTATGACTTCAATCCCTGGCACAGCTTTTCAGTCTTGCGGCGGAGGCGCATCGCTCGAGGTATGCATATGTACTGCCGAGCCTCTCCGTCTGCTTGTGCGTACTTATCGTGCACAGAGTTTGCTTACTGCTCATCCACGACGCCGCTCTTCGCTCGAGCCTTGGCCATCCTACGATCCTCGCATACGCCTCCCTCGCCGGCCTTGACTTCTCCGCGCGCGCTCACCACACCCTGCCCCGCTCTCACGCGTTCCGCGTTCGTTCGTACATACTCGATCACGGGATGAGCAGCTACGCATATATCTGATCCGGGAATCCAGACCTAGATACATTACATATACTACACCCCCCCTGCAGTAACTTTCTCATACCTTGGCCATACCCTGCCCAATTGGCTAAGTCGCTTCAGATTTGGAATTTCAAAAGTTTGTATTTTCTAGTAGTCCAAGGATTGTGGAAATCAGCCAAGATTTGAGCAAGATACGAGGCCAACTCCAACAAGGGTTGTTGTAACAGGAATGTTACTAGGAACGAATGAAACGATTGAACGAAATACTATAGTACGCGTCGACACAGCATCACCACGCACACAAAGGGAACATCTGCTGGACTCGACCACTGCCCACACAATGCTCGCTAAAATAAAATTTCGGCTCCAAATAATTGCGTTTGAAACTCAGACATTGCTCTTCATGTCACCGACGAAAGTCTACCCAATTTTGTTGACACAGAGCATCAACCCTTTCTCCCCGCTGGACAAGGTAGGCATCAACGAGCCTGCATATTTTGCCCGAACAATGTTGTCCGAATCCGCTGGCAGTGTGAAGGACAACTTTCCGATCAGCTCGCAGAGCAGCACCTGTATCTCCAGAATCCTAGCACACGTGCATATGTCGAGCGAGATACGCGCATAAGAAAGAGCCGGACTTACGAGAAACGCCACCTGAGTAGGATAAGGCATAGGTATGATGAATGGCCTCCACCGAAAACAGACTTACCCAAGACAGGTACGGGGGCCGCCAGAGAATACTCCACTGTAATATAGGTCAAGAACAATATTCCACGAAGACGAGCGAGGCCAACACACAGGTTCGCGTATGGACCAATAATGTCCTCATCCTGTATCGTACCGTCGATCCATCGCGAGGGCTTAAATTCGTCGCTGTCGTTGCCCCACCGGGACGTAAGTCTGCGATGATCAACATGGCAGAATGAGACAGGTGACACTATGGCATACCGGTGGTAGGACGCTGTTGCGACAGTTACTAACTGTCCCTTGCGCACAGGGATGGCGGTAATCTGCTCGCCCTCGGAGCTGGTGACGGGGCCTTTGAGCGGGATGACAGCGTCGGAGACAGCAATCCGTTCCGACATGGGCACGCCAGGATAGAGCCGCAGCGTCTCCTGCAAATGGACAGCCGAGCCGAATCTCAGCCCACCAGAAACATCCGTATGCTGCGGAACCCACCTTAATGACTGCGTTCAACAGCGGCATGTTATCATAAGCTACCGCACCCAGCGTCTCGTTGATCTCCGCCCTAAGCCGTTCTTGAATTGCGCGACTACGTGCAAGCTCCAGCAATGCAAATGACACGGCATTCATCTAAACGCTGGTGGTTCCCGTCAACTTCACTTCTTGAGAAAGACGTCCATACCGCCGTTTCGTGTCCGGCGAGCAGAAATAACGCTGTCTGGCCGGCGATCTCGTCCCCGCTCATTGTACTGTTTCTTGCATCCAATTGGCCGGCGGCGACTGCCCATGACTTTAATAAGTGCACAGTCCTGAGAGAAAAGCTCACGAAGTGATCCATAAATGTCGTTATCAATATCCAGCCCTTTCCTTGCTGCGTCCATCTTATCGCGAATGACCCGGGACCCGAGCTGTTTCGCGAGAAATCTAGTTTTCCAAAGGACTGCAAAGGCACCGGCTGGGAGATAGCTTGCTGCCATAAATACCCAAGACGGTAGGCTTGCTCCAATGGCATCGGCCAGAATGTTTGTAGCAGAAAGGCTGGATACGATTGTGCTACCGCAGAGCTTTAGCATGGAATATGGTCAGGAACCAAGGACACAGTTGAGCACGTTAATTGGAAATAGTTTGATATCAGTTCCTCCTCCACATCGTTGATTGAGACACCGAAGACAACTTAAAGTGTTGTAAGCTACCAGGTCTTGGAGCGCATGTGGCGGATCATCATACCGTCGCATATTGCGCTCAATGTAGCAATCCCCAGGGGTGGCAGTATATCGACCGTGGACCCCGAGGTTGCTTCCAGTCGCTCTGCGAGCTGTGAAAGCACAGTTGATTCACCATGAACCGATAGGTATAGCGGAATAGACCTACTTCATGAGCCAGATTTTCGAACGCAGGTTGATACTTCCGCACAGCTGCAGCATTGAATCCGACATTCATCGCCGCACGGAGTCTTTTGTGAGTATTACCTTTGACACGATTAGTTATATCATTAGGGTATTATTGGGGTGAATGACCGTACCCTGGACATAGCTGAGGCTCTGTCCTCCTTCTGCTAAATAGATGGTGTGGCGGAAAATTGGCGCGTGGTCGAAATTTGTAGTATTTAAGATATACTGTATCGCCACAGGATCGGATATTATCAAACGGTCTTGCTGCAAAGCGAGTGAGCTGGAGAAATGAAGTAGCTGAATGCGAACTGACCCCGAAACACCCCTTGATACGGTAGACTGGCCCATACCTCTTCTGCCACTGAAATTCATGGTCTCCATATTGTAGGGGCAACATCAGCTGAAGCATGTGTCCTGAATGCATCAACCAATTAACAAGAACAAGGTACGCAGAGAGGACTCAGTCGAACCGAAGATCCAGGATGGGAGTGGTGGTCCCACAATACTCGAAATAGTGCTCCTCGGACGAAGAACGTAGTAAAGCGTGGCAATGACGATTATGCTTACACACGCGCCTCCATAGACCGCGTCATATTTCGCGATGTAATCCAAGGTATTGCCCATGAATACGTTCGTGGTGAGTGAGGCGAGGAGATGGAGGGTCGACAATCAGAGTTCGCCGCATTATTAGCTGCCCTGGCATGTTACGAGAGGGGTGTCGCGAGTCCAGATCCGATACTTATCTCCGAACAACTCCCGATCCTACCCCAGACCAGATGTAGCATACTGGAGACACTGGACCTGCAAACACAAACAGGAAAACGGCTTTCTAATCGGTGGCCTAGTCTCAGTGCCAGCCTGTCATGAGTTTCCCGACTTGTCATGACAGTCTGGGACCGGACCAGTCAAATAGGCGGACGCTATGTGCAAGGACCCCGGAACTCACCCGTTCCCACGCTGTTAATCTCGTATGCCGTAGCACCGTTCTGCTTGTACCGCGTCGTACACCCTCTCTCGACGCGACTTTGCTCGCGGGCCCAACCCTAATACATCTCTAATACCCCCTCACATCTTTTTTAATCCATAATTCGACTCCTATGTCTCAAAATAACACACCACCGGCCTGGCCACCTCGATGACTTCATCGGCCTGGAACACCTTCTCCAGCCGCCATTCGCACTCGTGCCCAGCCAAAGACACTGTCCAGCACACCCAACAGCATCTTTGGATCCCCTCGGACCCCATTATCCTCCGTAATGAACCGGAAACTACCCCGCAACGGGTACGAGACACGGGCCAAAACCCCGTCGTATACTCCATTTTCTCTCAACAATCTTGGCTACCGTCACCAGAAGGCATTTTCAATATCGAACCCGGCTTTCCTGAACTCATTCCTTACGCTGGATCCATACAAGTGGACCGCGCTTGCGGTTAAAGCGCGGGCTATATCTATACACTATATCCATACACGGCTGAGGTCCTGAAGACTCGATCACCGATTCTACCCGTGATAAATGATGCGTAAGCAACGTCCACCACGTAGTACTGACAGACCACTATTGACTATAGGTGCTATATAACTCGGGATCAACGAAACTCCTACGGCACAGAAATTCCAGCGGCGGCACATTCTGTAGCGTACACTGCCAATGGTCAGACACATAGGCTCCATGTGGATAGAATATCTGAGCCACATACCGGACTCAGCTGGAACCAGCTGTAGTCGCCTGTAGGTCCCTCGTGGGGCCAGGTCCAACTGGCCACCAGCTGTCGCTAGAATATGCCGTACATCCTTTTAAAGCCCGGCACATTCTGAGTGAGGACTTTGCCGTGCCGGCTTGCACGAAATCTGTTCCGCCGTCGAAGGATCGTGCGCCGCCTATGGCCAAACCCTCAGGACAAGTCGAAACATCATTTTACAAGAGGTTCAAACAATGAAAATTTTATTGCAGGTAAGAAGTACAAGAGATACCGCGTAGAAGGGGCTGCGACATACAGTGCGCGCTACGGCGCTGACGCAGGTCAACTTTAGGAGCTCAGAAAAAGGGAATTTAATTACAAATCTGTACGCCTTTCGACTCGACGGATTGAAAATCGTTGCCGCGCAGCGGCGCGCCCGAACGGAAAAGGGGTCGACCGCGCACGGCCTAGTGCAAAACTCACCGTCGTGGGGGGACACAAGCAGGGCGGCCCACAGCTCTGGCCTTGTTTGGCCTGTTATAACTTCGCACCTTCGGTGGGAGCAATGGGGATTGAGGGTGTATTCACGCAACCTTGTCCTCAATCGGTCAGTTTACGCCTTGAAAGACAGCGCACAACAACGCACCCATCAATTCGCTCCCTATCTGCAACTCTCCCTGTATCTGTTGCACCACAGCAGTGGTGTGCATGAATTTGGCCGTGTCGGGAGGAGGCGGGCGTCGGGTTGGGCGTCGTAGAAGCGGTATGGTGGTGGTACAGAAGTGAGATGTGTTGCGATCAGATCACGGCCTTTGCCGATACACAGCATTCACTAAAATGGCAAGTGCTGTCTTTGATCCAAGCCGGCACTTGAGTTTGGTGGAATGTACCGTGCTTGCTTTGGATGTGCCGGGATCTAGAATGTACCGACCAGGAGTGTTTGACAAAATCTGGCTATATAATTAACTGGGCAACTACGACCCCAGGACATTTACTGATACGTCATACAGACAGTTGCATTGAATCCATAGACGATGGTTGTCTGAAGTCCAATTCAGTACCAAAATGGGTTAGCACGAACAGTCTCCGTTTGCTGACACCAAAAAATGGAAGGGAACGCCTAACAATATCGCTCACTCAGGATTGCCGCGGCGTACCTACAATATCCAATGATTCCAATGCAATGCAATGATGGAACTTTCCATTCAGCCGCCTATGCTCCGCCGTCAAGAGCCGGGCCGCCACGACTCCACGATGCGTATCATGCAGGCACTTGTATTGTATCTACAGAAAATGGTTATATCAAATTTAATCAAAGGGCCAAAGTGGGTTGGGAGCCGATAGTTTCTGCCAACAATAGGATGAGATGCCTAACAATATCGTTAACCTGGATTGCCGTGGCGTGTAGTCCAGCGATGCCTATGCAGGACGTGCCAAGATTTGGGAGGGTATAAAAGTTGGGCTTCATTTAAGTTGCTTGTTCTCCCATTAACATCCCAAGAACACCGGCTCGGTAACGAGTTACAAACTAGCCATGAGAGTCTCTATCGTCAGCCTTGCCCTAGCCTCCATTACAGCTGGTTTCGCGCGCGCACAGAACTGTAATATCGGCGGAGGCACGATTGGCACATGCAAGTACACGAAGGATTGCCATGCGCCGACGTTTTACCATATAGCTGGTGCGTTGTCGTTCCCTTCTTCTTACGGGTTCCCTTCTTCGTTGTCCCTCCTTTAATAAATGAACTGCACTCTTACTCGTTACCTCAGGCCATTGCCCTGGGCCGGTAGACTACCAGTGCTGCGTCAAGTGTTGCTAGCTTGTGTCTCTGGTGCGTTGCCATTAGATTCATGACTGTGTTCGGTGTTTTGGCTCAACACTGACTTACGTGGGATCCCTACAGATAGTTGGCTGCGTCTAAACAAACACGAGGAAGAAAGCATGGAAGGATGGAATATATGTACGTATTGAAAATGGCATGGCATGTACTCGAGTAGGGGGTACACACCAGTAGTATATCATTTGTATCAGACAGTGAACTTGAAATTGTAATATTTCCTGTGTAGTTGTAAATAGCATGGCTCCATCTCGACTCAGCAACGGCCCCGGGTATATTGATATCCTATGTCTTTAATTCAGTGATGCAGGTGCGGGATATCCGAGAGAGGAGATGCGGCAAGGCGACACGCATCAACTCCAACTACACATATGGCTCATTCATTTGGGTACCCCAATGAACCACAGATATAGCTATCTAATCGGATACTTAGGCGGTTCGGCTAGCTTCCGGTGGCCGGAAATTTGGTTAATCGCCGTGTGATTTACCCCGGACCGCTACCGTAGCCATACATGTACAGTAAATTAAGAATCCATCATTATCATCATCATCATTATTTACCGTCATCGAACGAGAACAACCTCCACACACATTGGGCAGTCCCATCCAGTAAATTTCAAGAATCAAACGGCCGCATCGCCCGGATACCGAGGCTTTCTGAAGCCTGCCACAAAACCAGTCGATAAATTCTCCTTAGGATCAATGCTGCCGATACTAGTTCCAAGCCTCGAGCCAGCGTGCCTTTGCTGGCGCAGGGGGATGCTCGTGGTTGTCGTCGTTCTGAATGTGTTCAGGCTGCCCTCCACTGTCACGCCCAGTCCAACGCGCACGATTATGAGCGTAGGCGCGATGCCCTGTGGGAAATTGAACACCCAGTCATGTATAGGATAACATCGAATGGAAGGCATGCATACCATGACTTGAGTTACAATTTGAAGGACTGGTTCCTCGAGCGTAGACGAAAGGCTTGGAAACGAGATCACGATCAGGAATGCCAGTATAGTTGCGGAATAGAGCATCCCGGATTCAACTCTGGAAAGACGTAAGTACGAAGGAACGAATAACAATATGATTATAAAACTGTAGGAAACCCACATGAGCACTATGGCAGATGCATATCGTCGTTGCGCGGCTTCTTCCAAGTACGCGCGAGAATGGTGACTGATCCACCAGATGCGGCCGGCTGCACGATCTTATTTAGCATCGAGTCTCCAGTGGCCACGAGGTGGACTTGCCTGTTAGACCGGTTGCAAGGAAATTGGTAGCTAGAATGACTGCGAATTGCGGGGTTGCGTCCAGAAAGACGTCAAGCCCGCACGCTTCACCTAACGTGAGAACCCGTGAGACACAGGATGAAGAGACACTGACCGGTGCTGGCGATGAGCAGCATTACCGGCAAGACTATGATGCGCCAATCGTGGTTCCAAACGACATAACAGCGGTAAATCTACAAGATAATTGATCAAAACAAGTGGTACTGGTAAAATGCACATACGAGTAGGCCGTCAGCGATAGAACTGCCATCATGTGAGTATCCGAATTAGATGAGAGCTTGATATATATGCCCACTTGTTAATGGCGTAGATAATGTAAGCCGCGTTCTGAATGCTGTCAGACGGGATGTTTGCCAGTTCCTCGATCTCGGCGGTTACCAGGACGAGGATGAGTACGATAAGTATTGTAGAAAAGGTGAAAAGGGCGATTGCTGTGACCAGAAGGACGGTGTTTCCTCGACTAGAAGGCCGGTGGAGCAAGATGTACATGCAGATACAGAAAAGCACGAAGTATATCCCTGGGGATTATGAACCATGAGTCTAGGTCGTTGTATCAGAGGCAACAGACCATAGAAGAACGTCCCGACCTCCCAGCGGTGTCATGAATTTCTCTGGTAAGTACATTCGAAGCTAGAATGCTCACCCATAGCTGACTTATATCATACCAGAAGGCGGATACCATGTCAGTATAGTATGGATGAAGAAGCACCCAGCGTATGAAGAGGCATCCAGCGAAGATTCAAGCAGGAGATTGGCAGAATAACTAGCACTCAGGAACGGGGTCTTGGGGCCGCTTTTTGAGTGGCCCTTATTTGTAACAGGCTATATTGCGGCAATGGGAGGCACAAGGTGTTATGCATCTCGGTGACTCGGTCAGCGCGACGTAGTACTTACGTGGCTGCATATCTTGCATAGCACCTGACAGTTCATTTCTTCGGCCCATTATCTAGCCTCCACACTCGAAAGATACGAGAGCGTGGTGGGCTTCGCGATCTCGTATGAACACTGAACTAGATTGGCACATTTAGGGCTCAAAGCAGGCGCCTGCACAGACATAGTGAATTTCGATTCCCACCAACCACTTGGTCGGATACTAAACTGGATTGGCGCGAATTTTGATAGAGGTTTCTGATCTTTACCCGCCGGACCTTGGAGGCGGAAATGAAGAGAATTGGCACCGACTGAGACTTACGAGATTGGCGCTAAGCGCCCGGTGTGAGACCGTCGACGAAAAGCCATACGTTTAGCGTCAAAGGCTAGAAGAGTACCAGCCAGCCCAAAGCATCAGACAGAACACTGATCCGTTCGATCGCGCGTCGGAGCACAGGAAAATTAGTAATCAACGAAGACGTTGGCAGTAGCCTTACCCTGTCAGCGATGTAAGAACAAATTGCCCAAATAGTCTCCACCTGGACGTCTGGCAAGAAACATTTCGCACTGCTATATTGGATAGATAGATGATTAGTCGCCGATGCATATAGCATTTAGCACCTCATTCGACAGCATTCGATTCACCAGCCGAAGGTAGAACGCCTTCGACGTCATTCTCCGCGGAACCGCACTGGCATACGCCTGAGATGCACTGGCTCGCCAGTGGCAGGGCTGTTCACCGGCAAGAGGAATGGGAAAGAACAGAATCTAGAATCTGTTGGTCCGGCAGTCGCCCGAACGGGAATGGACGAAAGAGCGCCAATATATCTGGATGATCCATGGACAAGGTCCCATGGAGGACCCTTTGTTAAAGAAGCGTTACGGCCACGACAGGATAAGGTCTCTGATGGATTGCAAAATTGGAAAGTGCAGCATCTGGCCGAGGCCTCCAAGATGATTCGAGAGCAAGACGTATGTGGCGTCCGCCGCTGATCCACAAAAGCCAACTACTTGGCGCGCAACTTACGCACCTAGTTCCCGGTGTGTCCCCTCAGTGGGTGACCTTCCAGAACCGTCAGAATATTGATTCTGACACTCTATCAAAATTTCAGGTCCAACGTCCATAAGCCACACCCCCTGTGAAGAAAATAGTGCCCACACGCTGAAAGTACAGATGTTCTGCTTATTATATATTGCGGCTCTCGAAATACAGTTCTGCCTTTCTGTTGACCCCATAAACTCTCCAATCCATCAAGAACTGCTGATAGAATACCATTTTTCCTCCAGAACGGCCGCAAGAATGCCATTGCTCCCATAAGTAAGTTCGTTGATCCCGCTAATCTCCGGATGCCCGAAATGCCCGAAGTGAGTTTGTGCCACCTAACACGTTGACCCAGTTACACGGTTTCCGCCACGCCATCACGTCAGCGCACGCCCGCACTCGGCGCTGACTTGATGCGCCCGCTCCACCTCTCCGCCGCATCCTCCCCGCATTGTGCTCCCGACCTGTCACGTCCGATACTGCCCGCCAGTCCACTACATCTCTCCAAACGCCGCCCGCGCCATCACATCAACGCGCCGCACCACTCCCCGGGCAACTCCGCCGCTTGACACCCGTCGCCTCCCGCCACTGACTCACGGCCCGCGCTCCCGCCCCGCCAGTCCCACCCCCCGGCATTCCCCGAATATGGCTCCCGCCCAATTCCTGCGCTTCGTCAGCGCAGGCAATACGTTCAACCCGCGCGCGTACGGCATCACATCGGCATGTCTGTATACACTTGTTTATCGACGCTTCCCAGCTACATCCACCACAGGCGAGACGTTGTCCGCCTGTGCCGCTCCCCACGGTCCATCCAAGGCCCAATTCCCTCTGTACCAGCTACTCTGAGTCCTCAACCCCCTTGACTAACAATTTTCTTCCAGCCCGCCTCCTCTGCGATCAAAATCCATCTGCGCACGCGGTATTGGCTCATACTGTCCAGACTCGTTCGGAATCGTCCTACAACCACCCACAATGGACTCTACTCCACCACACCTCCATTTCGCTCACGCGCACTTCCCAATACGGCAATAACTGCGGCCTCTATGCCAGTTTTAATCCCATCCGCCATTCTTGTGCCTCCCTGTCCTCCTGGCCCAGCCAAACTTCATACCCACCCACGGGAGCTCTCGGACGATTCCTCTAACCCGCCTCCAAGTCGAAATTTTGGACCACCGATGGTCATCGCCCCGCCAATCGCGCGCCACCCAAGCACCGCCGTCATCTGCATCTCAGCCGCTCGCGTCGTGGTCCTTCTTAGTCGTCTATGTTTGGGGGTCTGGGTAGGGGTGTATTCAAGAGAATAGGTTGGTTTTTGGATGCCACTGGCCCTTCAGGTATGTTGTATGCACTCATATTCTGAATTTCGCCTTTTTTTCGGCTAATCACCCTGACCCCATGCGGATCCCCATGCGCCTCGGGTTTACTGGCCTCACAACGGCTCGCTTGTCTTCATCTCCACGCCGTTGCGCGTACCGCCACACCCGTACGTCCCGATCGCTTCGCCGACGCTGGTTGGCCCATCGACGCGAGGTCCTGGCGGCCTCGGTATGTCCGTTAACTCGTTACTCGCTAATCTGGCCTACTGCATGTTTTCCCGGCCATTGATCGCCGTCGTTTTCGTTTGGGAATTCAGGGAGGAGTGCATAGGAGACGATAGACCACTTTTGGAACGTAGCAGGGGTTCCAGGTGCGGCTAATGTACTTATATCGCCATTTTTCGCTCTTTTTTGGTACTAATCTGCTTGGCGCGTCAATTCATACCGGCTTGGTCTCGTTTTAGCTTCGGTGAGTTGCCCCATGTCCCTATGCCAGGTGCCCCGTTTCTAATGCTGTCAAAGCCCCTCGCTCGGACCCATCTCTTTGTCATCGCCCGTATTGCCACACCCGCGTGTCGGGATCGTTCCACCAATAACCTGGTACGTCCCCACATTTATCCCATTCCATTTTCTGCACGGCTTCTGGTGTCTACCCACGCATTTCACCTCAGGTGTGTCTCCTTATATGCCTCCACCCTGTTTCACTCATCTACACGGACCACCCATTCCTCTCGACGGCCCCGTTTGTCCCATTCCCACGTCATTCCGAGTTGGGCGCAGCTCCGCAGCCCGCATCCATCGCCGCGAAGTGCATCAACAGCGCACTCAAGTCAACGGCAGCTAGGTGTCTCCATCTCGGAGTCACCGCGCGACGGTGACTTGAACCGTGCCCGCTTGTGCATTGTGCGCTCGAATCTTCGCCATATGCAGACTCTGTGGTCTTCAAGATGGTGTGTGGCACACGTGCGCGAGCTATCAGTACGTCTTCAGAATTTTTCTCTGCCTCCCCATCAAGTACTATTATTCTGCTCCAATTGTGACTGGGATGCATCGGAATCCACTGGAAATTGTTGGAATCTGCCTCGGTCAATTTTTTTAACTGCTACGAGACAATTTCTTTATTGTGCTGCGAATAAGCTCTGTAACAAACGAGGACTGTACGTGCACAAGTAGAATCGGTATCATCTAACTCTCACGAAATCCACTGGAAGAGATCGGTTATTGAATTGTTGGCTCTCTGCCGTTTAATCAGTACCGGTATGTGTTGAACGGCCCTTTGAGCCTGTATTCCACCAATTTACAATAAAATGGAAATCTACAGTATACCCGGCTTCAAATATATACATATTTCAACTCTCGTCGCCATTGACTTCCACAATCCCTCCTAACTCCGTGTGAACTGAGGCCGGCGCCACCAAACCTGCTGGCAAACAACATGATACCCTGGCCATCAACATCTGCCAATGGCCGCCGATAACCATTGGTGGCCACCATTGAACTTTCCAGCGGCGTGTATATTACTCTGGAATGACGGAGTTGCCGGTCCCTGGAGTAGGGTCTTGTATTTAATTCTTGTATGTATACCGGTTTATAAACAGCTGTTTATAAACCGGTTTTTAATTGGTTTGGTCCAAATGGTCTGTTTTTAATTATATTCGGAACTCGGGCCGCAATCCTCGCAGTGTTTTTGACTTTCAATTGACTTCCAGTAATTGTCCGGCAGGGGAAAACGGACACACAAAGGAGGAATACAGCATAAACCAAATTTTAAAAGGCATCAAAAGGCACCCGTGCATTTTTTTCGACGGCAATGACGTCGAAATAACGTGCTCAGAATTCGTTTGCAAAAAATATTGCAATCTGAGGCCAATGGCGAGATGTCTTGCAAGGAACAGAGTCGAAGGCACACCGTAGGTCCCAATTTTTGAGATGTCGGCCCTCCCGCAGCTGTTTTTAGCCGATATACCATCCTTGTTTATAAACATGTTTACAAACAGGCTGTTTATAAACAATGTTTACAAACCGGTTTTTAATTGCTCAGGAATTATATACAAGACCCTACCCTGGAGAACGACGAGTGTGCCGTCGTTGCCGGAATCAAAGCTGATCGGCTTTTTCCCGGTCACGTTCTCTGACATGATCGCATCACTGACCTTGTGAACGTCCACGCTTCCACTGACCAGCGAGTATTCGTGCAGTATTCACGCAGATCGGACCACTGCTGTATGTTCTGCCATCAATCGTTTTTTTCAAAACAGTCCCGGGCGACCTGCACCACATTTCTCGAGTCTTGAATCTCAACTCCCGGTCCTCCTTTGTTGAACTCCAAGTCTCACGCTATCTCCCTGGACTTCTCATATCTCCTTCAAATTTTTTTTGCCACCACTTGGCATTTTCTTGGCCAATCGTGTCTAAGCACCGGCGCCGCTGCCGCGTACCTGCAGATCGCGCACAAGACCCCTCTAGACGTCTCCTTCCTGACCATGCACTCGAAGGCTTGACCTATTTTCTTGCGCTTCGTCTCCTCGATGCGTCATTCAGAGAGCTGTCACCTCTTGTCACATGGGTTCCACTGTCCATCACTTTGCCGACCCTGTGGCACATCTTATCATAGGGGTGGGTTTTGCTTGGGAATCAAATTCAACAAGTTGCTAGGGCATCCAACCGTCCGTAATAAAGTTATGGCATAAAATATTGACGAGTCACTGACTCACGCGGCCAGAATTGTATCTGCCCGTTACGACAGCAATTGATTTTCATTGAATGTCCCTGGGGTATTGACTCTCAGCATTTTTTTTCGAGATTTAAATTGATTGTTTACCCGTAGGGCTGTGCAACTGCGCCACAGCAGGCTGCAGCTCCGTATAGGGCCTACCCTGTGAAACCCGTCTCAAAACGGTAATACTTCAAGTAAGAATCCACCATACAGAACGGGGGCGGAACCGTTTTACGGCACGTCGCTTCCTCATCTTACGGGATGTTTTAGTGTTCTAGATATAACTTTGACACCAATGTATAAAGGCAGCGGTAGATCTACACCCTCATTCACCATTCTCTGCCACCGTCATGCCTGGAGTTAGTGCCGAGGAAGCAATCGTGGTCAAGCTTTTTCTCGGTTCATGGGTAGGCTTTCATCTTCAAATTCCTAATAGCGAAACTGACGCAAAACGGCCAGCTCACTGGTTCATGCCTTGATCTTGTCCTTATGGGTGTTCTGTCCTGCCAGGTGGGTCCTGTTCACCGTACGGCTTTCTTCGACTCCTAACAATAAACAGTTCGTCAACTACTACAACTGGTATCGGGACGACGGCCGAGGCCTTTGGATTGTTGTCGCAATTCTCTGCCTCCTAAACGTGCTCAAATCCGTCGGATGTTTGTGTGTACTTCTTTGGCCCTCCTTCGGACGCCTCTCATATATTTCAGCGCCTCTTTGTGGATCTTTTTGATCAACCATTTCGGAGATATACAGTACGACCTCCAGCTCAGCGCCACAGGATGGTGGGATACCGCTAATCCCTTAATGGTACCCGATTTTTGACTTTCCCTCTCATCAACGTACTCACTCGCAGTCAATTTGCTTTGTAGGTAGCAATCCTTGACTTCTACGTGCAATGCTACTTCTGCACTCGTCTTTGGGCTGTCTCCAAGAGGTGGTGGGTAGCGGCGCCTATTTTCATCTTGTTTGTTTTTGCTCTGTTGTCCATGGCTATTGGGGTACGCCACACATCGCATCCATCGCCGAATGCAATAGGTTTTGATAACTATCGCAGACATACTACATTGCGACCTTACAGCTACAGCAGGTCACAGACTGGTGTAAGCATTTACCGACCCCCATATGTATGCAGCACTCACACCTATTGCAGTTGCTGCACATCTCAGTTCTGTATTCGGTAAGTACAATTCTGGCGAAGGTAAAGCTGCTGTGGATTAAAATTATCGCCAACCTATAGCTGGGGATGTCATCCTATCTGTGACGACGGCGTACTTCCTGATAAAAACCAAAGAGAACGCCCTCACCCAAACTGCAGAACTCATTCAATCTCTCATACGTCTCACCTTTCAAACTGCCACTCCAGCAGCCGTCGTGTGAGTCCTTCATCTTCCCTGCCAGCCCGACCGACCCTGACAAAATTATATGTCGCACCAGTGCCATGTTCAATCTCATCTTTTCCCAAATGTACCGCACCAACCAACCACTGCTTGGATACGTCGAAATCGCATTTAACCAAGTGCTACCAAAGCTGTACGCCATTTCGATGATGTACACGCTCAACGCGCGCCGCACGATACGTAGCCGCGTGTCAGGCAGCCGCAACAAAAGCAGTAGTGACGGACCGTCATTGGGCGGGCGGGTGCAACCGCGCCACCCCAACGTAGGCAGCGTTCTATACACATTTCTGCGGGACCTGTTGACTGAGGATATGCTGCATTATAGGGCGATGTGGAACTAGGCCGGATCGAGGTGGTTACTCAGAGGGAGACTACACGGCATGTCGATGTAGGTGTTTGTGGTGTTGGTTTTCAGTCAGTTCAAGGCCATGCTGAACTTGGCTGTTCGAACCCCAGGTGCTCGCCTCGACGCACTCAGTCGAAGACCGCAAGCTTAGACTTTCAAATCCAGACCAGAAAATTTACGGCGTCTCGGCGCAGTAAGCAGGGAGAGGTTGTTCGCAAAGAGCAAAGCGCAATGTAGGATAGAACGGTTACGAATTAAGGAATATAACTGTCCGCTAGCCATCCCTTGTCAGACCTGGACCTAAGTTGTGCAAAAAAAGCTACACAGGCCCAAATACGACTCAAAGCTCCGCTCCGTGCCCTGCAATATACTGTCTAGATCTTGTCTAGATCACAGTCAGTCATTATTACTGTAAAGTTCATAAATATATCGTCAGCGGGCTTCGAGCCCACAGAGATTCTGAGGGTCAGAAAGACCCGCAAGGAAAACCACATGCCGAATGACTTTACGGGGGTACTGCCAGTGCGATCGACCGAGATTCTGAGAAACCTTGGATCGCAAGTCGTTACCAAAGGCTGGTGACCCCTCTGTAATGAGCCTATTGTGATGTACAAGAAATCTTAGCAGGACGAGTTCCTTTCTGTGAGCTATAGTGGAAACATCCGCCTGTCGAACCTATTTGGATGCTCGAAAACTTCTGAATCGGAAAATGCAAGAAAATCTTAACAAATGAAGGTTTGGCTACGAGACTGACTAAACTGGCTGAAGATTGTACCTAAATTCTGTTTATCAGTCCACGCGAAAATCCGAGACAACCAGCTACTCAAGCTACAAGCTAGTTTAATTGCGTCCTAGTGCTACCGCAGCATTTGACCACACTTTGAGAATCTTAGAGGATATTGAGTCATGAAAATCTAGAGCCTTGAAATGTACAGCTGTGTCTGTCCAACATCGGAGGATAGTTTTCCACAATATGCTTTTTTCTGGCCGGAACTTTTATTTGTAACCAAGGGATACCAATCGGAAGATGCCGAGACAGGGCGGAGAGAGGGTGGGTAACTGTGCCTCGGGTAGTGAGAAGGCTTGGACCTCCTTTCTGCTTGAAGTTGTTACCCATCCACGAGTCGACATCTCAGGCCCGCTGATGGGTACGTGGCTATGAGGCTATGGCTCTATCAAACGCTACTGGTTGCTATCCAGCAACTGGTCATTTGCCAGATGTGGTCGAAGGGCGCGAATATAGGGATAAAAATGGTGCCCCACGACGCTGGGAATATGGCGGCTAATAGTGGCGGATCGGCCTCGAGATATTGCGCTCATGGCGGGAATGAGAAAAGGAATGGCCGCAGCGGGACCTATCCGTGCACTGCACGTACGCGACATTAAGTGCGTGCGGTGCACGGATAAATCCCGCAGAAATGTGTATAGAAGGCTGCCTACGTTGGGGTGGCGCGGTTGCACCCGCCCGCCCAATGGTGGCCCGCCACTACTGCTTTTGTTGCGGCTGCGTATCGTGCGGCGCGCGTTGAGCGTGTACATCATCGAGATGGCGTACAGCTTGGTGATCTCTATGATAGACGGCGATAGCGCCATAGAGCCATAGCTATAGAGCTCCATAGCGTTCAGTAGCCTTGTTCTCCATAGACCTTCGAGCAGCACATGTTATTTGCTCATTGTTGCCAGGCGCTCCCATTGATCATGGATAGCCGATAGCGCTCATTTATCGCTTACTTGAAGAAAGACATAGGGTAAGAAAAAAGATGTTCATTCAAAAATACACGAGCTGATAAAAACAATGGGAAAAATTAGGCCCGTTTTGCGCGTGAAGTACTAAAGGGTCGACAGCTTGAAGATGAGAAGAGAGGGCTTGAAGTAGAAGCGTGTTTGGGGGGCATTGGAACGGATATTGACGAGCTTGGATTCTCGATACGCTCTTGAAGATCTTCTCAGTTTGAAAAATGGCCAGCGTCTGAGCTAGCAATAGATTACAAGTTTATTTTTTATTTTTTTTTAAGTTAGTGGTACGATGTTGTCCAAAGGACAACTAACAATAGGTTATCCTCCCTGGGACACGTAATGATTTGGACGAGTTGAAACCTCCGAGAGTTCAAAAAATATTTCCACTCTGAGGAAATGCATTACACACTCGACAGTGTGAGACTCAACGCCAGTTAT
This sequence comes from Mycena rebaudengoi, assembly GCA_029282285.1. Taxonomy (NCBI): domain Eukaryota; kingdom Fungi; phylum Basidiomycota; class Agaricomycetes; order Agaricales; family Mycenaceae; genus Mycena; species Mycena rebaudengoi. Next base: position 191,219 of record JARJCX010000018.1, read on the forward strand.
CGATTTCGGCCTCGCCGACCAGCGGGCGGGGACGGAATATTCCTCTCCATACTTTAGACGGTTCGTAAGATTCATGTCAATCTCAAGGCGCGCGCTTAGGTTCTTGAACCATCGGTTTCGGACCTAATTCAACGTTGGCGGCTGGCCATCTCGGCCGATGACACATTCGCAGCGCAGCTTCCATATAAGGTGCGCCGACTCAGATATTAGAATTTTATATAGTCTGGAAGCGCCCGTGTGTTATTTTTATCGTCGTTAAACACGAACAGGCCGCAGCCGAGTGCCACCCCAACTGATGGGGCGGGCCATATTGAGTATTTTCTGTGCCATGACTGACAACAGATTTGAGGCATCCTGTTTCGTCGACCCTCTTCCCATCAGGAACGTGTCCCGCAAAATTGTGAGCATCCCCGATTGGGTAGGGTACGCGGGACGGGCACGGTTCAAATTCTGAAGTGCGCCTTGAGTCGGCCGATCGAATCTGCGAAAACCCAAAATAGTCATCATTTTATTGTGACTTTCCACCTTTTTCACACCCGTGCTGATGTAATTTGGGTCTATCTCGAGCTTTGTATACTCGAATATTGCCCTGAATGCTTGTTCTTACCTTGTTCTTACCACATTTTCATTTTTGGCACGTTATGCGCCATCCACCGAAGTGTAAATATGCCTGTTTCGAGGGGAGCTACATAGACAACAACCACATTCTCAAGCCAAGAGGTTTTGACGCGGGAATTGCCGCGCCTGACGCGCACTGACGCGGCACCCATCAGATGCTTTGGCAGCATTGGAATACAACCTCAGAGCATGAATGGTATCATTTTAATTGATAGAAATAGACTTCTGGGTTCAATGTGGGCCAAAATGAGTTACATCTACCGGAAAATCTGAGTGCAGTGCGGTAAAATGTAAGTCAAACGAGGTGAAACAACTTGTTGCAGACCTCCATTCATTCATGGTCAATTTTTAGAACCATTCGAACTCCACTCAATCTCGAGAAAACAAGCCGCATCAGTCGTATCAGCTGCGCGTCAATATCCGGTTGCCGTTTTGTGCCGCGCGTCAACATCGTTTTCTCGCGTGTCACTGATTATGAAACTCTAAGAACTTTGATTAATCACTCAGTGTCTCAACGTGAAACTGTGTTTAAAAACTGTTCTGTTGAACACTCTATGGCATTTTCTAGGTTGTGACGGACCCTAAGAGACGGTCAATGTGTTTGAATCGGTGATCACAACTAAAACAGTGTTTGGAAAATGCGCGTTTAAACCATTTTGAGTAAACCGGGATGAACAGTGTTGAACCATTGACACAAAAAGGGAAAAATACAGGGGGGATTGAACTCATGACCTCGGAGATCCCATGCGGGAGGACATGAGCAGAATCAGAGCCACCACCACTGTGCCGCAGGACCATTGACAAGAACACTTCTTTAAACCTGTCTGCTTCATATCTTCAAGTCAACATAATTTTCCCCGCTGTGCTTTTCAAGCTGCACATTTATTATCTTGAATGAATAGAGTGGTTGGTACGGAGCACTTGAAAACTTCAGTAGACTTCAAGTTGAGAATTTGCATTCATATCCATCTATTTCACAAATTGAGTGAAATCAAAGAGAGAGCTGAAAATTACATTAACCAACTATGTGTGGTGCGTAAGCAGTAGGCTTCGGGTTATTAGACTTTCCGGAACCTGACTAGTGACTGAGCAAGTCTCTTGGAACACATTTGAGAGGATGGTGCAACAACACAATAAATTTTACTTGGGATGCTGAATGCATCGGCGCTATTTAGTCACTTAAATTCGGTTTGTTGTGCTCCTTGGCTCAGTGCTTATGATGTGCTCTGCAAAAATATGTTTGTCCCTATGGCCTCTGGTTCGAATTCCGTTATGTCATCCCTTTTTTGTTTCACTTCTGAACAGCGGTTCAAAATGAGATCAATCAGAACATTGTTTAAACAGCAATTCACGTTGAGACGCTGATTGATTAATCAAAGTTAATAGGGTTACTGACTGATTCGGCCCGCGCGTCAATGATCCCATCAGCGCGTCGACATCAATTTCCCGCGTGTTATGTTCAAATTTAAAAGGTTCGGTTGACTCTGGGATTGCTTCCGCGCGGCGTCTCAATTATCTACTCTGCAATAGGGATCTCTGGGTTAGATACTATTGCTACTCGGTTTCTGCGCCACAGCTTCAAGGACGCCTTTGAGTCCATTCTCTCTCCAGTTCACCAGTATGGTAATTGGCATGTAATAGTGATATCCACAATTTGCTTGAGCGCAGCGGTCAGAATCCTGCATTTTTGCAAGAAAATCAGCCGCTTTAGAATCATTGTCTTTTGCCTATTTCTGAATTCCGATGAACCTGCCACTCCTTCCGCACAAACTCCAAGAATCCCTACCTTGACATCTGATTCAAGCTCAATGTTCGCAAGCTTCCAGAGAGACATCGGACCGCCTAGGACACCATTCTTGCGTGATCTTGATAATACTCTCCAATCTTTCTTCATCGCTCTTTCGTTCGAGGACTGACGACGAGTACATTACCGCCTTGGTCGGATCACACGTTTTTTATTCGAATAAATCCTTGCATGCAATAATTTGGGATGAAGCATTGGGTTTATCATTACCCGTTTTGTTTAACTTCAACGCAATATTTATTTTGATCGCCTCTGCCGGAGCGTAGCGAAGGCATATCTTGTCCGGCAAATGCTTTAGAGCTCTTTCAGCTCCTATCAAAAAATGATCACACGCCCTCGGCCTCCATCAAACTCCGTGGTACTCATGGATACTAATTAAAATGCACCGTTCCCGACGCGACGGTACATAGTGGGTTACTCCCGACCCAGACATTACAGCACGGGAGAAGCACGCAGCGAAGCTTGGCGATGACAGCGTCGATCCTTTTTTTTTTTTGGCTCGCTAAGTGGCTCGCTTATTACGGTCTCGTGACTGTATATAATTATAAACTGGCACCTTTGGAGCCAACCATTTAAAAGCCGGTTTATAAACCGGTGTTTAAAACAATGTCAATAAACTGGATTAATAACAGAACCCTAGGAAAGTAGCATTTCTACAAGAGGGACTAAGATTTTTCCTGGGTGAGAACAAGCCCTAGTACAGAAGTAGTGGTAGCAGTACCATAGCGCAAGTTACCACGCCACGGCTTTTGCGGCTCTCAGGTTCGACTACGGCATGTCGTGAATCAGGAGATGGCATGGGAACAAACTATTCCTTCTGGAGTTGCTTTGGTGGCCGGCCTTAATTTGTTTTTCCGACCCTGTACGCCTCAATTCTGGATAGTGGGTACCTTGTTTTAGTGGTGGCCACATCGGCAGGAGCTCTTTGGAGAAACGCGCACATACAGTAGACCCTCAAAGAACTTCAGGGTTGAGGGTCTTCCGGCAAGCCCTTGCTCATTTAGGAGTTGTGATGACACCCAGGCACGGATTTCGTACGCTGCTAATTCCACCGCTTCGGCTTCGACTCGGAGAAGAGCGTATCTGAGTTGCTTGAAAAACCTATAAGATGGCCCCACGAATCCGAGGTCAAACCAGGTCCACGATGTTTGCCTCAGCATTAGCGACTATATCCCTCTTCAGCGGTGTCGGCCTGTGTAAGCTGTACGAGAACGTCGCAGACCTGCCTAGTCTGCACTATGATTTCGTCATTGTTGGAGGTATGTCCGTTCCGTGCAGCTTAACGTTGATCTCAAAACCAAACTCATTTTTTAGGTGGTACAGGGGGCAATACCGTGGCAAACCGCTTGACGGAAGACCCCAAAGTATCTGTTCTAGTGCTGGAAGCCGGGCCGTCGTAAGTATCTTCAAGGTTCGACCCATCCGATGGACTACCACTAATTGAGAACAGGAATGCGGGTGTCCTTGACGCACAAATCCCATTCATGTCGAATGATTTTGCAAACGCTGCTGGCCCGTACAGCTGGAGTATGCCGAAATCCCTAGTGCCGGAGATACTAATTAACAGTGGGCAGATTACACCACGACACCGCAGGCGGGAGCAGCGGGCCATGTCTTCAACTACCTACAAGGTGGGTAGAAAGCACTGTAAGGCGATGTGGCATGGTCTGAACAATGTACCAGGGCACCTATTGGGGGGGAGCAGCTCGCACAGTAGGAGTTTCCTTCATCTAGAGGCTAGTGATCCGACATATCAATTAATAAATGAACAAAAGATGGCATGGCGTACACCCGTGGCGCAGCAGCCGACTTCGACCGATATGCAAAGCTGACGGGAGACGATGGGTGGTCTTGGAAAAAAATATTCCCTTATTTCCTAAAGGTATGTACTCAATGCGGCATTTCGCGCAAATGTTGACCCCCATTGACACTAGAACGAGAAATGGACTACACCAGCCGATAACCACGACACGACGGGCCAATTCAACCCCGCTGTTCACGGCACGAGAGGACCTGTATCGGTCAGCATTGGCGGCTACTCCTGGTCTGATTTCGAGCAGCGGGTGATACAGACGACGAAAGAGCTTCCCGACGATTTTCCGTTCAATTTAGACATGAATTCTGGGAAACCATTGGGAATCGGTGCGCTCAACAGCTATCACTCTCACGAAATTAGTTACTGAAAAACCAAGTAAGGCTGGCTGCAGTATACGATTGGTAATGGGGAGCGCAGCTCCTCTGCGACGGGATACTTGAAGCCGAAAGTTATCCAGCGACCGAATCTTGATGTGTTGCTACATGCACAAGCGTCGAAGCTCGTCAATTTCACGCACACAGGCTCACCTCACTCACCTCGCTCACCCGCCTTTGGAGGGGTAGAATTCCGGCATGGTGCGTCTCTTGCATCTGTGCCGTTCGGTGTCTCATTGGCTCCGCAGGACCCTCGCTCTTCGTCGCAAGAGCGTCGAAAGAGATTATTCTTTCCGCGGGAACGATCGGTACCCCACGCATCCTGTTGAACTCTGGAGTCGGGGATCGCAATGCCTTGCAAGCGCTGGGAATTCACACAATGTTGGACCTTCCGAGCGTTGGGAAGAACGCATCGGACCACCCTTATACTGGTCTGACATGGGCAGTGAACTCAAACAGGACGGCCGACTCGCTCTTCCAGAATGCCACGGTCTTCAACGAGGCGCTCGCGCAGTGGAAAAAGTCGCGCACAGGGCCGTTGGTGGACTCCGACCCCGGAACGCACGCGGGGTGGCTCCGGTTGAGCCCGGACTCGCCTGCGTTTGCTGTACATGCGGATCCGTCTCCCAGCGTAGATGCACCCCATTTCGAGATTTTGTTCCAGCCATCGGGGCTGGGTGCCCCCGGCAATTCCATCAGCCTCGCAATGGCCATGATCAGCCCCGTCAGCCGTGCGTCCCTGTTTTGAATCTTGCCTGTTGGTTGGATCGATCCTGGATTAACCTTCGCTCGTTCAGGCGGCTCGGTATCCCTCAGCAGCAATGACCCCTTCGCCCCGCCGCTCGTCGATCCCGGGCTGTTCGCCAACGAATTCGACGCACTCGCGCTCGCCGAGGGCACTGACCTCCTATTCAAGTTCCTCAGCGCGCCCGCGTGGAACCACGACGGCTACCTCGGCGCGCCGGCGGTTGACCTCACCGCAATGACCGCCGCCGAGCGGGTAGACTTCGTCCGTAGCCACGCGGGGCCTGGGTATCACATCGTCGGGACGGCGGGCATGTCCCCACGCGGGGCGCAGTACGGTGTCGTGGACCCGGACCTGAGGGTGAAGGGCATTGCGGGGCTCCGTGTTATCGACGCGTCCGTTCTGGTAAGAGTTATTCTATTTTAATGGAGGTTTCGGGAATTGACGAATTGAATCGCAGCCGATCGTGCCGGCGGGGCACACCCAGGCGGCGACCTATGTGGTTGCAGAGCGCGGCGCGGATATGATCAAGCAAACGTGGAAGTAGCGTGCATGTTATACCGACATTATTCTATTTTATTAGTGGAATTCATCATTATCAGTGGGTATCCTTCAACAATATACATGTTTCACAGAAAAAACGTTCCTTGAACCGTGAACAAGATTTCCTCAGCTACTGTTAATATATGAGATATGTCGCGTAAGGCTCCACTCATTTAGTTTTCGTGTATGGATCTGGGCACACTAAACGGAAACGGTATCTAAACAGTTTAAAACAGTTTACAAACCGTATTTTTGTAGGGTTTATTTCCACTCTGTCCTTGAAATGGGTTTCAGTTCTAAATATGTTTGAGGATCATTGATATGTTCAACGATTGTTCCGAAGTGTGCAGGAGACGCAGGGGACGGCGAGCGGCGTGAGTAGGAGGCCACCATCACAACACGTGTATACATCCGAATGGGGAATATTCACTTTCATCCCGTCACCACCCGGCCAACTGGCGGTCTTGATTGATTCTACCGGGCGTGATGCCAGGGAAGCTGCATTAAGTATTAGTTGACCCCTGAGATTCACTGGTAAGACCCCCAAGGCTGGCCGAATTCTTCCTACCGTTTAAACCGTTTACAAACGGTTTGTTTATCATTTAGGCCGTTGCGTACACTAAACGGAAATAAAAACGGTTAAAACCGTGTATAAACGTTTATACACGGAAACGGTTGGAGCCTTAATGTCGCGCGCGCCGATGAAGTGCGCCGAGGCGTGGGTACGCGTCACGGCGGCGACGTGCCTAAGAGGACGTGGATCTGGAAAGGAAATGGTCAGCGGCGAGACGTGCACAAATAACATGAAAAAGTGGAAATATGAAAGAGGAGAAAGGAAGAAAGAAATATCCAATGGAAAGAAAGTGAAGGAGAACGAGGACAGGTAGACAAAGGGCGAAAGAGCAGAAGTAGTGCCAGGGGTCCGAGAGTCGTGGTAGATGTGTGAAGAAGACAATCAAGAAGACTGAAAAAAGGAGGAAAATATCGGCGGGGCCCCTTACCCCAGAAAAAGAAGCGACGTCTCGACAAGGCGAGCAGGAAAAGAAAGAAAGTATGATGACGAGAAAAGGATGAGCATGGACGTACGGGTTTCCTTCCCGAAAAGACAATCGCCGCGTCGGCTGAAAACGGGCGTGCACGACTTGGCTAACCGTGTTCGAGACGGAACTACAAGTACCAGAAGGCCGTAAGTAAATTGTACATACTAAGAAGAGGGGGAATCTCAACTAAAGAGAACTGCACGGCCACGAGAATTTTGACAAGCGCTCCTCGATCGTGTGGAAAGAGGAGAACTGGGGGTGCTTTCAACAACGCATTGACGAAGGAAGAGACAGATCAGACAAAAGCCTACCAAGTCGTCATACTGCATAACGGATGTTTCACAGGGCAGGACCGTCGGGACGTGGCCACTCCATTCCTAAGTGGACTATATTTCAATAGAATGAGTCCCGAAGTCAGAGAGTGAGCGGAGGGAGGGAGGGACGAGGGATGTGACTCGAGGGGGTGTTACTATGTACACCAACTACCCTAGACGTTCAGCCGAGCGCGCGTAGTGCGGATCAGACCGGACCGTCTGGGTTACCGAGACAGGACGAAGTATGTGAGGGCATCAGTGTCATTGTATTTCGGAGTTTGAATTTCCTTTGTCTCAGGTCTGCCACTCACCCACACAATAAAAATGTCGTGTTTCCCCTCCGTCTTTATTCTGTATCTGTATCCACTTTCTTTACATCTCCCCCAACGACACCATGAAATACCCACAACTCCCGCTCTTCGCCTTCCTCAGCGCGCTCCTCGTGCTGATCCCGCTACCGTGGCACTGGCGCGCGCACAATGTTGCCATCTGCGCGCTGGTCTTCTGGCTGTTCGTCGTGGACGTCTCGTACGGCGTCAACGCTATCGTCTGGGCGGGGAACGTCCGCGTCGTCGTGCCCGTGTGGTGTGATATCAGTGCGCTCTTTCTCTCTTTTTCTACGCGTACTGGCTTCTAACATGGTACCCAGCAACGAAGCTGAGTGTCGGCACGTCGTACGCACTGCCACTGTGCACGCTATGCATCTGCAAGCACCTCGAGCTCGTCGCGTCCGCCCGCAAAGTCCGCATTGACGGCGCTGGCACGCGGCGCCGCATGATTTTTGAGAGTATTGTGTGTTTCTTGGTTCCTATCCTATTCACGGTTGTCCGTGCGTACTCTTATACTTCCAACTCCTGCAATCTCTAATCATCCAATAGACTACACCGTGCAAGACCATCGCTTTGACGTCATTGAGAATATCGGCTGCCAGCCGGCCCTCTACGTCTCCCTCCTGTCCATCCTCTTCGTCTCCTTCCCACAGCTGCTCTTCTCCGCTACAACTCTTGTCTACGCCCTGCTCGCGCTGCACCACTTCCTGCGCCGCCGCCTAACGTTCGCCGCCCACCTGCAGCCGCACGGGCTGACGCCGCACCGCTTCCTGTGCCTCGTCGCCATGTGCGTCGTGCAGACGGCCTGGGGCGCCGCGCTTGCGTCCGTGAGCATTTGGCACACCGTTGTACGCGGCCTGCGCCCGTACACCTCGTGGGCCGCCGTGCATAGCGGCTTTTCGCGGGTGGACGTTTTTGCGCAGCGCGAGATCCCTGAGCACGATTATGCGCTGATGCTGCTCTCCTGGTGGGCGGTGCCCGCGGCGGGCTTTATCTTCTTTGCGTTCCTTGGGTTTGGGGAGGAGGCAAGGCAGGCGTATGCGCGTGCGTGGGCAAAGATTACAGGCGTCAAGTCGCAGCCGATACGGGAGGATAAGGGCGATGTGGGCGACCGCAGGTGGGCTTTCTTCTCGTTTCTATTTGTCCGCGACCTGAATATCCATCCTTTCGTCCATCAGCACCACCGCACCGCGCCGCTCATTCCACCTCAACGCGCACGTCGCCTCATCGCCCTTGCCGCCGAAATTCATATCACGCGAGACCGACGCGGAGTCGGTTTCCACCGTGTCGTGCTACTACTCCGCGCCGCCACCCACACGTCCCACCACGACGGACATCAGTGTCTCGGACTCTTTCCCCGCCTCGCGTGCGCCGTCGCTGTTCCCCGTCTCCCCGCTAACACCCGCCTCCACCGCGTACTCCCACGGCGACCTCGACGCGCTCCCGCCCACGCCGTCCTCGTTCGCTTCTTCCGCGTCTGCGGCGTCGCGCGCGCCGGCGTCCCCCCTGTCCGGCGCATTCGTATATGCGGGGCCCCAGTCGTTCCCCGCCTCCCCAGCCTCATTCGCCTCCACCACGTACTCCCACGGCGACCTCGACGCGCTCCCGCCCACGCCGTCGTCCTTCGCGTCCTCCGCGTCTGCGGACTCGAACGTACCGGCTTCCCCCGTGTCTGGCGCATTCGTGCACGCAGGCGCGGATGCCCTCGGCTACGGACACGGATCGACGCCGTGCGCGAGCGTCGCGTCATATTGCTACGCCGGCGCGCTCCCACCCGCACGCCCATTCAGCCCGCCGTCCGTGGGCCCCGTTGGCGCAGGGGCGCATGCGGCGGGATGGCCCGACGCGATGTACCGCGTGAGCGTGACGGTGCACCGGCAGCGGAGCGTCGACTGGGTGGTGTGAGCACGCTGTTGTTCTCGTTCGATATTCCCGTCGATGTCCAGCTTCCCTCGTCCCATTGCCCTTCGTTTCTTGCCTTCATTTGCCTTCCGTCATGACCACATCGCCTTGCTATCGCACCCTTTGTATTTTTAGCCTCATGAATTGAATGGAATTGAATTCCTCTTCGGATATGAAAATTCGAAAGGCGCGGGGATGAAGTAGGATCCGCGGTTGCCAGATGTGGTTGCCATCAAAAATGGTATGATCGAGACCAGATTTTGGAACTGGAATTACGGATTTCAGACCTGGTAACCTACATCGGTACGAGGAATACGTACTGTACGCATTTGACCACAAAATAACCGGACTTTATCGTATCTGTTCGGAAGGATACGGATCCGAACGCCAAACACGATCTTCAAGTTCTATATCTCAGAGTCAAGAGCGACTGCCAGTGAAAGTCAGGGAGTTGGTAGAGCTCGTAAGCAAGAAACAGATCCCGCCGTAGATAAAGCGCCTTGTGGTGGAGATCGGCATGAGCGACGTTGATGATGAAGATGTGGAAGTACGCTGGTGGGCCCGCTGCGATGACTTTGCTCCTAACATGGTTATAGGTTCCATTTGTTGTAGTCAAGATTTGAGATATTATGCGAATGTGAAAATATGTGTATTGCGTTCAGTTACTTTCTAACTGAGTGCCGATAACCGTGAATCGAGTTTACGAAGAAAACCATCAGGGCACTTGGAAGTAGTGGTTCGAAAACTTTGAAGACACCTGAAGGAGGCAAAAACCATCCGTTCAGGTGCTTCCAGCACTTCCCGACCCGTCCAGCCAAGAACCGTCCACTCAAAGGTATGCGGAGACCAGAACACAAAAATTTGGACTTTGGAGTGTGGATGTGACCATCAACGCAAGATAGTCAAAGGTTTTGAATACGAGTAAATTGAGAGCGACGGAACAGAGTCGACAGACGCAAGACTCTGTTCGCAGTTCTAGAAATACCCTGCCTCCTCTACACAATATCCTCCACCCTGCTGACATCCCCAGCGACCGCACCCGTCGGCACATCGTACGCACCAGGTATGGGACCGCGAGTGTCCCCGGGCCCGAGGATCGTAACCTGCGCGTCTGAGCGCGGTCCAGGCATCACACCAGTGCGCAGGAAGGCGCGGGCTATGTCGCCGGCCAGGGCTGCGGGGCCAGGTGGGACTTCAAAGACCGAAAAGAACATGATTAACTCTGTGTGTGCGCGAAGAATGGGAAGGAGACCGACCGAGGAGGCTGGTGTGATCGTCGCCGTGCCGGATGACCAGTGTGGACTCGGGGGCTTGTTGCCACGCAACGGTCGAGAGTTCTGTAGCTAGGCTATACATACCGCAACATTTAGAACCAGCAGTAAGAGGCAGAATGAGCTGTCGCGCGCACTTCAAGTCAAAGTCGGACGTCATCCACATCAGTTTAAGCTGCGTCGGCAGGGTGGTGCGTTCCGGGACGGGATACGGCCAGACGGAGCACTCGAGCATGAATTGCCAGTCTTGCGAGTAGATAATTTGGAAGGGGTCGTTCTGAAGGGAGGAGGGATGGGTAGATCGAGATGAGATTGATGCATCCAGAATACACGGTATTAGCAACTCACGTTTTGCGCATTAAGGCTGAGGTTATTCCATCCCGCGAAGGTCTTGAGGTCGTCATCGATTTCTGAGAGAAAGGGTTTAGTCGGAAAAAACGAGATGGACAGGAAAAGAATCAACTCACGCAAATCCGAACAAAGGAGGGGAGTCAGAACCGTGTCACGAGAGTCAAACTGAGGTTGATATGCGAGCAGGCTTGCATCCCCGTGAAGCGACGCGTTCAGGGCATTCTGAGCATTCCAGAAAACAAACCAGTTCCTGGGAGTCAGTCAGGCCTAAGGCAGGACCGAGCGGCTCACATTGAATAGAGGAAAGTCGGGCGTGGTACCCATCCAAAACGCCACAGCCTGGCGAAGATCCGTGGGTGTGACTGGGGAGTTGCAGCCGGTGCTGGGGCCGCAGCTGGGGGCGGGGAGCGGCGCTTGCATGGCTTGCGCGAGAACCGTTTCCCAGGCCTATGCATCGCACTCTTCCGTCAGTGTGTTTGGAGCTGACGTTGGCGTATCCACACACCTTGATGACGCTGCCGTTACCTTGCCCATGGAACGGACAGGAAGGATCGGTGAGACAGAAGGCGTCCGAGCGCTGAACCAGGCGGTTGACCGCGCCGACTTGGAATGAAACAATGCTTTGTAGATCCTATGTAGGTGCGTCTAGTCATGGAGATGAAATCAAAGATTTCAGAACATACAATACCGTGTGGAAAGACTGCATCAAGAACGAATCGGTCGACGCGCTCGGGGTAGGCCGCTGCGTAGGCCATGCCTACGAAGGTGCCACTGGCAGGCGGAATTAGAACACGGAGGGAGTTTTGTGATAAAGGCACTCACTACGATACTCCCATAAGGCTAACCTTTTTATACCCCAACGCAGCGCGCACCAAATCCCAATCCTGGATGACCTCCACCGCACCGAGGTGTTGCATGATCCCGGGCGGGGTGCTGTCCCGGATAGCCGCATCGAAGAAGTTCTTCATGGCCGCTTGGTATTGGTCGAATTCGGCCTGCGTAGACGGGCTGCCAATATGATCAGAGCGGTGAGCGGATCGAGTGGAGGATAACACTGACAAGGCGAAAGATACGTTGTTGAAGAACACGCCAGAGGAGAGATTCAAAGGATTCGAGAATTGGATGCCCCGACAGTTAATCGCTATACATCGAGTTCAGTTGGCTATTAACTGCAGCGGGCGTTAGAGACCCACCGAGAAAATCAAAGTCCTCCAATCCAGCAGCATAATTAGAGAGATTGAAGGCATTCGCCCAGGCTTGGGCTGCCGCATTTTCTCCTGGACCGCCTATGGATATAAAAGCATATAAGTTATGAACCCGCTCCACGTCAAAATGGTGATCATGTACCGGCATGGCTACAAAAAAAATCAAATCAGCGATTGATAGAAGTAAAGGAATAGAAACGAACTGAAGAATCAGGCCAGAGGCAGGTTTAGCAGGCCTGTTCATTGCGAAGCCAATCGTGATGTTATTTCTGACTGCATCGAACGGCTGTGTATAGTCCATCGGAACATCCATCTCACCGCAAAAGAGATTAGGAGGGAGAGTTCCGGTGAAGATTCCACCGGTGGCGTTGAGAGCCAATTCCAGTGGTTCGGGGACCTTGTCAAGGCAGTCGACCCAGCGGATCGTTTGGGCCTTCCGCTGGGTGGATGGGATAGTATAGGCAGCCGTTCCTGCAGCCAGCGCCTGCAAAACGAGAAGTGGGAGAAGGCCGGTGCGCAATGGGAAGGAAGGTTTGTGATGCATTGGAGGAAAGAGGTTTGAAGGGAAGAATTGAACAAGATAGTTTTTTGGAGGACAACGGCAGCTATTATATACTTGGTAGAAACAGTCCCGTTGGGTTTGCGGATGTATCAAAGCACAGGTCACGGCGCAGTCGAGTACGCAATGAGGCCGATAGGTAGCGGAGATCAATTTTCTTTTAAAAAGAGCGTATCTTAAGGCTTGCAAACCAGCCTTTACGAGTCCTAACTTGTTTAGGAATCGTTCTTGTCAGCGGGTTTCCCGCGAAAATCGACGTCAAATTCAGTGAAGTTTTGATTGAAGTTGTTGTTATTTGTTTGGCTGTTGATCGGACAAAAGATCCGACGTTGAGGGGCAGAGATCCTAAATTGAAAGTCAAGGCCACAGAGAGTGGATCTGAGTGGACTTCGACAAATGGGATGATTTGATTCCATGGCCAGTTGTCGTCCCGACTCAATTAAAAATAACCGATTAAAATCAATCAAGGCGCAGTCCTCCCGACTCAATTAAAATAACTGATTAGAATCAATCAAGGCGCAATCATCCCGACTCAATTAAAAATAACCGATTAAAATCAATCAAGGCGCAATAGGGACGGTCAGAGTAGGGGTTTCAGAAGGGTTTCACGAAAGCGCTTCAGAAGGGTTTCTCGACGAATTTTTTCTGAAGTGTTTCCCAAATCATTTCTGAAGCGCCTCCAGAGGCGCTTCGACGTTTCAGATGCGCTTCAGATTTATGTGCCTCTAACCACGCTTCAGAAATAAATTATTCGTCGAGAAACCCTTTGTTGAAACCCTTCTGAAACCCATCTGAAACCCCTACTCTGACCGTCCCTAATCATCCCGACAGAATTAAAATAACTGATTAGACTCAACAAGAAATGCCTTCGCTCCGCTCCGGCATTGAACGTGATTGAAAACATGGCTGTGCTGATTTGCAAATTGCTTAGGAATTGAGCGCAGAGCGGTAGTACAGGAGAGTTTAATTGTACACTGCCCTGCGTGCTTTGACCCATGCGGCCTGGACTGTGTATCTGAGTCACAGATCTCGCAGCCGATTTCGTAGTATTTTTAGGTCCCAGATTGCGATCCCGGAGCTCCCAGAGCGTCGGCTGATATCATATGCCTCAAATGGTTGATCTGAGATGCGTGCTGCGATAAAGGAAGCAGCCTCCGGAAATAGATGGTAGAGGTTTACTGCGATTCAGACCTGACTGAGATCACCAGACTATGGGGTTGGGGACCCGTGAGGTACAGAATGGGAGATCCACAGCAGCTGTTTTTTCCATAGATGAGAGAGAAGACAATAGAAATTCTTATTCAGATGTTCAATGATATTAAATTTATTCAACGCTTCCATGATTATTGAGAGACAGAGATCGACGTTGAGCTAAGTCCGGAGCCTGAGTTGAATGCTTGTAGTTAGTTGGGTGGGTGTACCACTGAGGAAGAAGGTGGTTATGTATTATTTGCTTGCTTTCGAACGGCCGACAAAAACAAACAGAACATACTGAACAGCAGCCTGGATGATCTGCACTGGAGTGTGAGATGTGTTGGCTGAGAACTGGCATGAAAGTAGGAAACCTCACATTTGGAGGATGGAATGATCAGTGGTCAGGTTGTTATATGCGCCGTGCCGGTGAATGCTGAAGGTGTTTATCGATATAGCTCCATTGCGAGGTTGGGCATATTTTCGGGGTGACAGTGGGACACTGTAATGAGCTATTTTGAAGCGGTAGCAGCATGAGTCAAAGAGTGCCTACTGTCGAATTCCTGATCGGCGCTGACCGGCTTCGAGTCGTTCAGCATGATGAATTGAATCGTGAAATGCAAAACACACACCCGATTCCGGAGGGAAGTGGCTGACCATGCGTTGCAAGACGCTGTTCGAATACGGGGCGGGTTCTTGATGGCGACTTGTCTGTGGATCTAAGTATGCGAGACCATGAGCGAAGCCATTCATAAAGGCTCAAGGATGTACTGATTTTCGTAAGCCCCCCGAGATACTCTCTGTTGCTGGGAGTGAAGAGGAGGTGAGTGGGGGGAGAGAGAGCGAAAGCGAAGGACCAATAGCTGTCGTCGACTTATATAAATCAAGCTGCGCATGCTGCGGTAAGAAGTACCGGATCTTTGGATATCGCAGTAGCTGAAAATGCAGATGAAGCCGGATTGGGATACATAAGGCTGTGAAAAAGGAAGGCAGAGCGAGAAATGCACAGTGGCGCGGCGTGGTTCAACATGAGGCAGCGACCCGTCTGTCGTTTTTTGGGATGGATCCAAATCGGGAGAGTCAGCGGACGAGAACCGCCTTTAATTCAGAGGAGAACCATTATGAATGGAGATAGAGGCAAAGAGCAAGGAGAGGAAGAGCAAATGAGAGAACACCCAAATGCGAGATTGCGGCAAAATAACGCTGTGTCATGAGGTTTGGTCCCGTTCGGTGCTAGCTGCAGGAGGATGGAATAAACGGAGCTATGTGTTGTAAATGGGGAATAGCTGTAGGCCCTGCTGCGAGCTCGTGAGAGTCGAAAATGTTTGGAACGAAGGACCAGGGAGGAGGAATCAGAACGGGATACACAAATGGGGATGTTGCACAAACATGTACAATGACATTCGAGAGATTTCGTTAAGAGAACGGATAATCAAGACTCAATCATCCCGACTCAACTACAGCTAATGTCAGTACCGAAGGCGCAGCGAAAAAATTCCCATTTTGGGCAGATTTTGATCGAATTCAAAGAATTGCTTGTAACTGGATGGGTTCTACATGTATTGACCTAAAAAGTGGATAGAATTGACGGGCTAATTCATACGTAATTAGTGATAGAGCTAAAGTAGTGAAAATGTTATATTTTTGGGTGTCTTGAGAAAGTCAGAGTTTCAAGTGAGAATATGGGCTGACATGCCTAAATCACATCTGAATGAGCTGGGCTTTTGGTAGGGGCTATTTGTGACTACTCCTGTAAATGTCATAGAGCCAGAATAGTTGATTTACTACAGAGCACAGGTATATAAGGTAATTTTATCCCATTTGATCTGAAAATGGTTTCAATGAGCTACAAAGCTTAGGGAAAAGATTATATGCAGTTCAGGCTCTATGACATTTACGGGAGTATTTATAAACAGCCCCTGCCAAAAGGCCAGCTCATTTGGATGTGATTTGGGCATGCCAGCCCATATTCTCACTTGAAACTCTGATTTTCTCAAGACACCCAGAAATATAGCATTTTCACTACTTTAGCTCTATCACTAATTGCTTATGAATTAGCCCATCAATTCTATCCACTTTTTAGGTCAATACATGTAGAACCCATCCAGTTACAAGCAATTCTTTGAATTCGATCAAAATCTGCCCAAAATGGGAATTTTTTTGCGGCGCCTTCGGTACTGACATTAGCTGTAAAAATAAGCAATTAAAATCAATCAAGGCGCAATCATCCCGACAGAATTAAAATAACTGATTAGACTCAATCAAGACGCAATCATCCCGACTCAATCAAAAATAACCGATTAAAATCAATCAAGGCGAAATCATCCCGACAGAATTTAAATAACTGATTAGACTCAATCAAGGCACAGTCATCCCGAATCTTATACCACGCCTACAAGCACCTTTGATTCGTCCATTAATTTTACAATGTCCTTTGAAGCCATGTTTAGGCTTGATGCCCTTTTAAGGACTTTCTGGGGCTTGCAGGGACTCAGCTCAGCTTCTAGTTCCTTTTACTCATTCACACCAATGCAATAAAAATCAGAAGAAAAAAATGCATTCACGATAAACTACAGTGACAAGAAGACGGTATTATAAGTACTACATGCGATCGGAAGCAGCGCAAGATTCACTGTAATAACCATGAGCACGATGCAGCAAGGAGGAGTAGTGAGCTTACATATAATGAGGCATCGGATTGGGCTGGCTCGCACGTTAACAGCAGTGATGAATTTGAAGTTATTGCTCACTTGAGCGAAGCAGAACATTGGGATCTAAAAATAAAGTGAGTTGGATCCAAGCAGGTGAGACGGCGAGCGAACCTATGAGTTGAAAGAGAGGGAGAGAGTCACGGTACTGTAAGATAATAGTGCTAGCAAACGAGAGCGTCATTTGTGTACTCGCTATTCATGGTATTGTCTTGATCAAGCAGCGATGGAAACTGGAATGGATGAGCGTGATTTTTTGGGAGAAATATTAAACCTACGTGGAACGAGTGTGTGGAGAATGCAAGATGGCACTGTGAAATAGCGGTTGTTAGCAAAAGTCCTAGATTTGTTGCGTCACTTACCAGATTTTTGGACACCACCATATATCTAAGACCAAAATGAGTGTTGAGAAAAAGAGCCGCAGCATTACCTATGATGGTACCGGCAGGAACTGTAGGATGGTAAAATTAGTGAGTGCGGAGAGAACGAATAGAAGACTCATACATGCTGTCATTTTGAAAACGGAATGCTGCCTGGAGTTTAAATCAGCATTGTGATACATACAATGTACGAAAACTGTTACCCAATTAAAACCCAAACGACAAATTCCTAAGCAGATAGTAAGCACAAGAAGGCCACATGAACAAGTGACTTACAGTCGCAATGCGGCGGCGCCGGACGGCGTGCTGGTCGGGAATAATCGGTATGTCATGAAGTTCAGTCTATAAAGGCTGCCCATCAGCATACATGGACATGGGACAAACGGAGACGAAGGGGTGGAATGACGTGAGGGCGAATGTACAGCAAGCAGGACAGCGATAGAAATGTGGATGGGGCGAGGAAAAAAGGAAGACGGCAAGAATGGATATACATTATTATCACAACGAAGAGGGCGGAGCGGGAGGGACTTGGCCAAAGAGCGTATAGGAGGACAGTGGAGGACAGAGAGTAACGAGATTCTGAGGAGGATAGGTAATGGAATGGATGCAATGCCAACGAGGAGGGAGAAGGGGGGATATGATGCGGAAGGGAAGTGAAGCGAAGCAACAAATACTGTACCCCTTTGTATGGGTGAAACGTAACGTGTAACGCACCTATCATTTCGTTTCCAGATTTCAGGTAAGTAACACATAACGGGGGGGTGTCACAGTCAAGACTCAATCTCGTCCACTCTCGGTAAGATGAGAGGGATTGGGTAGTGAGATGTATAGAGCTCGAAAGATGATGGAATAAAAGGTTAACTACTACAGTCGAAACACTACTCTACTTATACTGTTCGGTCGCAACTGTGTGAACTATGTACATATGGAAGCCTGTATGTAAATGTCCTGTAGCCTCATGTCCGAATGTTCTTCAATGTTCCACAACGTTCTACGAGGATAAATATATCCATGATGTCATGCCTCGCTTTAACCGGCCATCTCCCAGTCCTCTCGGTTAATCCCGACATCGTTGTCGTCATCAATATATATAGTCTGGGCGCTTATGATCTTGGGCGTCAAGATAGGTGTTGTTGGCGTTGTCTCGATTAGATTAGATTTGGCATCGAATCGTGACATTGCCCCCCTCTTAGGGTCGATGTCCTCGGCGACCATGGTGAGAGCTCCCGTCTCTGGGTTAAATAATTTCCGTTCCGGGTATGGTAGTTTCTCCGTCTTTGTGATGTATCGGCGAATGGTTTTGTCCCAAAATCCCTTTGGCAGGATCGGCACCGCACGTATCTGTAGATTGTGCTCGACATTATAACTGTCTAAGAGCTCCTGCACGTGCGTCAAATGCCTTCGTGGTTCCCATGTCCGTTCTCCCTTCGGGTAATTCTTCCATTTGATAAGGTATTGATAACCTCTGCCGCGTTTTTCTGTGTTTTAAAATCTCCTCCACCTTGTATTCTTTGAATCCGCTGATTATCTCCTGTCCGGGCCGTTCTTCCCTTCTGTGTGCTGGTGGTTCCAGATACGGTGTCAGCTTTGCCTCGTTGAAGACCGGATGTGACAGGTCCGTCTCCGGCAGTTTAAGCTTATACGCCGATGCACCGACTTTCTCTAGGATTTTGTAAGGCCCTAGGCTTCGGTCGTCCAGCTTCTTCGTCGGCTGATCTGTGGTGATGTCTCGACCATCCAACCACACTTTATCGCCAACCTTGAACTCCGGCACATCGCGCCTCTTCCCATCATACTGTTTTTTCATTGTTTTCTGCATTTTCTCCAGCGCAGCTGCCGCTTCGTTGCGGATCTTTTTCATTTTCTCGGCAAAGTCGTTTGCAGCCTCGTTGCGCGACTCGACTGCGTTTTCTATCCCCTTCCAGGGGTGGTATCCCGTGTTCGTATAGAATGGCGACATGCTCGTCGACGAGCTGGTTTTGTCGTTGTGTGTGAACTCGGCTAGTGTGAGCCACTCTGCCCAGTCCGATTGTCTGTAATTTATGAATATGCGGAGATATTTCTCGATCTCTTGATTCATCCATTCGGTCTGGCCATCCGTGATCGGGTGGAACACCGTCGAAGGGTTCATTTCGGTCCTGAGAAGGCGATTTAACTCCTTCATGAATCCCGAGACATATCTCGTGTCTCGGTCCGAGATAATCTTCCGCAGTATTCCGTGATATCTAATCACCCTATCCCGGGTCAATCGGGCTACTCCCTCGCTCGTCATCTCCATCGTGGTCGGTTCGGTGTGGATCATCTTCGAGAATGTATCCACCCAAACTTGAATAGTGTTAAATCCGTTGCTGTCTGGCAGCGGTCCGATCATATCCATAGATATGATTTGCCAAGGCCCCTCGGCGATCTTGTGCGGATTCAGCTTTCCCTGCTGATATCGCTGCACTTGCGTTCTCTGACACGCTTCGCAAGACTTTACATATTTGGAAACCTGGTTGCCTATCCTAGGCCACCAATAATTACGCTCGATCATTTCTTGCGTTCGGTTCTCTCCAGGATGACCAAGCATTGGGGGATTGTGATGTAACCCGATAATCTTATCGCGAAGTTCCTCGTTCTGGGGAACATATATAAGTCCGTTGTAATAGATAACTCTGTCCTTCTTTTCCCATGCTTGTAACTTTTTCTCGAGCGCAAGCTTAACGCTCTTATCTATCTTTTTCTCCTTTATGATCTCTTCCAGTATCTCTGCCTCCGGCCCTTTGAGCATTATATCTTGTGCTCGGAAGTGGTCAGGTTTTAGCATCACGACATTTTCGTTGTCGCTTTTCCCTTGGTCGTGATCTGATCTCCGAGATAAGAGATCCGCCTTCTTGTTCAACACTCCGGCCCGATGCCGCAGAGTGAAATCATACTCCGCGAGCTCGGTAATCCATCGGGCCTGTCTCCGATTCAACTTCTGCGGCTTCCGGAAATATTCGAGGTTCTGGTGATCCGTTAGGACCTCGAAAGTCTGCCGCGCTCCCATAAACATCTGCCTCCATTCGTCCAGGGCGAGCATGATCGCGAGCATCTCCTTGTCATAGATCTCGTAATTCCGCTCGGTTTCGTTCAGTCCATGTGACTGGAATGCTACAGGGCGCCATTCGCCCTCCTGTTCCTGTTCCAGGATCGCTCCCGTCGCTCCGTCTGATGTGTCTGCTTCTAACCGGAACTTGCCATGATCCGTCGGCAATGCTAGTACAACGTCTTCGGCAATGCGGTCTTTAAGCTTCTGGAACGCATCCTTCTGCTCTTGTCCCCACGAGAATCCCTCCTTCCTGGTCAACCATGTGAGCGGCTTTGCGACTTCGCTGTATCCCTGGACAAACCTCCGGTAGAAGTTGGTGAACCCCAAGAACGCCTGTGTCTGCTTAAGGTTCTTGGGTTCGGGCCATTCCATCACACCTTTGATCTTGGCGGGATCCATTTTCATCGAGTTGTAGGAGATGATGACTCCCAGATACTCAATCTCGGTGCGTTCGAATTCGCACTTTTCTGGCTTGAGAAAGAGTTTGTGTTTCTGGAGCGTCTCCAACACTCGCTTGTTGATGGCTCGGTGTTCCTCCAAATCTTTGGTGAAGATAAGGATATCGTCCAAGTAGACAATGACTTTTCCCTCGTTGATTATATCTCTGAGGATGTTGTTCATCATCGTCTGGAATGTCGCCGGTGAGTTCGTCAAGCCGAAGAACATCACCAAAGGCTCAAATAGGCCCCGATTGGTCCGGAAAGCCGCCTTCCACTCGTCTCCCTCCTTGATTCGTACGTTATTGTACCCCCAGCATATGTCCAGCTTTGTGAAGTACTTGGCACCGCGAAGCTTATTTACAAGCTCCGAGATCAATGGAAGTGGATAAAAATTTTTAATCGTCATCTCGTTGAGCTTCCGAGAGTCTTGTATGGGCCGCAAGCTGCCGTCTTTCTTCTTGATGAAGAAGAATGCCGAGGCCATCGGTGACTTTGATGGCCGGATCCGTCCGCTCTTCAAGTTCTCTTCCAAGAACTCGTTGAGTTTTTCCTGCTCAACTACCGAGAGTGGGTATATCTTGCAATCTACAGACTTAGATTCTGGCTTGAGTTCGATCGTGTGATCCCATGGTCTCTTCTCAGGCAGCGAGTCAAACGATTCCTTGGCGAAGACTTTGACATAGTCGCGGTACTGCTCCGGGATCTTCCCCTCTGTCATCCGTTCTTTCTCACGGTTCCCCTCCTGCGCCATGCGCTGCGCCTGCGTTTCCTTGACCCGAAGGTCGATTGCTTCTGCAAAGTCCACTAGGAGTAATGACTCCCCTTCCTCCGGCTCGTTCGCTCGGCCTTCTCCGGCTCCGGATTCCGTCCCCTTCATGTTGCATTTGGGGGGCATCGGCTGAAGAGTATTTTCTGCGCTCTCCAGTCAATCACGGGGTTGTGCTTGAACAACCAATCATATCCAATGAACATCCGGGCTTTTCCTAGCCCGGTCACCAGGAAGCGATGCTTTTCCCGGTGTGGTCTGACCACCATGATCAACGCAACGTAGTGAGTGATCTTGCCTCTGGCGTTGTCCGTCCCATCCGTGTTGCGGGCAACGATGTGCGCTTCAAGCTCGTGGAGCTCAAAGTCTTCAGCCTTGGCATAATCTCGATCGATGCACGATGCTGTGCTTCCGTTATCAAGAAGTGCCTTGACTGCGCACGTCTTCCCAGTATCCAACGTGGTTATCTGGACATTGACCAACATCTCATGATATTTCCGTTGCCTCTGGTATTCCCTGAGCTCCTTCACGAGCTTGTCTTCCTTGATGCCCATTGCCTTATGGGACAACCACTTCACTGCCTTCAGCCCAGTCAATCCGATCGGTACTGTCAGCACCTTCCCTTCCTTCTTTGGCGCTGCAAGGATTGAGCCGTCATGACATCATCACCCTTTTTCGTCTCAATATTTTTATCACTGGTTTGGGTTCCAGGGGCCTTTTTGAAAGCGCTCCAGCACTTGTTCGTTTCGTCCATTCTTTTGTTTTTTAAATTATTTTTCCGGTTCTCATTTTCCAAGATACATATTTTTTTGTTATTTTCTACACTAGCTATTAAGAAATCGTTTATGTTCTTTCATAAGCTACTGTTTTCCTCTGTATACATGTCATCATCCATAACTACATTGTCCGTGGTATCGTATGTATCTATATTTAAGTCCGAGAAGCAAACTGTCTTCGTAACCAGGGAAGGGGGCGCCGCTTTGGCCGCAAGCAGGGGCCCCTTTAAAAACCCTTCTCACGGAGCATGGCCGCCAGGGCCTGCAGGTCCTCCTGCGAGTAGTCGTCAGCCTTGATAGACCGGATGTTAAATTTATTCTTGCGAGGCTCTGGGCACTCGCACTTCATGTGGCCTTCCTTTCCACAGTTACAGCATAAGAAGGGCTTGGCCGCTGCCTTAGCCCTGTCGATGTCCATCAGGGCGGTTTCCCCCGGCCCGAGTTTCTTTGCCAAGTTCGGCGTGGGGCTGAACCCTGGCGACACCTTCAGTGTCTTCCCGTCTGGCCCCTGTGCTGCCGGGGTCCAGAACATCCGGCTCCTCTGAGCCTTCCCGAGTGTCTCTCGCTCCATGATCGCGCTGATGGCGACCAACTTGTCCCTCAGACCAATATAGTCCGAGGGGACGATTCCCCCGAGGTAAAGTCGGGTCCGCATGTCGTCGTTGACGGCGTGCTCCAAGGTCTCGGAGAGGAACCGGTCATGGTGCCTCTCCTCCTTCTTGGGGTTGTTGGGGTCATACCCCGCTTCCTCCACATTCAGTTCGAACGCTTGTATGAAGTCCGTGAGTCTGGACTTCCCTTGCCTCATCGTGGTGAGGCGGAGATGTGCCATTGCTTCGATGTTCCGGTCTGCGAACGTCTCGCAGAGTTCCTTGAGGAACTCTTCGAAGGAGTATCCCTCCTTCAATTTCATCTTTGGAAGATTTCTCCTCTTCCAGTTCCGGGCCCAGTTTGCCGCCGGGCAAGGTGTTCCGTCCGCATTCCCCATTAACGATGGGGTGAATGCAATTTTCTTCTTCTCGGAGTCAAACTCCGAGGTGTACGCCCAGACGTATGTGGAAAGGGCGTCCACGAATGTGTCCCATTTTGACTTGTCGGTCCCGCTGAACATAGGCGGGGTGCGGGCGTAGGTGAGGCGGGAGGAACCCCTGACTTGGGGCTCCGGGTCGTCGTTCATAGGTGAAGCCTGTCTGGACATAACTCGTCTAGGCGGTGTCGGGAATCGGAGGATAGGTGGTGGAGGAGGCGTAGGTAGTCGTTGGGAGGAGAGGGTGGAGGTGTAATCGGAGAGGGAGATAGGGGATGTGTATGCAGAGGGGTCGGTGGACTCGGTCAGGGAGGGCGGTGCGGTAGGAGTGTCCGACGACGAGTCGGAGGAGGAGTGGTTTGCGCTAAACATAGCGGCTTAGGTCGGTCCGCACAAGGCGGGTGGTGGGGGTCGATGTGGTTTGTTGCTAACAGAACTACCCCGGGTCTTCTACGACACCCCCAGCGATAGCGAGATAGTCCTCCCCGAAGGTCAGACTAGTGCTCCTGTGACTGCTATAGGGCTGGGGACGGTCTCAACGTTTCCCGTGGCCTAGCGTCTGTCTGTTTGAGTGAACCACGAACGATGGTCGCTGCAATTGTTTAACATCGGTGTGGACGATGTGAATGTTGGTATGGGGGAAGTGGATCTTCAGGTAAGAGGCTGCCATGACGGCAGAAAGAGGTAAAGAGGAAAAGTGGGGGGATGGCGAGGAAAGGAGGTTGGTAGGGGCGGTACGAGGGTATGAAGGGTAACCTTTTATTATGTCACAGTCAAGACTCAATCTCGTCCACTCTCAGTAAGATGAGAGGGATTGGGTAGTGAGATGTATAGAGCTCGAAAGATGATGGAATAAAAGGTTAACTACTACAGTCAAAACACTACTCTACTTATACTGTTCGGTCGCGACCATGTGAACTATGTACATATGGAAGCCTGTATGTAAACGTCCCATAGCCTCATGTCCGAATGTTCTTCAATGTTCCACAACGTTCTACGAGGATAAATATATCCATGATGTCATGCCTCGCTTTAACCGGCCATCTCCCAGTCCTCTCGGTTAATCCCGACATCGTTGTCATCATCAATATATATAGTCTGGGCACTTATGATCTTGGGTGTCAAGATAGGTGTTGTCGGTGTTGTCTCGATTAGATTAGATTTGGCATCGAATCGTGACAGGGGATTGTTTCACCCACAAGAGTGTCACAATTAAATGGCCTCAAAAGGTGCCCCAAAAAGTGCAGAAAAAGCGCAAAAATTATTCTAGTACTTCAACGGACTTCAATGTATTTGATTTCAGGCCCCATTCTTTACTTCTTCCATGTCATCCCATGGCTTTCCATTATCTGCATAGGCCTACATGTTTTCGCATTCATCACCCGCAACTAGACCCTCTTGGTCATCTGCTGTCGCTGTTAGGGATGTTACAGGGTTCTGCGAAAACTCTATCCCCATGACAGAAATACCAAGGGACTCTTGGAAGATTACATTGGAAGAGACATCGGAGTCGATAAGAACTAAAATGTCTAAGTATAGTGTGTACTATTTTGCGGCCCTTGCCGGCCGTTTCCATATTTCCTGGATGTCATGCATAATGATAGGCCCGTTTCTGGTTTCCAGCCTAGCATTTCTGTCACGCTCTCAATACCATTTCACTCATACAAAGGGGTACAGTATGTGCCATTGTAGATGCTGCATATATGCCCACTAATTGCATGGAAAGGCTTTGTGGGATGCATTGAGTGATTGTCCGAGAGTTGGGGTGCATGCGGCTGAGCGTTCGAGGGAAGTAAAAAGAACAGGTGTGTGTGAGAGTGGTCGCAGATCGGCCGTCTTGGTACCTGGGGAGTGGAGGGGAAGGAGGGGAGCGGAGGAAGGAGGGAGTAGGGAAGCGAAGTGAGAGGGGAGGGAGAGGAGGGACGGATGGACGGACGGACAGACAGACAGACGGACATTGATCCGACGGACAAGCGCGACCAAACATCAAAACTCACACACCTCCTGGCTCTCGCACAATTTCTGAAGCGAACGAAACGAACCCATTTCTGGCAACCTCTTACAGTAGTTTCAAGAAGATTGTCCGGATTTTGATCGAGTCGATTTTTGTTTACCTCTGATTGCTCTTGATTTGCCTCAGCTCCACGGTTGGTCCACTTGTGGCAGCCGTGACCCACAATGCTTCTCACAGTCTACAAGTCACCATGGGTACCAACGCACGCATCTCCAGCGGAAAAAGAATATAGGGCTTCACCTGTTCCAGCATGGTCCATCCTTCCCGCTCCCGGGTGTGCTCGCGATACTGTACTATTACAATCAAATCGACAGGGGGGTGACACGTGACTCATTTTTCCAATTCGACAATTCGACAACTGCCAATTTTTTGCGTGATGGGTGAAAAAAAAATTCGACAAATTCGACAGAAATCGGGCCGAATTTGAGCTTTTTTGCATGGGAACAACGATTTTTGGGTGACAAACTACCTGGAAAAATCGACAAACCGCTGGGTGACGAGTGACGAACCACCAAAGTTCACCATCGACACATAATCAACATATCGGCTGGCTGTGAACGGACACATTGAACACAATCCGCACGCTTGATCAAACATACTGTGATTAAACATGGTTCAATCTGTGATTGAACACAGATAAAAAGGTTTATTATGCGTTTTCAGTGCTATTTACAATGGATCCTGCGTTTTGTGCTTAATTAAACAGAATTAGCAAAATGTTAAATTGAACATTGAGGCCGTTGTTCAATGAACATGGTTTGGTATGGTTGTGATAGTTCAAACTGTAAGAATGAGACAACAGAAGTGCGCGAGAGTTTTAGATAAATAGAAACTCAGTCTTCGCGCACAGAAGTAAACGGAAGTCTATATGTATTCACCTAGAGAAATAGCAACTAGGTACGTGTCAGTTCAGGAGAAGTAAGTAAGAGAGTCGCTCACCTCGATCTTCGCGCATACAGAAGTAAGTGGAAGTCTGAGGAGAGGCCACTCGAGCACATTGAATATATACTGGATACGAGTGCCTGAGTATAACTAAAAGGATATTTACGAGTACTTGAGTTTAACTAGAGGGAAAAATGTAAAAAAACACTTGATGGTAGTGCCCGTCTACCCTGCAGATATTGTGGCGACACAAAGTGCCCGTTGAGCCTGAATACGAGGTCGCCGTCTGCCAACACCCCCCCTCAAGCCAAGCGAAGCCCGAGGGCAGAAGCGAAGTACTTGACTTTTGCTGACGGCAATGGCTTGGTGAGTGTATCAGCAACCATATCTTCAGTAAGACAATAAACGAGGCGTAAGGAGCCCCGTGCAACAACCCAGCGTATAAAATGGAAACGGATGTCGACATGTTTCGTGCGTGCGTGATATTGATGATCTTTGGCAAGGGCTATAGCAGATTGATTATCACCATAAAGAGTAGTGGGCGTGTCAAGGGGAGTGAAGAGCTGTGCGAGCATAGAGCGAAGCCAGAGAATTTCTTTGGCAGCCTCCCTGGACGCGATATATTCGCTCTCGGTAATAGAGAGCAAGACAATGGCCTGCTGTTTAGAACTCCAAGCAACGGCAGCGCCTTTAATCATGAAAGCGTACCCGGTGAGTGCTTTGCGATCCTCGGACATGCTTCCATCCACATCCGCGTACTCAGCTAGCTGTACGCCAACATCGCCGTAAGTCTGCCACAAATCGCGCGTACCATTTAGGTTCTCGACAGTACTCGCATCTGCGGGTCATCGCTGCCAGGGGCTGTTGCTCTGCTGGTCTGATCGGTTCAAGCATGCCACTCTTACCCCCAAGCCGCTTGTCGACCTCCCATACCCTATCCACACGCCGATATGCAACCTACTAGCAGCGATAATAGGATGGGTTCTCCTTCTAGGGAATCCGTGATTCCTGCGGGAAATATACACTTCCGATGGGAGGCGAGGACAAGCGACACTACGATTCCTTTTACCCCGGGCCATTTCTTTTGGGTCAAAGACTCCAAACGTCGTACGATCTGACTTGCTCTATTCGATGCTAATTAACACCTAAACCTAATCAGCCTACGCGTTCTTCTCCGTGGTCCCAAGACCCCCAGCCGTCCTGTTGCGCCAAATCTGGTGACCCAAGAGCTTCGGCCTCGAGTGTGTCACCTCAAATTCCATAGTTACTTTCTTCATATTGTCGGTATGCGCCATTCCTCGCCGCTTTACCTCTGCGTTCATTTCTACATCGACAGGAATTGCAATCACTTTGATAAGAATTTTTTTCAGCGTTCCCTGTTAGGGTGGGCTGGCGCTGTTTCTAATGGTAATAAGGTAAGGAGGCTAGGCAGATGTCGAACCGCACAGGATAATCCTATATTCAATTAACCGACCGCAGAAACATCCACCCGTACTACTGAGCCAAGTTAGGATTCCGCCACCGTCCTTCTTGTGGTAACATCAATACAAACCACCCGGTTTGTTGATTTGTCGGGGACTCAAAGGATTCATTCGGACTTGACTCGCACCTGGAGGAACTTCATCAAGACATCCGATCTAGATTGAACGATCGACACAAATATGGTTTTCCGGGTCTTGTACAAACAGAATCCCGAAATGAAACGACGATCAAGACGGATTTGAGTGTCGAACTTGAAATCTTGAACCAGTTGGTCTAAACAACTGGCTGATGGATTTTTCACGAGCGCGAATTTGTAGAGAAGCCCTATTACATTAGGAGATTGGATTCCAGTATGAGCCCGTTGGAATTCAGACAAGTGGTCTACACATTTCTGTGAAATTTGAACCAAGTAGCGCAACGTCAATCTTTTATTTTCGTTCATCGACTAATTATAAAGGTTCCGTCTGTGGAGGAATCTCACATTGACCAGCGCGTAAATGAGACGCATGAACCATGGAGCAACCACCCGGGCTGCCTAGTATTACCCCCGGACCGGGGCTTCTTAGTCAACCGACCCCGGCACTGCTGGACGGGTGCAAAGCTGCAGCGTTTAAAGACGCACACAGAGTACCACACCCGAGTACGCCTCGTACGACGCCATCGCATCCCACTCTTGGACCTCAGTTTTCGCTCTCTTGTTCATGCCAATCATCGCGGCGGTGGGTGTGTCAGCCAGCGGTGTGCTGCTTCAACTCGCTTTGTCAGACAATCAGAGTGTTCGCCTTCTCTGCCATGTCGAATTCTGCAACTGGTCACTTCAATCTCGCTCCTTCCTAGAGACCCGCAAATCACCGCCGCAACGCGTGGTCCTTGCAGTCGAGCCGCAAATCATCAAATAAGTAGAATACTCATAAAAAAGCAATTTGCGGGACGCTCACGCGGAATCGTAGTGCCGTTCCTCGCTTGGCGCCGAAGCGACTGCCGGCAATGTCGGATTCATCGCAGGGTTCCCCAAGCTGCAACAAAGAGTCGAATATATACGCTGGAAACGGTGCTCAGAACGAGCGCACCTGGTCCGCTCTTCGCCATTCGCTACGATCACAAACTCGGGTCTCAAACCTGTGTCACCTCTAAAGAGGCGACCTCTCGCTCGGGGACGCGTTCTCCATTGCCAACGATGAGTCTTTTCCAATGGCCTGGCAATATTCTGTGTAGTTCCGAGCTTAGTATGGCATTACTGAGTTGCTGATCTACTTTTTTGATGCCATCACGCTTATTGCTGTCTTCTACTCTATTTATGGCGGAGACTCTTCAGCTGCTCTCCCTCTGTTATGGCGACGTCTATGGTGCTGCTGTCGACTTTCTTCGGCGCTGGGAGACCTCTTATTCTGGCCTTCGCCTCTCCAGATTTTGTCTCGATTTTGAACAAGATCACCATAGAGTCAAAAGTACTGTTATTTCCCCCTGCAAATCAGGTAATTACAGCAAATTCTGTCTTGGCAATACAGAACACTGTTGAACGGGGTAGGAACAAGGCAGGGGGGAAGAATGGTACTTTGACTCTATCACATTGCTTATTACATGTTGAAGTACATAGTATTAAGAAATGAGCTCGTTCTGACAAGAACTGAACCAACTAGCATGAATTTACGGTAACACAAGCCTCAAGTGCCAGGAGATACAAAATATGATATTTTTAAATTCCCTCTCTATCACTAATTGCGTATGAATTAATACGAATTATCTAGCTAGGTTTCAGCTCAATCCATGCAAAACTCAGAGAGTTACCGGCAAATCAGTCGTGAGGATCGAAATATGCCCCAAGCAGTAATTTTATCTTCGCGCCTTTGGTACTGCAATCAGTTGTAAGGGTTCAGTGGTGTTCCATTAAAAATCAGATGGTCTGTGAAAATCGTTGGGGTTCACTGGATAACAATATAAATGCGAAAATAAAATGTGAACAATATTGATGTACAGCACCAATGAGCACCGAAAACCACTGTGTCCCAACAGATGCTGTACATGATAAGATAAGTTAGCCACTTGAACGGCAAGCTATTAAAGTTCATTACACATTCTGCCACCGTTCTCTGATCCGCAGGCCATATTTTTGAATTGGGTTTCTTCCATATTTGACTCCGAAATCTGGTTTCAACACTGTGTGCCAGTGTTTCCACAAAGTTCGAGATGTCGTTCTACTGGCTCGCGCAAAGGCATAGAGACTAAAGATTAACCAAAAATTATCCTCCGAATCATTTTCAGTTGGAGAGTCATATTCCATCCAACAGAGGTTTATGACATCCCTCTACTTATTGCCCAAAAATGACATGTTGGGAGCAGGTTGATTACCAGTGGGTATCATTGAGATCTGTCATATCTCATCACAACTGCTTTACAGCTAATAACAGTACCGAAGGCGCGAACGAAAAAATTCCCGTTTTGGGATGTTCTTGATCCCTGCGACCGATTTGCCTATAGCTCAACGATTGTATCAATTGACATAAAAGTTATATAGAAATGACCGCCTAATCTGTGCGCAATTAGTGATAGAGCTAAAGTAGAAAGAAAATCATATCTTCAGGTGTCTTGGAATTCCCGCATGTGATGGCTGAGAGGGATTCCTTTTTCAAAGAAAGAGAGACCAGTAGGTGGCATGCACATTTCTTTTTGTGAGTATATTTGTCCAAAAATTTGTGGAGCGTCGAAAGCTAAAGGGAAAGACATAAAATGATGCGAACACTAGACTACGATTCAAACCCGGACTCCTCGCATGTCCTTTGAATGTTAGGTGAAATTTCAACCTTTGCCGCCGCCCCAGAGTCTTATTCAGTACAGGATAAATTTCTCATCACAGTCGAGGGTATACCGAAACAATCAACTATTCAGAAAGAAGGTCGTTCGGGGTCAAGACCAAGATAACGAATCGGTACAGTCATCTCCGAGTAATACACTGCCTTCCATGCAAGATCCTTTACCTTGCAATTGCCTTCATATCATAGGTGTCGCCCTGCGAGTCGCCATCTCCAGGCTGGTCCGTGGTGGATTTGATCGTGACGTTGATGCCGACAGTATCAATCGTCTTACTCTGGTCCGACATCCCATACGATGGGAGTTGCACCCTGTTGAACCCTCGTCTGGCTACTTGGCCTCCAGCTTGTGAGGCTGTACCACGTTCGGTTTGATCGAAGGTTGTGAATTGATCGTCTCGTCGTGGAGTGGAGCGGATGATGATAACATTGAATGTAATCCCAGTCGCTTGGAGCGTCTACACCGTAAAATCAGTTTTGGCATCGCTGGGAGCGGATTTGTACTTACGGCATCGGAGAGCGGGTAGAGCGCATTGCTGTCACATACACTCACCACGAAGGTCATGAAGACCAGGGTACTGTATGCTAGACCCGACTCTGCAACCACTCGGATGACTTTGTTAAGTTGAGTTTGGCGGGCAGGAGTAGACGAAGTTGTCCTTTGCCCTGTGCCACGGTACCTCGTGTTTTGGTGTTCTACACGCCATATGCGCCATACAAGAAGAGCTTACACACGAAAGTAAGCGATAAACACCGGGGAAAGGGGCAAGCTTACTGGTGGTGAGAACATTTTGAGCGGCAGTAATGGCGAAGAAAGCAGACCACCAGGGTTTGATGACATTGGAATTGAGGGTAATGGCGCTGTTGCTGGTCGTGATTTCAACATGCATCAACTTGATGGCCATGGCGATACCAGTAAGGTAGAGTATCACCGAGGGCACGACGACTAGCCACCGCCGAGCATACACAATGTAGCATCGGTATATCAGGACAAAGTCACCGACAATCATATTGGCGGTTTGGGCAAAGGACTAAGGATGATTAACTACGGTAATCGATGATCATATACGATACTTGCCCTCGCAATGTTTATCCAATCGTGGATGTTCGTGAGCTCCGCCGCCGCTCCCCCTGGGCCAGTGTATTTGACAAAGGCTGCAAGGTTATGAACCAGTCCGATAATATCGTCGAACGTGTTCACAACAAAGATGAAGCAGAAGACGCTAACCAGCATCCACCGGATCTCACTTCGTCGCCTCAGTCGGTCCTCTCCTTCATGCTGTGGGATCCAAAACAAGCTCCGGGCGCAGAAGCAGCATGTCACTATGATGTATTACTGCTACAGTACCAATCAGAAACTAGCAGGTGCTGTACCTAGGTACATCCCATAGGTCAGGGTTTCAAAGTAATTGCCCGTGAGCTGCGCTTCTGTTATAGGGAATGCGTTGGAAGCTCGAGGAGCTATCATTGTGAATGAGGGGTAACGGGTGGGCCAGACAAGATGATGCACCGCCGGTGAACAGGGAAGAGGGGGTAAAGAGGATGAAAACCGGCGGGATGCGTTTTCGCAGCATGGGTATAAGTACCCACACTACGCACGATGAAAAAAATGCTGTGAGATGTGGCGATGATGAACTGAAGTTTATCTTTCCGACAGTTGATAGCAATCTCAAGGATTTACAGTCGGATTGGACAATCGTAGGTACACACGACCTTCACAAGAAAGTATCTCACTATCCTGGCAGAGATGACTAGAAATCACCTCCAGCGGCTTGAGCCAGACAATATGCTGCACTCGCGATAAACTCGCGATAAACAGGGAATGGATTGAAAACAGGCGAGATGCGTTTTGGAGCATAGGTATAATTATCCACGCCAAGCATGAGGGAAAGATACGAAGTTGTCAGTAAATTACAAGTTCCTACCGAAGCGACTGAGAATACATGACGTTCTAACCATGGGAGCAAAGTTCCAAGCCATCCATACGGAATTAGCCTCACATACTGTGTTCGCATCAACCTTCCATACCACTTGGCTGGCGTCTGCCAGAGAATTTCTCAAGCCGTCAACATACGTGGGTTAGACGAGAATCTGAGTTCTCTACATAATCTTTTGGGCAAGCCGTGTTTTGAACTCCTTTGCATTTGGCGTAGTCTCTCCTTGACAGACTCTTCAACAAAAAAGTCTCGTACCTCACTAGTTAAAGTCTGTTAGTAGTCCGATTGGAGTGAGATGAGCTCATGGTAAGGGGAGCAAGAGAGGAGGTATGCGGCGGCGCAAAAATACGGTCTTCACTTTTCGGCAAATATCCAGATATCTTATCACAAGTCCCGTTTAATTAAACAACTTGGCGCTCCGAGCTAAGGCCGCTGTCAAAACTCGTCGGATAAACAAGCTATGTAGCCAAATTGGAGAGCATTTGCAGAAGGCAGATTATCAGATAGGTGTGTTGATTCATTGGTAGCTCAAAGTTATTTCTACCCATCTCTTCCAAGATATTTTCTTGTGAAGGTTGTGTGCAACCACAGGTGTCTAATCCAAAATTAACTCCATCAAGATTGCTGTCAACTCTTGGCAAGATGTGGTGGGCAAGTTGAGCAAGGGTGAGTTTTGTGGGGACTTCGGTTCTCAGGGATTCCCAGCGTTCTCGAGTTTTTCACCGTTTTCTGTATCATTCACGCGTCAGTCAACTGCCATCGAGGATCGACATCCATTCCTTTTTCAATTTATTCAACACTCGCTTGCTCAGTCACACCCCTGTTGAACTGATTGAAAAAATACAGTAAGCTGATTTTCGAATATTGGTCCAACTTTGTGTGGCTCTTTCCTTACAGTATGCCTCGCATAATCCGTACGCACTCACTCGGCTTTCTGACTTGAAGATGTTACCAATGACGAAGAGTCAATCACTCATCGTCTCTTCATCGGATCTGTCACCATGGAAGAGCCAACAAGTAAGAATCTATAGCAGGATTGTTTAAACAATTTGCGTCTAGACGCAAATCACTGTTTAAACGCGTGTTTAATCTAAACACGCTAAACGCAAGCGGCCCACGGGACCGCGTTTAACCGGGGCGGTTTAAACACGGTTTAAACCGACAAAAAATGCATTTTCATACCGTGGCTCGAACCTGCGACCTCATTCAAACAACCGACCCGAGACAATGCACACCTCAACCAACTAGGCCAAGATGTCCTTTGGTAACATCCATTTATGATGGCCTTTGTCTCGGCCCCAAAGCAATTTTTCTCAGTGAACAAGACTTGATTCCCACTTCGCCCTGCTTTCAAATACCTAAACCGGATTAAACTCAGATGCAGACTAGTAAGTTGTTGAGTGTATGCACTTCTAATGGAATTTATATATTTCAACTTTGATCTTCCCTGCATATTAAACTGCAAGGGTAGCTTTGCAGTGTTATCGGGACCTCAAGCTCTTAAGAATTTGTGTCCTTTTATCTCTATTTGCCATAATGATAGGTAGGGATACGAAAATAGACGTGACAAGGCCAAGCTTTAGACCATTCAGAGACCGTTTCCAACACACTTATTGTGTTCTATGTTCTCGTCGAACACAGATGAACACATTGCTTCTCTTCTAGCTGGGATTGAAATAATGTCCCCTAGTCTTGGCACGTACAGCGTGAGTGCGGGTATCCATTATTGGCACGCAACACTAAATAATTAATTTCCAAGCTACATAGATTTCTTCATACCCAAGAGAGAGGCGCCCTGATTGCGAAAGCAGGCATACTGACGATCTTTTATTTGATTGTTTGACTTTCAACCATCCTCCAGCCGACGAAGTAAAGGCTTGTCATATCAAACGAGTCGTGCAGGGGACAGATGAGGGTGCCTGGGATGTTAATCTCCAATAATGGATGCGATCTTTGGCCATATGCGCTTCCCCGAATGAATGCTGATGCACCATTTTGAGTGCCGCACCTTGCGAGCCAATGAATTGCGTATCCGCCGATTCGCTGACTTTATTGCGAGGTGCACCGGTGAAAATTGGGTCGTCATGCCTTGAATGCATGCACAAGAGTCTTGGACGCATGATATATGTCGAATCTTTCTGACTCCTTGTCCACATATCTGTGCTTTCTGAGTTCAAAGGATATGATATAAGTTGAGCTGAGGTATAGTAAACTAGGAAATAGAATCAAAGTCGTATAACTATTGTTCTATGCGGAGTCCAATCCTATTAATTTGTCCACTCTTTTCCGAGTTTGTCAGCGCTGAGAGACCAACATTGGGCTCCCCAATTTAAACATCCCGGGTCAATTATTTCGGTCGGGGTATAAAAACAGGATGGACCGAAGGATTCAATGGCCAGTCGAATATACCGCATTTTAAATGCTGTGTGCGGCCTTCAGGAATTTCGGAACACCGCCGAGCTGGCAGCTGCCATCCGCCTATTTGAACAAAAAACGCCGCCAGCCATGTTTTTGGTGAGGGAATAGAATTCGGACCTCAAAGGAGACATGGCTTAAGGTGATTATCCTGGTGATGTTGGTAGTCGAGCGGACGGTGTCAATGGTCTTTTGGATGGTCTCGATGGGATCCAAGAATGACGTATTCTCATACGGTTCGAGATGCCTGCAAAGTCATTAACAAAGATCATACGAGAAAGAGGGAAGGTACGCACTCTTGGTATCCGGGGTGATGACGGAGACGACATCGATGTCCCACTTTTCGAGGATATGGAACGGAACGAGGTTGTCGGAGAGCTTCTTGGTGTCGGTCTTGATCAACCAGTTTCCTGCTTATATCGGTGAGAAGCGGAAGACTCAGATGTAAACACCTACCGCACTTAAGCGAAAATTAGACAAATAATATATTTTTTCTGAGGGAAGAAAAAAATATAGCAGGACCATGTATAGCCTACGGCGTAGGATGAAAGCACGCATGGGTAGTGTAGATGCAAATACACTGAGGATATTTGGAGTAGCCATGATACCAATGCTTGAATCGGAAGGGGACATATATATCTGGCAACTAAACAAAAAATATACTGAGTGCAATTGGCTTGAACTGATAAGAATATCAATAAACATTTAAAATGCAAAGACACCGCCCGTGCTGAATTGGAGTAGTTAGAGCCTCAGCTTATTCGCCAGGAACGCACACCATGCATGACATATCTATGTCTTAATTAACAAATTTTTGGGTGGCTGGAAACAGTCAGAGCTGTGATCAATTAAATGTATGTGAGTACTTCTACAAGGAGTTGCACAGCATGAGCGGGTGCTCAATCCACGACTTACTAGTCTGCATCAGAGTTTAATCCGGTTTAGGTATTTGAAAGCAGGGTGAAGCGGGAATCAAGTCTTGTTCACTGATAAAAATTGCTTTGGGGCCGTGACAAAAGCCACCATAAATGGATATTACCAAAGGACATCTTGGCCTAGTTGGTTGAGGTGTGCATTGTCTCGAGTCAGTTGTTTGAATGAGGTCGCAGGTTCGAGCCACGGTATGAAAATGCATTTTTTGTCGGTTTAAACCGTGTTTAAACCGCCCCGGTTAAACGCGGTCCCGTGGGCCGCCTGCGTTTAGCGTGTTTAGATTAAACGCGCGTTTAAACAGTGATTTGCGTCTAGACGCAAATTGTTTAAACAATCGTGCTATGGTTACTGAACAAGTCTTTATGGCCTGCCTCTATACGTGGCTGTGCGGCTGAAGCGTGCGGGCTCTACAACAGTGGTGCCATACAAACTCGAACCGAGAGTTTGGCAACACTTGCAATCTCCCAACGTCAAACTCGAACACAAAAACTGGCTTGGAGTATCCTTCGAATGGCAATCTTATGTGGACGGCGCGGCTAGAATTAGTTCTTTGCTATCGTCTCCGTGCGAGTAGAGAGAATTGTGTTTAGACCTGGACGGCGTCAATGAAGGGTGTACTGCTTGTGCTTCTAAGGCCAATCGATGGATGAGAGGCGGCAGAAGACCGCATTAACAGAGTCTCGACTGATATCCCCCAATTCTGAGTTTGAGCTGGTGACAGAACTGGCATAAGACAGGATTCGGTGCCACTTTGCGATGGACGCACTAGCTAGTAGCAAGAAGAACAAGAGAAAATCATTACTAAAGGTGGAGACGGGGCAACAAGTCGTAGAGTTCAAAGGCGTAAACACCGTTCCGCTGGCAAACCAAGTGTCAAGTAAGCAAGTCTTATTGGCCGCAGGGTAGATAACGAATGCCGGTTCCCAGGTCGGGGAATGTCCCGGTGTACAAATCAAGCTAAAGATACACCTTCGCCCCTGGACCTTCATCTGTTCTCTAGAGATACACCATCAGAACGAGAGGAAGAAGGGTCCCTGCGCCGTAACTGATAAACATCTACGTAAATTTCGTTCCTTGATGTCGTAATGTATAATTACGCAGAGAAGCATTACGCTGAGCAGCGGTGGGAGGAGAAGTTCAGCAGGATTGCTTGGCAGTTCCAACACAGCGGAGACGATTTAAAAATTGGCCGAACTGGACAGCTGGTGCCCTTGACCAACCCAGATATGATGAGGATTGAGCCTGAGGAGTGACAGCCACTTTCCAGTGCAAAAGACGCGGGCCCAATTACCAACGGTTGTCCCTCCAAAGTAGTCCAAAGACATCGTGTCGGGCGACGGATTTTAGATAACCGTTGGAGTAGTTGCCGACAGAGAGCACCGACCGTATGACCATGATATTCCATCGTTTTACGCCGTCCGTTTGCCTTCATACCACACCATGTACTACGAGGGTAAATGTTACAAGTCTATCTCGCCTGATCAGTTCTACCAAAATCAATACCTGGACCTGGCTTTATCCCATTCATCGACAGGAATGCTGTCTTTCTGGAAGGATTTCCTGCTTCCAGGATGCTCTGAGCAGTGTGGCCGAAAGATCACACGTAAAATACCCGCCGTCCAACACGCCCTGTCGGTCAACTTCTACTGAACTTCTTCTTTTTCTAGGGAGGTATTACCACGGGCGTCAGCGACGTTGTTCTCCAAAATTGCTGTAAGCATTTTCCGACTTCATTTATTTTGTAAACAGATGATCGATCCTCTGCAGTTCTACCGCATAAAGGGCCATCGCCACGGTTTCTTTCCATTGTGAAAAACATTATTGGTCGACCGGTAGACAATACGTATGGTGCTACAAAGGTGGAAGGCGGTCGCCTAGAACTTCGAATACTGTTGAACAAGTCACTCTCGTAAGATGTGCATTTCTGACGACAACTTACCACAACACTATTCTCGACGTAATGGGTCGTGACATCCATCTCGGTTAAAGAGATCCACTTCGACTTCTGGACTGTGGTGACCGAGTTAGCCCCGCTCCAACGCCGAAAAGTGACAGCATACCGAATTTGAAACCAAAGAATAGGATGACGACGAAGGGGAGGTTGATGTAGTTGGAGATGAAGCTCTGGTAGTCGAATGGTTTCACAAGGAAGGTCTGGTAACCTAGATGAAGAGACAGCAAGTATCGTTACAGAACAAAATGCTTGGGATGCATACCGTTAAAGAAGATGATGATGGAGAAGGAGATGAGAACGATGTAGGCACCGTATGGTTGTGTCCACGATGTGAAGGGAAGGATATCACGGCTGAGGCCTTGTGCTTTCATACCCTTATCTAATTCAGCCGTAAGGGGTAAGATGTAGATCCAGGAGGATGGGAAGAAGCTTACAGAATCGAATGTGGGAGAGGGCTATGCCGCACCAAGTAAGCATGGAGCCGAGGGTCCTACACGAAAGTTATAGCAACACAGAGCGAAAGACAAGACAGAGAAGCAGACGTGATATTTGCCAGCCAAATGAAAGCTTCGTTAGCACCGTCCGCACCACAGGCCAGATATCCCAGCAGTGAGAAGGCAGCGCAAAGAGCAAGAGAGTAGATGGGAACGCCGTTCTTCAATACCTTGGAGAAGATGCGGGGAGCTTGACCTTGCTGGGCAAGCATGAAGAGCGAACGCGAGCTCGAGTACAAGAACTCGTTGCCACTGGAAAACGCCGAAGTGAGGATAACGGCGTCTGATGAAGTGAAGGATTGGTAAAATTGAACAGCAGCTTGTGAGGCACTGACTGATGATATGGTCCAGGACCTTGATACCAGAGGTCTTGATGATTATCACGAAGGGAGACTGAGCAGCATTACCGGTGTCGTCCTTAATGGCCTGGAGGAGATCGGGTTCGCCACGGCTAATGCACATGCCGATGAGCAGAATTGCCACAACGTCTAAAAGGACGATGAGACCATGTAAAAAGAGGATTTGAATCGTCGTACAAAGTCCGACGATACGGTAGAAGATTGCGCGGACGGCGGTCCTCATCGAAACACGGGGATTGGCAGCTTCGAGGCAGATCATGGCCAGACCCTCCATTCCTCCGTCTAGGAAGAGAGCATAAAGTTCAGAAGCGTATAAAGCGGTCAACTTTACGAGTTACTACTTACAAGAGAAGGAGGCTTGAGTGAGGACAGCCCAGAAACCGAGGAAACGGGACTTTGATGCGGGCTGAAGGTCAAAGAAAGCGTTGTTGAAAGGTTCTTGTTTCCAGTAACGGAATCCACGTCTGTCATGGTCGGGCGCTCCTCCAAGATCAACCACGAGGCACATGACAATCAAACAAAGAATGGTGAAAACTTTAACGAATGCAAAGACTGGGAGGATGTAATTAGTGGAAGACGAAAAGATGACGAAGTTATCATTCTTACCGAATTCGAATTCTCCAAAGTACTTGACACCAGCAAGGTTAACAAGGATAATACCCAAGGTCATGACAGTGACGAAGATGGCCTTGTGCTTTTCATTTGGATCCCAGTAAGAGATGACGATAGACTGAATGGTGTTGATTGAGCAGGGCAAGCTGGATGTACACAGGGACTTACAGCAGCAACAATTTCAACCGGGGCGGTTATCGCAGTTTGGAACCAGAACTGCCATCCCATGGCGAAACCCATGGCGGGATCGACATATCGGGCCGAGAACTCGATGAAGCCTCCAGCAGAAGGATCGTACACCATCATCTCTCCAAGCGAATACCTAACCGCATTGAACACCAAAATGCTTTGGGTGTTCAAATTACGTACATCATTAATCCAACCAGGATGCCCACAATCGCGTAACCGAGGAGAGCTCCAACGGGACCACCGTTGGCCAAAGCTTTACCTGACTGTTCGGATGGGTAAAGAAGCGGCCCTAAAATGCATATGGAAGAAGGCACATACAGCAAGAAACACTGGAGGCAAGGTCATTAAACTGGAGACATCTCAAGTGAAGGGGTAGCGTACATCCCGTGCCGATTGTGCCCGCGATGGCGATCATGGAAACCTATGAAGTGATGAATAGGAAGAAGGATTGCGGCGAGAAACATACCTGTCTGGCCTTGAGCGTACGGTGCATATGACCCGCATCCTTATGAGGAAGTTCGTCCTCGGTTGCGACCTCGCCTGAATGAGCCGCCTTTTTCTCAATGTCGTATTCGGCGGCAGACATTTTCGCGCTCAAGGGTAGGAGACGGCGGGGAAAGTGAGGGAGACGAAAACACCAAAGGACTTTGAAAGGACTTATCCAATGTCGCCAGATCTGATGTCCCGATCTGGCTGCTGGTGCATGTCGTCCGGCCGATCCACCTTGCACAGCCCCCGAGAATTCACGGGGGCAAAAGCCATTGCAGGTAGAATTCACCTGCCAGAGAAGCAGATGCCACTGTGCATGGAGGTTGCCATGATGCAGATTAGACTGATAGTACAGATTAGACTGATCATCTTGAGTGCACAATTTTAATATCTAATCAGTATCAGAAGCTGTCAAATATTACTTGGCACGATCACATATCAACGGGGTCTTTCGCAGCTGCTGCAAAGGTACAAATAATCTCAATTAAAATGGAATACTGATGAAGGAAGTGATCTAAACAAGGTAGCCAGTGATTTATTACTCGTTCCTGGCCCTATTCCTTTTTTTTTTTTTTTGCGTGCCACTAACGATAAGTGCCAATGGAAACTCGCAATTATTCCCGTTTCTATTGCATCTCACAAACGATAAAAGGATGTAGTGCATGTCCACGAAAGCTACTGGCCGCCAACCAAAGCCATCAGAGTTATTGCCTTGCCCAATGTGAACTCAATTGGATCGAGTGATGGGTGATCAACAGTGGTTTATCTTATCAGCCATTATCCATCACCGGCTGCTGATGGCCAACTGGTGGCCGCCGGCGAACTTGTAAGTGGCCCGTATATAACTCGAGTTCCGGTGGCGCTCGAGTGCACCATAAATTTCTTGAGCCAGAAAAGTCAGATTTATTGAACACAACACGATCAGTTTTTTTTTTTTTGAGCTCATGAGGAGCCTTCTTGAAGTATGGACGTTCTGAGTGGCATCAGGCTCATCACTGGCAGGGAATTTGGATTTTCCCGACATGCACATGGTGACCTCCCCTCATTGTGCTCGAGGTTTAGACAACAAAAGGAACTTTGAGCAGGAAAAGAATACGGAACAGCTTTTCAGAAATATCCTACCCATGCCGCCGGTATCTTAACGCGCTCGCGGCGAAGATGGTACTGAATGCTCAAAATTCCTGACTCACTGAGAATTGAAAACAAAATTATTTCACTGCCAGATGTCAAATAGAAAGTTGCACAGCGGCGCTGCGCGCAACGTGCACATCTTAGTGGGTTGGAACCATGCGAGGGAGGCCACGGAAACACAAAACTTGAATGGAAATGGGGCTGCAGTTGGGAGTTGTGAACAAGCTAGGAGGAAGCGCAGAAGTGGAATAAAAATATCTGGGGCGGCACTACTGTGGTATTTTCACCAAGTGCTCACAGGGTGTTACGCATTACACAGTAGTGTTCACTGGAAGTGGTGTTTATTCTGTGGGGAAATTATTATAATAGGGTATTCAGGCCGCCGACTTTTTTCTTTTTGACCCCGATTTCAATGCAAATCTGGACAATTTATTGCCTGTTACATTTTACAGGGGTCCAAAGTGTTCAATTCACAAGTCCCTGTTACACGTTATTGAACACTTGGTCAAAATACTACAGTACCCCCACTCCAGCTCCGTCATATCAGTCACCCAGATCTGGAAAAGATCCGGTTGCCAGAGGCTCCCTAAAACCCGACACAGCGAAACGGCGACCAGCCTTCAGGAAGTCTGACACAGCACAGAAAAGCTGACACATAGGCCTAATTCTCATCAACTCCGACACATTGCCAAGAAAATATACCTTCCTGCGCCCTTCAAGTTGAACTGATGCGATTGTTGATCTACATATGATGCCATATCGCCAAGTAGGCTGAGCGTGGTTGTCTTATTTTATTTTTGGTTGCCGAAGTGCCGAACTTGCATCCAGTGGCAAGTTCGCTTAAGTTGTGAGGTTCGTCCTTTGTAGCCAATAGTTGCACAACACATGTGTAGATTGCGGGTAAAGACAGTGAGTAATAAAGACAGGTTCATGTAACGACAGTGGGTTGGAGAAGAAAGTCTACTTATTATCCTAGTCGTCGCTGCCAACGTCGATGTCTTCAAAATTGACGGCCTTTCCCTTCCCTTTAGCACGCGCGGGAATGTTCGCCTCCCGCCTTGGATGACTTGCGCTTCTTCTTGCATTCCTCGTCTTCCTCCGAGGCGGAATGATCACGTTTCTTCTTCTCGCGGCGTCGGCGCTTCACCTTCTCCTCCTCTCTCCGGCACTTGTTACCCTCCTTCAAGTTTGATCTCTACAGCGACGGAGACTACCAGACGCACTGAGATATTTGAATTCGGAGCTCGGGCCTGGTGGTTTGAGGATTGATAATTGTTGTATGGGTTGAAACTGTAGCCAGATAACAGCATGTCATACGGGGGTTGATCAAAATTGATGGCGGGGTAGGGATCGAACGTAGCATCGCCGAAAGTTCTGTCCATGCCATACAATGAGCGTAGATCAAGGCCAACCGGAGGGAAATTCCTAGGCATTCGATGAAATCAA
Organism: Mycena rebaudengoi; assembly: GCA_029282285.1. NCBI lineage: Eukaryota > Fungi > Basidiomycota > Agaricomycetes > Agaricales > Mycenaceae > Mycena > Mycena rebaudengoi. The sequence continues at coordinate 233,592 of JARJCX010000018.1, forward strand.
ATCTGCGGCGTCAATCATTCGGACATGAATTACGCACCTTTCGCTGATGGTGGGGTCCAGGAAGTAATCCAGATCTCCTCGTGGACGGAGCCATGCCTGGAGGTCATCCAGGTCAACCCATGCGGTGTCAGAAAACAATTGCACGTTCTTGGTCTTAAAGTTTGCAGTGAACGACTGTGGGACATCAGCTTGCATCAAATGGAAGGTCAAGGGACGTGCCGCATCACAAAACTGCCCCAGAACCGTGTTGGGGAGGCGTGTCAAAAGCGCTGCGAGCTCCTCCATTGCGCGACGTTGCGGCGGCGAGAATGTGGGAAGGAGGAAAAGCGCTGGATATCGGATCAACAGTAACACCATCCAATGCCAAGCCACAATAGCCAAGTGGGCGTGTCGGGTGCCCTGAAGTTGTGTCGGGTTTCCTGAAGAATGTGTCGGGTTTGCTGAAAACCAGGTGAAATGTGTCGGATTTGCTGATCTACGTGCGGGATTTCTCAGATGTGTCAGATTTTTTGATTTTTGACAGGTGTGTCGCTGTGTCGGGTTTCCTATATACTCGATTGCCACGAGGAGGACATTCCTGTGTCTCTACAAGTTGCTCAAGTGGTGGCGCACTTTGACGAAGTCCAAATATTTAACCGTAAACTGCACTTTGCCATCTGGTACTTGAAAAATATGTTGTATTGTGTCCGTTCTAGGTCCTCATTTTTGACAACATGCAGCACTTTCTGCATGAACAGGATCTCCGGGTTGGCTGCGAGAACCACATGATCATTGGGATTGCATATACATTCTGGGAGTTTTGGGTCAATGCAGCTGCACTGGACGTTCCTGTGGCCGATTTATTGATGCTCATCGACCAACCACACATGAAGCAGGTCAGTATACTCCAGTTCTTGGAGGTATTGGTAAACTACATTCCTGAGGCATCTGGCTGCAGGCACGAGATCTATTTGCGTTATCGGACGCAAGTTGCGAAGCTCCAGGCCGAGGTAGTTGCATCTCCCATACCCCCCCTGGCCACAAGTGGAAAAAAACAAGGTATCAATCACGGAGTTGAAGGACGCCTTCCTCGACTTTCTCAAACAGCTCGGGCAGATGGAAGGGGATTACGACTTCCGACTTCTCTTCAGTGGAGGGGATGGGATGTCCTACCACAATATGGGCCTGTTGAAGAAGTATCTCCAAAATCACACTGACACTTTCTAGAGCTTCGAAATGCTCCGTCCTATCCTTCAACTATGGCACCTAATGTGGCCTCAACCACAATCCGGCAACTCTGGGCCACAGTGTTAAGAAGATTGGGCGCACACCACCTGCAAATCTGAAGAAAGTTGATTATTATCCTTCAGATCAACTTCTGAATCTTGTGCATGATATGCATGCTTGATTGCTGGTCGTAAGTTCATAGTCCATTCAATTTGAATTTATTTTCATGACATATCTCAGAACACATTTTGAAACCGATGATATATTCGAATATTTTGCAGCCCTTGCTCGCCTTCAGAAATTACCATCTTTTGAAGAGCTGGAGGCTGCCGCGAAGAAATCGTTTGAAACTTATGTTGCATCTGGAGCCCGATACCAGGTTCGAATGGACATGCAAGATGAGGCCACAGGATGGACGGCTTGGGCACCACTTGGAGATTCATGGGATGCCGCCACAGCAGCAATCCCATAGCCAGCTAAACCCAAAAGCAAGTCAAAATCAAACTCAACCAAGATTCCAGCAAAGACATCTGCGAGAGCTAAGCCACCTCCATCTCCCCCACCGCAGTTTTTTGGAGATCAGGTTCTTTTTGACAATGGCACCTTCATGTATTATGCTATGGTCTCGAGAGAGGTGGCTGCTGCTGAATTCTATTTGTTCGGGACAAATAAACCCACGGGACGGGCCCACGAGAAAAGAATTGAGCACTGCACAGGCTGTGCTGAGGTCTGCCGAGATGTACCGCCGTCGTCGCCACGTGGCCTGCCTCGGGCTCTCGGCACACCTCAACACACCTTTGCCTCGGTGCCCAGGAGAGTGGTGTGCATACCGTCGTCGTAGTGAGGTGCGTAGTGAGGTGTTAGGATACCCCACGCAGGCAAATCTGAAAGAACGAGCCAGCTAGAACGAATAGCGAAAATATTCAATTATAAATTATGTCGCAGTATTCCGTAAACTTGTTGTTCACTTGTTGGACCATGCGAGTATAATATATCCCCCCCCCCTGAAGTTCAACCGGCATCATTGCGATGTCTTAAAGTGTTTGGGGCGTACTCCATGTCAAAATTGAATGGTTTGGTGTGAATGGCGCGCTACTCAATGGATTCATGTAATATTGATCACCGCCGTCATAAAGAATATCCAATCAGTATTTTGAAAAACATATGTGCCGAATAAAGCTCATCGACCCTCTCAAGCCAAACATCAAGAACTTTCCAAGTCCAGATCACCTTTTTTCTTCAGGAACGCCAGCAAGAGGGGCTGTTTGGCCGCAAGATCCTCCGGGAGGTTCGTCTGACTGACAAACTTGAGCTTCCCCATCGCTGTCGCATAGTCAGTTCCTGTCGTATATCACACTCAAGCGTAATTGCCTGAGTACCCTTGTGCGTAACCAACACCACCTGCTTGTACGGGTCCCCAAGCCACGGGATTCCCACCTCCGAATTCGCTGCGTCGTCAATGAGAACCCTCTGTGACGCCGAGAAGGACCCGGCGCCGGTGACCACATCCACTGTCTTGAACTCATTGAACGCCGCCACTAGCGCATCATTCGTGGCCTTGAGCGGTGACAGAGCTTTGGTCGTGGTTGTCATGTATGCGAGCTGCATGGCGGTGGGCAACGCGATCTTGGGCGACGAATCGAGTGGGTTGTCGTCTTTGGCGATGCCCTCGTCAGTCGGCGGGGCTGACCCATCGCTGTCGGATACCGGCTGTTTTTAAGGAATCGCTGGAACGCTCCTCCGAGGCGGGATTGTACTCCTCGGAACTACGGAGGTGAACGAGATAAATGCTGGAAGGGAATGAATGAAAGGGTAGTTAGTACGCACCGCGTCCACTGTCGACTTGTTCGTGCCCACGTCCTTGACTCTGGTATGGAGAGGGTTAGAAGGAGTTCTGCCGGTTGTGTTTGAATGGCACGAACTGTAAGCCGGATGTGTCAAAATTGAATTCTGTGAAAGGGACAGAAAGACTATTTATCGGTGTGTGAGCGAAGATGAACGTTCGGACCAACCTATGACGACTACTCCGCCCCTGTGTTTGCACGCATTGGCAAGGAACGTCGTAAAAAGCAGCCGCAGTTAACACTGCCACAGAATTCCTCATAGTACGCGCATATTCAGCCAACGGGCTCGAGCTTCGAGCATTCTTGGATTTTTTCAGGTCGTTCGGCTCCGCATGAAAGTGTCCATGAAGCGGATCGTGTTTCTTTTTTTTTGCCGAGCCCACCGAACTCTCATGAATGCAGCGCAATGGAGTCTAATACTCCACCTATTCAGACAAGAAATTCCCAGTAAGATTTTGTGAAAGCGCGAGTAGCCAGAGTTGACTTTGATTATATCCAGATGTGGTTCAGTCCTCGTTTACCAGCCTTTAAAATAGTGGAAATTAATCAAAATTTGCTTTGGATCCTCGGATTATTAGAAATACCCTCCGGCTACTCTGACAACATATAAATCCGGATAAAATCCCGACTTTGGATATTTTCCCGAAAATGCAGTGACTGCTGCATACTCTTAAGACCTGGCGCTCTTCTGCTCGCTGGTCGGCTTCCTATCTGCGGTATCCATCATCTTCTACTTTGTTTTTTTTTTCCCCCTCCCATGCATTGTTTCTGCACCCAGCGCCGCATGTGGCAAATCCGTTACTGATCGCAGCTCCGACTTATTCATGATTGAGACATGCATGCTCGGAGGATGGCATTGGGTATGCATGTGTGTAAACTACAGGATTATGCCCTTTCTCTTCTCACAACCTCGCCTCAGCTGCCAATTGTCCTCCGCTGTTGCCCGACGTTGTTTTCTCCGTCTTGGACATCGGTGTGGGCAAAGTTCGTATATCAGTACCCATGTATTACGCGCCAGCAATCCAATATGTGCTGCATTGACAGTGTTGTCGGTATTTATGAGGCCCAGCATCCATATATACAAGCACCAGAGCTGCGGTTTTTGGTGTCAGATTGAAACATCTGGTTCCAGAACGTATTTTGGGGAGTCGCAAGTTATTGTGTTGCCAGATCGGATTCTGGCGGACTGGCGCGTTTAGTTGGTATGGTGCCAGATCAACCAGACACGAAACATTTTCCTGATGTACTCTGATGTACACCATCATCCTTTGTAAGTCCGGGCATATCACTCGATCAGGCAGCTGGCCCTAATATCAATAACAGACTTTAACACGCGAGATATGAGCGCTTATTGTTGGAGCATCTGTCTAGGAGAGACTACGTACTACTCCCTATCCATGATCACGGTAGTCTCCCGTAGTCAGACTCCACGAGTTGTATGATATGTAGTCGAACTTTGATGTGGGGGAGTTCGCTGGATCGTCGCTCCCATACTTGGCCCTTGAGGAATAACGCCATTGACAAACATAAGACGTGCCTTCGCTACGCTCCGGCAAGCTCTCCAATAATGTGACGCTTAATTTGAAGAGTATGGTTGTTCCCGATATTAAAATGTTCATTGAAATTCTAAAAAACTTGAAGGACGAAGAAACCTCAGTTGAACTGGAGGATAGCGGCGATTCCGCCCGTCCGATAGCCAAGTGCCGCAGGAAGAAAATACAAACAAGGAAGAGAAAGGAACATTATCGTACTGGAGAAACAGGGAAATAATTGCGGGTATCCAAGAAAATCCTTTGCAGTTCTTCAAATACTCCAGTTAAAATGAACAGCACAAAGAGATTCGCTATGGGATGGAATGCAAAACGGGCAGATTTTTGTCATCAAAGCTGTTGCAAAAGCTGAATACCGAATCGGATTAGAGCAGGGTACAGATAATATCTTGTATAATGTGGCCATTTTATGACAGTAGCACGAGACCAGTAAAAAGTTCGCTTGAAGTTGAACGGCTCGATTAATTGATTGAAGGGCGGAAGTCGGACCAGAGCTTGTTTTCTGGGAATAAGTGCCGTGTGGGGGTTTGGAATGGGGTAGGAATATAAAATACTTCAGCTTTAGATGAAGCTACTGCGGGGTAGCATACGTGGACGGCTCTACTGCGGCCAAGGTGTCCATTCCGCGGAATGCAGTGTGAGTTGAACATGGGACCATCCAGATTACTTGATGTGGTAAACACGCAGCTTGCATAGCTAAGGAATTACTGCGTGAAAATACAGCAGTTTGACCACATGATGACTGAGCATTTCTGGAAGCAGGATATTGGGTCGTCGTAGCTGCTTTCCAGACGATAATTCAGGGCCTTCATTTGAGTCTGCAGCGAACTTCAGAATCACGGGTTCAGAAAATAGAATTCCGCCGAGGCGAAAGGGGAAATACTGTGGTGCTGCTGCGAGGGTGTGGGAACCAAATGTGCAACAAATACAGGACAGTTGAGGAGAAACAGTTATGGGGATAACACTGAAGGGGATGTACGCAAAGATGTACAAACGAATTCGAGAGATTTCGTTAAGAGAACGGATAATGTGGCACCGAATATGTTGGACAGCCTGTGAAGAGTGTCCAGGAAACGCTCTCGCACGCACGCCTGCAAAATCACGTTATTTTGCAGTCCGGAATGGGAGACGTCGACCCACGATGTTCAATTTGGCCCTGGGAAGATCTAAAGTTTGCCACGTCCACCATACTTATTGCTGGGCCGCTCGCAATTAGCGATTCTTGTTGAATTCTCAGCGATCCGACCGATTGTGGGAGTGCTGCTCGGGGCCTCGACGGATAAAATTTCCTGCATCCCCCCCCCCCGAAACGATGCCTTCCGCCGGAGACCACTGGATGTGTCAAACCATACAGTTCCTGTGACGCGTTGGGCGCTTATGTTCATCATTGCTGATTGGCGGTCTCCAAGGTCCATTGCGTTCACCGAGATAACAGCTTTTCATTCATGAACGTTCCCTTTCAGCCCTTTCTTCGATGTATCGCTTAAATGTCCTCTCCGTGCCTTCAGCGGAGCTACATCTTGACGATGGTGGTAGTGGAGATCCCACCAGAGCCGACTCGGATTCTGTACAAACTCCGACAAATTCAGCCTGGAGCTTGCTTCCTCGATCGCGTGAAGGTATTCCGTGTTCCAGATTCCGTGTTCCTACTTCTCAATCCGACATGTGTAGCACCGAAGAAATCACCACTCACGTCATCCAAAACCCTGCGCTTCGCATCTTTGATTTTGCATTCAAGTCTGGTCGCGATACATGTGGCTCTCATTGGCATTTCGGCGATGGCCCTAGAGCATCGAGTGATTTTCTCATTAGAAAATCAGACAAGTGTTTCCCTCGCCATCACTGCAATCTCCACGACGCTTGGGACCGTACGCACCCTCGTTCCTTGAGTGTCCCATATTCTGAATCCGCTGTAGATATATTCCGCTCTGCTCGTTTTCGTAACTCAGACACTGACCATGCGCAAGAGCCTGGAGACGGACCAAACAGTGACGGCCACCCACGATACCGCTAGTGCATGGGCTGGAATTGGCTCTGCCATTTTTCACATATGGCGTCAGAAGGCTGTCCCAGCATCAATTATGGGGGTGTTATCTGCGTTCTTGTATCTGGCCTGCATCTTAGTCCTCCACATCACGACCCCAGCCCTGTTTTCACTCGAAACATTCAACTCATCCAGCTCTGTGCCCATTGGAACGCAAAGTCTCCCGGCCTTTGACCAATCGAGCTCGAACCTATCCAGTACTGAAGACGTCCTTGGCGCTTTGTAAGTCAGTCTTTTCGGGGTCTAACACTACACTGAGTCGCCGCATAGTACCAGTAATCTGACCATCTCGGAATATATGCCAGGGTCGCTGTACTACCTCCCTTCCATCATCGGGAAAACAACGAACCTGGGATTGTACAAGGGTACCTTGTTTGATCTGGTCGACATCAATGGAGGGACCGGTAATATCACTGTCAATGCCACGGGATTCAACATCACATGTGGCTACCTGCGTAACGCGGAACTAAACTTTACCCGCGGGACCTGGTTTGGTACGTCGGATGATGGGAGCTCATTTGACATCCAATCTACTTGTAAGACCGACCGGCTTTATTAGATAGAACCTATCTCTGATGCTGCTCCAGTGCCCGGGGTCATATCGACAGCCTTTATTTCCGAGGTGACTTTGCGAAACTCTGTGGTCTTTTACAGCACAATCCCAATCTTGGATTCAAGTGGTAGTCCCGGCCCCATGATTATCCCAAACCCACCGATGAACTTTTCTGTCTCTGCAATCCAAATTTTCGAGTGCTCTCAGACCCTGGTCAGCCAAACAGCAGTGGTTGATGCCCAATCCCGCCAATTACTTTCTGTCGAGCCTGGTATTGACAAATCTACGTCAGCCTGGAGCCCATACGTCAGCCCGTCACAGCGTACCACGTTCAGCGACACAAATCCTCTTTTATACGCTGTTTGTGATCGAATTCTCACTTGATGATTCCTTTGCTTATGTTTTCTAGTGGGGGAATGTGTATAGCTCCATGCCCGCATCCCAATTCCCCCGCGACGAGAAAACCCAATCTTTTGTCTCTGTGGCAGACTTGTAATTATCTCTCTATCCTGTGAAACTGCTACTACTCAAATCAGCCATTGACAAGGTATCTAATTCAGAATCTCAATCTCCGTCCAGTTAAAGATCCACCCGCCAGTGTGACCCTCCATGAAGTTGAAAATGTCCTATCGGTAGTGGCTTCCTCGATGTTTTGGACCGGTGGGCTCAATTGCGATCCAATGAACTGACTGATTAGCTCACCTGTGTTTTGGGTTCCCAGTCGGGCACATACATCCCACACAAGGCCAAATCCAGCTAGACCAGAAGAGCGACAAAGTCCGCAAATCCTGGACCATCGCGGAGGTTTCAAATCCTCTCCTCCTGCTCCGCGGCAGTGCCACGGTTAACAACATATCTTCACAGGCCCGGCTAGATGTATGTAAGAGATTCTACAGATTCCAGATACTAACTGCCCGCCCGCCCATAGTTGAGCATAATAGCGGTACCAATCCAGAATGTTCTCCTGCCCAACATGAACTCATGCATCTAAGCTTTCTGCAGGCCTCGTGGCATCCGTGGCGCTCATGCTCCTGTCGTTGCCATTCTCCCTTTTAAACGTAGGCGCCAAAAAAGACAGCGATCTTCCTATTGACGGCACGGGAATGCTGCATGCAATTTGGCTGTATCGGAATCACCCGGAGCTCGAGACCCTTCTAGAACACGTCGAACATCCGACCGACGACAATCTTCGGCGGGCGGGGATGGTGCGGACACGGCTTACGACGGGACAGGTGCGCAAGCGGAGGAGGTCTGAATCATTCTGAATGTTGCGAGAATGAAAGATACGGTAAATAGAGTAACTGGAATTGCACATCACACCTTCAAATGCAAATTTTCAGGCGGGCTGATGATGTATGACGGTTCGTTTGTACAAAAATATTTTCTGCGCGCAACCCGAAATTGCTCGGCTAGGCTTTGCGACTAGCTGGGCTCTGAACGCAGTGACTATCATAGACCACGAAAACATTGTGTTCCTCTTCCAAACCTAACCCGCTATTATCATGACAAGACATTTCATCAATTCCACGATGTGGTTTGGAGATTCATCCCGAGCAGTCAACACACGGCTGGACCCTACACGTTTTAGTTGTAGGATTATCGATCCTCCGAACAAGATAGCTTACAACTGGTCCTGCCGCCACGAGAGTGGCGAATAACACTGCAAGAAGCGCTGAAAATTTGGTGCTGAACATCTTTGAATACTGAGGAACGGTGGTGATGTCTGAGTTCCAGGTCCCCACACTCATTTATGTTAGATTCAAGAATGTTCATCCCACCCAATGAATTTTAATTTTTACGACTCGCCACGTCATTGATGGAGTTTGATCGTTGGGGCGTGTATTTTTTGATGAAGACTGAAAATAACGCAGCGTGACAGGTGAGAAATATTTGAAGAAGCGAATTCAAACAGTAGTCATAAGTTTAGACTCGGGAATTTGAACCCCAGACTTGAAGCTCTGTATTGTGTCAGCAAGGAAGATGTATACACCTTGTTCCTTACAGCTGTTTCCGAAAACCTTGAGACTGATCAATTTTTTGTGCCCCCGCGGAAATTTAATCAGTGCTAAGGATTTCCTCTTTGGTCTCGGATCACTGCCATCTTCGGGTATGACTTTCCCTCAATAATCCTCGTTTCACTGAATAGCGCAGTAAATAGGCGTGGAAGTCACAGCTTGTCTGTGAATTCGCCAGCTTCAAGTCCTCTGATTCAAAACTGCGATTTGGTACCCACGGATTTCTGTTCAATAAGTTCAGCGCCAGCGGTTGGGCTTGGCAAGTCCAAAAAAAGTAATCCTTAGCATTGGATCAAAATTTGACGTGGGCAAAAAATTCTGCTTAGTCTCAAGGTTTTTTGAAACAGCTGTAAACCTCATCGGATGAATTACCGTGTTTCTGATATGACTACAGATAATGGCAATGATTTTCGCACGGCTGAAAAATACCTGGCCACAGCCAAATTGAGCCCCGGCCTGAAAAACACAAAACTTGCTCTGCTTCTGGCCAGCATAAAATCAGGAGAATTGGTAGCATTTCAAGGAAAGGGAGAGGGAGAAATAATGATCGCTGATGGGAAGCTGGGAAGTTTACCTAAGAGGTAGTGGGACATGTAGATCAGCATTCATTTCTAGGCCAGTGGGGTGCAGCAGGAAAAAACGGAAAAAAATTGAGAGCAGTGGAAGAAAAAATGAAGTCTGCTTGTTAGGACGAGGAGGATTTCGAGCTCCCGCTGTGGCGACTCGTGGGGTTGCAGGTGTTTCGTACGTAAATCACGTCCGAGAACCCCATCTTCTCATAGCCTGCAATCTGTTGATTTTTTAGTGTGGATGGCAAGAGGATTAGAAAAATTGTTTGGTGCAATGTTACATCCACACCATCGCAGATACTTCTTGGCTGTAGCGAGTGTCTCCCAAATGGCCCCAGAGCCAAATTTGGCCGTTGTAAAGCTGCATTGCAGTTGTGCCGAAACTTTTCTATGGCTGATTGTCGGCTGTCCGTAGTCCCGAAATATAAACGAAACTGGCCATTTTTCTCCGAGCATTTAAAAACTGGTTTATAATTAGCTCGGCCCATCATTGCGGCGGCAATTCCCGTATGTTGGATGGATTGCGAGGTCCTCACTTTTTTGTTGCCCGGAAAATTGGTCTCCAGGTGCTCATGGTGCATATGTTGATCCAGGCGTTGATCCAGGCACCAGGGATGCCCAGAGGGCCTTATGAATAGAAGGTGAAACATGCTTCCAAAGGGCCGGCTTGTTGGGCCGGAGCGGGCTTGCTCTGAACCTGAACTAAATTGAAGATTACATTTGTTTACAAACTGACTAGCAGTTTTCCGTGCCACGCTACGGGAAGAGAACAACTTATGTAAAGACAATTGAGTCGGATTGACTCGGAAATTTTTTTAATATTGTCAGCAAATTGTCAGCGGACCTCCTCCATATGTTTTTCAATGCCTTCAAGTTCCATCCAGAAAATGCGGGGCTATGAATATTATGTTAGGATAGTGGACCAGCTATGCTGGTCACGCTGTAGGCGATGGCTCAGTGAGGATGAGAGCGGAGGTTTGGTCTGGGTTTGGTCATGTTAGGATTACAGGACGACAGAGGCTGCAGGCTTAGTCAGTACATAGATCCTGTCGTTCCAGACCTTCCAGACCTTCTCGACCAGACGGTATGGCACCAATACTGACTTTAAATACAATAACTGCGCCGCTCCTCGCCAACCCTCGGTTGGCTCGTCGCGGCCAAGTTGAATGTCGGTGATTGCCATGTGAATCAAAATTGATTTGATGGTATTTGCACCGAGAGCAATACGTTCTTCAAACTTTAATAGAAGAGGTCCATAGGGCACAAAAAGAGCCGATTTGAAGATGATAATAGAGGATGAGTGCAGATATTTGATGGCGGTTATTGCCATCAGAAGGTTGGCAGACTGCCATCGGAATGTCGGCAAACAGAACAGTTGTGGTCGATTTTCACCAAGTATAAATGTGCAAGGGTAGGAAATCACGGAAGAAGTCGAATGCAAAAAAGTTTTTTGTCTAATTAGGAGTTGTCACCGAGTAGGGGGTTTTTTCCCCGAGTAACAATAACAAGTACAACGCCCAGCCACTATTTTCAATAGAAAAATTTGAAGCATGTTTAGGCATGGCCACTAAATATATTAAGCACTGCCACTAACAAGTCCCTCAACGAAATCGGTCTCTAATGAAAATTTGATCAAATTTGGGTGCCCTCGAGTTTTGAAAGGGACGATCCCTATTACATAAGTACTCGTAATTATAAGTATGGTTGACATCCGGGATGTCAAGATCTCAATACCTCAACCAAGTGCTCAAATCCCGCTCTTCGACCCAAGTACACATATCCTTGTACATATGACCTAACCACACTCATGTTCGAGAGAACATGGTAAGGTGCGCGCCTGAATCAGGAAAGTGGGTTCCCCGGTGATACTCCACTCTTGGTCCGTTTGGATGGAATTTTCTCAAACAATGTTATCGCAGGTGTTTGGGCATTCCCTTGCGTGATAGCCTCGGCTGAAATTGAGTCGCAGGTGATGAGTGATGTTTAAAGCCTCAACCAGAGGCAATACCAAATTGTACGGTTGAGCGGCTCCTCGGGCCGGCAGAACACGCAATTGATTCCGTACTAGCTGACACTTTTTTAAATGTGGTATTTCGGGCTTTTTTTATTATTTGCGAAGCCCTATTTGGCGACACTTCCGATCCACCGCCAAATTACCCGGCCAGGCCAATGACAGGAAATTGCGCTCGCCCTCCGATTTCTGGCTTCTGGCGGGTCCGAGCCTCAGGGCTAGTTCGAGATATGTTCAGTTTTCCATTCGCCTGGGGCGCCCTCTGGCGTATCTGTTCCTAGGCCTCCTTGAATATTCCAACAACGTTCCATGCTTCAAGATTGTTTCCAAGTTACGTACTGGAACCTCCTTTCGGTGGTGTGTGTGTTCATAACCGGCTCCATCGGATGACAGTCAGTCAGTACTGGTCAGTACTGGCTCATTGGTTGACATATAGGAACGGATCAATCCCGACGCAGGTGCTGGCAGCTTATTCCTGGAACACACTGAGTGGTTGCGACGTTCCTGGTTATTTATAAATTCCTGCTCAATCATGCCATCACGGACGAACGCCGAGATTCCAAATCCATTATTTTTGTTAATACTGACTTTTCTTTTCCGATCACCCCACTCCACATCGTAGGGTGAGGATGATTTCCGACTCAGTGAGCCAGATCCTTCATTCTCTGCTGATACTTAAATAATCAATGATGAGTGTGGCATGGAAAACGATGACACGCTAACGGTGTTATGCCGGACTCGGTAGATCGCTACAAAGCTTCTAAATACTCGGGGTTGAATTTTCTGATGCTTCCCATGACGTATACACTATGTTGGCGCCTACAATTTGGTATAAATCGACCCCTACATTCTTCAATTAAAGTCCAACCTCTTGTCAGTTCCGCCTTTCCTCTCTATCAACCCAAGCGAAATATTTCAGAAACGACAATGCACTTCCCCCAGCGTCTTCTGTCCATCACTTTTCTCGTCGCGCCAGTCATCACCCGGGCCTGCGTCATCATACCCCCCCGCGCTGAGGATACTCCCACTGTATCTGGTGATGGGACAAGCAATGGTGAGGCATTGAAATTGAGCTACACGTGTGTGTATGATGGCCATTATTCTGATGAACGAATACATGTAGAGCTGTGGAAGGCGTTGAGCGAGAAGTTCGCTGAGGGAGCAGGCGGTGAGCCTCGTTTCTGAGGAGTCCGCGCCATCTTCGTCACTTAGTTACTTCGCTTAGTTCTGTGAAAGTTAGTGAGTTTGATGGAATTCTGCGAAAGTTCGTCAGTTCACGCAAATTTCTGCGAATGTTCGTCACTTTCCAAGGATTAACGTAATGCATGCTTGTGGACACATCACACAATCAGCAGTGTGCCGAGCTCGGCCAGTTAGGTTCGGGTTAGCTAGTTAGGGTTAGTGGTTAGCAGTTAGAGGTTAGCGGTTCGGGTTAGTGGTTCGGGTCAGAGGTTCGGGTTCAGGTTAGCTGGCTAGGGTTAGTGGTTAGTGTCAGGGTAAGGTATCTATATATAAAAAACACCCCCGGCTTGCGCTGAAGGAACAATGATGGCCGAGGTTCCGTGTTCTTGAACGTGCAGAGTCAAAACGACGAAGTTTCACAGAAAGTAGGTAATGTGACGAACTTTCATGCATTCCCATCAAAGTGACGGACTTTCTCGTTCCTAAGCGAAGTAACTAAGTGACGAAGATGGGTACGACCCGTTTCTGAGTGAACCACATCTAATCTAACTGATGGGTTTTTTCCTCAGTGGGAGTGAAGGAGATGCGTGATCCCTCCAAGACGATGCGCTGCGCCCAAGGTCATTTGAACGTTGGCCGAAACAAGTACCTTAACACCGTTCCCGAAGGAAGGCCCTCCATAAAAGTGATACAGCAAAAGGAGAGGTGGAACAATTCGGCGATTACATCAACATCATGAGTCTTATCTATCAAACCTGTCTTCCTCACTCCTCCGTCTTTACCCGTTTTCGACCGCTGCGTCGAACGTTGGCAGGGCTAGAGCGGAGAGTTGCCGCAGAGCTAGAACGCGTCGCTGAGCGCAGCCTCGTTCCTTCGCTTTCGCTTTCCTCCTTGACCGCGTGAAAGGGGCGGCGGCGCTTATGCGAAACGGAGGGTGAGCTGGTATCATTGCCAGTGGAGTCATCTCCACGCGCATCGGTCAAAAGACGCCCAAATGCGGTCGCAGAAAATTCCGTCCGCTCTCCTTCTCCTCCCATGCGTGAAAATTCGTCCTCCACGTGCAAAGCTCTGGTCACGGCGGGCGGCTCGGCCGCCACATGCTGGCGGGCAGGGAAGTAGATCTGAACCGTGATGACGGACTTGATGTTTCTCGCCGAGGACTTGGTGAAGCCACAGTCTTGAATCAACGTCGCCAAATTGTCGCGAAATGCGTTGCCGTAGGGGTACAGCAAGGTCGGGACCGCCTGTGTCGCGAGGAAGAGGGGAGAAGACGGGTTTACCCATATAGGGTGGTGCGACATGGGGACATTACGCGAGCGCTCCAGCTCGTAATATCTAATCAGTTCGTGTCCAGTCAGTATGATACGGGTGCGAAGAAGATGAAAAACCAGAATGTGCGCACGCTGATTCGATGCCGCGCATTATTGTGTATCGAGCAGTTTTGAGCCAGGCAATTGCCTCGGGCTCCAGCGCATCGATATCAGGCGCATTGTAACGGATCGCGGCGAGCGTCTCGTCGAATAATTTGCCCACCTGCTTCAAGTCAATTGGGGGAGCCATGAAGGTCGAAGAAAGGAGGTGTGGCTGTGATGACAGGCTAATCAAGGACAAACATAAATGCCGTCTGATCGCCGCCCGACGGATATGCCGATAGTTTTCGATTTTCCGCCCCCGTGTTTCCTTTTAAGGCATTCCCGCTTCGGGAACGGCACATCCGGCCAACGAGTATTTCGATCTCCGCTGGGCAAGAGTTGTCACACCGGGTTAAGTAAGTGGCAGCGAGTTTGGCAGCGCTCTGCAAAGTTGCTGATTGCAGAAATGAAATGGAATATCTCATAGGAGAATTATGGATGAATTTATAATGCTAGATACATGAGGTTTAAATATAACTGGGATACAGCTAGCTACACTATAAAGAGCCTGATGGGGGCGTCAAATAGGGGATTTGGTGAGAGGAGAGAGGGGTAGAAGAACAGGGGCATGAAGCACTCACGATGACTCGTGCTCCATCGCGTTCGTCGTGTGAAATACAGCTGCACATGCACCATGACCGGGCAGTGGCACGCGCCGCCGGGCGCACGGTCAGCAGTGTTAGTGTGGCAGACAGTAGAGAGCGGGAGGTGATTTCGTTGTGGAACAGATGTGAGAAGGGCTGCAGTGGAGTCAACGACGACAAACGCGCGAGGCGCATCGCGGAAAGGTTGGCCGCATCGACCCAAGAGCTGGCGACACCAGTGGTTCAAGGAGGCCGCCGTGGATATGGGTTAACACGGAAGATAGAACGTATCGGCGACGGGAGTGGGGGCGACTGACGAGCTGGCGACGCTGGTGGCATGGTGGGCGGAGGTCCCCGGAGGAAAGGATGGACGGTGTGACCTGAAACTTTCCTGCCGTGCCGAGCACGCGCGGATCAAAACTTGGAGATGCTTAGTCACGAGTACGAGGGCGGAAAGTCAAAGACTTATGCCGATTGTTGGAACAAGCTCCTGCTGAACAGGGTTGTGCAATGGCGGCAGTGGAAGATCGGAACTCTTGTCTCCGACTTCCATGTCGCCTTCGCCGGCGATGCTGTCTGCCTGCCGCTGGCCTTTATTAAGATATTTTTAACCCTTAAGAACAACACTGCGTTTGGCGCTTCGATGGCGTGCTTTTCTTTTCTTTTCTCTCTTTCATGCACGTCTACTCCGCGTCGCACGTCGTTGTCCGCAATGCAAACGAGACGTACGACTTGTCGGGAGCTGTTGATATAATTGTCGTTGAATGGCGCACTAGATATTTTCGAGTGCGTGGTTTTGATTCTAGAGGTTGTTCTTTAATGCACCAACATATTTCCCTTTGCCACTTCGCCGCGCTCCGGCTGCGATGTTTATATATTTTTCGTTCTCTGGAAAGAATTCGCTGGAGGTGCCTTTGGCCGGCGCAAAGTCAATTTGACTTCTACCTACAGTGGATCGAAGGTAATTACCGGCGTACCGTAGTTGATGCCGGTTCCATATTGTCGGTCACCAACGGGGGAAAACGAGAAGTCTGGTGATTTCCGATGGGAAATACGATCCCCTTAAGCTTGGCCTTGCTTTCTTCAGAGATATTGACAGTTTATTGCGATTGTAGATGTGAATTACATGTAAAGCCCCAAAAAGAATTGCGAAGATGACACTGGCACGCGCACGGATTCGGAATTCACGGTGTTCGGTGTGAGGTTATGGTTTCCAGATGGACAGAGACGACGGCGGTCTTGAATTCTAGATTTTCGAACTACGACATGGCGCGCACGAGTCAAACGAGTAATACGAGCCGTCGGGTTGGCGGTGAACCAAACACAAGATTAGCAGAGAGGACCAAGCGAATGGCTACGTCCTCGACGAGGACAGCGAAAAATGATAAAGATAGAAAGGAAGGACGATACTTACGTTTCCAAGTCCCCCGCGGCGGCCTAAACCGTTTTCGCTTCCTTTGTCTCCGTCATCGCCGCGGAGGGCGGGAGATCCAAACCCGTAATATCACCCACCATCCACGCGGGCATATATTGGGGTGGCAGCTGGACCTTTTCGTGGCCGTGCATTGCGACAGAGCGGCGGTAGATCATGTACGCTGCGCAGATGACTACCATTGACATTCGGTAATATGATATGATTAGTGGGGCAAAGAAAGTCTCGAGAATGTGCCGCTCACAGATGAAGATTTCCGTAGCCGGGAAGAGCAGGAGGATCCCGAGAGGAATGCAGGCGGTAGTGCGGAAGCTCGTCGCGGCGCAGGAGGAGATGAGCGCGGAGAATGCGTCGGAGCGCTTGGGCGAGAGGAAGGTTAGGTTCACTAGGGGCGGAATCAGACTTGAATCAGAGGGATAAGAGAATCCGTGTTGATTTGGGGAAGTCCGCGGGGCGTACGTACCGGAAAAGATCCTGTGTGTGGCCATCACGAGTATCCAGCCAAAGTGCGTGCCGGCGCGCCCCCATTTGGATGAGACATTGGCCGAGTCGGACGGCCTGGCCTTACGGCGGGACTTATAAATGCTGTGAAAAGGAAAGAA
The DNA here is from genome assembly GCA_029282285.1 of Mycena rebaudengoi. Lineage (NCBI taxonomy): Eukaryota > Fungi > Basidiomycota > Agaricomycetes > Agaricales > Mycenaceae > Mycena > Mycena rebaudengoi. The sequence continues at coordinate 250,596 of JARJCX010000018.1, forward strand.
TGACTCGGTAAGTAGGAGAAACAAGGCAAGTGCTTGACTGGACAGCCTACAGCCAGATCCACTGCAGAGTAGCGAACGCGGGGAAGATTGTCGAGAGCATGAGGAATTCGCGGTAGGCTTGAAGGTGAAGGGAAGCAAATAAATGAGACATGCCACACCAGAGGAAAGAATCGACGGGTCTGGATAGTACTTACTGAGTATGGAGTACTTATTATGTTCAGTAACCCCATTCTCATCAGGCGTCTGGGCGAATGCGATCCAGCCACACAGACATTGAATTGGTAAGAACACAGTTTCAGGAAGCGTCGCTTGCAGGGGAAGGTAACTCACGGTAGAGCGGGAGGAGACGCATGAGTGAGAATGAGAGAAGATGTCTACAAAGGCCTGTCAGGGTGGATCTACCCAAGTTGTTCCAGCATCCGAAGAATCCAAATGTGAAAACAGCCTATGTAGGCTAAATAATTGCAGCCACCACGACGTAAATACGAAGTCAGGAGAAATATATCAATGGAATGGCACTGATTCCATATTCTGTACAATATTACGGAGGAAATTTAAGGGAAGATGACACGCAGTGGATAAATAAGAATAAAAATACTTAAGGACCCAAGCAACACTAATTCCTAATAAAGTTGCATGCGAACCATTCATGCTCGAAGCCCGCCGGAGGGACGTCGAACGGTGATTCACGGGCAAAACCGAAGTCCAAGCCCAACCCGAATTCAAATTCAAGTTCGCATGAGGCCGCAAAATCGAGCGAAGAAGAGGAGAATTCGCAGGACGAGTGGGGGAAGGACTCTCGATTGTAAGAAAACTGAGGAGGGGGCGGTGCGCCGAAGGACACGTCGCCCTTCTGCGGCGCGTCGTACTCGAATATGAGCTGCTGTGTGATGTATGGGTCGTCGGAGTCCAGCTGACGCTGTGCAAGGGTGAAATTCTGCTGCTGCTCTATCGTATATCCAAAGAATTGGACGTCTGGGGCGGGGTGCTGCATTGCGGGACCGGGACGCGCTGTCGTTGGGATGGCGGGCACGGGGACGCAGATGAAATCGTTGAGGACGCCCTCGAATGTCGTCTCCAAGTCTGCATCTTGCGTTGTAATCCATGCGTCCTCAGATGAAAACGAGGTCGAGAATGGAGAGGGGGAGGTGGAGGAGTGGCCACTTGACGAGGAGGATGGCGACGTGTAGCCGCCGGATGTGTCCGAGTAGTCGGAATCGGATGACGCGGGACTCGATACGAAATCCGACGAGGAAGTAGAGGAAGATGCGCGAGGACGCTTATATGGCGTGTATCTGGCGCTCTTCCCCTTGCGTACGGCATCATGCATCGTCGCCTTGTGCCGCGTCAGCGAGCCAGAATCCCCGCAGCGGAAGACGCACGGTGCGCCGGACGCCGCGTAGTCGAAGCAGATGCACGGCTTCTCGCCGGTGCTGTAACAAGCGTTAGAATACCAGTTGTAGATCAAAGGTAGAAGAATGAATAGAAAACGCACTGTGTCCGGTAGTGCGTAGCCATATTGGACTTCTGTAGCGTCTTGTGTGCGCAGCCGGGGACGGGGCAGCGGAAAATCCTGGAGAATCAACAGCCGGTGAGTAAAGATTGTGTTACGCTGCGATGAAGTACATACAATCGTTCTTTCTCAGCAAGCGACATGTGCCGCTTCTCGTGCCGCTTCAGGTCCGAGGCGCGGTCGTAACTCCAGGGGCATCCGGCCTCAGCGCATTGGCAGCGCAGAGGGGGGAACGGAGGTGTTTTGCCGATCTATAAAAGATAATGATGATCAGTGGCTGGATATTGGGACGGGAAGAGGACGTACAGTAGGGTCCTTCCGGGAAGCGAGGTGGGAGGCGATGTCTGCGGCGCGAGGCATTGTGTAATAGCTGTCAAGATGGAAGCGGGGATGGGGACGGGAGAAAGACTATTGAAAAACGGGGGATTTCAAAGCGTGCTGGGTATCGAATTCCCATTCGAGCCTCGCATTTATATTCCCCAAGAACTCGACTTTGATGGATTGCTGTTGGCCAGTAGCACGAAATCTACCTTACAAATCAAGTGTTTGGCCGAGTTTGGCCGGGCGCAGGTCCAAGCGCGCAAGCGGATTGCTTTGGAAAAGAGTCTCCGGGAACGGCAGGTGATGGGAGTGGCTGTTCCGATGTCGAGTGGCTCATTGCGGTGATGGGCGAAAACAAAGGACCCTTGTCTGAAAAAGGAAATTTAGCTTTGGCCATGAAAACGTGATGAATTGATCGCCACCGTGATGACGAAGGCCATGGTACCAGGTTAGTTTTAAAGCCTCTTGGGAAGAGACAGTTTTAAAGGAAAACGTACGGTATCGCGCCGAATTTGTGGTGAGCACGTCAGGGACGAAAAAATGAAGGCGTCAATGCAAGGATTCCCTTCGATGTACTTCCGTTGGGATCCTTGGAATATACGCCAGGAATAACGACGTCCCGAGACGCTACAAGAACATTTTTTAAAGATATTGCGTCGCTGCAAATTGATTATTGCATTAAGGAGCAGAATAAGAAATGAACGTGCTAAGACAATTGAAAGGGTCGATGTCTATAAAGACGCGCTGCCGCCGGGACTCATTGCAGGATTGCGTAGAGGAAATTTTGATCATCTGCTAAATAATGCCAGAGTGGCGGGACATCCAGAAAAATCTGGGCGGAGGGTTAGAAGGTCGAGAACGCTGCTCCGCAAAGTAGGGTAGATAGAGGGTACCACGAAACAGAAGAACTAAAAGGCTGAAGGTTTTCCAAACGCAGTTCGAAGCTCTGTTGGAAGGACAAGACAAGGAAGTCCCCACAATAAGAACCAATTTCATCTGGGGTGTTTTCGTTTTCACAAGAACTCGAGAAAGCCGGGTTCAGATCACAGTGAACGAATTCTGGCAGCAAGAGGACGATCCAAACGAGATAAAGAGCACAGAAACGCTGCACGGCCCGTGCGAAGTCCGGGGTGCGGGACGTCCCCGAGCCGCGGCGAGGCCATGAGTTGCGCCGTGTTGGGCAGGTACGCGGGATCGCGGGCATTGCTGATGAGACGAGGTCGTGCGGCAGTGGTTTGGACGTTGTGGAGTACCTGTATGAATGGCACGAGCAGCGGGAGAAGAAGCGGGAACGGCTGTCCACCGGGCGGATGGAGAGTTTCAATTCGGCGGTGCACACGCGGAGCATGGAGGGAAGCTCCACGGGACTCGGGGAGCATGATTCAAGGGGATACATGCATACATATAACCGTTGAGCAGTGTAGAGGGGAAGACGACGCGCAGAAGGTGTTCGATGAGTGGGATGCGCTCGGGAGCCAGGGATGTTAGCGAGGGAAGCAGGATCTCACAGAAAAAGTCGCCGAGATGATCAGATGTGTGAGCCGCGCGATTAGGGCGTCAGCGGATGGGACCAGCAGTCCTGCACTGCGATCTACCTATGCGCCCTTGATGATACGCAGACGGAAGATGCGGCTTGAAAGATAGGGCCGGCGGGACCCGTGGACGATGTGCATGCGAAGCTGCAGGAGGGATGCTGTGCGACAAGCGCAGTGCGGACTGGGGTCGTCGTGACGGTTGAGAGCAAGGAACGTACGTGCACGTTGGACTTTGATCCGCAGGTCGGCCGATTTAATCCGACGATGCAAAAGCAAACCAGCCGTTCGAGATCAAATTTCTGATTTTATATCTGCAACCTCCGAGACGTGAAAATATCCCAGTATTAAATGTCCAGGTGGGAAGTGTCCTGCATTTAAGGAGAACAAACCTGAATCCAAAAGTATACCGAAGTATATGGTATACCGGGTAGACCGTATATACTCCGGGTATATCCTGTAGACTCTTGTATATTTTTCGAAACTTCATAGACTTGCTAGACGCCGAGGTTGATTTGGTAATCCAACTTTCAAAGTTGTCACAACGTCACTCAGGCGTCAGCCGTGACCTGCCAGCCACCCCGACGCCGCCCCACCCCGACGCGATAACTCCCAACTACGTGCTCGCTGTGGTCAAAACTGCTCTCACATGTCCCTATATATACTCTGTCCAAAATGCCAACGTCAAATACCTCGTGCGCTTCGTTGTCGTGGTACTGTCGACCCTGCGTATCGGGACCTCTACTTCCAGCGTGTAGGCAGGCTCTCTTCTTCCATCCCCATTGCTAACACTCCGTTCAAGTGCCCCCCGCCTTGTACATATTTCGAATGGGTTCCGCCCCCGTCCAGCTCGCCATATAGTCTCAACCCGGGTGATGGCTACGGCATCGATCCCTTTGGACGGGACGAATCATATCCCTCTCCTGAACCCAGCGCTACGAGCTCCGTAATTGACCCATTCCTCCTCTCTTCTACCAATGCTCCCAGCCCCGCACCCACTGTCGATACGAACCCTGCACCAACCGTCGAATCAGCTACCAAACGAAAATGCGCGATCACAATATACAATGGTAGGAGCATTCAATACCTTCCTTCTTATGTTTGCATGTCCAATGAAAGACGTCGACGGGAAATCCCACTGTCTCGATGAGAGGATCATTGATGTGCGCGAGGTGCTTGTAGAGCATACAATTATTGTCGTAGATGACAATGTCAGGCATCGATCCATGCGGTCTAAAGACCTTGCGGAGCATATCCTGTGACAACAAGAACGAATCAATATGGGAGCAAAGATTTGAAAAAGAAAACCCCCGAAATACTACTCACAGCAGTCTGAGTCACTGTCTCGGAGCCATAGAAAGTAGCTCAAGCAACAATAATTCCACAAGGCCGCACAATTATTTGCTGGTTGTGGGTTTTTCGCCGTCCAAAGAGGGCCCGTATTTTGCGATTACCCGACGGATTCTTGGACGCAGGACAAGGGGCAGTATCTGAGGTCGATGGCACCTCAAGCTCCTCAAACGCTTCTGCGGTGACCTCGGCTTCAAAAGTGTTTTCTGGATTGGAAACACCAGGGCGTGCGACTCGTGTGCGCAGCTGAAACATGGCTTTGTCGCGCTTCTTGTGGTTTGTCTCGAGCAGACGATGATTGGGGTCTTCACAAGTCATGTAACCAGCTTGAAAGTCTGCCACAATCTCACAACCTTCCACGGCACAAACCCTGTTTCGATGCGCGTGATTTGGGCAGAAGCGATGTCTGTTGCTGGCCAGAGCTGTATCGCAGTGAAGAACACCGCAGCACGGATGTCCTATCGTGATTCCATCGACGACGGCGACATCGAGTTTGTCTGAGAAGCGTGTTAGCACAACAAGCATCAGTGACAAAATGAAACATACTCAAATTCCCATCGTCATCCCAAACGCGCAAGCACTTATTGCAGTAGTGGCCCCACTCCGGCTGTCCACACAGTTGAATGCGCGCATTGCGCTCCGCCATCGCATCCGTGAAGCGGTCGCACTGGTCTCCAGTGTGCGGAACACGTAACTTCGTGGATCGGGCTTCATGGTCTTCCAGAAGGGAGAGAATTGTGAATCCATCCCATACATGCTCATGCCGAAGCTTTAAGCTCGTGTCCATCCAGTCGGGGTGGTCAGGGAAATCTTCAGGCTGAGACAAAGAGGTGTCATAGATGCGCGCGCCGTTGGTAGCCGATGTCCATGAAATGAGCATCAAATGGATGAATAAATTGAGTACGGAGTGCTCGACATATTGGTGTTCTCCAACTTGAATGGCATCGGCAATATTGTCATAGTAGTTGCGAACACCATCGCGAACCACATAGTTCGGGTAATATCGTGCTTTACACCCTTCAAAATCCGCTGTCAAATGGATCTACGTGCCAAGGAAGTCGCTACTTACGCGAACAGCTTAGGTGAGTGGCAAAGGTCGCGCATGCACCATCAGATAGCGTGTAAAGGACAACCTTCGAGGGACCGTCTTTGTCACGGAGAAGACCTGTGTTCGTACAGCCTGGGGTGCTACAGTAGTGGCTGGGAGGAAAGAGCATCCGGGATGCTGATCATCATACGGTTATGAGAAAAAAACAAGCCTGAGAATGGACAAGTGCTTCAACTGACAGAGAAGATCATCGAGACCGTGCCTTTTGAACGCCTGTGCATCTGTTCCCTGGGGTTTTCCCTTCTCGTCGTACCTCCAGGCCAGGCTTGCAAATGCCTTCCAGCAGCCATCCACGAATTCGAGAGGAAGTTCTGTAGCAGCTGCCAGGTATTCACGGATGGGCTCTGGGATGTCTTCAGGAGCTTGGTTTGCGTCGTGCTTTGCCGGTTGTGCAGCAATTATGGCATCTTTCAAGCGGGCCGCCAGCCGGATGAACGCCATTCCCTTCTCCATTCCAATGGAGTCACAGAGACTAGGTACAGTGCTGAGCTGAGCATAGAGTTCGTTGAAAGTGTCCATATGGAAACTGAGGACGGGAGTCGCGTGGGCAGAGGCACGACGCGTAAGTACTTAATTGACGCGTTGCGGCGGAGTTTGAAATGGTAACAATAGGGCCAAACAACAGAGTCTACCGTACATGTAACATTGGTAAGCGGGCCAGAGTATACCAGAAAAGTCCGGAAGTATACAGGATCTATGGAATATCTGGGAGTCTATCGCATTTGGTATACTTTTGGGCTCAGGTTCTTTCTGCATTTAAGTACTACGGAGATGCCGCATGCATTGCTTCATTGCTTGAGACTTGAAACTGATCTTTCCGACAGTGTAGCTCGGGTCCTGGACAGTCAGATCCAAGCTGTACTCCGGATTTTATTTCTTCCACTAGCGTATTACATTTGATTTTCCAAGCCCATAACCTCAAAATTCGCTCAGTATACCTATTAAATCTATCACTATATGAGAACATTTTCTTTTTGCCCCCCCAAATAATGTACCTTCATTACTCCTTTTTCGAGAGCTATTCGTATTTCGAAAAATACATGAACGAATTCTTTTATCCTGGTAAGTCGCAGCGCAACTACAAATTTTCACTCTACAGGCCGAGATATCAAGACGTTCAACCGACAAGAAAATTCCCGACCACCTCCATAAACCGCTCCCTCTCCTCAAAGTGGCTCATATGGCTGGATTTCGCGAATCCAACCCATTTGACGTGTGGAATCTCGCGAAAGAAGGGAGCCACAACAGAATCCTGCGCCTCATCGTACCGCCCATTCAGCAGCAGTGTCGGGACAGAAATCTTGTGTGCCTCCTCGATAATCGTCCAGTCTTTCAAGGGTCCGATGACATGAAATTCGGAAGGACCGTTCCTTTCTCCCGTCAGCTAAAAAGTGCCTGCATAGAATATACGACTCACATGGTCAGATATACCGTGGGGTCCTTCTCAATCCACGCAAGGGCATCCGCAATTGGCGTGGGCATGGGCTTTATAATGCAGAGATGGTGTGAGTAGAACACACTGACAGCAGCCTGGTATTCTTTGCTGTCGGTGGTCCCGTCTTTCTCGTGCTTATCGAGTGCGTCTTGCACGTCCTGGGGGAGTTTCGCGCGCAACGCATTTTGTGCCTCAACCCACAATCCCATATCGCAGGGAGAGCTGGAAATAACGAGACGCTTCAAGCCCTTCGGGCAGTTGACTGCGTGTCTCGCGCCCAACATTCCACCCCACCTGCATGAAGCGTGAACATTAATTGGGTTTGGCTTTGAAAATTCGATACGAATGACCGAGAACGTCGTAGTTGTCCTGTATCCCCAGATGCGAAAGCAGGTTGTCGAGCTCGTCGAGGAACAGCTGTTCCGTCCAGAATTCGACGTCCCCCATCTTCTCAGGGAGGTGCGTCGAGTATCCCGAGCCAAGTTGGTCGTACAACACTAGCGGGATACCGTGCGCGGTTGTGAGATCGGTGAGGATGAACAGATACCCGTGATTTACCCCGGGACCGCCGTGGAGGGCGACGAGGGGCCGGCGTGAGACAGACGCATGCAGATCGCCGACGATCTTATACCAGGTCTTGCAGAGTTTCCCAGCGGCGGGAACGACAAACTCGACTTCACCTTCGACAACGTTGAGGGGAGAGGCGGACATGTGGGGGTGTATTGGCATTCTGTGGGCCCACTACATTTATAGTCCACCACTCAGCGTCGAAGCTAAGGTCACACTGACAGCCTGAGGTAGATCTGATGCGAAAATTTTCACACCGGAGCTGAATCCGGCTCTGCGGGCTCAGAGATGCAGGTATAATCAGCGTAGGTATTATAGTTTTTCCCTATTCTCTGCTCTTTCCAGTCTCATTCAAGCAAGGTTCAAGTCTGGTTTTGGTCTGGTTCACAAATCTTCTCACAGCGCCGGCTATCACTAACCCTAATCCCGGATGACAATGCCCATCAAAACGGTGCCAAATACTCCGTCTTTCTCCCACCATGTTCATCCCGCGTCTCTGTGCCCTGGTGTCCCCCTCCATATATATATATATTCACACTATGCGGTGTGGCACAAAAATACTGGGCCCTGGACGCCACACAGGAGAATCCCTTCCGTGAAATTGCTTTCAGGCTTCAGCGACAAACATGAAGGGTTGGCTCATGATTCATTGACACCAAGTATTATTCACTCATTTTGCATGATTCGCAGCGCCTTTCAATAGGTGACTCATTTATAATACTACGATGCGCGGGGGCAGAAGGGTACCTGAAACCTTGTCAATGTTGTTTTAGTTTCTTTCGCACCATGCTCGCACTACTTGATATCGCTGCGTGGGAATGAAACAATCCAGGACACGAGTGGGTACCCTTGATCATTGGATTGGATCATCTGTGTCGACTCTGACGTCTATACTCCCGCAGCATTGTAATATACTATCCTGATACTTATCCTGTGCAAAATGAACGTCGTGCGGTTCTCCTCAAGCAGTGCTGTCCTCCCTCCACGCGATTTACAGTTCCCTCCGGACTGCGGCTTGACATATTGTGGGCCCCATTTAACGCCCCTCCTGATATTCGTGCAGCGCCGGAAAAAGAATGAGGCCACGAGGTTTAATATGTACATTGCATAGCTCATAGCTATCGGACAGATGTTTTTAACTCACAACGTCCGACAGTCGCGGCGACATCTGGTCCGGGGGTCATCCGTCAAATCTCGAGACCGGCGGATCATAGCTTTATTCTTGTCGTTGTTTTCGGGATTGACCGCATCCGACGGGAGGGTTCACCATCCCGCCCTACTGTTCAGCGGAGCTCAGTTGGGACTCTGTGTCATTGATGACCATAGCAGGGTAAGTAATGTATCTCGAATACAGGCGTCCCTGGCAACCGAGCCTCTTCACCCCAATGAAGCAACCGAGGTGAGCCTGGCATATGCTCACCGACGAGTTCTTGCTGAGACCGCGGGTAGCGCACAGCTACTAAAATTGTAAGTTTCACCGATCCCTGAGATCGGGAAGCGGCAGCCGTCATTCAACTCGAACTATAAAAGACGCGCCTTTGGCTTTCTCTCTCATTATCCTCCCTTTCCTGCAACACACACACACTCTTCTGAGTCATCTCTTCATACACCATTCAGTATGTGTCGTTGGCGCCAGGAGGTCATCTTTTCAGCAAGAAAGACCTCACAGGGATGCGATGAACAGTGTTCGAAATATTTACCTGAGATGCGGACATGCCGAAACTCTCGTGAGTGGTGATATAACCAGCCTCCAATGTTGTTTTTGACGTGTTTGTATTCTCAGCCACCGGTTGAAGTATTCTCAAGGGCCCACTTCTCCTTTCAGCGGCACTGAATTGTCAATAATAGGTTCAGTGCGGAAGCACCCGCTGCAAGTTCAGCCCAAACCATCCAGATAACTGCGTCCCCCCGATGTGTAATAGAAGTTGCAATCAGTAGTACGTCGTCGTCGCGTCGGTGTCAGCTGACGAACTCACACAATCTCACAGTCGTCTGTTCCCAGAACAATATAGTGCGCATGCTTGATGCTTCGGTCCATAACTTCTGACACTGAGATAGCGCCCAACATCGACGGTTTCTGTACTACCTGCACTCGTGCCATGTCCGGACGTCGCTAACGGATGGAGGAATCTTCATGTTGTGCTGTGAATACTTAGATCCACAGAAATAGAACACGCGACCTTCTCTTCCTATGTGCATACTACAATTCACACTGGCGGCTGTTAAGGATTGGAGTAGATCTACAGAAAAATGATATTTAATTTACTACTCGAATTTTGAGCAGCTTGAGAGTTCCAGAAATCCCCGTCAGAGGATCCTGTGGTTCAACGGCCAGTTAGTAAGTCCGCAGGACGCGGTGCTCGATAGCTGTAGTTGTGAGAGACTTGAAAGGCTGCAAGACACGTACCTTTGATTGAAAGCTGCAAGACGCGGGCTTTATGAGAACTTAAGGCTGCAGAACGCGAGACCTTGAGGTGAAAGACGGCAAAGACGCGGGCCTTTCGGATGCTTAATTCATAGCAGAATATGGCGGAAGATGATAGTTGTATTGTAAGAGTGATGTCCCCAAGTTCTGGGGCGCTACATTATATATAGTTCTAAAACTACGACTCATAAGGAGTCATAAGGGACGCGGATCCGCCTCAGCGCGAGGCATCAGGTCGTTCGAGTCAAATCCGAACCGTGGGAAGTTCTCGGGCGAACTTCGGCCAACGATATGTACGTAGAAAATAATTACCGGCGAATAGTTCCAATATCCATAACAGCGGCCCTCCGCACCATATTTGAAACCATCCTTCTGCTGCTAATTTCATTATCGTAAAAGGGTATCCTTATTCACTATTTTCGTTTTCAGGCAAATTCAGGCGGAATATTAATGATTTGAAATTCCATTCCTATTTTTTAACGCCACGCTTCCAGGAAATATGACTCTCTGAACGCGCAAGTCATGCAGAGCCATCTTTTTCCTTGTTAAGAGGCTTGACCGACCCTTCCGTGAACTCAAACGTGGCTCGGTAATCAACTTTGGGTTACAGCTTGACCAGCCGCAATCGCCGACGAATCGCGTCCAAGTCGGGTTGAAACACCCACTGTGGGATCGATCCTTCTATTTCTGGATGTACATATACCTCAGCGCCACACTGGACCCGCTCTCGCCATATTGAAGCATGTGGGTGCTTCTTCAAGTCGAACAATAGCAACGCCCCTACAACACCGCTCAAATGCTAGACTTGCCCAATTGTCCTCTTGACTTGCTCCTCATCTTATGCCCGCCTCGTTGACTCTCCTATTCGCGGTCTCCGCCCTGCTCCCCACCTTCCTGTTCTGTATAATGCCGCTCCCCGCGTACATTCACTCACGCAACGGCGCCGGGTGTTGGATCGGATTCTGGTTCTGCATCGCCTGCCTTAGCCAATTCTCCAACGGCATGGCGTGGCGTGGAAGTTATGTCGACAAGAGTTCCCGCTGGTGTACCTTTTGTGGGTTTTCATTTTTGGCGCCCGTAGCTCAGTGTTGACTTTGACGGCGTCAAACAGAGTCGGGACTTGACCATTCTTTTGGAACAACACGGTTTGCAGGGCGAAGGAGGGGCTGGGGCTGATTAAGTACCTTCAGGGGATCCATCTCGGTCTTGGGGTATTTCATACCCCATACTCAACGCCGTTTAAGCCCTAAAAAAGAAATGCATATTTTGGACCGAGGTTTTTTCGTCAGAGTACCTTCTCGGCCTCAGCGTGACTTTTTCAGATGTCAAACTGATGGATATTTATCTAATAATGGTCCAGTCTAAGTTCTGGTTCGAACGCTGTTGTAATTAAACCATCTCTGCGTCCTCCTTTCCCCGCAAATCATAGAGGCCGCCTTCGCCTACACGAAATGCGCGAATTAAATCGCAAGAAAGTCATGGACGCTCCTTCAATGGGGGAATTCTGGAAAGAAGTTACACGACTTATCGACCCAGCTCCCAACCCAATATCGGTGACTGCGGATAGCCTCAGGGATGTATTTGAGAGACGGCTCAATCCGCCCACAATCCTTCCTGCTTCATTCGACGAACCACGATCAACCGCTTGTTTGCTGCCGCAATTCCTGAAACTACCACGGACTCAACCCAAAAAAAAATCTTCTCGAGGCAATGTACTCCAGAGGACATGGAATGGCTCAAGGACCACCTTCGCAAGGGACTCGGGAGCGCATCTGGTGAGGACGCCATCCATCACGCGGAAATTATGGACATCCCCAGCGATGATCTTCTATTCCTCTGCAACGAATGCACGCGGACACAGACGGTCCCAGTATTTGGTTCAAATCGGTTATAATTGGCTCCCTGAAGAAAGGGAAGGACTGCGCGCACTGACCCAGAAAGCTACAGAATTATCGCTCTGGAAAGCTGTCTACTGAAGGTCTTGACTCTGCTGATTCATAAACGCATCAGTGGGCTAATACATACGGGTATATACTGGACTACCAAAACGGCTTTAGAGAAGGATATCGCACCAACAATAATCCCTTCATCCTCCGCTGTATAAAGGAATGGGCTCGCGCCAATAAACTCACGGTCTACGTTACTGCAGTAGATGCAACCAATCACTGCGTTCCCTGGCCGCCGAAGCAAAGACTATGCTGCGATAGGGCGGCACACGTCGGCACAGATGGACGCACAGGTCTGCCAATCCAATGACGACAGGGTCTGCCTACAATACCCACATATGTACAGTAACGTGGTAGATGCCGGACAGTGTACAGTTTGACGGCAAATATTGCACGTTTTGTTGTGTATGTTTGGCTAAGTTCCCATCAATTATGTTAGATCATGCACAGCCGCCTTCCAGGCCCCAGCTAATATTAGTAGCCGCTTTTGGCGACGGTTATCTCCTTCATCCGCAAGATCGCGACTCACCCACAAGTGGCTGAACTGCTACGATTCATCTTCCTTGGGACTATTGTTGAGACAGGACGAAAGCTCGCCCAAAATATCGTTGAAATCACGACTGACTGTGAGCCCATTATAATTATATGTATATATTCAGCCGCTTCATGACTCTGCGACTTACATACCCACAGTCTTTGTGGTGAGTCTCCACCTTCTCATTTTTTTCCCCCACCCCATTAGACCAATCAATTTTAGGTCAAAGCGGAATTTACAATGGGTGATTTCGCCTACGACTGGGTTGTCGCTTACTTGGAAAACCATCGAGTGTGGAATGAGAGCAGATCGTTCAAAGTCGTCGCACGCAATCCGATGTCTCGTCCCTTTCAGAACTCGACGCTTGGCAAAAATGACGGTCATCCGCATCCTATTTACGAACCTGCCACAGCTCAACGTCCTTCCTTATTCCGTTGGCGGGGTTATTGGATGTCAATCGTAAGTTCATTGAGTGCGGGACGGTATCGCTCTGACTATGTCAAGACTCCGCGCAGAGTAAGAGCTCCGCAGGCCTCAGCCACTATGACACGCAGAGATAACCGGGGTTACCGGAGGAAGGAACGTTGCTACTAACATTTGAAGCGCATGCCCAATGTTTCGCGTGTACCTCATGTAGTTTTTGACAGATTATGAAGTCGCAACCGGCAAAACTTCGACGACTTTGTATCGGCCGCACGGGACTTCTACGTCGAATCTCAAGCATTACCCCACAAACAGCTCGATTTCAAACTTAGTCAACAACTTCTTGAATCTCACCTTCACCCCGTCGTCCCCCTCCCGCCCCTACCGCAATGTTCTACCAAAGTTCCAACTTTCAGATAGACGGCGGCACTTTCTACAGTGGGAACGTCAATGTCCACCATCACACTGCGATTCAGGATGATAAGCAGCGAAGGGTACTGGCTCCACCGCAATTCATCGGAAGTTCCGTCGACGTGGGATGTATCAATCCGTAGAACCGAGTCGTCCGACAGAGGGAATTCGGGCGCTGTGCGAAACCAGAGAACAGGGGAAATCAGGCGGAGCATATTATTTGAATCTTACGGTGTGCACTGCGCGTTTGGCTGCCTTTCTCGGACTAATAATATCCAGACACATCGCTACGTCTTCAGCTCTTCCCACGTCTTCCGCCTCTCGAGGAGCACCCAGCATGGTCCTTATATCTCTGCATAGATTAAATAATTCAATTCAATTGATCTGAATTCAGCCACTTTGCAAGGGAAAAAATCTTATAATTTAGTTCACGCAGAATAAAAAATAGATAGATGAAAGAACATGCAGGAGACATGGCATAGTGGAGTGAGCGCTTGGATGGGTGGTACCAACGGAACTCGACATATAAGGAGCGCGGTCGCCAGCCTTGAGTCGTGCTTCATTTCTGTGGGAAAGAAATACTTGATGAGGGAGAATTGCGGGCAGCGACTGCGTAGGTTTTTGAAGGGAAGAGAGGGTATCAGCACGGAGGGAAAGGAATTAGAACAGTCTTGTATCTGCGATTTCCCATACTGCAGGCCGGCAATGCATCTAGGGTTGCTGATTGGTATCCGTATACTCGATGGATACTCCGGTATTTACTTATCCAATAAATACTCGGGGCAGTATCTACCCAGCAAATACGCCGAGCCGCGCTCCCGCACACAATGCATATCCTGAGCCACGCTATCATGAGCGCGCGCGCTGCGAAAATTCGGCGAGCGAATGACGCACCGAGGAGAATGGGAGAAGCGTCCGCCGACGTGTACGCATATCTAACGCGAGCGTGGATTTAGTGAGGCGTGAATTGCGCTCCTGTATAATATGGATAAGAATTCGACGCCGGCGATGGAGGTAAGAGAGCAAATGGTTCGCTAATGTGAGACATACTCTGTAAATACACGGAGTACACGGGCAGCGAGCGAAGACGTACCGCAGAGGATCTACCTCGCCCGCACATGTATTGTGCGGCGCGTACGCCGTTTGTGGGTCGGTGTGCGGCAGTTCGAAGAGGAAGGTGGGAGCATGGAGCTCATCGTCACCGCTACTACGCATCCTGGGAGGGATATCGCGTTGGGACTGGCGCAGATCACGCGCTGCGCGCTCCCGTGCGTGCTTGATCCGCGTATATACGAACTTCCAAAAGCACAGCAGTACCACGAGCACGTCGTCAGTGCGGCGCGTACCGCGCGCGACGTACTAAGGAAAATGCGCTGTGCCACCCACCACCAAACGCGCGCGCCATCCACTATCCATCGCCGCGCCGATAACACAGAGTATCCAGCGGGCGTCGCACGTACGCAGGCTGTGTGTTGGTGAGTAGTAGTTCGGGGGATGAGTATATAATTCGGAGAAAAGCAGGATGAGGGCTCACCATAGCATTCAGGGATATCCCGCGGCCACGGGCGCAGATGACGCGTACCTGCTGGTCCCATGCGCTCTCGGCAGAGTATCTACGAACGTCGAAAAGAATAGCAACAGCACGAGCATGTGGCGAGCGCAGCAGGCGCCGACGCCGAGCGATGACATACCAAGGAGAATGCGCCATGCAATCCACCACCAAACTAAACGCGCTGTCGAGCCTGCACACAGAATATCCTAGGTGTGTCAGCGAGTAGTATTTCGAAGAGAAACTAAGGATATGGAACTCACTGTCGCCGCCGCTACGCCTCGCAAAAGCGATATCCGGCGACCACGGGTGCAGCTGCGATTTCTGCCCTCCCAACGCCCGTGAATGGCAACCCATGCAAGCCCCCAAACGCGGAAAGCGAGAGCGGGGGAGGGGCGCGTGCGCGCGCGTGGATGTAGAATGCCCACGGAGAGTGGGAACGGATCGGGTGCCGCGCATGGATGCGCCCGAAATACGCGCAAATCGCCGGATGGTGGATTCGCGAGAGCAGGGAAGGGAAAGTTCGCGGACGGGCATCGGCGCAGCGCGCGTATGCTGAGTAGACGGAGAAGCTCGCGGCCAGTAGCCCTATCAACGATGCGACCTGCCCGCCGTAAGACTGAAACCTGCGCTAGGCGCTGGAGTCAGAGATCTGGAAAAGAAGAAAGAACTGGGGCGGGCATACCAAATTCAACGTCCATCTGGAAACTGACCGTGGTCTGTAGCTGTCTGGGACAGACACTACAGACCACATAGTTCCATAGACCAACCCCTGCCTGTTTCAGACACCCCCAGACGCTGCCAGACCATCATCAATCTCGGCTAATCTCGGCTATCCTCGGCTATCCCAACCTGGCAACGCATCTGCTGCCATCAACGCGATTTTAGACGCACTGGATTGGTTCGTATTTGCCGTTCGTTGCCTGCAGAGCATAAAAGATGAGGGCAATAAATATATTGACAAAATTACTACTGCTACTATTAGAGAGTTTGCGCAGAAGCCACTGGAGCCACGTGGTGGCTTTTTGGCTGTGCGCAACTGGGTGGCTCCACAGCCAAAATATGATGTCAGTGGCTCCGTGGAGCCACCCGCCTGCTATTTTTGCGCATGGCCCGAAAGCCACTGGGTGGCTCCAGTGGCTCCTGCGCAAACACGCTATTATATATCCTACTAACTGCTCTCGACCGTCGACGGCATGCTACAGCTAGAGTATTGAGGGACTCTAGTCAAACTTGAGTTGTGAATTTTGACCGGAGTGAAATTGGAGGAGCCCTGGGAACCAGTGATATTGCGTTGCAAGCTTGACCTTGAATGACTTTGAAACTTGAAGGACTTGAAGGGGAACTCAGAGAGATGGGCCAAATTTTGGGAGAAAGAGAGTTGCGGGGAGAAAGAGTCTGTGGGACTCGCGCATTTTGGATGCGCTGTTACTTATAGAGATTCGGAGCAATCAAACAGCACGTAAATCACCATGTGCAAGAAGTGATGGTGCGGTGCGACCGTGTGGCGGCGGTGGTAGGCGATGGTCTGGGGTGGTCTGGCAGAACGTAACTGTGTCTGTGGCGGTCTGTGGGTCTATATTCGTCTGGGTCAGACGGGCCTGTCTGTACTGTGAAAACCCGTTTCCAGATGTCGTAGCTGTGAAACCGCTCCGATCCCTCGTGATTCTGAGATAGCGCAGGCTGCATGCGATCGAAGAAGGACCTCGAGGTTAAGCCGTCGGATATGGGACTAGCACTGGCAAGCAGATGCAGGGAATGCAGGATCCTCCCGCGCATTAGGAACGTATGGGTGAATGAGCTGCAGGCTGCGATCACTGATTCTTTAAGTATGCAAGCTTGTTCCGCCATCACGGCGATCACCGAATCCGAGTGAGTCATACGTCTCCTCTCTTCTTCCTCCCATCATGTCCGACACGGAAGACGATTGGCTCTTTGTGGGCCCAGAATCTGACGATTACGAACCCAGCCAATCCTACGCACCTGGGGGACTGTGTCCTGTCAAGCTGGGCGATTTGGTCGGCCCAGGAACTCCTCTTCGATACCGGATTATCTTTAAGCTCGGATTTGGTAGTTTTTCGACCGTATGGCTGGCTCACGATAGCGTCGAATGGTTGGATGTCTTACCTGGAGAAAAGACCATCTGGATCTCATCGGTTTTAGTCGAAACGTTGCACTGACAATTGTCCAGGCGAAAAGCACGGGGCGGAGCCAGGAACCGGATGTCCTCGAGCGTCTCAGAGCCCCTAATTCTACTGCGGGGCAGGAACCTTATGCTATACAGCTTCTGGATTCTTTTTAGCACACTAGTGCCAATGGCATTCATCAAGTACTTGCCACAGAACCCGTAGTCCCCCTCCTCGCACCCTACTCACGCCTCCCTTCTATGCTGCGCCGGGGATCGTGTTCCCGCAAGTGGCCTTGAACAAAGAGGATCCTCCATGGGATCAGCGGAGTGATATTTGGTCCCTCGGAGTCGCAGTAAGCCTATTTCCGCTATAGTACTCTTTTGCACGCCCGAGTTGAGTTGTGATCCAGTTCAGTCGGTGCTGGAGGTCTTTTTCCCGAGCTCCTGTTCGACGATACAGAGCTTCCGCATTACATGGTGTGTATCTGTGGCGAGGTTCCAGACGCATGGCGCGATCATATCGATTCGCGACCTTGGCCTTTGGGTACGTCTTATCCACCTGCTTTCCATGCAAAGTAGGCAACCCCAAACCAAATATGCTCATGATCAATCGCAGACTTCGCCCCCGACATGACCGAAGAGTTCTGGGTTGGAAGGAAAGAGCATTTCGCCCAACTGAGCGTGGAAGATCCGCCGGGCCTCGTCAGACTCATGCGGCGCATGCTGGTTCTCGACCTGGCAAAACGGCCCAGTGCACAAGAGTTTCTCGATGATCCGTACTTCTCTTGCTCCAACGGTGCAAGGAACGTCGTTGGCAGCATCCATCCCCTTATGCAGCTTCCCACCGGCATCCCCACAGCGAAGCTGATCCTCAGACAAATCGCCCCAATCTCCCGACCCCGACTACTGTGGATACTACATATGTTGAAGGTGGGTCCTGTTTTTGCGCAGTGACCTGTACAGAGTATTAAAGTCGTGCTAGAGCTTCACATTTCTTGGGCGGCGTGCACTTGTAGTAATGTTGCGCTTCAATGCAAATTCTTTTTGTACCTTCGCTAGAAAATTGACTTGTTCCTCCAGAATGGTCAGATCGACAGACCATTTGCCCGGATTTTTTGCATGGAGAAACGGCCTGCAATTGCCCACAACATAATCATCGAATAACCGTATGGGCCCTCCAAATTTTCTATTGCATACTTTTGATCTTTGGGTCGACGCGACCTGACATTCTAGTCTGTCTGTGATGAACGGGATTCAAATAAATTGGCTATTCAACAAAAATGAACGATTCTAGAGGAAAAACAGAGAGAAACGGGACTCGCCATGAAATCTCGCCGATGCGCAAGTGCGAATGAATCAGGTATTCAGCATCGTCCTCCAAGAAAGAAAAAACCAACATTGAATGCACACAAAAATGATGAGGCGGATCTTCTGTCCAGATGTTGAACATCGCTCAAATTGTGGAGCAGCCAACTTGAGGCACCAGTGAAACGAAAAAAAAAAAAAGTTTCAGAGAACACAAATGGACATTGAGGTTGAGCTTGGGGGCGGCGACGTGCAAGGGATGGAATGGTACTGTGGCCGTTATGCCGGAGTGGAACCGAATCATACATGTCCATTAGCGTCACATAGGCCATAAAATTATGGGGTGTAAGCCCGCCAATGGCGGCAATTGCAGTAGAACAGGGATGCAATCACGCTATTGAGTTAGGAAGACCTGATGCCGCTAGCGGTCCTCCCGAGAAGCGCCTCGACCGTTCACCCGCAGTTGAGGCATTCAAAATTTTACACGCATACTTCGGCGGCATAGGTGCAAACAAACTTCCTCCATAGCGCTAATTCTACAAAGTACAACGAGGGTTTGAAAGCGGTAGGGGCTGAGAAGATAATTACATAACGAAATAAAATCCAGCATCGAATTGGGCATTCCTCTGATTCGCAACGCTCACAAATTAAAGACTGCAGCATTCGGATGCCTTTGATTCTCAATGTCGTGGGCCTTCTGGAATCCATAGTCCGGGTTTTCCAGGGGAATGGTGTCCGTTTGATAGTGTGTTTCGACGTCCCGTCGAACCCCCAGCGAACTCAAGTTGAACTCCTGAGCCGTCTTCCGGTGGACGGAAGCGACGGTAGTTTTTCGGCTGGAGGAGCCTTGCGAGGTGGCGCCCTCCGCCCTCCGGCTGTTCAAATTTACGAGCATGGACCTGCCCGGACGATCAGATGAGTGGTCGTGAATTAAGCGGAAGGAGTGGCAGCGCACAGTGTATAGACTCGACCGATGGTCATCTGAAAACAACACGTCAATAGCGCTCAGGACAGCCAGCGCGATGCTTGCCTCAATCATGGTTGCCGCTAGGGGTTTCAAATTTCAGTCAGAATGCATCGCGCACAAATGTAAGCGACGCACTATTAGTTTGTGGCTCGACCCTGAAGAGTATAATGCCAATAATACTGAGTGGACACCATGAAATCAATATAGCCGCCGAGGGTGCAATTGGTCAAACTCACATCAAAATTGTCGTGATGGATCCATTCCGAACGGCGGCGAGGGACATGCGACGAATTAAACTGGGAATGTCAGTCGTTGCGGGAGTAATCCACACATAACCTCACTGTTTCGTTCCAATGAAATTTGTTTTCAGGGCACGGAGTTTCACTACCAACACCCCAGCAATAATAAGGTCCGCCGCAGCCTGGAAGCAGAGCCAAGCGGCTAGGAAATGTCAGTCAGGTATTTTATCAATTGAAAAAAAAGAAGTTCTTACTCACGTAGGTCGCGAGGTGCGACAGTCCAAGGGAGGGGTTGCGGAGAAATTCATAGGTGGTGGCCACCGCAGCCATCCCACCCAGGAGAATGAAGGTGGAAATAATGGGGATCCAGATCCATTTCTTTGTTCTATATCGTATAAGAGGAGAGAGCCAATTTCGTAAAGAATAACCCACAAGTTAAACACCATGTGTGTTAACCAAATCTGAACGATAACCGCCGTCAAACCCGCGGTGACGTTGCTAACGGCAATAACCCGAGGCCTAAACAACAGTTAAGAAATATATACGCTGTGAAACCTGCATCCGCACTGAGTCATGAGGAATTGCTATTCGAGGATTAGTAGCAAGTATTAGTTGAGGAACCGTTACGTACCTGGTCCCCTGGATGCGAGAATAGCCACCGTAAGAACTGTGGCTCATGTAAGAACCAAAGCACGCACCCCAATGCTATGTAAATTCTTCAGAGGATGAAAGTGTTAGAACAAAAGTCACGTACGGACACCGAGTAGAGGTAGGTGACAGCAGAGCATGCGCCGACTGCAACAAGGTCACTCAAGAGAGTTGCTATGACGCATATTTTGTTGAACCAAGGGTCTGGGCGGAACAATGAATTCAAGACCACTTCACAGCCAGAATGCATGCATACCCGTGGGGAACCTGGAGAAATATCTGTACACCCTGCTGTATTGTCAAGCGCGTCACAGCTTGAGCAACTATCAGAGCGTACTGCAGCAGCCTGGGACTACTATTAGAGTCGCGCGGCTCCAAAGGAAAGTTGCAGCGTACTCGAGGGTATACAAGCTTCCCGTCCATCGGCGTGAGCATTAACAGCCATGGCACGAAAAATCCTCACATCATATTGCACCATGAAGCAATAAGGAGACATCTGGGCCGCGATGAGGATATCTTCAGTGTTGGCACACAGGAAGACGCACCCAATGGTCAAATCAAACACGCCCATCGTGGAGGGAGGAAGGGAGGGAGCCGGAAGTCAGGACGGGGGAGTGTGGAAAGGAAGGATGTAGTAATGAAACATGGCATTCGGCACCGCGGCTGGGAAAAATGCCACATAAACTGTTCGTTCATGATGTAGCTGAGACAGATGGGAAAAGGAAGAGATGGGAGGTTATTCTTGGGTTATTCAAGTACGGATCCAATATATTGCTCCCTGTTCGCTGATCACCACATGAGCCGAGAAGCTTGCGTCGTACCGTACCGTACTGTAACACCCAAGAAAAGAGTGAAACAGTGGGATCCCAGCGATGGAGGATGAGCTTTGAGGAGCAGGTACATTGCAACATCGTTCGACCTTCTGCGTAGGTATGGCGAGTTTACGCCAGCCTGCGAATGAGACATACGTGGGTGAATAGACCGCACGTTGGTGCTGCACTGAAGTGCTCGTAGACTACGTGGTCACTGATGAGCAAGCTCCACAACCCGATCCGGATCCGATCTCTCCGACGTGATCCGAGGGCTGTGCTAGATTTCTCCGTCACCTGCTTGACGAGGTAGGTAGGTAGGTAGGTAGTACTATACGGCACGGTCCAACTCATGAACGCCGGTTTCCAGGAAGTATCCCAGCATACAGGCACTAAGTATACTATCGTCCCTGGACCTCTCCGCACCCTGCTAGCCAAAGCTCCCGGTCGCTATGTTTCCACACGCCGGGGGTAAGACTAGACGAATACAAAGAAGCAAAAATTAGTCAGGTTAGCCTTCACTCAAACAGTACACAGGAACGGGTCGTAATAAATCTGAAGGACATCAAACGCAAATTTAGCAACCAGCGCAATGGTAGATCGGGGATAGATGATGGCTTTTAGGAACTCTGTGTTGGACAGTTCGGCCATCTAGTGTCGTAAATTAGGTAAATCATTGAAGAGTTTGTCCAGAAAAGCTGTGCGGAGATCTAGGAGTGCATCCGAAGAGGCATAGGTGATCAGCACATGTTCAGGGGTTTCAACTTCAGATTTACATAATCTACACACCCGATCTGCGCGGGGTACTTTTGGTAATGCGTGATCGACGTAGCGCAAGATCTCCACTGAGTTGAAAGCAACAGGGAGGTCAGAGCCTCCCTGTGTTTCTGAGTCTTCACAAGTATTAAGTAGTGCCGCATGCAGGAGACTATCTGGGCGGGTCCTTTGTCCTTTTGAGATTCACGACGGCCATGTAACAAATAGAGTTTTTCTGAGGAGTTGATTTCACCTTGTAACCAATTCAAGTTCGAGTTTTTTACCACTTTAGAATACTCCTCAATCTCTTCGATTGTCATAGACTTGGTTAAAATTAGCTCGGGAAGCTCGAATGGCATTCTCGTCACAGCGGTGATGAGATCTTTGGCCCAAGACTTTTTTCCGTTGGTGGCAAGTTCAATTGAACTATTAAGAGCTGAACGGGCACAACTGTTATCTTTAAGGCCTAGAAAGTACACCAGGTGGCTGAGGTTGAGAATCAGGCGACGGGCTTGGAGAGGCATGATCCCTGTTTATGTGAATAGCGGTGCGGTCATGGATCGGCGGTGGAGATTGAGCATTTGACGGATGAAGCTGATTTGAACTTTACATAAGTGATTGACGTGTACGTCTTCACAGTCCGGCGAGATCAACGCTGGCCATGTATAATAACAGTTCCTTGGTTTGCTTTGGCGCGCCCGTCATGTCTTCAATTCCCTTGATCCTATGGCCACAGTACCGCACAGTGTGTGCCTTGGCTTGTAGTGATCTGACAGGATATTATGTGTCCGTGCGGAACCGGAGTTGTGGGATTTAATGTCTCCGTGTCGAATACACAAACTTGCATTTATTTCTCTACCCGAGCTGCATGCGCAAGCATTCAAACTTCAAACTAAATGGTGACTGGCATAGAAGTCTGCGATCAAACAGCCCAATTTGCCGAGGCAAAAGTATTTGGGCCAAGGGGACGAAGAAGCAGGCGAGCACATAGGTTGACAGTGTGGGATTTACGGAATAGTTTGTGTACTTATGATTTGCACCAGCTTACGAAAGACTTGCCAGTTTGGCGTTCGGATCAGAATCGGCAAAGTGGCAGTGCAAATCGCGGGCGCAGGGTGGATTGGAAGCAGACGCAGGCAGCGGCGGCGACCGCACGGTATAACACAACAGAGTTGGGGTACATTGAAAGATCATGTTCATACCATACTATGTGAGGTGAAACGGAGTGCGGGCGACCACAAATGAGCTAGATGCGCATCCAGCAGAGTGGATGTAGCTTTATTTTATTTTATTTTATTTTGAGAGGGAAGCATGCATCTACGCTGCATTTATGGACATGGAGCTCTGAGGACATATGCAGTACAGCGGCGCTGAAAGCAGAGTGCTGAGGGCACAGCACACGTTGGCAATGTCTTTTTTGCCAATAATTTTTTTTTTTCCGTGTTCTCTTCCTCTAGCAGCAAAAACAACAAGGTATAAACTCTAGGCCGTCTCGGGCACCAGCGCACACGTCTTTGCGTGTGCGGGGTGGGGATCGGGACCTATTGGGGATTTATTGTGTTTTGGTGATGATCGAGTAAGGAGTGGATCAAAAGGGCAGTGCAAGCGCTGACTTCGTCGACAAGGACCTTGCTTGAAACCATTTGATACGTTGTTGCATTAGAGTCCTATTTTGTTGCAATGCTTTGTTTAATTTACCATTATTATCTGCGACTGGGTACCTGGCCACACTAGGTAGCTGGCCACTTGCATAATAGAAGCTTGCATGTTGTAGAATTTCGTGTTTTGGTGCTTATAGGGTAGAGTACAACGTATGAGGATGCTGGACGTCAAATTTGGAGGCAAGTTAAGCGGCTGATCAATGGCTGTGCTCGGCTTTGATCGGGGTGGGGGCGTGTGAAGACCATTTTCTTATCTCCGAACAGCCGCCGTGCTCGTATTTTCCTCACTTCTCCACCAATTCCGCACCGATTCACAAGTTTTGGGGCTCGTCCGCATTCCTTAGTTCTGAAGAATGGATTCTGCCTATCT
Source organism: Mycena rebaudengoi (assembly GCA_029282285.1). Taxonomy (NCBI): domain Eukaryota; kingdom Fungi; phylum Basidiomycota; class Agaricomycetes; order Agaricales; family Mycenaceae; genus Mycena; species Mycena rebaudengoi. The sequence continues at coordinate 274,594 of JARJCX010000018.1, forward strand.
TATACCCGAAAATACTTTCTCCTCCCCTCCTGGATCCTCCGAAAACTTCACCACCCGATCTCTGGTGGCGCAATCTGGCCACCGCCATGACGAACCCCTTGCGTATACGATGGACATGAAACTTGATACACGCCTTCAAGATCAGTTAAACCATATTGTCTGACCTTCACTAGGCTTTTAGCCCGCTTACTTCCCAGTCACGACGGCCACTACTCAAATTCACCCAATCCCGTAGGCGCGGAAAGATGGATTTTGTTAGAGGGGTTCTCGGTATGTGCAGCACATAATATGTGATGAGATATGTCTTAATACATTGTATGTATCTGTCTAGGCTTTGGTTTGGGCCACAGCTGTACTCTGAGCCGTGTAGGGTGCACCATTTAGTCTACACACCAATTTCACCTATCCTCCTTGACCGGAAAGGAAATTGCTTAGGGTCCTCATATGCCTCAGATGTTCATTTTAATGTGTCTAATAATTCAACTGAATCCATTGGATAATTTTGGATGCACTGGGGTGACCAGAACGAGTGCGAACGAACAATATAGCGGGGTGGTCAGCTACCCCGTTTATGCCCTTTTGGGATGTCGTGAGAAAAGAAATTCGGTAGGGCCATGAAATGTTCATCTAAATTCGCACAAAGGACTCCCTTCTGGGATGCATACCTTCATTTCAGGACTCATAACCCCATATCTACCCTACTCTATGTGCTGGCCTGAGGCTAGAAATGCTAAGGTGGCCATCTTTGATAATAAATTGGACCACATTGCCTCCGAGTCGTACAAAGTTGTTCACATTTTCTTATCCACATGTATCTCCTCCATGTTCATCAGTCTCCGCGTCAATCCAACATGATTTATCTTCCTCGTCTGCGCATATCCGTCATTTCCCTCTTACAGCCGCCATTAGCCGGGCGTCCGGTGTTGTGCCATTCAGCTGCAAAATGACACCATAAGCATGTTGTTGATAGTGCATTAGTGTTGTTGGACTGCCTGATAAGAAGGTGCTTGAAGGTGGGGATGTGTCTTAAGTAGTAGACACAGTACTTGAAAGTTCAGGCAGAAACAGGATTAAGTGAACTTCGGCAGTCTCCGACGGATGACATCATGTTCGGAAAGATGCGGAACATGTTGAGCGGATCAAATCGGGTGGTACGAAAAGAGGTGCAATTATGAGTTTGGAGGGTCAAGCAGGTAACGGTTGAGCAGCGGAATGCATATGAGGGTGGTAGAGGTCGATTATTTCAGCTACACAGCTAAATCGCGGCCAAGACTTGAATGAATGAATCCATTCCAGGTCGATGAATGCAAGGAAAGCCTGGAAAGGAGGGAATATATCTCAGGGTTACTCCCCATGAGACACGACACTGGTATGTACGAATGCGCGACGCACCGCTAGTGGGATTTCCCGAGTTCGCCGCAGGCTAATCAGTGTGATGGACATCGATCGCTGGGCGTCGTGGACGGGGATGCGAGCAGTTTATTGGCTCTTGGCACACAAAGTCCCCGGCCCGCGAAATGCGCCTGATTCATCCGAGTCGTGCGGAATGCGGTATCGAACACGAAGAGCTTGGGACGGACAGGTAAATAATCGCATCGGGTGCTCATGCGCGGGATAAATCGAAATTATCGAATTAGAAATGGATAGCATGGGCAGTGTTTGGGATATGGATGAATGGGATCCAGGGCTGGCTGCGACCGGAGGTTGCGGAGGAGCTCATGGTGAAATGATGTGGCGGGGAAGCGCGCAAATGGATATGGGTAGATCGCGGCCGAGGGAAGATATGGCACTTCAAACTAAAACATAAACGAAACACGCACGGCCATAAGCCCCTCTTGCCAGGTCCGCGAGGCGGTAGTTGTTGCCTGTGATCATGCCGCGAGACAATTAGTGGGGGTAAGAATTGAGCACCCCTATTACAACACCAACCACCTTAGATTTTTACTCTGCTGTTCACGGAGGGAACTGGTGCCCATGGACGTGAGTTGCCGGCTCAGACCAATCTCAGACAATGTCGTCCGATTTTCAATTTGGATGTATTCAGTACTGACTCTGTAGCGAGTTTCCTGTCAAAAAGGCAAGTACGGGGTCCTGACCCAAGTCCCATCAATCGACACGCACTGGCAATCGTACGTCAACACCGCCATACAAGATGAGGCCCTTACGATGACGACGACCAACCCTCCCCTTCTCCTGCTACCCTCCGAGTCTGTGTACAGAGTGTAAAAATGAGATGCGCAAGAAACTCACTGCGTCGCCTGCGCCTTTTCTATTCATACATGAACTCCTCGATGTCCACCTTCGTGTCTTTAATTCTGCCATCCCCTCGTCCTCCCGCTTCTTCCTCGTCCGGTGCAAGCTTCTCTTCTATGCCACGTCCTGCTACTTGGGCCCAGGCTTGCCTCGTCTTCTTCTGTCCCACCACTTCCTCACCTTCCTCTTTGCTTTCTTCTCCTTCCTTGCCACTCATGTTCACGTCCTCTCTATCTTCGTGCGTCTTTTCTTTTTATCCTCCCATCTCCTCTCTCCTATTCCCTCATGTCCCTTCGTCCTTTTTCTTCCTTCCACCTTGCCCGGCGTATTCCCTTCCCTTCCCATTCACATCCTGCGCGATCCCGTCTCGTCTTCCCTCCCACATTTGTCTTCTCTTTCCCTCCCTTCACGCGCAAACGACTTCTCCCACCAATCCTCCTTCGCTGTCAATGTCATCTGTTCCCGTTTTTCGCCCGCGCCCCATCCTCCCTCTCCCCTTCCCCCCTCCTTTCCGCCATCCCCTCGTCTCCGAATTGGCCCATACCAAGCCACTCCGTCTTCACTCCTGACTGCAGCCCATCTTCTTTCCCCTCATGCGTCCATCCTCCGCTCTTCGTCCTCCGCCCTTGCCTCCCGCAATCCCACATTCTAACCACTGCGTCCGCAGGATACCATCACTGTTCACAAATCGCGCGAGATAACACGAAGCTCACGAAAATGCCCATATAGCGTTCCGCTTTTGGGCGCGTTTTCCGCTTGCGTGGGCGTCTGATACAACGGGCATTTGATTCATCCCGCATCGCTGGTGCCGGCCCGCAGGCCCTCTGGAATATCAAGGCATCTTCTGTTTCATGTTTCATTTTTCATCCATCCGCCATCGTGCGCCTCTCGCAGGTCGAGGACACGCGCGCGCGCAGGCAGCGTTTGCTATATATACACGGACGTGTGTCTTTCTTTTCTCCGTTTTTTTCTTTTTTCGTTGGTTCGTTCTATTCCTTTTTTTGTGCACCCTCCGCCGTCCGATCGTGGACGGCTGGCCCCCTTCGATGTGGGTGCACTGCGATACATCCCCCATCGCATACGCGACTTCGCTGCTTTGTTTTTCATCTTTCACTTGCCAAACTGCGGCTTCCATCATCTCAGCCTACCTATCTTGGTTTTTTCTTTTTTTCATGCCGCATCTTATTCGTCTTTGATCTCATTCACGTTCCTATCATGAACGCTTCCGCGCAAGAGGGCCCCTTCTCTCCCGTTGTCGTGCAGGTGGCGCATTTTCATCTTTCATCATCGCTTTTCTTTTTCCTAGCTTGCATCTTTCCTCTGCACGCCGCAGACGCAGCGGCAATCGTTCGCGCACGCTGCGAGGCGGCCCCTACGCAGTGGGTGAAGTGCGAACCGGGCGGCGCGGCACCGCTATCCCCTTTATTTTCCTCCAATGTCGTCTCCATCCCAATCCTCGTCGCGTCCTCCTTCCTCAGTGCCATCTGCCGTCTCAAGAGGCCGGCCAATGTTATCCACACCGCTTTCCCAACGCAACACTCTGTCTTCAGGCTCTGCCCGCTCCAGCTCTGGATCTTTTCGCTTGTCAGCGTTCTCCGAGCCCCTCTTATTGCCTTCCTCTCCCCTAGATCGTCCATTCACGCCGGGCAACCCGAATATCGTGGACCTTTCATTGCCCGTACTCCAGAATCCTGTCGGAGTCGTATCGCATCTGCCGACTGCGTTAGGTTCGCCAGTCAGCGCTGCTCCTGCACCTGGAGTCCTAATCCCTCGTTGCAACTTGTCAGGACCAACCTTTCCTCCACACCCCTGCTTCAGCCTGGATGCTGGGATACTCCCCCAGTACTTCTTCGAGTAAGTGCGCATAAATACTGCTGTTACTGGAACTAATCTGCAAACTAAAAGAGGTTCCACCTTTGTACATATTCCGTCGGGCGGCAGTTCTTCCCTTGGAAAGAACCCGTACCTTCGTCGAGTCCATGTGTCGCAGCTACGCTGCTTGCCAATTGTTCTTAATGTGAATGATACTCCCGCAGGGGCAGATTGTCTTGTGTTCGTGAGCTACACGAGTTTGAATATGTGCTACACTTTCGTAGCTTCGACAGCCTCTAATGTTGTCCCCCCCGAACTCGGAATTCACATTGACGACTTTCTTGTTACACAAACCTACGTGCTTTGTCTCGCTCCCCCGGCAGAGTTAATCTCGCATTTCCATTTTTTTTTTACTGGGCCAGATATGTTCCACCCACGAAATTTGCTGTGGCGGTAAGAAAGAATCGCTTCAAAAGGCCCTACGCGCTCACATTTGTATTGTAAATTGTCTGGGTAAACTGAGCTGATTTTCAAGTTGAACGACAGAACCCGACCAAAAATATCGGTTACCGTTCCGAGAAATGCGTCGCAACAGAGATCAGTTGCACGATCTGCCCTCGACCTCGCAAGAGTAGCGAAGCTGCGAGCAATTGATACTGATGCTCGCCGGATGGCAAGGGCAGTGAACAGATCCGTGATGCAGACCGCCTTGCTCACCAGACATCACGTCTCGGCCTCTAGGTGGTCCGCAAGATGGAATATCAGGCGCATGGCTCTTTTCCCCCGAGGGTTACAGTCAACCAGAAGTACGATATTGTGCGTGAATGGCAAGTGAAAAATATCCCTTCTGCCTGGATTCCGGAAGAGACTTTTCCCATTGGCTTGGCAAATCGGCTTGCCCCTATATCGGAGTTTAAATTTGGCTCTGATGGCTTTTTTGGCGTGCGCAAATCGGCTTGTTGTTGGCTTGTCCTCAAATATAGCCAGCCCTTCCACTATATTCCTTTCGTTTCTTACAGGGCTGATATCAATCCAAAGGTTTCTACTACCAACACCATGTAATCTAAACACGGCGGACACCGTCACACTGTGGGTTTGAACCAAGTTTCAGTACACATCAGCACTGACGACCCAAACCGATATTGCCACTGCGTTGTTTCCTAGTCTGCCTTCCAATGCCGTCCTTCGCACATTGTTATGATGCAACCCGAATAACCCTGCCAATGTTTATATCATCACTACTTCTTTTACCACAAGCCAAGCGAGTCATGCCTTCAGAATCAAGCCTGCACAGCAGTTTACCTCGTACAAGCCGGCCAGGTCTATCTGAATGCAAGCCAATCTCATATACGCAAGCCAGTTCATTCGCGAGAACACCATTCAATACTGTTTATGTTCTGAAGGGCTGAGGCAGAGCTGGGCAGGGACGACCCCACTGGGAGAAGAAAGTCAGGTTGAGAAAATAAGGACGCATACCTGACGCCGGACACGACGTTGAGGGCAGTGAACACATGGATGTCCCCGTTTTCCTGGACCCTGGCATTATGGTAACAGCTCGGTCTTTGAGGACTAAAACATTTAATTGATGATAGAGTTCCTGCTAATTTGCTTGGTGCACACCAGTTGGTGCCCAGCAAGCCCATTCAGGGCTGGCAGCACTTATATGTTGTCTCCGATGTCCCCGACTCTTTCTGAACCTGTAAATTCCATCCGACAGTATATTCACCCATTCAAACAATTGCCCCACGTCAGATTCGCCGCACAAAAAAGCCCACGGCTGCAATTCCAGCTTGTCCGGAACAAGTCAAATGTTTCGAAGCCCTTATACATATATTGCCGAATAAAAAGCCTAAGCCAATGTTGAACTGATTACCTCGCAAGCCAATCACAAACCGATTAACACACTGGAAGACTATGTGTGCACAAGCATACAGTTCAACCAAATCATCCCGATAATCCTGCAGCTGCCTCATCACAACCATGGAGCTGATCATAAATAAATTAAAATTAAAAAAGGCCAAGGAGCGCATTTATTTGTCGGACAATGCCGCAGACAGTGGTGCTCACAACAAGTAAAAAATGAGTGAATTCGAGGCGGAACGGGCGCGCAAAGTGTGCCGCAGCAAACAAGTAAACTGATGTATCTTTCGCCACCGCCCCCGATTTCTCGGCTGAAAGCAGACATGTTTATTGATCGTATCGCAGGCTAAGTAATCCCCTAAACACTCGAGAATGTTTTCGGACCATTTCATTCACCAAATTTGGCGGGTTCAAACGCGAGGCGAACGGCATTACATTATCCGTTCTCTTAACGAAATCTATCGAATCAGATTGTCCATGTTTGTGGAGCATCCCCATTTATATATCCCCATTCCTATTCCTCCACTCTAATCCTTCGTTCGCAGCTTTTTAGACTCTCACATGCGTGCAGTATGCCTACAGCTATGTTCCATTTAAGGCCATGGAGCTCCGCTAACGCACCACCAGATCATACCTTCTGACCTTGAACTGCGGCAAAGTGACTCGGCTTTGAGTCTTTGACCTTCCGCAGAATTATGTGCAGGACTCATGACTTGAACACAAGACCAGAAGCAACCGTGCCGTAGCTTGGCACAGTAATAACCGCATTTCCCGCAATGCTGCAGCGCACGGCAACTATTCTGCGGCCACGTAGTCTTGCTTGGCATGCCATGGTATAAAATGGCTCGCATTCCCTCAATAGACTTTGGTGTTCGGGGATCCCCTTACTTCATTTCCCACTCTCTCATGCAAAACTTCCTGGAACTCAAGTTGTTTTGTTTTTATTCCTATGCTGCAAGCACAAACCTCAACCCCTACTCTTGAAAAATTGCGCGTTCGGGAGACGAGACACAACCCCTCATCAAATTGACTTCAAAACCGTGCTTTCTCACTCTCTGTTGGTTCTACTCACCGCGTCGGCTCAAATACATTCCATCACGAAACATGCTGCTCCAATCAGAACAAAGGTTTTGTCTTCTCTCGCTCTGTTTCCAGACAGTGCCCGATGCCCGAGATTCAGGGTCGCCTGTTCGTTTGGAAGTATTCGTGGGATCGGAATACCTCATATCAACTCACCAACAGAATCCCTATCTCTTCTCTTACAGCAACACAGTTAGGTTGCCAATTTACCTCTGCATTATATATATATTATGTTCAATATACCATCGCTTTATCATACAGTTCGCTCTCATCCGCTTTGCAGTGAGTCTCGAGAAGGGACTCTGAGTTTTACCTCCCAGATTTCTTACAAAAATATCTTATTCTGGTGAATGCTATGTACTGGTCATTTGCTCGGACTCAATCTAGAGCAGTCGGGTTTTCCTTTTCGAAAGTTCAAACTACGAGAAGGTGTTGGAAGGATGGGCTTCATTTTTTTCGTCGCTAAGGTCATTGTAACTTTACCAAGCACTTAATATTATTTCGAGAAAAATGCCTGAGATTCAATGAAACATCATTCAAATGCGCCCGAAAGACGGATATACCCGAAAGAACCCTGCACGCCACCGTCCTTGTCGATCTCCACTACTGCGATCTTCGCCGGGTCCGCTCGCAGCTGCACACACCGCCAGCTCAACGCCTACCCACCTGAAAAGAATGAAGGAGAACACGCGCCCTTTCCGCCGCCCTCTCCACCATCCTGCAAAAAAAACCGCGGGTCGCGTAAAGTGGCGCGCGACCTACGCATAGTCGTCCACAAGGCCCTGCCTCTCGATTGCGTATGCGAACCACTTCTCGTAGTTGGGCGGCGGAGCGCGCCCGATGCGCAACTCGCGGACGTCTGCGCGAGGGTCGGCGACTGGGCGCGTAGAGCTCGTCGACGTGTGCGCGCGCCTGCGCGGAGATGGTGTCGGGCGAGAGGTGCGCAGCATTATCTGATGGAGAATTATTAGAACTGACAATATTCATCTCGGGCTGCGAGGTGTAAGCACTAAATCAGTGAATAAGAAATGGACGCCACGAAGTATTGGGGGCGATGTGCCGGGCTTGGTGCGCGCGGTGGTCGCGATGACAGTGATGAGCGCAATGAGCACAATGGCCATCGTAAACACAATTCGCAGCGAGAGGCTCATCGAGTCCAATTTGCTTTTGCCGGGTGGGCGTCGAGGCCGAGCAAGAGCAAAGTCGTCAGCGTCGTATTCCTCATCTGGATTCTGCTTCGTGCAGGTCATCGATGTGCGAGAGCGCGCGGGCGAGCGGCGGGACGTCATGCGCGTCTTGGGCGGGCAGGGAGCGTCGGTAAAAGCGCTAGGAGAAGTGGTTGAGCAGGTTCGTGGCGGGAGAGAGCGTGGATGTGTACGTGTGTTTGGAGCGAGCGGGGAATTCAATACGGGTAAATACAGAGTTGAAAAATTGAGCGTCGAGCTGGAAAACACAGGTTTCTCCTCCTGTCCCCTCCGCTATATTTTGGATGTCGTCTACTATGACTTTAAATTCATTATGCAAGCCATGGGGGCCGTATAGGGCGGAAGACGGAAGTACGTACCCAAGAACCGGCAGAGGGAAGTATCGGCGTGTAGCGCACGGTGCGCATCTGCTACTCATGACACGCTCTTATTGACACCATCACGTCCCTGCAGGAAGACCCCGTTCGACTCGGGGACAGGCCATCAGGGGTGTAAAGATCCTTTTATTTTTTCCTTCCTCATTTCATTTTTCTCTACAAGTCAGATCCATCCATTCATCCACAGTTCGTTTTTTCACGCTCGCAAATTCCCGTGACATTGCGGCGAGTGACTGACTGTGTCAATGCCCACCATTGCTCGTGAACATTGTAATATTTTAAGCCCCATGTTGACTGTTCGTGCCTCACTCATTGAATATCAACACAGGTACCCGAGATCCAGCGAAGATAAATATTGGCCCGTTGCACGGTGTGCGGTCGAGGCCCTAGAGATGTTCGGAAACATATTTTATTCCCTCTGCGGCGAATTTTGAATTCCAACTCATTTCCTCCCAGCCTCCTTCAGCATGCGTTATCTGCTATCATCGCTCTCATACCTGCTAATTCGAGAGGATCATATATTTATTTTTCTCGCGGCTGACTCTCGAAATACGAAATGACCTACCCAAGATACAATGAAGGTAACCACTGGTCTGTAGCGCACTATTCTTTCTAGCATGCCCGATAAGGCTTGTACAGGAAAACCCCGTTCGACTTGGGGACAAGCCATCACAATTGACGAAAGGTTTTTTTAATCCCGAGTTCAAAACAAGGAACTCTAAACTTCTATTTAACACAAACGAATATGTAGCAAGAGTTCTATTGAAACTAGGCAATTGCGCATCTGCTGCTTATGAGTTGTGCTGGACACCCCTTTTGCCGTCGGACCTGGGGACATATAAAATCTAGGAATCAGTTAATTTTTATTCCTCCTTCCTGATGTTGTCTTTGCGCATGGCATCCATTCGTTTCCTAACCTGCATTCTCGCCTCATTCCACCTGCCCCCACCAGCACTTCCCATCTCGCGACAGGGCAAAGATGTCGCCATTTTTCTTCGTTCGCGGTCCGCGCCACATTACAGACATAGATGAGATCAGGCAGATTTCAGCGCCTCCAGAGCGCCTCCTGGATACCCAATGATGGAGAGAGAGGGGAGGAATTGTACTGGGAACGAAATCCGGCAGAGCAGAACGGAAAACGGCCGCGGAAGGCCATCACTCGTTACGGGGAATTTTGGTGTCATTGACAGAGATTGAAGCAGTGGTGTGCGTTTCTAGTGTTTGCGTGCATGTAGACGAGTTGAGCACAAATCGTGATCTCAGGCAATGGGTTCCTTGATGTACTTACGCGTTGACTAAGGAAAGTCAGGGTAAGGGCAAGTACAGTAAAGTTATTCTCGATCCACGAAGTAAAGCCACACATAGAGCCAAGTTAAGCACTTCATGTTCACCTGAGTTTGGGTGCGATCACATATATCAGTATTGCGCGTGAACTACTGACCAGAACCGACTCAATGGAGTCTTGAGCTCTGATGAACATATGGGAGGGTTCGATGCACCGTCTCCCTGCATGTGAACGGCCCCCACCGATATTCTTCGTGGGTGTTCACACCAAAATCTGGAAGAGTGCATGCAAGTCATTAATCTACGTCATTTGACACAAATGAGTTGGGAGTGTGAATTCATGCTTCATACGCCATACATATGGCCGTAGAAGGTCTAGAGAGGACGGTAGCCGTAGGGAGGGGAATCCACCTAACCGTGCAAGTAAAAGTGAAATTTACCACAAGTAGGAAGAGTCACGTAAAGTCAAGTAAAGTTCGACGCGGTTAAACTGGCACGTAAGTAAAGTTCCAAGTTAGGGAAAAAAGTTCCTTTATTCACTCTCGTTTGGGCTTTTTGGTAGGTGAATGACAGGATCTAAGTGTCATTCTGGATGAAGGCGTTACATTCAAATTCTGAAAGGATCTAACAGGTCAGTTGAGAAGGCGAAGGAAATGTGAGAGGGCATATGAAGACGCGTATAGTTACTGAAGCAAACTACCCTGGACAAGTCAATGTGTAATGAAAGGAGATTTGCCACAAAATAATTACGGACCGAACGAAGGCCTGATATTATTGAGGAAGACTTGATCTAGGATGGAAGAAAACAGATATGGAATGCGTTTTTGAGGGTAGTCAAGAAGGAAAACCATGAGCAGCCAGTGCAATTCAAGCATACCCACACACCTTGCGACGAAACACAGTGTTCAGATATTTGAAATGTTGACGGGCTGAGTTACAAGAGAGATAAGTAGTGAAAGAAATTAACAAAGTGAAAAACCACTCACCTTGGTCGTAGATGCGATGATGGAGTGGAAGACGAGGCTAGAGCCATTCCCACGAAGGAAACAAAGTCTCGAATCAACGCGAGGTTGAATGGGTCTATAAGAGACTTTGGGAGGCCAACAGAGTAAAGGGATCGGTTTGAACGGGGGGAAAAGAGCTATTTTGTGTGGGACGTGCACGACAGGGATGGTGGTTGATGTCAACGAGCTGGCGTGGGAACCCGCTGCTGAGTCGGGTTGAGGGTGTCCGCGAAGGGGGCTGGAACATGAATTGGAATTCAAAAAAAATATGCGGCGTCCGGCTGAGACTGAATGTGATCGTAGTGCTCGACTTTCAAGACAGTTGCAGGTGATACTGCGGCAAGTGCTTGAGACAACAAGTGTTAATGGCGAAGGTCGGCCTACTAAGCCGACCTTCGACCCTGAGCCGTTTGTGGCAAATTTCTCTCCGGCTGTCTGGGTTTATTTTATTTTATTTGCTCGCGCACTTCACAAAGACTCTGCCAGAATTTATTCATTGGAAACGATATACACATACCTTACAGTTGAGAAGATCATCGTCGTAACTGATTTTGCGTGAATAGTACGTAGGGAGGCGGGTAAGGAGCAGGTAAAGTATCAGCGGACTGTCGAATAGGGCATTGAGGGAGCGGACGTGGACGGCGGAAAGAGGGGGAAGTGCTGGGGGAGGGCGGGGAAATGCGCGCGGGGTGCAGACAGCACGGTGGGGGACATGACTCCACAGTAGGGCGTGCGCAACGGAGGGCACAGCTACTCCCCACTCTTCCTTCTCCTCCGCCCTTACCACAGCACAGCTCGCCCGCGCGGCGAACTTCAAATGCGCGACGCCCGCAGCGTAAATGTCGCTCCTCGGTGGCGTTGGGGTCGTCCCGCGATACATCGTCCCCATCCCCACGACGCACAGTCCCCATCGTTGTATTCTCATTCTCCCTCCAGCTAGTGCCCGCGCACACGGGGTTGGCGGCTCCGAGGAACGGGGGAAGGACGCGCGCAGGTCGCGCCGCCGCTTACTCTGAGTGAGGCAGGTCGAGTTGGCGGTGGGCGCGCGGGGAGGTGCAGGAAAGAGGGATACGAAGGGTGTGCACCTGGGTGCGCGTTCACTCGAGTTGGCTGCGGGCGAATGTGGACGTCGGGTACGAGCGCGTCGAGGTAGGAAAGGGTTCGCGTGGTATGCGGCTGCGTGCAGGCGAGGCGGGCACGGCCGGGACCGGGGCAACGTCCACACAGTATTCGCGCGGATGCAGCCGCGAGGTGCATGGGGCTTGCGTCGCATTGGAGGGGACGCGGGAGAGGTACGGCAGCAGCCTGCGTGCTTTCGGGCGTGGTAGACGGCGAAGGAGCGATCGCGTGGCTGGAGCAGGCTGGAGCGTACAGCAAAGTGAGCGTCGATAATGCGATAGTGCGCGCCGCCGGTGCGCGGGCGGTTGAGCTGGACGCGGAATTGGGCAATGGCAGAAACACGTTGGTGGGTTAAGCGAGCGTCGGCGATGTCCGGGGACAAACGTCGATGGAGGGGATGGCGGAGTCGCGCGCAGCGGGCGCGGTCCCCAGTGTCGTTGTGGAAAGGGTGAAAGTGAGTTTGAGGGCGGTATACATCCCCGCGGCACGGGAGCGCCGTCGTGGGCGAGAATGCGGAGGGAGACCGGAGGCGGATCCTGGAGAACGGCGAGGATGGGGATGGGGCAGGATTACGAGCAGGAATCGCGTCGACGCCGATGCCCAAGCCGCCCAGTAAACCTAACGACGCCGTCGTGGGCGAGAATGCGGAGGGAGACCGGAGGCGGATCCTGGAGAACGGCGAGGATGGGGATGGGGCAGGATTACGAGCAGGAATCGCGTCGACGCCGATGCCCAAGCCGCCCAGTAAACCTAACGACGTCGCGCGGGCAACGGCGCACGCATCCCAGGCGGGTCAGCGTGAGAGGGGCCCCAGAAACGCGATCGGTGGCAGCAGCAGACGCGGCGGACGAGCGTGCATGGGGAGATTGGCTGTAGATGATGTCGTTGAGGCTGGAGCGCTGACGAACACAGTCAGATGGGGTGACGAAGGGGAAAGTGAAGCAGAAGGGACGTACCTTGTCCAATAAACCTGTTATTAGAGTGAATGATTGATCTTTGAAGGCGAGGTCAGAACGATGGTTCATCGCTTACATGGGAAATAGCTCATATGGGGCCAAGGAAGGTCGTAGGTTGGTGTAGGAACAAGAGCGCAGCTACGCATTAATTACGGCGGCTTTGCTTTGCAAAAGAGAGCCGAGTCCCAGGGAAAAGCGCCCGATGGAAGCCGAGGGTGCGACCGAAGGAGAATGATGGGCCGCTAGCAAGGACAACTATAGAAGCGCAACGAAGCGGCGCCAAGTCGTGGCCTTGGGAATCGATGAGTGGAGAGCGGGCGGGCGAAACGGCAGGGAAATACAGAGTGTGGTTAACCGAAGGGGGAAAGCGTACTGGCCGTCAACGGCAATGGATCAGTGCGCCCTAGTGAGCAGAACAAGACGATGATGGCAGAAAGAACGGGCGTTGTTGATGTTGATTTGGATGAGGCGGTGCCGGTCCGTATGTCAATCAGATGCGCACAGCCCTCTACTCTCTCAGGCTTTCACCATCATGTCGAGCTCTGGCCCACCCATTCGCGACGCGGAAAAGCCCTTTTCTGGGAAGATTCCTCCTCCGGACCAAGGGAGCGAACCTCCCCGCGACATAATCCTCCGCTCCAGCGACTTCATCGACTTTCATGTCCACAAGTACCTCTTGCGGCTCGTTTCTGTCGTTTTTGACGACATGGTCGACTTCGACGGCGCAGCCGAGATTATCAGGGATGGGAAACCAGTTGTATCTCTCACGGAGTCCGGTGCTACGCTTTATCGCCTGCTCTGCTACGCCTACCCCGCAGACTCGCCAATTACCATTACAACCGCGGCTCAGCTCGATGGGATATATCTTGTCCACGAAGCAGCCCACAAATACCAGATGTCCAGGACCCAGCGGCTCATTGAGACCATGCTTACAGACCAATCCCTCATCGACACTCATCCCCACCAGCTCTTCATGATCGCCACTCTGCGCGATATTCCCGACCTCGCGGCAAATGCCGCTCGCGCTACCTTAAACATGCCTATCTCTCCTCTGTTGCGTTCCTCAGCGGAGATGCGCCAAATCAGCGGAGAAAAGCTGCAGATGCTGCACAATTTCCACCGCGAATGTAGCATGAAAGGATTTGAGGTGGTGAGGAACACGGTCGGATCGATACCAGACGAGGCAATTGGTAACGATATGTATGAGGGGTGGCTAACCTATCACCAGAAGCGGTTCAAGTTTCCCCTGTTCGTCTGGTGGGAGCCCAAGGGTCATGACGAAGGTTGTGGTCCCTATTCGGATGAGGCATGCGAAAACTCCGCCACAACCTCCTCGTTCCCAGCTTCCTGGTTTGACAAACATATGGAACGGGTAATGCAGCAGCTGAAGTCTGTTCCAGCTCATGGAACAGTGAAAGAGCTAGTCGTGCGCGCTGACGCCATATCCAATTGCACCCTGTGTCAATGTGTGGCGTTAGAGGACCTGGGACATTACGCCGACCTCCTTGCTGCCGCCATAAAGAACGCCCACGAGGAGGTACGTCGCAAGAACTAGTTCTACCTTCAATCTAAACCATCTCACAGCGACTCGAGGCTTACGAGTTCTGAGAGTCGAGACAACACGCTCGTGCCTGTGTTTTTATTTTGTTTGTTTTGAATCGCATGGATTGATCTTAACCTGACTCTTCCGCTGCAAGCTTCGAGATTTGCACGACTCAGTGGGAAAAAAGTCGAGTCGCGGTATCCGCGGCTCAATCGAGGCGCCTGTGGAGGTGGTGGACGCGGCTATAAGAATTCTACCTCCTCGTGTCCCTCGAAAACATCAACCGTACGTGAAAATTTGTATAGAAGGACGAAGGCAGATAGAAGCTAGAATGATTCTCACCGCGTGGATGCACTCTGAGAAACCGTCTCCAACAAATCCTCTGGGTACACTCGCAAGCTCAGCCGCACCTTCGCGATTCTTGAAGAGACTTTTCATAAGTGTGACACTTGAGCAAAGACTAGATATCCATACCGGGATCTATCGCGGAAACATTGCTGCACTGGCAACGACAACAATTGGGAGGCGTCAATATTTGATACAGAAGCGATCACCTGCAAAACGAATTTGGAACCATAAAATTCCGCCGTAGAGAGCATGTACCTACTCCGTTAGACATACTGAGGTGAATCAGGAATGAAAGGCCTGCCACAGAATTTAAATATATTGAATGCGCTGTCGAAGGTGGAGGGCCAGCGTGTGCCAAACCCGGCACTTTTGAAGACGAACCGGCTCAGCGTGGAAGATTTGAAGAGGTCGTATCCTGCGGAGGTTCAGGGCCACTGGATTTCGAGTCTAGTGAAGGTTCCTGGAATACCCTCGGCCTGTAATGATATTGAGAGGGCAGAAAAACAATATTCGCCGACGAGAAAGACACGCTCAGCACTTCGTCCGCCTCACAAGAATGCTCTTGTTCCGGCCTGAATGTACGATTCAATCAACGAATCATCTCTTGGAGGGTGAGAAAATGACCGACGCCCGATACTGCAAACAGCAACCCCAGCAGGAAGAGAACCGTAGCCCATGTCCGGAAAACAACCGAATTCAGAACCGCAAAGAAAGCACAATAACTGAGGAACGACCAAAAGGACAAGGAGAAAAAAAGGCTCACGAGTTCACATATCTTGGCCACCTTGTCCTCCCACTGCACGTTGTCCGCGTATGCGTATTTCCCGCTCCACCACGAGTGTTCGTAGTAGGTAGTACTCTTGGTTTGCATTGGTACTTGTGGGACGTTTGAAAATGCAAGGACAATTTGTGAAGTGAAAGTTGCCTGGGAGGCGCTCGAGTAAAACCGTGATGGCCGGGGGAACCGTCTGCTTTGAGACATGATGCGAAAGGATGCCCAGCGCGAGAACGGCGGACGGTTCGGCACAGATGACTATAGCGTGGAAGGTGGGAGGAGCGAATGAAGGAGTGGAAGTAGATAGTTGATGAGGCGGACGGAAAGACGGGGAAAATGAAAGTAAGGAAGGAGGGTACGGTGAATGCGTCGGTAAAACCGGTGGCCACGCGCAAAGACGAGGAGAGATGATCGAACGAGTCGGAAAATGGAGTAGGATGCGAGGGACAGGCAGGACAATGGAAGAAGCGAACAGAAAGGCCTAACAGAGACCAAAACAAAGGGGGAGACAACAGGTCGTGAATAATGGCCGCAACGCACAGAATCGATGTACACTATGGGCGGCAAGTACTCAGAAAACAAAGCGAACGCATGGACGGACTTTTCATGAGAACAGAATGAACTTCCCGCCAAAAAGAAAGAGACGTAAAGCATGAATGCATAGAAAAAAAAATGGAGGGAAAAGAACCAATTGTAAATGGGGGAGGTGGAATAGATGAGCGGAGGGAATGAACGGACTTTAGAATAGGAGGGGGCGCGTGGTACGTGGTATATAACAATGAGAACGGAACAGAAGGTGGATAATGACGACTGCGTCGGCAGTAGGATAAGGTTGGAACGTAGGAGGGCCAGTGAAGGACGGAGCGGAGGGAACGGAGTGAAATCAACGGATTGAATGGATAAGTGGCACCTCGCAACCAAAAACGGAGGTACAGCAACAACGAAACGAAAATGGAAAAAACAGAAAAACAGAATGACCCCCAATGGCCGTGAGGCAAAAGACAGCGCGGATGAGGCAAGAAGGAAGAAACAGCGTGCTTGAAGCAGAATATGAAAAAAAGGAACGCGTGCACGAACCCCTCCAAAAAAACGACGTGCGTGAAGCCAAAAAAATAAAGCATCGTGCATGTAATAAATGGAAAGAAAGAAGCGGCAAGTGGACGTACGCCCCACTCGCCGCCCCACGCGATGGTACGGGTGTCAGCGGGGCGCGAACGCGCACCTGTTCTGGTGGTCGGGAAAGTCCGACGTGTGGCGTGGCACATGGGTGAAGGGGGTTGTGTCGTTGAGCTAAACGACAAAATGAGTAAGCTGTAAATCACGCCAAGTAGGGGTGGGGAGGAAAGAAGGAACGCACCGCGAGGTCATAAGCGGACGCAGTTGAACGAAGATAAAAGAAGGGGATAGTGAAACATTAGACGAAATGAACAGAAGGAATAGTGATGAAGTAGAGTGATAACAATGGAGAAAAAGGAACGCACCTGCTTCAGCGTGCCCGTCCATTCGCGGTACCCCACGCCCGCGTAGGCCGACATAAGCGCACGCCGGCTTCGTCGATCTCCACCCCCGGGCCGTCGGTAGGTGTGCATCCTCAGTACCAGGTCCACCTGCAAGCTAAAAGGGAAAATAAATACGCACCCTTTCCGCCGCCCTTTCCACCATCCGTCTACGGAACTGCGGGTCGTGCGCCGCAAGCTGGGAGTAGTCGGCGACCAGGCACTTCTTCTTCTCGAATTGTCGTACAAACGCGGAGTAGCGCGCCCGGTGCGCAGGTGTAGCGCGCGGATGCTGGGGACAGTAGCTGAGGCTTGTGACGCGTGCCTGCATCGGAAGGTGGGGTACAGTCCTGTTGGGCGTTTTGGGTGTAGACTTACAGTTGCCAGGGTCATAATGCATAAGGTAATAATGCATAAAGCTCATAATGCATAGAGTTGGGCAGTCCACCAAGTTGGTAGGCAGGGATTTATGCAAAATATGCATAATGCATAATGCATAAGGTTCAGGTTGTGTTTATGCATTATCAAATCGCAGAATTAGGCCCGAAATCAGGCAAATTATGTGATTCCAACTCATTTGAGTTCTGTAATCTTAGTCTTAGGACATGATAACAGGTCACAGCAGAGCTGTGATTAATTTCAGCACTTATTCTTCACTGCCATCAGAGGGCAAGCCGCGTAAAGCCACCCCAGCATCCATTCTCAGTGAATGGACCCGGAACGGGAATGTCATGGCAGTTGCGAAAGCGGATCCCCAAAAAACATCGGCAAAATCAGGCATCAGCAATAACCAAAAGAATTTCAACGCCAAGTATGGAGCATTGCTCTTCAAGTTGTTCAAATCTCCAGCGATTTGGTGCCATGCACCACTGGCAACCTAAACTGAAGTGCTTGGCACTTGCCACATTTTTTTAGCCAATTGTTTTACAGACTGGTCATGAGTATACGCTCAGAGGTGGTCAGTGCAAATATATATATAGCCCATGCACATACTATACTATAACAGTAGTATAACTATTCTTGAAAACGGATAGTTTTCTTGATTTTTCATAGGTGATGTCACACTGTCACGTAGTGTGACATAATCTGGGAGTGCATAAATCTCATAATGCATAGGGTGGACCTGTCCACCGACATTATGCATTATGACCCTGGCAACTGTAGTCCATGTCGGGCTGCTATGTAGAGCAATAAATGAATAAAAAAGGGAAGTTACGGACTAAGTTTTGGGGCGGGATCGGATACGCGTGGTAGCCGCGACCAACGTGATGGGAGCCATCAGGTCTGTCGTCCTAGTGGGGCCAAAGCGCAGTGGGAGGCCCGGCGTTCCCCCCTTTTTTTAAAAAAAACTTTGCGGGTCATCGCCTATGTGTACTCCTCGTCGTATTAATTGTCGGTGCGAGCTGGCGCGGGCGAACAAAAGGGATTTGAGAACGTCCAGGGTTGGGCGGGCGGGGTCGGTGAAAGCGCCGGGGGAGGTCAAGGGACAGCAGGGGAGCGACCGAAGGAGAATGAGGGAGAAGCGCAATGAAGCGGCGCAAAGTGGTCGTTGTTGACGTGTAAGTCAAAGAGGTGGCGTCGGGACTGACGGAAGGCGCCACCACACGCGCAAACAAACGCGTCGCGCGGATGTGGAGGCGGGTTCAGTGCACGCCGGGGAAGGCATGCTGCGGCGTCGGGGTCCGGGGAGATCGGGGGATGTGACGGGAGCGCCTCAGAGGGTGGCCATTGTCTCTAGGTATGGCCCTCTTCATCTCCTGCATTTATTCTGATCAGTTTCGTCTCGGCCCTTGTCGTATAGGGATCCGGAATATCTGCGATATGCCTCATGGTGAGTCCCACACTTTCTGGATAATTCACTCGCCACTTCTACGTTAGAATATATAGGTCATATATAGGTCATACTCGCAAACGGACAGTAATACGAATATGGCAGATGGCACCTGGGTGACGCAAGCTCTCCCCATTTCAGCCTGTTGTAATAATTAAAATGGCACACCACGTAATCCACACCTGTGCCCTGGAAATATATGGGGCATTGATTCAATAAATATTCGGTGCATAGTCTCCAATTACCAGTGGAAAGATCGCACAAACAAACGGTGACAAACCTACTCTCAGGGTTGATTTTTTTAGCCCACTGTTCTCGAAGTTTCAAACCCAAATTCCCTCGGCCTGCCCTTCTCGGCGACCGCTGACTACACCCTCATTCCGTTCTTCAATAAGCTCTTCAATCTGCACCTTCCCCAAATCCCTGACAGGAACATTTAGCTCTGCGAGCCCCTGAAGTTGCTTCTCGTAGTTGTTCAAATTTGGAACGACCCTCTGCAGCTTGGCGTCTATCTGGTCAGTCCCCTTTGCTTGGGAGGATCTCTCGTAGAGTGGTCGCGCTTCCTGCAACAACTCAACGCATTTGTTGTTCTCTCCGCGCCGTTCGAATATTTGAGCCATGCGGACCATGCAATCAGCTTTGTCTCAGTGAACGTCCATGAACGTGAATGCATCTAGTGCAGCGGAGAAGAGACTGAGGGAGGTATCCTCATCATCTTCAGCAAGTAGGTCCCCAATAAATCGCAGTGCTTTCACAATTACACCCCTCCTTTTGGTGGACATTCCATGCGCAAGCAATATGACTGCCCATCCCTGGTGCGCTGATATGCCAGCAGGCAGTTTTCAAATTCTGGTGCCAGTGGCATATTCCCTTGAAGAAGGTGTAGATCGGCAGCAAGACGATCACATAGGATGATACCTAGAGGCCAGACCACAAACGTATTACATTGAAGACGTGGTCACAATTGCGCCGCCGATGGACACCTGGATTTAAGGACATTCTCGATGTCGGGGTCAACAATGGCTGGTATGATCCAAGTAACTTGTTGGAGGCGTGCGTCACTCACTTTAATCTTGCGAAATGACTGATATTTTTTCTTTAGGCTCGTTTTTCGCTGGGTATTTATTCCCTGGCTACAACAAGAACTAGATGCATACAGGGAGCGTGTCAACAACACAGCAAAGCGAGCAGATCGTAATAAAATTCTGCCTCATGGTGTGCCGAATCACTTGTACGAGGCTCCAGAAGACTATGGTGTCTTGGATTTCAAGGTAAATTTCAATAGAGTCGCCATGCGCTGACTAATAAAATCTGAATTGATAGATCGTAGTTGACCCAGCCTCCGTGGTGGAAGTCCGGCACCTCTATGCACCACCAGAACACGCTGTATTTCAACTGGTACCACCAGATTTTGCCCAGCTTGCTACAGAGTTCTACCTGCAGCTCGGTCAGCCAGTGATCTCTCGGACTAATGTTTGGGATATTTATATGGCGCTTTTAACGCAATTTCAACACTTGGACAACGTTCATCGAGTTCCTGTTAAACTAGATAAACACTGGGGCTATGCTTTAACAATGGCGCGAGATGATTATGTCGAAGACATTGCACTTATCCCCAACCTAGCACCCCTTCAAAATGGAGGCGATGTCATAGGCAAAATGCGTCATTTTATTTGGGCGGTGTGAACAATGGGCTTGGGCTGGGTTAGATTCCGCTTCAGTGTTCCTAACAGGATCTAACTTTTCAACGGTTTTCAGATGTCAGTCAATCGGCGAAGTTGGATGCGATGATGGATAGGGACGAGCCCTTGCCTGAGGGCGGTAAGGCCCCGCGATCGAGATTACTTATCAAGATACATTGCAACTGACGTAGACGTAGGTACAGGAATAGCAGTATAAACAGTGGATATTGATGGAAAGGGCGTCCCAGAGCCTGAGAACAGCGGGGCAGAAGCGATAAATCAGGGAACGGAGGAAATGATATTATGGCTGAAGTCTTGCTCCAAGTCTTTAGGCGCTGGAAAGTGCTCACCATTAGAACAAGGGTGCCCATGCGTTCAACGAACGAAAAACGACGTACGGAAGAGGAAACAACCCGAAAGCCGTCGGGCCGTGCGCTTTGCCATAGACGGTCGCGGACAAATTAAGGTAGAGCCACTTGTCGGAGATGTAGAACTTGGCCTTGCCGTTACTAAGTATCTTGATGTCAAAGATCAGGGTGATGCCGTCGGCGAGATTTCCTTTTAGATTGGCTAGCTGGGTCGTCCCCACGAAAGGGAGGCGGATAGAAAATGTCGCGTTCATGGCCAACTTGGCATCCGTGTATCCGTGAAGCTTACAATAATCAGCAGGGCTGGAAGCGCCGGTGGACAATTCTCACAAGCCATGTAACACCCCATAAGGGCACTTCAACGTGAAAGTCGTAGCGGCCAGGGTCAGAATTACCGAAGACGGGCGGACCAGCGATGGCCTAGACATGGACTTCCTCGCCATCTGAGGCTTTTGACACTTGATGACGCCCATCGACGAGATTGCTGACATCTTGGACTGCAGCGCGTTAGCATGCCCCCGATGGCCGTAGAAATCAGCGCAGATACCAATAGTCTGGACAATATTTGTGGCCATGTTTTTGCTCGATGAGTTTAGGATGAAGTTTAAGATGGGGGTTCTACCCAGGATGCAGCACGGACTTTATACCTTTACCGACATAGCTAACTTCGAAGAGATATACTTCTGTTTTGGCGGCGTGACCACTGAGTGATACGGAGAAACAGCGTGAACCATGACATAATTCCGCAATTTAAAGGGGAAGATTGGATGCCTCCTGCCAAACCGGGGAGTGTCAGATGCCGGGTTGAACCGCCACTGTCAAACTCAAGAGATGAAGAACACGCAAAATTAGATGGCTGGTTGAATAGTCAAAGGGAGACACCGAGGTACATGAATCTGACATCTTTCTCGTGAACCTACTTATGGCAACAGGGACTAGGCAGCTCAACTTTCCAACCGCCAAATCCACGGCAAGATCGAGGGGCATATACAGCAGCGGGGAACAGGTAGAATGCCTAAAAGAGAACCATGGAGTAAGGACCGTGGGCGACGCCGAGGTTCTCGCGAACTGCCTAGCTTGGAGAAGACATAGATCGAGACGAAACTGCGCCTGCCCTGCATGTGCAACGGTGAGACGGATCTGTCCAGCGTGTAAGAATCCGCACAAATGCTTCATAAAAGCGCAGCACCTACTACAGACACTCCAACAGAAATGGAACACCCTAGAGCCACAGCCAGAAGACTACGAAGAGGAACAGGACAACGTGCAGGAGAACCCGAATCCGGCAGTAACGTTCAACCCCAATGTCACCACAAAAGGAACCATTGCAGATACATTCCGCATATTCACAGAGGGGCTACGGGGAGGGACGAAAGCACCAGATACCAGACAGGAGCCAGAGCCGGATGAAGAAGTGATCATCGTATACACAGACGGATCCGCAGTACACAACGGGAGAGCTGACGTTAAAGCGGGAGCAGGCATACACTATGGAACAGGGGACACAAGGAACAAGTCAATCCGGATCCCGGATGAACTCGCGCCGTCCAACCAGGTCGGCGGAGTGGTAGCTGTGAAAGAGGCGACAGAATCTAATCCCAAGGATGTTAGTCTACACATAAAGAGTGACTCAAAGTCCACCATAGACGGACTAACGAAGAACTTACAAAAATGGGAGGACCAGGGCTTCTCCGGCATTGCAAACGGCCCGCTCATAAAAGCCACAGTAGCAAAGATGCGGGAGAGGAAGGCACCCACAAGCCTTGAATGGATCAAGGCCCACTCCGGCATAACCGGCAACGACAATGCAGATAAACTGGCGAAGGAAGGATGCGAAAAAGCGATGGCTGACCTGGTAGACACCCAAATACGACCCGACCTCATCCTACCGGGAGCAAAGCTGCAGTGCATGACGCAGTCCCTAGCATACAAAATAATCAGGCAGAGGAAAATGGAAGACATGATGTACCAAGACGCACTAGACAGAACAGCCACGGCCATAAATATGGAGTTCGCGCAGGCGGCAGCAACGACAGAAGACGGAGAATCCCCGTCCACAAGCCAGGTTTGGCAATCCACGAGCAGCAAGGACTTCTCCAGGAGCGCGCGCTTCTTCTTCTGGATGCTAATTCACGACGGGTACAAAGTCGGGAGGCACTGGGAGCGGATCGAAGGCTTTGAAGAAAGAGGTGAATGTCAGCACTGCGGAGTCACCGAGTCAATGACACACATCCTCACGCAGTGCGACGAACCAGGCCAGCGCCAAGTCTGGGAACTAGCGAGTGAGGTATGGAACAAAAAAACCATGAAGGAACTTAAGCCGACCTTGGGGGAGATAGCCGCCTGCGGCCTGATCAAGCGGGGCAAAAGCGCTGGTAGAACCGATAGAGGAACAACGCGGCTTTTTCGGATAGTCGTTGCGGAATCGGCACACCTGATATGGCGCCTAAGGAATGAACGCGTTATTCAAGGCAAAGGGAGCAAATCCGAGGCGGAAATCAAGAATAGATGGAGAAGAGCTATTAATAACCGAATTGCATTGGACCGCCTAATGACTAACAAAAATAAATATGGCTCGAGAGCTATAGCCAAGTCGCTGGTGATTAATACCTGGAGCAATACGCTAGAAAACGAAGACAGACTCCCTGATGACTGGACCAGGGAGACCGGAGTTTTAGTGGGTATCGGTTAACAGATAATGATGGACTAGTTATGCTGGTCCTGAATCTGTAAATCGAAGCCCCACACGCAGCATCGCGGTAAATACCGGATGCTAGTGCGCATGCGCATTTCTTCGGGGTGGTGTTCTGTCGGCGAGGTTTCAATCCCTTGCCATTTTTAACGGGCGGAGGGGAACGATTTGGTCGGCTCGGATGATCCTCACGGTGACGAGAAGCCAGCTGCCTGAGAGCTGCTTTTCTCAAAGCTAATAAACGTTCCACAAAAAAAAAAAAAAAAAAAAATTCCAACCGCTTTAGGCAACTTTTGACAGGATCATGATGGGATCTGCTTGCCATCATGATGGACCCCAGAGACCTCGAGGCCTCGATCAGTACACGTGATTATGTCGCGTTGACGCGTTTTTCACTGTTTGCACAGATTAGATGCGTTTTCTAGATGTACACGGACTCTAATGGGTGTGTGACTATGTAATAAGTTCTTGGTTGTCTTTCTTTTTGCCAAATGGAGGCGGGGCCGTAAAAATCGCGCGCATTATCGAAAAATGCACCACAAAATTCCAGTATTCCTGAAATAAAATGGTGTCCTCAAAGGCTCAACCTCCATGATTCTCCATGCGTAGAATAAATCTATCAAAAATCACCAAATCCAACATCGTGTCTCTCTCTTCCTCCGACCTTTTTGTGTCGCATCACGCCACCCAACTGTCGAGCTGCACCACAGAACACCGTCTATGCCGATAAGCCTCGCTATTCTGGGCTACAACTTCCACCTTGTCAACAATATCAACACAGCTTCATGTGTGATACCATTCCCACCATTATTCAGACTTCTGGCTCATCCTCATGCTACTTCTGACTTGTGGCTATTTTTCTACCGTCTGGATTCATTATTGGAGCATTCTGTACCCCTGGGCGCTCTCCGATGTCAAATATTGCGACTTTGTCACAGTTCTACGGCATTTTGTTTCTCCTTGGATGTAACTTACCTTATAAAATGTAGATAGTTTTCCTATGAAGTCTTTCCCCTCGTGTTTTAAGTCTAAGCTTTGTATTTTATTTCTCTCGTCCCGTTTGGCCCTTCCATCATTGCGTCCTACATTGTCTCCAGCATTTTATCTCGCTCTCTGCGTTGATTCCCGCGCAGCCCTCATCGTTTTGCTCAACTTTGCTAACAATTGAATGCATAAATATAGGTTCGGCTCCGCTAGCAGACGTACCGCCAGCGTATCAACGTTGGCTGTGTGTCTATTTTATGCAACACATGTCTTGAATTGTCAAAGATGAGGGAGCTGTAGGCTTCTTAATACCAGTAGGCTCTCTACATATTATTTGGGTTCTAATTCGAGTTTGATTCACCTATGTTCTTCCAAAAGGATGGGCTACACCCGATCCCAACCAGACCCAGTAGCGGTCCACCTCCGATGCCGATATTCCAAGAAATGTGCATCAGCAGCGGAACTCGCCCGCTCGACTCAGGTTATCCTTACGCCACGTAGTCACCGTTTGCCCTAGATGTAGAGGTTGCAGTAGGGCAAAACTGTTTCGACAATTAATATAATAAAGGTTCTGGGACGAGGATGTGGATATGCAGCAAAGCAGAATGAAGAGGATGAATAATGTGCATGGTTGCCTCGGCGAGCTTATTTCTCCGCCCGTTCCGGTTCAGCCGCCTGCCTCCGCTGAAAATAGCGCAGCATGTGTTGTACCGCTTGCTCAGAGAGTCAGTATTTTTTTGTCCTCGCATTCTTGGCCCTCTTTTTTTTTTGAGTTTTATGGTGCTTTCTGGCCCTTGCCCGCCTTCTCGGTATTCTTATCTATCGCACAGCCTCCAAAACACATCCATCGACTCGGAAGAGGACGGTGCTCTGCCGTCCAGACTTCATGCATGCGAGCTGCTAATTGGCAGAAGAACGGGCCGTTTAAATACAGAATCCACCCTTAGGGCTAAGGGATTGCGAACATCTCGGATGGACTTGCCCTCCAGCCTGACATATTCTAATTCTTTCTAGACACCGAATCGAATCGTCCATCGTCCGTTGGAAAGCACGAAAGGAGAGCCGAGTTTCAGCCTATCGAGGTTGCTAACAAACCGATGTGACTCGGTGGAGGAGCTGCTTAATATATACTGGTATCCTTCTCAACTGTACTTATTGCAAAAGTTCGTCGCCGTGAATACTTTCCCTTGAACGAATTACAGAGTCCATTCATTATTGAAGACTGTGAAAAGGACACTTGTAATTACTGTATTGGCTGTCATTCGATGGCCAGTGACCAGAGATTCAAATATTTGGGTATTTGGTCAATAATTCGGCTTACGGTGAAGGAACCAGCTTGATGGATTGCAGAGGAAAACCGCTGGTGGCTTCCCTTAAAGTGTTGGCATGTTTCGTACCCGCTGACCTCGAGAAATAGTGTGAGTTTGACATCCAATGCTTCACAGAGAAAAAAGTCTGTTAAACTTTGAACTCAGATTGTGTTGAAATAAATCATTGGGCTTGTTTCTGATCAGTTTGTGTTGCTAAGATCCGGTTTGGGACGGGGAAATTGCTTGAGTGTGAACTACCTGTATTGAGCCATAGAAAGCATCGGAGTAGGGATGAGATTAATGGAATTTTAAAAATAGTAGAGAGCCCAGTCACAGGGATTATCGCTTTGGAGAGTTTATGTCGGTGACTGCTCAAACAACACGGTGTGGTGCCCCCGGTGTTCAGATGTGCATTCCAGTGATGGTATACACAGTTGGATTGAGCTTAGCATTGGTGGTGCTACATTTACTCAAGCAGAACAATTGGCTGTATTTGAGGACAAGCCACGTCCGCCGAACAAGCCGATTTTCGCACGCCCCAAAAGCCATCAGAGCCAAATTCAAACTTCGATATAGGGGCAAGCCAATTTGCCAAGCCAATCGGAAAAGTCTCCTCATTCACCTGGCCAGATGTGCTCCACTTTTCTCCGGTCCTCATGCAAAATTTTAAATCCCCGAGCTTTCAAGCCCCGCAAGCCCATTTTGTCTTCTGCTCCACGGCTCAGAGGAGCGCTGTTATTTCTTTTTTCCTGCCCATTCTCAATTTTCCCAGCTCACCTACAAGTCTTCACCGCGAAATCGAAAAATCTCCGCTACACGGTGTATGTAATGCGCTCTATTTGCATGCTTAAATTTTACATTTTCTGCGCAGCACTATAATCTACCAGCGCGACGGTCGAGTTTTCAAGCCCCACAAACTTGAGTTTTTTTAGGTGTGCTCTCATTTCATTTCATCTGCGCATTTTAGTCGAATTCTCAATTTTTTCACTCGAGATCTAAGAGTCTTGTCCTATTTTTTCCAGATCTGTGTGTTTAACCTCCGACTTGGGACAGAATTTACTGGCTTGTATTACAAATAATTGTAGTTGGTGTAGAGTACAGCATTCCCAAAACTACACGGAATTCCGGCATCTCGCGCACGGAAACCGCAAATTTTCTCGGTTCAGAGGGATGTCTCAAAATAGACTCGTGTTGCAAAAGGGCCACATAAATTAAAACTCCGCCGCTATCGAATTGAACCACCATTAGTAACAAGCCGCATTTGCGCAGGATGCACAGTCTGATTCTCAGCACATTTTCATATTTCTAGCCGGCTCACATCTGGCAGGCGCGGATTCTGAGACAAAAACTAAACCAAGTCCGATTTGATGGGGGCCTGGAAGTGGTATCCGGGGTCCTAACTACCGCATGCAAGAAGCCCTAGGAGGAATGCTTAATCACGGGCCATTGAGACGTTAATCATGGATTATAATTAATCATGATCTTTCATCTCCTCGGGCTCTCTGCAGTTGATATTGTAACTAACCAGTGTTTAGTGGGTGCTTAAACTCGATTAATGATTAAACAGGATAAATGTTCAATGCTGATGAACTGGATGTTTAAACTTAGTTCAAACCTTCAATAAAGTGGAGTAAAAACTGAACACCCCAGGATTCGAACCAGACACCTAATGAGGGGTCAGGTGACAAACCACAGCACTGTGCCAGAGAACCATTATTAAATGGTGGACAGAGCTCCTTATGTGGTAGACAAACTTTCAATTGATCTTAGTACATAATTGTTCAGATTCTTTACTTCCACTAGCTACGTGATTCTACATTACTGGATAAGAACAATGCCTCCTTGGCCCATTGGTTGAGAATAGTGTGGATCACATTTGTGGTTTCCTGGGTGCTTAACAAGTGCATGTGGTCTGGAGGTCCCAATTGGGCAGATGACATCCATCAGCCTTCATCGGGACATGTTATTCTCGTTCCTCAGGGTCCAATGGTGGCCGGCCCACAAGATCAACATTGAAACAGCCCAATCTCCACATTTTCTACATTGCCTATGTCCCAATTGTTTAATCCAACATGTTTAATCCATTGACTTGAGCAAAAAAAATTCTGAGTCCATTCCATTGCTCGTGATAAAGCAGGGGTGCCTGTGTCATAGTGTGCTTCCTCTAATATCTTCCAAGTGCCTTTGTGGTATAGTGGTCTATACTGCTACCATTGGTTGGATTATATAATCTTTGTGGGTGGTTTGAACCCGGGAACCGCCTAGGTCCTGTTGCCATCACGGGGGTCCGATCGGGCTAGAAAGTTGTTACGTAATCGCGGAGTTTGAATTTCATCACGACTCATGTTCAACCAAAAACGCGTCTTTCCATTTGAATTCTGAGCAGATGAGAGCTCTATATGTGAGTATGAAAATCTGCCACTTTAGATTTTTCATCCTGCTTTCCTAGCTCTCAGTATAAGATCACAGGAATCGAAGTGACAGAGTGACTGATCGGTGACGAGCTGTACCGAAATTCGTGCTGAGGGTAGAAAAAAAAATGCAGAAAACAATCAAATCTCATATATTTCAGAATATGTGTACGATTTGGGCCTGTATTATATCCTCAGGGTAGCAGAACCTCGAGCGTACGATTGTGCGATGAGATTTCAAACTCCGCAATTACGTAACAACTTTCTAGCCCGATCGGACCCCCGCGATCGCTAACAGACTTTAACAAGCGAGGTACGAGCTTCATTTGTTAAAGTGTCTGTCTACGAGAGACTAGGAACCGCCTTTTTTGGATGCATTTATTGTGCAATTAAACCCACTTAAACCCTCATTGATCATCTGTCCTCTTGGTACTAGTTGTACCGCACTGTAATTTAATCATGATTGTCTTTAATCCCTGATTTACATCTCAACGGGCCTTGTTTAAACAATCCTCCTAGGGTTACTGCACATGCAGTAAGTGTGATGCAAGATCACAGGTGTCTACTTGAAAACCGGAGCTGCCAAGTCCCTGTTGCCATATGAACCGACCCCAGTTATTAGCATGAAACTAAACACTCTAGGTTCAAAATGCCGCGGAAGAAGTGGATTCTGAATTTTACAGTGAGACGGATAGACAGCGACACCAGGAAATCCACAATTGTTGAAACTCCGATATGAATTTCAAAATCTGACCCTCTAGAACGACGGCTCGAAATCTAGCCGCCACAGCTCGAACTATGAGTGAAGTAATTCTGTTCTTGATGGTGGAGATGGCTTTTGACCTTCACGTAGTCATTCACAGGGGCATATGAAATTCTGCCCAAGCCGGAGTCCCGGATTGAACCAGTTCAAGCGAAAATAGAGGCTCGGATCCCGCAGGTGGTAGGTGAGACAGACACTCTACGCGTCCAGTGGTGCCTCGTAGGAGTGGATTAAAGATTCAACGGCGTTGACGGTGCAGTGGCACATGAACCTTGAATCCTTGATGCTACTTCAAGTCTTGCCGGCAGTGACGTTGTAGCAAAAGCAATTTGGCATACTTCCCACTAGCACCGCAATGGACCCTAATTCTTCCGTAAAGCTAGGGTATGGAAAGCGAGAGCACCGCGCTCGCTTGATTGACATCGCTCCCCGTATCAGGCAATGGGACCGCTGGCACTCTGCAAACACAGCCATATACTGTTGTCTTTGAGCCTTTCGAGCTGATACACCCCCAGACTGAATCATTTGATACTAGAGAATCTAGTCATTTTTAAATGGCCGTGCGCGGACCACTGCTCAACCTTAACCACCGTTAGTTAGACGTCGGTTTGAACAGGGATTTACAAACCCTCAAAACTAAGCTGGCGTAGATTTCTTGAAATTACATAACCAATATTCACGCTGTCGTCTGAATCAGACTCCGTTATCATTTCAATGGTTCACCCGGCAGCTGTGTGCAGTCAATAATTGTTGGAATATTCCGGGCTGGACCGGAATGGGTTGCGAGCAGCAAAGAGCTCGCGGTTGTCGTCGGAAAGCACGGACCATCTCACATAAACTTTCCATGATATTCCATTGCTTTACCTTTGTGTACGCCATCCGTTTGCCTCCGTACCACCATATACCTATTAGGACAAACCAAAGCATTTTGTGCGCCAGAGACCCGACCCAAGGCTACATAATTAAAAGCTTCTTGTATTCAAATTGAAACCTTATTTTGATCTACTTGTACACTCCACACAGCGCCGACCATCTGATTGCTAATAAACGTTGACACCGTAATAGTTGACCATGCGGCACGGACTTCGAGGAAGTTCGGAGAGTATTTATTGTATTCAAATTTGCATCTGCACTGGACCTACTGAAATGGACAACTATATTCTCGACGGGACGTTCAAAAAATGTCACAAAGGCGCCAGAGGGCCTCGGGGCCAACTCGACGCATGCGCATATGAAAATATGTAGAAATGGCCACAATGTTCACCAACAATTAGACTAATATTAGGATGTGAACTACATTGCTTTATGGATGCAATTTTTGGGACTGTGTCTCTCCACTTTTCGGCTCAAGGGCTAAACTTTCAGTGTGCGTTCAACTTTGAAGACGACAACCGGCTCAAGACCTTTATCAAGAACATCACTCCAGGATTAATGAGCATGAATGCGCCCAAACCAGGTGCTCTATGAATACGGCGGCAAACTTACATTATATATTACAAACTCCCTGGAATTGATAAGTATCCGTTCAATGCGGCAACACAACTGTCAGGTTTCAATCTCAAGGATGCGGCGCTTTTATTCATCTACATTGATACGGTGTCAGGACTCATGTACGGCGATGCTTTCAAAGGTGACGGCTTTTCATGAAATCGCATAAATAGGACCTAATAGGACGATTCTTCCTCGTATGATGCTCGCTTCCAGCGATGGTGATCCTTTCATGAATGGGGATGATATATGCCGGTAACCAGGTTGGGCTGCTTGGAGGGTAAAAACCTACAGGGGAAAAATAGATAATCGAAATTCAGGTACATAAGGAAGATTCAGACCCATAGGGCATGATACCAGGGCTTCTCAGCTCCCAGATTGAACCGGCAAACGAAAAATTAGATGACCCGAATAATCCGGCAAGTGGTAGTCTTTTGAGAGAGACGCTCTACAAGTCCGGTCGTACTCTCGTACACAAGTGAATTGAAGAAAATTCAACGGCGCTGACAGACGCAGAGCTTGATTCCATTTCCCACTACTTCATACTCACCATGTATCATCGCAATGGACGAACAGGTCTCATATCTAAGCCGAACAAGTGGAGCCGGATGTTACGAAATCGGGAGTTCTTCATGTTCCGGTTTTAATTTCAATCTAGCCCTTAATTTGTACGTCAGCGCAAGATAGCCAGTGACTATGGGTTCCATTCGGTCCTAATAGCTTGCAACAAGGGTTACAGTGTTCTAAGCTGTGGCTGTGTTACAGCACAACCACATTCTGTATTATAGACCGGAGCGGCAACTGTGGAGGAGCCGACTACGCGCCATCGCTGCGATACACCCAGAACACGATGACAATGACGGCGGAAGTTGGTACAAAGGACATCCTTGAAATGGAGATTGATAGTCGTCCGTCCTTGCCTTTCCTCCTGCAGGTCAGGTTTGGCATTTTAATGCATTCCGATGTTCAGGGGACTCATTTCGCTTTTGTGGCGGCACTTCGCCTCCGCTGTTTTGCCGCTGTGTGCAAGTCAGTAATACCCTCGAGATCATAAATGACTTCCGCCTCTTGCGTGCAGCGATGAGTTCGGAGACACCTGTGGTTATCTTGCTAGGCTCCAACCCGTGCTGAGAGAAACAGCTCTTTTCTTCTGCAGACTGTTTTTTTCCGGCTGTCAAGACTATACCATCTTGACAGCATGCATGCTTTTCATGATGCTTCAGCCGACTAAGGAAAACACGGACGTTCCGGATCGTTAAATTCCCGAGCCCCCTCTTTAAAAGTCATATCTACATTCGCTTCCATACTCCCTCCTGAGTCTCGCTCATAGTCCTTCGTCTGCACTCATTAGGCATGCCTCTTTTATCGAGCCTAGTCTCCGCTCTCGCAGTGTCTACACTTGCATCGGCAAAAGGTATATTCTGACTCCCGATGCCAGTAGCGTCTGCTTGAACGCTATTTCAGCTGTGCCTCTGTCTTCCCGTGCCACGTCGTGCTGTCTTCTTGGTATCCCAATCCCAATATGCCTCCCTCTCCTCACCAAACCTTGCACTTCCCCTCCTCCCACGGGTCCCAAAACCCAAACATGCTTCATTCACATCACGGACACGAATGGGATAGATTACGGATACCTCAAACCTGAGTGGAGTGACTTGGGCCTGTACAACCAGTTCAACCCAACTACCGAGGATGCACTCAAAGTCTCCTTCGAGTATTCCCCCAGCGCCCCAACCGGATTCAGCATGAAGGCGGTAAACAACCCTACATCCCAGGCTGCGTTCCCATTCCTCGGCGGCGGTGCGTATTCTCTGCTTCAGTTCCCGATGCCAGCTTACACCTCTCTAGCT
Organism: Mycena rebaudengoi; assembly: GCA_029282285.1. Lineage (NCBI taxonomy): Eukaryota > Fungi > Basidiomycota > Agaricomycetes > Agaricales > Mycenaceae > Mycena > Mycena rebaudengoi. The sequence goes on from JARJCX010000018.1 coordinate 307,082, forward strand.
ACATGCTCAACGACCGAGCCAGGGGACGACGACGGTTTCATAGATGGCCCTTCCAAGTGAGTCACTCATTAGTGGAGGCTGAGCGACCAGGGTGACCTTCTCACCCCCAGATTCGGTTGCCTCGTCGGGACATCCGAGCCCCCGAGCGACAAAAACTCGCTTACCGTGACAGCCGGTCAACCCGACTCGGTGTCTGAGACCGCAATCTGGAACTACGATTCCGACACTCGAAAGCTCACTACGCAGTGGATCAACCCGAACGCCGCCGCGGGAGTAGCGACACAGATCGTCTTTGCAAATGATTTTGGCCGTGCGTTGGCTTTTCGCGTATCGATATCCATTCATTGCTGACGTGTAACCCTCTTACCAGGAAAGCCCTTGGTTCTAACTAACGACCCCGATGGGTTTGATGAAAAGTTCAACGGAAACTTGAAGTATCCTAAGCTGGTAAGTACCTCATATGGGTTGCGAGTATCCCCCCTAATATGTATGCGTTTTAATTATCCAGATCTTTACTTGCGAACCCACGACAAGTTAATTAGTGATGGTCCTTGAAGTATCGAGCGCCATATGCTTGAAAAGTATAACAAAGGCATCTCGTTTATTGTTAGCAGATTGTGGATAGTACAACATCATCACAAATATGTAGCAAAAACTTACTCTACGAATATTCGTAGTATTCTATTCAGTACTAGAGAGAGATGTGAGATTATTACTTCGCGGCGTGCCGGAACTTCGGCTTCGGTATGGGTGCAGCAGAACGGCTTGCAACCACACCAGTTATATGCTCTATACGACAACCACCTTGTCGTAGTTGGGCATATATCTCGACCGTTATTTCCTCGAGAATTGAGATCTGTGTGATCTGGAAAAAGTTGCGAATCTTGTCCCATGAGTTTGAAACCACGAGCTACAGATAAGTAGAGTGAGTGAGATTAACCTTGAGGAGTCAGGGATTCACTAGCGTGTGTTTTGGCAGGCCGCCGGGCCGGGTGAACAGCGGAAGAAATGTTGGCATTCTCGGCCACTTTACTGATAGATATCGTCCCGGAATGACCCGCCTAATAGCTTGCAACGGTGTTCTAAGCTCAGCATAACCACGTTCTGTATTTATAGAACGGAGCGGCAACTGTAGAGGAACCGACTACGCGCCATCGCCAGAACACGATGACAATGGCGGCAGAAGTTGGTGCAAAGACCGATATTAACACACAAATAGCGCTCGAAGTAGCTGGGCCGAGAAATTGCCGCGACAAGCAGAGAAGGTGGTATTAATCGTCTTTGCAGCGGTGGGTGGCGTTGTCGGTGGGAAAGGAAGGTTGTTTGGCCAATTTCGGTGGCTGCATATCTGCGATCTCTGCGCAATTATACCACGGCGAAGGTGGGGCGAAGTGTGTAGGCGCCGCACAGCCCGCGGAATGCAGATAAATAATTCAGGCCCGCCTCAGACGCCAGAATATTGCGGTCATATGGGAGTGAGATAGCGCTTGATATACGAAGAGTCCGGGGGAATATTAGTGTGGTCCTCGTGAGGTGTCTATCTTTGCTGTGGAAAGATGTTGCGAGTGGAAGGACCGGGGGTACGCGAGCCTTATATACGATTCATGTCCGAATACCCCATGCGAGGCAGTTTACTTCAGGACGGTGTTCCTCGGGTGCGATGGTGAACAACCCGAAAACTCTATAAGAACGGCTTACGGGGTCTTCGCCCTCGTCGGGGCTCGGGTTAGTATAGTAGTAGGAGTGTTGAGGGGGGAGAGCGCGTCGCCACTGCCGCGCGATAAATTGAACCAGGTGGAGAAGAATATCGACCCAAAGACCCTTCCACTCAGGCTTGAAAATGCCGCAGAGAACTCCATGTCTTTGAGAAATAGAACCACAAACCGTCTATCTGCAATGGAGTCGACACGGATGTATTTTCTGGAGAGACGCAAAAGACCTTGACCCAGAGGCTAGTAGGCTGCGTTGCATCCTGAATTGGCGTCATCGAAGACTGCCCAATTAAAGCTCGTAGACTGCGGCATGGTGTTGAGGACCGACGAGATGGCACTCACACATAAATTTGATGTGAGGCACATTCGGCTGAGAAGGCGCACATGATGGCAACATGATGCTAATTTAGGAAGATGAGGCACATTCTCACGCGTTGAATATCTCTTTATTAGCTTTAAAATACCCCTTTCGAGCAGTTAGGGCAAGCGCAGCGCGCCCTAACTGCGGGTATCCACTGGTTAGAGGTTCGGGTTAGAGGTTAGTGGTTCGGGTTAGAGGTTCGGGTTCGGGTTCGGGTTAGGCAAATATCTGTCCCGAAAGGGACAGATATTTACGCGGAACGAGGCTTTAGTGTACCAGCCTGAAATGCCCCGGCTTGGGGGACCCCCCGAGCGCAGCAAGGGAGGGGAGGGGCATTGAATGGCTGGTCCCCTTCTGCAAATGAGGAAACAAGGGTGTAAATTTCTCTGGGTTTCATAAGCAAGTGAGGCACATTGCTATAAATGTGCCTCGCATTGGCCTCGCATCACATGTGTGTGTGTGTGCCATCTTGTATATCCTCCATGGTGTTGGTCAATGAAGGGCAGGAAACAGGAAGAAGCAAAAGTATTGCCATGGCGACGGAACCATATTTCGGATTATCTCCACGTGCCGATCCCCCCCTTCCCCATTTCGCGCTGCTCACGTCGCCCATCGTTTTGATGTAACGCTGTTCGTGCAAAATATTCGCTCCAAGTCCTGTTTTGGTATCAGGGACGATAGTTCAAGCAAACAATTGCGAATGTAGCGCGCCGGCAATGATACAGTAGATCCGGGATTGAAAAACATTCTTATTGGAAGAGTAGAAAAGAAAGAACGGCCCACGGAAAGACTCAATAAATAATAAATAGAATTCCGAAGGCGGATCCAGTTCGTGAAGGGAATAAGTGCTATAAGAGTCAGTGATGGAAGAATAGAATAAAAAGGAAGATCCCAGACTAGATAAACAAATGGGAAGCACGTTACGGGAATTGAAATGTGCCCCGCAAGGGCTTTATTATACTCTACATCTTCACGAGAACCGCGGGGCGTTGGTCGCGGCGGGACGCCCGAAACTAAAGCAGCGCGGTTGAAATGCTCAGAATTTATGAGAAGAAGAGATTAATGAGGAACCGCACAGGATGTGACATATGTGCGAGCCTAACCAGAATTCAGTTCCTGAATTAATTCAAAAAATACCTGGAACTCACGAGCTTATACCGGAAGTAGGCTCTGAATTGTACTTGGACCAGGTGAGTAATTGCGCGAAGAGAATGTAAACGGGATGCATCCGAGAGCCTAAGGAGTGAGCAGGGGAGTACAACGGACCAGGTGAGGTGGGACAATCGTGGGGGTCTAGCTGTCTTTCTATGCTGCAAGGTTCAACACGGCGGACAGTGATCCATCCCTACAACTCGGCACGTTGCGGGGAGCTCCTGAAGAATAGATCCTCCCTAGTCTTATCCTACCTCTGGTCTCTTTCCTTTCACACTGGGCAGGACGTCCGTCGTCAATTCCAACCCGATGAGGTGATTGGCACTGTAGGCCGCCATGTGGATTCATGAAGTTACATGGTGATATATTTTCTAGGCGGTACCTTGTTGTCTCTCGCCAGAAAAACAAAACGGCCCACAAGCACGCGCGCGCAGCCCAATTCAATTCGGTCCCCCTCCACCCGAATGTAGACGGCACTCGGAATATCGCCACCGGGGGCCTGGGACACGGATATTCCCCACGAGCAGGTGCAAGAGCATGCGCATTCAGTTCTGGACGCGGATGCGAGCCTTCCCGCACCGATAACCCGCAAGCACGGACGCCCCGCGCGTTTACCGTGTGCCCGCCCCATCTCCCCACCTCCACGCAGCTACGGCGCGCCGAGCTCGGGGGCGAATCTACCCGGCGCGCCGCGACGAGAGCCCACAAGCATGCATCCAACAACGGACATGCCCAGATCAGACACGGCTGCGTCTCGAGTCGTAATAAATGCGAGGGGGGTAGATGCGAGACGGGAGACGGACGGCGCGCGGGGAAGTCCACATCTGAGGGCTCGGGGCGTATCCACCCGGCGTGCGAGCCGCGACGAGATCGCAAGCAGGCTGCGTCCGAGGGCGGACGCCTCCGTGCCCAAGCTTCAGAGGATGCCTGTGTCTCGGGAGGAGCGCAGGCTCTGGGGCGAATCCACCCGCAACGAGGGCCCTAAGCAGCCCGAGTCCATGAGCAGACACCTGTAGGTCTGGATCTGAGTCTCGAGAAACGCACGGGCATGGACAGCGGGCAGGCAGACACGGTGTCGGCCGCGAGCAGCCCACATCTGCGAAGACAAACGGACGCCTGCGCAGCCCAGAGACGAAGTCTGCACATCCAGGAGGGAGGACATCTGCGTATCGAGTCTCGAACGACGGCGGGCTCGGGGAATCCACGCGGTGCGCGAGGGTGACGCCTCTCCTCCGGCGACGTCATACGACACCGCGTCGCACGCGAGGTGGAAAGACTGGGCAGCGTGCGACGTGAATGACAGAGGGCGACACACCGCGTGACGACACCGTATGCAGGGAGTAAAGGAAGACCCACGAGGAACTAATTCAGGTGGGACGTCATCCGCGGGAGGTGAGCGCGCGGCGCCATGCCCTCGAGGGTCCGAAAAGCTCCCCTTCAAATAAAATAAAATAAAAAGAAGGAAAAGAAAAACGGAAATAGAACGAAGGAAAAGACGAAGACGAAAGACAAATGATTATAAGGACCAGATGCACCTTATCGTGGATCATGTCGTCTTTTCTGTGCTGTCCGCTTCGTGCGCTTGCGCTTCTTCCTCGCTCAGACCATCGGCGCCGTGAGGGCCGCGTCGAGTCTGGGTGGTGGCGGTAGGAGCGGAAGGCCGCGTCAGGACGAGGGTGAGCGAGCGGGTGGGAAGGGAGGGCTTGTGAGCAAAGACGCGTGGGGAAGGAGGGTGTAAGAGATGCGCAAGGAAGACGAGGGTGAAAGAAAATGAAAAGGGAAGATGATTGCGGAGCGGAAGTCAGGCAACAAGCAGCGTAGCAAAGGTTAGAAGAACGTACGTCGTTTTCGTTCTCGGCATCGAGGATCTGGAGTTCCTCGTAGGCTGCATCCCGCCCGTGAAGGTAGCCGTGCTCGTCATCAGATTGTGACGCGGCGGCATCCGCGTTGGCTCCGTGGGGCGCCGGCCAGCGCGCAGTAGTGGCAAAGTAGAAGATAGTAGAGGAGCCCGCGGTGATTCTGGTGGAAAGTAGTGTTTGTCTGCGCGTGTTTGGCAACGGCGTTGATCATTTGGCTAGTCCCGGTGATCCGGAACGCTTGACCGGTAAGTATCACACTTGGGCCTTCCGGAGTGGAACGAATCCAACAAATATGAATGCCGAATCCCAGCAATATTAAATCATTCCCCACTCCTAGTCTTCGTGTTGCAATATGACGCAAATTTCAAAGTAGGAGACAACGGCAAGGACAGAATAAAAGCATTCGTACAACACACCGTGTGTAGGCAACGCCCACAAAAACAGGGGTTTGAGTCCTCAGGAACTATGTATAGCTTTCGGTAGCACCATGTTTAATTTTTAATTTCCGGAATAATATTAGTATGGCTATATCGGTAAGGTATCAGCCGTAGTCGAGCATGATGCTCGCCCATAATCATGACTAGCGCAAAATTAATGTACGTATTGGGTTCGATTCATCTCGACGGTGTTCTGGAGAGCGTCAGTTGAGGGCAGTGGTTCAATCCCAACGAGGGCGTAGCGCAGTTCCCCCCGCTTTTTTTTGTCTTTCTCCTTACACTCCAAAACATCGAATATATATTGAGGTTAGCTGCGATGCTGATACGCTTTTGCGGAGCATGGTGCTAACCTCATATTCATTAGGAGAGCTCATAGTAGACATGCCGGACACTTTTCACCGACGCTTTTCACCGGACGCTGACTGTCAGCTGTCACCTAAATTAGCGGATATCACGAACGGGCGGGGTGGAGCTGGCAGTAGCAGGTACCATTATTTTTGCAGTGTGCCAGCCTGAGACACCCGCTACATTTGAGAAGACCGCGCTCCTCGCTTGACGAGTTCATCTTATGGCAATGGGAGCATGACAGCCCGAGAGCAACTAGAATACCAGCGGAAGTGAGCAGATACATCGTGGTGAAGGCACAGAGCCAAGACGCAGAACTAGCGGTCGGCAAAAATGGCATTCCCACATTTAGAAATTCCACTCCTATTTCTACTCTTTTCTCTTCCAAAAGACGGTACAATTGAATACCTCTCAACGAGCATAGGTAGTTTTGAGAGCGTACCAAGGAAGCTCAATCTTCGTCCCCTTGGACTCCGACCGGTCAGCGGTGGAGTTGGGATATGGAATATCTCCGTCGATAATCTGATTCTGTATAGTGAGCGTCTCGTACATAATCTTAATGTCCGCTACGGACGGCGCGACCTGCTACAGGTCCTAGAAGAGCATGCAACCACCTTGAGCATTCAACGCGTGGCCGAGAATATGCCTGCTCAACTACCAGCCAAGAAGAATTGCGTGCGTTTGCCCGCGCGAGGGGTCTTGCCGAGTATTAGCACTGTAGAAGAAGTAGGAGTCTCGTTTTCTCTCTTTTTCCTCCCCCCTCTTTGCTTTTTCGATTATACGTATATTTGTGGACCCCTGTGGCCCACAACATCGCTATTTTGCCCAAAATCGCACATTCTAGCTTTTTTGTGTTGAAGGAAGTACTATGAAGGTGGTTTTGGAGCAATGCATGAGCACGTACTGCAACGAACATCATTTATGAGCAAAAGTCTTGGGGACGTACAAAGCCATACGAGCCATTGGCCAGGGCTGCCCACCGTCCCCGTATTTACGGGTTTGACGGGTGCCGTTAACGGCTGGCCGTCTCGTTCAACGCCCCGTATGGGAGGGTTTGAAGGAAGGAGGACTACAAAGAAGGGACGTGGGGTGAAGTGAGAAAAGCGGAACACAAAATGGGCGCCGAAGGACGATGCCGAAAAACAGGGGAATTCAACGACGGGCGGCTATCGAATCTCCCGTGAGAGCGCTGGCACGCTGCCTCTAAATCCTTAACAAATGCTTCCTGTACCCTGGGCCAAGTTTCCATAAGATTCATAGCTTGGACGAAAAAAAACTGCTCCGTAATTTTTGGTCAATTGAGACTAAGATTCACCAAGAATGAATATTGTTGTGCAGTCTGGCCGGTAGAGTGCCGTTCCTGACTATCAGAGACTAAGCCAACTACCTTTAAAAATGGTCAGCACCACAGATTTGGTGCGGGATGGCCAGATATAAATGGATACTACTAGAGACTGGGTACTCAGCCACCTTAAGTCTAAGTCTATATCAAAACCACATATATTGTCCGATTTTTTGGTGGTGTATGCGAGATTCGCAAGCAGAATCCCGATTTCTTGAGCGCAGTTAGATAATATTCAGATCTATTTTGAGGGAGAAGGGGCCGAATCTTGTGATGTACGTCTGTTTACGGGGAAGTCGGCCTGGCCTGATGCACCACAAACCTTGCTAGATTAGCCCAACCTGCAGCTCACCATAGATGTTCAAGACCTTATCCTAGCATATCACAATGACAAACCAACAGCCCATGAAATATTGCTCGGAGCCAGGGTTGGCTAACTACCAAGTCTCCTGCAGTGACTCTTCTCCTACAGGCTTCAGAACTTCGGGGAGAAGTCCTGTTGTATAGAGACTGGAACTGGAACTGGGATTCTATCAGTTGTTGCACTGGCACCTGAATATGATGTTGAAAACAACTTGTGTCTAGACATAAATTGCTGCTTAAACCCGTGTTTAACCTAACACAAACTGTGCATGGGAGCGTATTTGAACCGACAAAAACAACTTGCGACTCATGTGAACAGACCACTGCCAGGGATGGGGCCAAAATGCTCTTTAAATATTCCAATTTAGGATACTCTATTCACCGTGGATAAATAGTTGATGATGGAACACACGGCAATAAATATCAGTCTCTGCCAATGAAATTCGCGCCAAAATTCTCGACTATTGGATTAAATAGTTTCTCAATCCGCTCTTCAAACACTTGTGTCAGGGCCTGTGTTCACACCTACCCTAAGTCCACTTAGTCCAGGACCGACTCCAGGACCATGTTTCTGGGTCTCAATAAATGATCATAGGCTGGGAAGTCTGATTTCCATCTATTTCGTGAGTTCATAGACGAAATGGGAGATAAGGTTCCAACCATATTTATATACTTGAGGTAGATACTGCTGTCAAATATATGTCCGAGCTGTTGATCCAGTGGAATATAACCCCATCCACTGAGTTGAAGTCACTGTTTATGGAAATCCTCATGTCTGCTTTGCGTTGCGGGCTCGCACGATGCCGGAAGCAGGCTCCGATGACTCATTGTAGTCCTAAGCCAAGTGCGGTGACGGGCACTGACGCGGCGTGAGCGTGCACCTGGAAGAGAGTCTGGGCTCCCAAAATGTCATTCATATGTGCGAAAACAAAGAACTAAGCACGCAATGAGCACCAGCAGCTAATTCTTGCATTTTACCATAAAAGCCTTGTGAACTTCAATATATTATTGTAAGGATGAGATATAATTCATTTGCAACATATATATTACTGTGCTGGTCTTTAGAACTCGGTTTTACTTGGTTCTGGATGGGTTTAGTCATGCCGCGCGGGTGTCGCGTCAATGCGCGTCAGTGCCGCTTCACTGCGCGTCAGCCTTGTCAAAATATCCTCACCTGTGGACAACATCTGGCCCGGTGCGTACAACTTCGACTCTGTCGACGACGAGTACAGGCGGAAGTATCTCAAGGCGCCGCTCACTTAGTAACTCCGCCCCTTCCATCAAAATTGGGTGGTAACACGGACCATGGTGTTTGGGACTGCAAACCCTTGCTTTGCTGGTGTGGTTTGAGCCACGATAATAAATGGCTGCGCCGTGCTTGAGATACCTACCCATTTAGATTCAATGTAACATCTAGTAATTTGCAAACCGTAGACTGCTTTCGAGGCCATGCGATGGAGTGAATTGAGGTGGTCAAAGTAGACGATTCAGCGTCGATTATGGAACGACTAAAGAATCTATAGCAGGATTGTTTAAACAATTTGCGTCTAGACGCAAATCACTGTTTAAACGCGTGTTTAATCTAAACACGCTAAACGCAAGCGGCCCACGGGACCGCGTTTAACCGGGGCGGTTTAAACACGGTTTAAACCGACAAAAAATGCATTTTCATACCGTGGCTCGAACCTGCGACCTCATTCAAACAACCGACCCGAGACAATGCACACCTCAACCAACTAGGCCAAGATGTCCTTTGGTAACATCCATTTATGATGGCCTTTGTCTCGGCCCCAAAGCAATTTTTCTCAGTGAACAAGACTTGATTCCCACTTCGCCCTGCTTTCAAATACCTAAACCGGATTAAACTCAGATGCAGACTAGTAAGTTGTTGAGTGTATGCACTTCTAATGGAATTTATATATTTCAACTTTGATCTTCCCTGCATATTAAACTGCAAGGGTAGCTTTGCAGTGTTATCGGGACCTCAAGCTCTTAAGAATTTGTGTCCTTTTATCTCTATTTGCCATAATGATAGGTAGGGATACGAAAATAGACGTGACAAGGCCAAGCTTTAGACCATTCAGAGACCGTTTCCAACACACTTATTGTGTTCTATGTTCTCGTCGAACACAGATGAACACATTGCTTCTCTTCTAGCTGGGATTGAAATAATGTCCCCTAGTCTTGGCACGTACAGCGTGAGTGCGGGTATCCATTATTGGCACGCAACACTAAATAATTAATTTCCAAGCTACATAGATTTCTTCATACCCAAGAGAGAGGCGCCCTGATTGCGAAAGCAGGCATACTGACGATCTTTTATTTGATTGTTTGACTTTCAACCATCCTCCAGCCGACGAAGTAAAGGCTTGTCATATCAAACGAGTCGTGCAGGGGACAGATGAGGGTGCCTGGGATGTTAATCTCCAATAATGGATGCGATCTTTGGCCATATGCGCTTCCCCGAATGAATGCTGATGCACCATTTTGAGTGCCGCACCTTGCGAGCCAATGAATTGCGTATCCGCCGATTCGCTGACTTTATTGCGAGGTGCACCGGTGAAAATTGGGTCGTCATGCCTTGAATGCATGCACAAGAGTCTTGGACGCATGATATATGTCGAATCTTTCTGACTCCTTGTCCACATATCTGTGCTTTCTGAGTTCAAAGGATATGATATAAGTTGAGCTGAGGTATAGTAAACTAGGAAATAGAATCAAAGTCGTATAACTATTGTTCTATGCGGAGTCCAATCCTATTAATTTGTCCACTCTTTTCCGAGTTTGTCAGCGCTGAGAGACCAACATTGGGCTCCCCAATTTAAACATCCCGGGTCAATTATTTCGGTCGGGGTATAAAAACAGGATGGACCGAAGGATTCAATGGCCAGTCGAATATACCGCATTTTAAATGCTGTGTGCGGCCTTCAGGAATTTCGGAACACCGCCGAGCTGGCAGCTGCCATCCGCCTATTTGAACAAAAAACGCCGCCAGCCATGTTTTTGGTGAGGGAATAGAATTCGGACCTCAAAGGAGACATGGCTTAAGGTGATTATCCTGGTGATGTTGGTAGTCGAGCGGACGGTGTCAATGGTCTTTTGGATGGTCTCGATGGGATCCAAGAATGACGTATTCTCATACGGTTCGAGATGCCTGCAAAGTCATTAACAAAGATCATACGAGAAAGAGGGAAGGTACGCACTCTTGGTATCCGGGGTGATGACGGAGACGACATCGATGTCCCACTTTTCGAGGATATGGAACGGAACGAGGTTGTCGGAGAGCTTCTTGGTGTCGGTCTTGATCAACCAGTTTCCTGCTTATATCGGTGAGAAGCGGAAGACTCAGATGTAAACACCTACCGCACTTAAGCGAAAATTAGACAAATAATATATTTTTTCTGAGGGAAGAAAAAAATATAGCAGGACCATGTATAGCCTACGGCGTAGGATGAAAGCACGCATGGGTAGTGTAGATGCAAATACACTGAGGATATTTGGAGTAGCCATGATACCAATGCTTGAATCGGAAGGGGACATATATATCTGGCAACTAAACAAAAAATATACTGAGTGCAATTGGCTTGAACTGATAAGAATATCAATAAACATTTAAAATGCAAAGACACCGCCCGTGCTGAATTGGAGTAGTTAGAGCCTCAGCTTATTCGCCAGGAACGCACACCATGCATGACATATCTATGTCTTAATTAACAAATTTTTGGGTGGCTGGAAACAGTCAGAGCTGTGATCAATTAAATGTATGTGAGTACTTCTACAAGGAGTTGCACAGCATGAGCGGGTGCTCAATCCACGACTTACTAGTCTGCATCAGAGTTTAATCCGGTTTAGGTATTTGAAAGCAGGGTGAAGCGGGAATCAAGTCTTGTTCACTGATAAAAATTGCTTTGGGGCCGTGACAAAAGCCACCATAAATGGATATTACCAAAGGACATCTTGGCCTAGTTGGTTGAGGTGTGCATTGTCTCGAGTCAGTTGTTTGAATGAGGTCGCAGGTTCGAGCCACGGTATGAAAATGCATTTTTTGTCGGTTTAAACCGTGTTTAAACCGCCCCGGTTAAACGCGGTCCCGTGGGCCGCCTGCGTTTAGCGTGTTTAGATTAAACGCGCGTTTAAACAGTGATTTGCGTCTAGACGCAAATTGTTTAAACAATCGTGCTATGGTTACTGACGACTAGGGTTTTATTAATACAACACAATAAATGGTTAAATGATGACTGTTTTACAGAACATGATCACTTTTAAACACACACCCACTCCCAAGCTCCCAGCACTAAGACGCGCCGCAGTGGCTTCCTCTCCCCTGCAGGGAGCTGATTAAACAATCAAGGATAAAACCGGATTATGCGTTGAGACGCTGATTGTTTAATCAAACTTCATTTGGTTACTGAAAGTGTCGAGTAAATTAGGTGGGACTGAGCCAATAGATTGACGTTTAGATTTGCGTGAGTCCCATTGTATGGTGTGAGCTTACCTCTGTTATCCTGAAATTACAGTAAGACGTGAAGATGCGGCGGAGTTGTAAAGCTCCTCGGCCGCGGAGCAATGGTGTCCACGCTGCGCTCGAGGTCGCGCGTCCGCAGCGTGTCGAGTTCGGTGATATCCGTAGTGTACGGTGTACTGGTGGAAAAGATGCCGGCGCTCTCGACGGCGTGCAGGTTGAGCATCAGGCGTGACATCATCGTGACGGATATGCTGTCGGCGGGGCAGTGAGTAGGGCGGTTCGGGCGCAAGGAAGGACAGGCGTGAACGACACGCACTTGCTAGCGAAGGTGGAGAGGCAGCTGACGAGGAGGGGCTGCAGCGGGCGGGACGTGTCATGGTGGGACCTGGAGTGCGGCGTGGGGGGAAGGGGAACGCACTTCGGCGATCTTGGAGATGTCAGCCGGGGGGCAGGAATACTGAATGGAGGGAGAGCGCACGTAGGATGTTAGGATGTTTGCAAGGTTTACGGTTGCCATCAATCTGCCCACCAGATATTGTGATCAGTAGAGCCAGGAGAGAACTAACAAGGGGCGGCGCACACAAAGTAAATGGACCCTGGGACTCCGATATTTTAGTTAGTTGGAAGAGGCTTCCGCAGAATGTCACATCAAACCCACCGTCTCTGATGAGCAGACTCAGTAATGGAATCTGCGCCCACCGCAAGCCGCTGTCCCTCTGCGTGTGAAGGGACTTGTAGAACAACAGACAGAAAATCATGACGTCGTAAACGAACACGGCCTCCCATGGGATGGCGATCACTACAGAGGGTCAGGAAACCGTGCAAGAGCGGTGCGGGGATACTAACTGATGGCTCTAATGTGAACCAGTCAATTGGGAAGAACCTGTACAAGCGGATGAATAACGCACACATCTCGTGGATCTGCGATGTTACAACCAGGCTCGCCTCGTTGCGGGACGCCCCTTGCCCGGCTGGCCGCCCACTGGGGAGACGAATCAAGTCAGATGGCGTCCGCAGAGTATAACCGGAGCGGACGCACAATTGAGATGGCCAAGAGGACTGCCCCGACTCCAAGCATGCATGAAATGATGCGCTTGTCCCTCCCATACAGTGCATAAATCCTTAATGTAAGAAGCACTGGTGATGGGCGCATTCAGCTCCAGTGTGCGGTCGACAATCGGGTACGCACGACAGACTGTGATTTGGTTTACGATGAGAAGGATTTGCCGAACCAGATTCCACTCTGGGCACCTTCAGCGATGAGTTCGACGTGCATTCTGAATATCAGGAAATGGATCTGACCACTGTCGCAGTGGTTAGAAAAGGGACACGCCGCCATATACAACGACCTACTGATTCAGGGATTTCGTGGTATGAGAACACGGTTACAGCCACATCTCCAAAGGCCGCGAGATATCGATTTAGAAAAAAGCAGTACGCACTGGCCGTTTTCGGCTTGTTCCAAATGTACCGCACTTCATCTCCTGCCGGGGGTTAGTGGGGTGTCGGTGAGGAAGAATATACAGCGCACCGAACGTTAATAAATGGTCCCAGTATAAAAATGCTGGCGCGTTTGAGCCGATCCGCGGAAGCAAAGGTCATGACACTCACTTAGCGGTGTGAGGTACAGGTAATGATGGAGTCGTCTTCAAGTCATGTCAGCAAATGCTTCCCAGACAATGAGTTGGAAAACGGACAAAGCTTGGGCAACAGCAGTGGCGTCCGCCATAGCAAAGGGCGAGGCCGGCGCAGGACAAGGTCTTAATACAAGAAAATTTTGGCTGTCTTGATTTTTATCTTTTGAGTCTGACATGTGGGAGACTTATAACAAAAGTACGTCAAATCGGCTATCAAATTCTGATTCGACCTTGTTCCTGAAGTCTAGCGCTGACCTTGCTCACTTGTTGGACCGCGCGAGTATAATATATCCCCCCCCCCACGTATGTAGCCCCTCGTCGGTAGGCCCTCGGTCACTCCCTGTTAGATCGTTTGCGCTGCAGCCATTCGAGCCATCTAATGGCTGTTTGGTGTTACGGAAATTGATGGCTTGTGAGGGTCTTCTAGGGTCTTCTGCTATTCCCGAGTAAAGGCTGTGGTTACCTTTATTTCAACATATGACCGACCGCCTCAATAGGGAATGACCGGGGGCGTTCGTTGGTTCTACGTCGTTCCGACTTCCCCGTTAAGCGACCTTCCCCGTTCCTCCTACACCTGCCACACTATCACGTCAGCGCCTATTAACGTGGCAGTGGCACTAGTGTTGCCACGGCTCGGCTTGACTCAGTTCATCAGCAAAATAACAATCTTAAATAAGGCCGTAAGGCCGACAAGCGGCACAGCCCGCTACTGTACTATTACAATCAAATTACATGGTAGTGCAGCGGGAGAAGTAAAAACTGCTCATTCTTCATATGCACGCATCCTATGCTAGGTTGGCCGGACATAATAAGTCTAGAGCGACCGGGATCCCCGGTTTACTTTTTCTGCGCAACCTGTCATTAAAACTATATTGACCTATGAATTTACTATAAATCTGCAATGAAGTGCTCTACACTTCCTCAATTCACCACGGGGACAGGGGCTGTAGAGATCGAAGTAAATATTAATAACGGCTCGCATCAATTTCATGGTAGCCTCTATCATCTTCATCTCAGACGCTCTCAACCCTGGCCCCATCGAGTCATCAGTCTTGTTCTTGCACTAGCCTGGTCCACAAGCTTACCAGGTCTTTACCGGCTACTATTTAGAAATAGTAGTCAATTGATCATGACTTTCAAATTTTCTTAAACAGTTCTTTTCTTGTGTTCTCAGGCTGTACCAGAAACTATACACTCATCGAGCGAGAACACACCTCAATGAACGAATCTCTTGCCACTTTACGAGTTCATCAGTTACAGCCCACAGTCAGTCAGAATTTTTACCAGTTTTTCAATTATGCACAGAAATAGGGGTAAACAATAAGCCGATTTACGATATTTCGACGTCATGCTCAGCCGGTTTCAATGCCGAAGCATTTTGGCGAGAAGAAAAGCTGCTGACGTGAGAAGAAATGACCAAAATGTGATTTACATGGCCGCATATACTTACGCAGAATTACCTATTCAAATTGAACGCGTTGCCGGGCAACAAGGCGAGATCCGCGATACTGGGACCATGCCGTGTACTCTATCGACTCGTTGTCAACCGAGATGGTATATGAGCAGACGCGTGGTTTTAGACGTTCTCCCCATCTCTACTCCATTCCACGTCATGTCCAAACAGATCATCCTCGACTTCTTCGCATCCGGAAACAACAAGGACACCGGCGCGCTGTCGGCCGCCCTCGCCGACGATTTCACGGGCACCATTCTCCCTTCATCGTTGGGAGTGCCGACCATGACCAAGGAGAAGTTCATTGAGGGGGCTGTGAAATTTAATAGCAGTGTCCCCGACGTGAAGGTTAGCTGGCTTTTTCCATATCATATCGTCGCCTAACAATAACTCCTTGCTAGTACACTATAGAGGAAATCCTCGAGGCCGGCTCTGCCGTTGTCGTCCACGTCTGTCATATACCGCTCCCTTTTCCGCACAAAGCTGATTATCCGCTTCCAGTCGAAAGCAAGCGGTACCGGATTCAGCAACGAATACATCTGGATCTTCCACATTTCGGGGGGCAAGATCACGAGCATGAAGCAGTTCGGCGACGCGCAGGTGTTGGCCGCTCACCTGGCTAAGCAAGCCGCTGCCTGAGCTCGAAATGAAGGACAGCTGTGGAAATAGAGATAAAGCGGTTAAGGCCGACAAGCGGCACAGCCTGCTACCCGGATTTATTGTTAGTAGTAACGAAAGCAGTCTCAGTCACCGAAAAATACAGAGTTGAAACCCAGATGCGAAAAAGACCTGGATGCGAAAAATATAGAATTATAGGCTCAGTTTTGATGTGGTTGATCCTACTTTTTTTGGGAATACTCTTATAGAGATAATGAAAAATCCTACACAGTCCAAGTCCCCCACACCAGACGTTGGCTTGCACAAAAAAATCGAAAACGTGCCAGAAACGGAAATGTGTGACTGTGCCAGAAATCCTGAGGAGCTAATCGTTCTGCCACATTTTCCAGACCTGAAATTGTGCATGGGGGGGTTTCAGCAGTCCCTCCCTTTCCTCACGGCCACAGATTGGCGTGAGAGTGCAATCGACACGTGTACGTGACCCGATTTTTCGGATCGGGGTCCTCCACCAAAACGGGTCACAAAAACAATGAGCTCATGCGGAACAACCACTCACCGAAGAAATCTGAAAATATTCGAGCATACACTACGAGGTAATAGTTTTGCGTCCCCCCATTTTGAATGACAATTTTTTGCCTTGCCATTGAGAAATGTGGAAGAACTTTTCTTTTTTCGCATCCGGGTTTCAACTCTGTAGTAATGATGGTTTTATCCAAGTCATTGGGCCTGATGAATTATCTGTTTGATCTCCTTCGGCTGCTGCCGGCTGCATATGGAAATATAGTTGTCCTGCTGGCGCATTGACCAGCCCGCATTGGGCTCGGTGAATGAATCAAACTCAGCAAGTAAGTTGGATTAAATTGTTGGTTTGTGGGTCCAGATTAAGTCGGCAGAGAAAACGAGGAAGCGCCTACTGCATCGGCATAACATTGCTTGTACTACTTCCTAAGCAATGAGATAGAATCCATACCTATTTGTAGTTCCTCAATTGCTGTCTCAGAATACTAGCCTCGTTGGTGACCACCACCCGTTCGACTCGGCCCTGGGACATTCTGAGTATACCTCAGTTTTAAAAAATTCTTTTGCCTGCTCCTCGAGATGAATGAGGATCGGTGGTTATGCTCACACCAGGACACTATAATGATTTAATCTCTATTTTCACCGGCTTAGTTCGTGGCTCCCTCTGCTTGATGATATGCAGTACACTTGAACCTCCGGAACAACACTGTGTGTTACCAGGGTCCGTGTTATTTCAACAAAAATACAACCCATCTAGCTAGCATTCAAAATAATGATTCAAGGCCTGATAGCGTTCAGAATGCATCTGTATCTCGCAGTTTTTTTGTTCTTGCAGCTGTCGATTAGTTTGTTGGAACTCTCAACCTCCATATTTGGAGAGGATAAATAAGACTCACGGGGTAACATTAGCCTGGCTCAACTAATCAGAGTCTGTCCATCATATGCTCATGGCTCCCGAGGACTCAGTGGATCTCGTGGCAAATGCTTCCTGGTCTTGTACTGTTGAAACTTGAGAGAACAGACAAAGTATCTAGATGGTCTCTCCAAAATCACACTGGGGTCGTTGTTTAATCAAATAGTGGTCTCCCATTGGGTGGACACCTTTTGCTACGTTTGGTAGGATGAATTGGCCCAAGGAGGTCGTCGGACCGTCGGACCATGCACGACCGTCATTCCGGCGGCCGTTGTGGGTTGGATTGCCGTTGGAGAAAAATAAATCAGAACCTCCAACCGAGGAGGCATGGAACCCGTAGGACCGCCAAGAGGGGAACAGCGCACAGCCCTAAAGTTGGCTGAAGCTCACAAAGAAGGTCCCTCTTGACGAGATTTCGTTTGTGTTTCAAAGAAAACAGTAAATCTAAACTTTGAGGTCGAACACTCAGAATTCCTGTTGAGAATCACTGGCTCGAGCGTCGCTCAGGCTTGAGGTCAACTTGACGCCGGCCGTTGGTGTTGAGCTAGATTTAAAACAGAAACAGTTTACATGTTTTACGGAACGTTACGGAAAGGGCGGATCAAGCCGCTTTGGGGGTTTCACAAAATTCGGCAGTTGGAAATACGGGGGCCATCCTGTCTCGGTAACCCAGACGGTCCGGTCTGATCCGCGCCACGCGCGCTCGGGTAAAAACGTAGTGCAGAAATCAGGTCTCGGACCGTCTGGGTTACCGGGACAGGGGGCCATCATACCGGCGGCAATACCGGCCGAAGTCGGTCGGAGTTTGAACATCAAAGACTCAGTCAAACACTTAGTCTGAAATTGCTACTATCCAGTGTGATGTCCCCCACCAGAACAAGGGGATCTTTTTTATTGGTTTCCGCCGTCGCCCACCACCAGCGCGCTCCCGCCTCTGTCAGCCACAACTGCACTCCCACCCATGTCAACCATAGCAGTGCTCCCGCCCATCTCTACCACTCCACTTGTGTCACACTGCACACACGGTAAACAATTCGGAATTGAGGGTATCTTGCGCTAGGCATGAGGGAAAGCAGAGCCCTGCCAAGATTGACGGCAGCTGCATCGTCACACAGGTATAATGACTCCAGACAGTTGTGAGACGATCCGCGTGCACTTCGAGATGCTTGATGGACTGCATAGGAAGAGCCTTCAACATCTTCGTCATTATCTGACGCAAAGAATGCCCGTTTTTGGGATGCAAATTAATGCTCGAGGCCAGAATGCATGAAATCGAAGCGGAATCCTGGGCTGGAGGCTTCGAGATGGCGGCAGTGAAGTGACTGTCACCTTGCGGGCAGTCGAATTTCAGCAGGGTGGGGATGGGAGCGCTTTGAGCCCGAATGTGCTTCCGCACAGGGATAAGCAGCTCGCGGATCTCGACACCACTGTTGACACCGAGCAGGTAAAGGCCGATGCGAGCTCTCCTGGGAATGACGAGCAGACAGAGAAGTAAGGCGCATTCTTGGACCTCAGCCCGGAGCGATATTTGCTCCAGTGTGGGCTATTCGTGGCCCCGAATAGCAGGTGGGATCACCAAGCGTAGCGAGAGGGTCTTGAGTTGCGGCGAAAGCGCGAGTATGGAGAGAAGGAGACCGAAGGAGGGTACATTGAACGGTGTCGAGTCGAAAGACTGGTTGAGGTCGAGATGCTTCAAGTGACTCAACGACATCCATGGTAAATTGATGTTGCGCAGCGTCATTGACTGCAGACGGGGCAGGAGCCTTGCGAAAATCTTTGGTGAGAGTGCAGCGGGCGAAGGGTCAAAGTCATTGGCGCTTTTGACGGAGTCAAGTGATATAGATTGGATGATTGGTTATGAGTGGTTGGCAAGAGTAGCAGTGACATTATGCATCTCCACGGCGCTTCCACGGAGTTCGAGGGAGAAGATGCGTGCAGAATGCTCCATTAAGAGAGAGGCAGCCGGTGGATCCTAGTATGATCGTCAAGGGCTCAACCCCGGAGAGCTCAAGTTGTTTCGTAACTCGTCCGAGGCTATGGCCATATGACATGTCGAGGTTTCTCCAAAGATGTTGGGAGGTGAGGATAATCTCGTGCCAAAGGTGACAGATGAGCATGGCCCGCCACCAGGTATAAATATAGCTCTCTTGAACGACGTATATGGTGATGACTCGGGATAGAGTTTCATTGGTTCGAGTGAATATTGGAGCAATCGTATTGCGTTTCGCTTTCAGCGCATGTATTCGAGCGTAAAGATCGGTAATCTCGTTGTCGATGTCCGCTAACTGGATTGGGACATTGGGAGTAGACGTCACGGATCTATCAGGAGATGGGTATAAAGGCATTAGAAGAATATCGAATGTAAACGGATGCACTTACACCCCTGCATCATCTGGCATTGGCGAGGAAGTATTAATAGTGAAGCCCAAGTGGAGGCTAGGGCTGCCACCCGTTGCCGCGACGACAACGGCCGTCGATTTGACGGGTCACCTACGGCCACGGGCCGTCTCGAGACGGCCCGTCGAGTCGCTGAAAAAATCCTGACGGGACGGCACGGTCAACGGGACGGCCATGACGGGTCAACGAGTATGTTCGAAGCTTTGAACTGTTGCTTTTTCCTCCAGAATTTGATACTAAAGCTGTTTTAAGGCTGTGGGACCTGCGAAGTACCCACAGTTAGCTTTTCGGGCCTCAATTGTGGAGGCGGGTGCAGATATAGTCAATAGGGCGTTTCATGATTGGCTTTTCGAGCCTCAACTCATGCCTCAGCTCTGACTCCGACTTGACATCAAGTTGGGGCAGGAAATCAAGTTGGGGTCCGAGTTGGATGTCAAGTCGTGCATAGGACCACGACTTGACATCCAACTTTGCCCCAACTTGTGCCTCAACTTGGCCTCAACTTGATGCTCCAACTTCGGCTCTTACGTGGTAATCACATCTTTTATGATACGCGAAGCCGTCAACTTGACCTCAACTTCGGAGTTGGGGCAAAATAAACTGCTCAGGTGTTTCATGATTGAGACCCCAACTCGTCCTTCAACTTGGGCCAAGTTGAGGTCAAGTTGAGGTCGGAGTTGGGGCATAAGTTGGGGTCAAAAAGCCAATCGTGAAACACCCTAATACCTTTCCGCTCACCGAGACAGATATGATGCAAATGACGCGAGAGAAAGGACGGTGATAGCCCAACTGAATCCCCTGCAACTGAAAAACATGGCATAAACTGGTTAGCCTCGACAAAACTTTTGAGAATTGACAAAAGCAACTCTGACATCAGAGTTCGGAGATTGCCAAAATCACAGTAAATTGACTGGAACTTGGAATTTTTAGGTAAGATCACAGAGAGGACCGAGATCGAGGCCGTTAAGGAAGTGTAGGTGCGGCACTTAGCCACTACCTGTGCCAGATTACAGCCTCCTGACAGCAGAAATGAATGACCCGTTGAGTTTCAACGGGCCGTCGAGGACGAAAACCGTGCCGTAGCCGTGCCGTCGATCTGTGGAGAAAATGGCTGACGGAACGGGCACGGAACCCGTTCGACGGGTGCCGTCGAACCGTGCCGACGGTCGCGCGCGGCAGCCCTAGTGGAGGCCAACTGGATGTGGTTTTGTTGCAATATCGCGAGACTGAGCTGATAGAAAGCCTACAGATTAGGGTCTTTGCGGTCACGTTGGAATCAGATACAAACTGAACGCACCGGACGCAGGTGAGAGTTTGGTGGTGAGTACTGGTCATGGTGCTGGTGTTGGCAGGCGTGATCCGTGGCAGTGCGAGCAAGTTTGGTGATGCGCTCATGGAAACGGGCCGGCTACGAAATCGGCCCGACATCATTGATCACAAATCGCTCCTGCTTCTTCCACTCATCGCAACTGGTCTGAAACTTGTAAGGTAGCCCCAGTGACAACCTCTGCGCATCTAACCCACTCCGTCTTCGAGACTTTCAAATCGCTGGTACTTCCCCATGTACCCCACATCCAGCGCCCGCTCTCAATGCCTCCGAAACGCCGACATCCTTCGCTTGGTCTTCGCTTTCAACAGCTCTGAGACCTGGGAATCGAAACGGGACTTTACTAACGTTGCACTAGTATGCAAAGACTTCACCATCCCGCATTGGATGAACTCTGGCGAACTACGAAAATGAAAAGCATTCTTCCGCTCTTGAAGCTCCTGCCGGCGCTCAAGATGACGGATTCCGGG
This sequence comes from Mycena rebaudengoi, assembly GCA_029282285.1. NCBI lineage: Eukaryota > Fungi > Basidiomycota > Agaricomycetes > Agaricales > Mycenaceae > Mycena > Mycena rebaudengoi. The sequence continues at coordinate 328,452 of JARJCX010000018.1, forward strand.
GAATACGTGCGCTGTTAAATCGCTCATTTTATACAATATTTCAACTAACTCTATCCCAGCGCATGCTTTGGCGCTCAAACGCAGACGAGTGGGCCAGATTTGATGTCTACGCTTGCCGAATGCGTACCTTAACACTCACTGGAAGTCGTGTTCGCATCCATCCCTCTGTTTCTGTGCGAATCGCAATGCAACACCCAACCCCTCTATTCCCCCGTCTTCGAAGCTTAACCTGTACATCCGACGCAAAGGAATCGCTTCTCTTGATCACCCCGTCGCTTCGCCTTGTACAGGTGGAAATCTCGGATCCCGATGACCTCCTTATATTCCTTTCCGCGCTCGTCACCGGAGCACCGGATCTTGAGGCCATCATACTAGATGGAGATGTCAATCTATCCGTCCCTGATTGTATGACAGGCTTTTCCAAGCTCCAGACACTGGAGCTCCGCAATACGGAAAAATTCAGCTCGCTGACCGCATTCCTAGAAATTGACGGTCTCATGTCCCAATCAAATGTAGCCCATTATTCCTTTACGACTCCATCCATCTGGGATCCCGTTCTAGCCAAACACACATTCGTCCCCGGCTTCAGATAATTAGAATCACTCACTATCGAAGGAGGGTTCCATGCGATAACCACAGCAATTTCCCGGGTGACTTCACTCTCGGTCTCTTGCGTCCGAATCGACTGCGCCGATACACCACACGATTTCGGGGACGGAGAAGGCTGGTCTCCCCTCATCGACATGACACTATCGCGCTGGGCTTCGACCTTGCAGGTCATTTGCCTCGAAAATCTATATCTCGAAATAACAGAGCCTGCGCCAGAATTTCGGAAGATCTTCGCGTCGTTAAAGTCTCTCCCTGCACTGCGCAGGTTCACTCTCGCGAATTATTTGCCCATTCTCGTCCACGATGCGGATGTATTCAAGCTCGCGAAGTCCTGCCCCGCCCTCGAATGGATCGCCATCACCGAGGATTCCATAACTTTGTCATCGCTTCTGACCACTGCTGTCTGGCGCAGAATTGTCCGCGACTTAGGCCCATCCAAATCCACATGAACACCATCGACACGACGGCGGTGGCTGTGGCTCCCCACCGGGCTCTCCAACATTTGACCATTCAGGGAATGGACTGGAAGGAGGCCGGCCACTCGAAGGCCCACTCACTTGCCCGGTATCTTGATCGCCTCTTCCCCAAGCTCGAGAGAGTCGATGGGCCCAAATCTCAGGCCCAGGTTTGGAACGAGGTCGAGTCGATCGTTCTGATGTGTCAGACTATCCGCGAGGAGGCTCGCCAGTAGAGCAATCGCGATGCCGCACTACGGGACGACGGAGATGAACTTCTGGAGCATCGGCGAATGTGCCATTGTATAGACTGTATTGCTTCCGTGCTTCTTCCTTCACCAATATCGTGGTAGCCTCCGCGTTGATCATTGAATATTGTGTATGCTGTCTGCAGTTGCTGCCACCACTGGGTTCTCAATCTTGTTCAAGGCGAACTAACCCATAGTAGATTCTGCACCTGTAAGTCGAATGTAGAGATCAAACCCAAGATGAAAACATACTAGGTGCGAGGAAGGAAAGAGATCCGAACGAACGTACGAAAGTGGCATTCACCTCGGCGCGCGAAATAACAAAAATGAATCCGAAGAATGGGATTCATTTTATGTTGGTACAACACGGCGAGAGTAGAAATGCGTGAGATTTCGGGTGCTCCCGGCTTGCACAAACAGACATAAACCGGAGCATCTTTCTTTCTCACTCACTGCGTCTAAACTTCCTCCTTCCACATTTGAGCCGTCTAATCTGTGAGATTCACACTATATCATTGCTTACACACACTCATTCGTCTCTCAGACGCCAGTGCTGGTGTGGTTTCACAACAGGTGCTCGAAAAAATATTCCTCCCACCATCATCATTCAAATATTGATGTGCAAAGCCAGTACAATCCTCGGTGCCTCCCCCTCCCCGCCAATCATAACATATCATACCAAATCCGTGGCCTGTAAGGGTCTCTTCGCCAAAATCCAGGCTGCCATCAAGCTGCGTCAACCAAAAGCTCTCGGACAAGTCGACAGGGCAAGACCGTGACAGATGGCTATAATGGAGGTTAAATTATATATCTCTTGCTTTTAATCAGGGAAAGCGCTTTGCAAGATACAAAATACTTATATTCACCGTATCTTGTGAACCATGCTTCCCAACAAACTGAAATTTAGATGTAACGGAACTACTACTATTGACTATGAAATTGGCCACTTAAGGGTTTGCGCCTGCAGAACAAGTTATATTGTCGACCTGGGCCTTTTGTGCTGAGAGGATGTAGGTTGGGGTCCTAAGAGTCGACGTTGAACAGGGATTGAGCTTGTGTTAAGTTGGGATTGCTTGGCGAATATTTTCGGCTGGCATGTCCAAAAGGGGGAAAAACTAGGAAGTTAGCCGGTCGCGTTTGAGGAGAGGAGAAACTTACCAGCAAGAGTTGGTGCCTTCTATTATGAGGCTTTATGTCCACTGAAGGTGTGTAGACAGCTTGGTGCCTCTAGCACTGCATATTATCTTGATATATGCGTGGCCAACTGAAAGCCTGTGACGTGAAAGTGTTATTTTTGAGAAGAAGCCGGCCAACCAGAGGGTAGGGAGAAGTTCAAACGGCCAAGAGTGTTCCCTCGCTTGAGCGCAAACATTTCCCGATTAGAATGAGCCCCAGACGTTGTGGATCGAGCAAGAATTGAGGAAGAACGAGACGATTTGGCATAGTGGGAGATCAAGAAAAGCGCCTGTTCCGCCATCAGCCCGTTCTAAAATTGGCTGCATCTTGGCATCGACTGAACCAAACTCCGTCAAATTTTGTTTGAAGGGACACCTCAACATCCTCTCCAACCTACAACTGACATTTAATGACAAAACTTTATATTCAGGGAGTATAGCTCCAATGGCCAACTACCTAGTCACAACTGGTATAGCACTGGGGGAGAAAAAATGAATTTAAGGCCTTAAATATGCCTTTATAATTAAGCTTTAAGAGATTCCAAAACTCGAATTACGGCCTTAAGGGCGAACACTGCTGACTGGACTTATCTGTCGTCCGGGACATTAATTCCGGATGAATTATGCCTTTTAATCTTACTTGTACGATTCTGTAGACCACCACCGCTCTTCTGGCTGCGTTTTTTCCATCTTGGCATCTCTTCTCCAAATCGCTACAACTTCCTCGAATATCTTCCAAGATTTCTTTCGATGCAACTACCTGTGTCTGAAATTCAACTGGCCAAATTCATGCTGCTCTCAGGCTTTTCTCAGTAACAGCTATAAGTCCTGCAGCGGTGCAACGCAGCGGAATCCTCCATTCAAGATGCGTATGGCCGCAACGCCGTTTGTTCTGAGCGTATAAATCATTGGCTCGGAATTCTGGTACCACGCATCACGGCCGCCGTCTGTGCGCAACATCGTCGCATGATATTATTATACTTTGCGTATCCGATGGTTCATCATGGTAGCCCCCCACTTTGGATACCCCTCTGCATAACTAACAACCGCGCTTAGACGTTGTTTGTCCGGAATATTCCCGTTCAACATTTTGCATAAATCAATCAGACTCGGTGGAGACTAATTATCGATCCCCGCCAATACCAAAGGCTGGGTGAGGTTCGACTCCCCGCCGACGCATGGGCCACTTCTTTAGCTCCATACTTTTCTTTCCCCACGCCAAATTTCGGCCTAACAAGGCGGACCAAGTGAGCCTAAGAAGAACGGTAGGATGCGTCGGTGGTGCACAGTGCACGCAGTCCTTCTCTGAATACACTGTTAGATTTGCTTTAATCCATGATCTTAATGCTCTAACGGTTGTTTAACTGTGGCCAACTGATGGCATAAGTAAGTTTGTTCATGTTTGATTGATGAACTTGGACAGCCAAGTTCGCTGAAGCACCGCCAGATGCAAGTTTTCAGGCGGGTTGATGATGTAACTTTAAATTATTAATTTCAGAAACCAAATTCAGTTTGCTGAAGTTGAAACTGAAAATATTATATTAAGTTACAACTTCGGGAGGCCCGAAGCTTTGAGTTTCAGCAATGATTTCTGCAAGGTTGGAATAGCACCTTAAATCATCAGTTTCAGTTGCAGATTTAGCACGGGTGAAATTAATAATTTAAGAGTTCCTAAAAACAATAGTTTCGGGCAGTGTTTTGGTCTGCCTGAAATAATAAGATTCAGGCACAGTTTCGGCCAAACAATAAAATTTGGGCACAGTTTCAGCGCAAGGGAAGGACTGCGCTAACCCAGAAAGCTACAGAATTATCACTCTGGAAATCTGTCTATTGATGGTCTTGACTCTGCTGATTCACAAACGCATTACTGAGTGGGCTAATACATACGGGTATATACCGGACTACCAAAACGGCTTTAGAGAAGGATATCGCACCAACAACAATCCCTTCATCCTCCGCTGTATAAAGGAATGGGCTCGTGCCAATAAACTCACAGTCTATGTTACTGCAGTAGATGCAACCAATGCTTTCCTCTCTGCGGATCATCCAACACTGTGGTTGAAACTCGTGCAGATGGGCATGGGAGGCGCACTGTTCGACTGGCTGCGCATATTATATCGAAAAATGGAATACTACGGCCGCCACGGAGATTGTAAGTCAGCCGAATTCAAAGCACTTATTGGCTTACTTACTGGCGATCCTGTATCCCCAGTCCTATGGAATCTTCTGATCTCACTCTCTGCCCGAGGATTGCAGCGCAGACTCAACACGCTCAGTACCTGGTACTCACGGAACTTCATTGTGGTCAATATGATCTTGGTTCCGCACCTTCCAACCTTGTGTTCAAATTGGGGAACACCACGCTGGCCGTCAAAAATCGCGAAAAATACGTTCGGTAAAACGAGTCGTCAATGACCGTCAAACGACGTTTTCGTCAAACGGATTTGACGGTTGACCCGTCACGGACAACACTGCTCCGGATGGTCGTCCATGGAGAGAATCCGATCAAAGAGTTCAAACTCGCCCGTAATAACTGAATGATATCTACACCAATTGCAACTTCACCATACATGCAAAACTAGTTCACCATAGACAATGTCAGTGCTATGGACTAGTGCATCATTTCCCCAGACTCCGATACGCACAGTTGAAATTGTGCGTCTCTGAAATCCTCTCCAGATCCTGGCGGCCGCCTCCCAACCTTTAGATGGTAGGTACAACGTCTGCGGCCGAATCATGGACGGGGGAGCCTCGAGTGCCAGAAGGTTCGTCGACGGGCAGTTTCTCCTGTTGCTCCATCTTGCCAACAACCAGCTCCCAAGCATCGACGTCACGGAGGGGACGACGCGCTTCGAATTCGCCTCGCCAACGTGCCACCTCCTCTCTCCACCTGCGCTTGGACTCGGACATCGCCAGCCGCTCCATGTGCTGCGCCGTGAGCCAGTCTGCGACGCCCTGCACGGCACCGAGGGGATCGTGCTTGTGCATCAGTAAATAGCCCTGTACCTGCGCAATCGAATACATCTCGCTGGGGATTCCTGCTGCGAACTCGGAAGCGTATTGATCTAGCTCAACGGCTGTGCAGAGAAGTGTTGGAGTATCGAGGCGGCCTTCATCAGTCTCCTCCGAGGTTCCTATCACAGGGTAAAATATTTTGAAGACTTGCTCCATCTGCTCGGTTGTAGCAAGGCCGTATTTTATCTAATGAGTGGTGATTATCGCATCAATGAAATTTTTTAAAAGGAGATGGCATGCCTTTAGGTCCATTCTCCCGGCGCGGATGAGCGCGGGGTCCAAATTCCCAATATGATTTGTCTGGTAAAATCAGTCACTATATATGAATTCGGATGGCTCTCACCGTGGCAAATGTAAGCCTTCCTTCTTCGCTGGAAACAGAATCCAAGACATTCAGCAACCCAGAAAGTGTAACCGCGGATTTCGGCGGCATCAGATTGTTCATCCGCATTTGATTGCCCTTTCGATCCTTCTGTGGCTCGTCCTCCTCGTCCTCGTCATCTTCCCGAGATGGGAAAGCACAGTCTATGTCCCTGGCCGACAGTGTGAGTGGAGAGGGAAAGCATGATTATATGCCGCTGAACGAACTCGATGAGTAGGATGCATCTGGGAGGAGTTCCACTAATAAGCCGCGCCAAGGTGTAATCGTCTATACCGGGGCTTGCCAATGAGATGAAATATATCTGCGAAAACTCAGGGAGGAACCAGTTTCCGCGAAAGGATGCATACCTCGAGCCCTAGCTCGCCGGCCTGAGGAAAACAAATGAGAAGGCAGTTGTTGAGAACAAAGACTACTTCACAATTGCATGGATGGTTGAACTCTTCCCAGTTCCTGGCGCACCATCTGTTGCTACATTAGAAGCAATGCAAAGTAAAACCAGGGTCTACATACACAATAGATATCCTGCGATCATTAGTGTGGTGCCAATTTTATGACAACGAACTCTCACCTCGCCTGTGCGGAATTCCACTGGCGTGATACCACTTCTCGCTCGCTAAGAATTCTTGAGCATCTGCGAGGAGCGTTTCTTTAATTTGAGAGGGCAATATCAGCGTGGACAGCGCTCTCCGCGACTTGGTCACAGTCTTCGCCCAATTACCGTTCTAGATGTTCCGGTCAGCGTCATAGCAGCACATGAGGGTTTGAAATACACTGTCAGTTAAGTGCACGGTGACACGAGATGCGCCTGTATCCTCGTATTGTTGCCTCGCACATTCGACTAGATCCTCCAGGACACTCTTGTCGGATGAATGCAAGCTGCGAAATTATTAGGCCTTTGGAACGAGTATGTGGCAGTCTATGTTGAAACGAACACGATGGTGATGGACCCGCCGAACGACTTCCCCGGTTCCCAGGTCAGTCCGGTATCCACAGAAACTGAGAGTACGTGAATAAAGTACGACTGAACAGGGTGCAAAAGTTCAACCTTGGAGCCACGTGCTGAGCTTGCTTCTCGGAGATTCGAAGAGGAACTGTTGAACAGTATCGCGCCCGGGCAAATAATGAATAGAATTTCTTGCGCCAGTTGCCCATCCCATGTCGCTCTGTTTTGTGCTGACCGTGTAGCTCATTGTGTATTTCAACGCCTCTGCAGATCGCTGGGTGTTTCATGAGACGCGGTTTAAAATGACAGGAGAGAGGAAAATAGACCAAATATTCTAGCATCCAATCATACGCGAGGTCGGATTGTTCGAAAAATGCAGTGAGTAGGGAACCAGACTGGGTGAAATGTTAACGTTAGCATAGAGAAGTCGTAATGAGGTGTATACCAGTTCGTGTTTGAAATCAAGCTGTTTGCGGGGTAATGCTTGAGATTCGACGTAGAAGTCCCGTGCGGCCGATACAAAGTCGTCGAGGTTTTGCCGGTTGCGACTCCATAATCTGTCAAAAACTACATGAGGTACACGCGAAACATTGGGCATGCGCTTCAAACGTTAGTAGCAACGTTCCTTCCTCCGGTAACCCCGGTTGTCTCTGCGTGTCATAGTGGCTGAGGCCTGCGGAGCTCTTACTCTGCGCGGAGTTTTGACATAGTCAGAGCGATACCGCCCCGCACTCAATGAACTTACGATTGACATCCAATAACCCCGCCAACGGAATAAGGAAGGGCGTTGAGCTGTGGCAGGTTCGTAAATGGGATGCGGATGACCGTCATTTTTGCCAAGCGTCGAGTTCTGAAAGGGACGAGACATCGGATTGCGTGCGACGACTTTGAACGATCTGCTCTCATTCCACACTCGATGGTTTTCCAAGTAAGCGACAACCCAGTCGTAGGCGAAATCACCCATTGTAAATTCCGCTTTGACCTAAAATTGATTGGTCTAATGGGGTGGGGGAGAAAAATGAGAAGGTGGAGACTCACCACAAAGACTGTGGGTATGCAAGTCGCAGAGTCATGAAGCGGCTGAATATATACATATAATTATAATGGGCTCACAGTCAGTCGTGATTTCAGCGATATTTTGGGCGAGCTTTCGTCCTGTCTCAACAATAGTCCCAAGGAAGATGAATCGTAGCAGTTCGGCCACTTGTGGGTGAGTCGCGATCTTGCGGATGAAGGAGATAACCGTCGCCAAAAGCCGTGCCCATGGCCGCCTACTGGACGCCAAACGCCGCAAACGAAGGCGATGGATCAGTCGTAGGATCAATATGAGGGTACGAGGCACCATTCGTGGGAGCCACTGGTGAGCAGTGGGAGTGGGGAAGTGTGTGGGTGTGCAGACGCCTGTAGGCGTCTTCAAAGTTTCTTGACAGCTCCATTTCAAACTCCGCTTATCATTTTTCCTGTCGGGATGCCGGCCCGGGGTTTGCGCACTGGCAGTTCTGAGCGCCAAAATGCACTCAAGTCGTAGACCGACTAGCAAACTAACACGGTTGAGGAGTCAAGGATTGTCGCACATATATTCTAAAAAAATACCGATATTCTCACCCACGCACAAGCTCAGGCAACTTATATCTAACGGTGGGAGGAACATCATTGTAAGGGATAAATGCGCGTTTCTCTCCGCTACCCACGGACCTATACCTGTAAGGATAGAGTCTTCTTTAAGCCAACCATCAAGTTTATGTCACCCAGAATTATTCCTGGCATCCTTCCTTCGTGGTTAAATGCTTCAAATGATCGTCCACTGATCCTTCCTTCCTTCCATTGGCCCGGCGTTCCGGAACGGGACCGGCCTTGTAATACTTCCTTCCTACCTACCTACCATCCTTTGTTATAGGGCAGTGCCAACTCGATCAAAACTATTGTCGGATCGAGGACAGCGTGAGGCCGGTCTGCAGCTGACAAAAAATATGGCTGTTTTACCCACTGCCATGGTCAGGCTATTAAAAGCGAAAATACACAAGAGGGTGCCTGCAGGGCTTGTGGTCCCACAGCCATTCGACAACTTCTTGAAGGGACAGCTGTAAAATTGAAGATAGCTTATGCTGTGGCAGTGTCTTAGCGCGTCTTGGACACAATATGGAGCCAATAATTACTTAGACGGTAGGACCCCTGCGTATGATTAATCCCTAGTCGGTAGGGACCCCCGAAATCCGCCGGATTTTCGGCCCCATCGAATGTTTCCGGCCAGTAATAATATTGCATGGATATTATTCTGCCATGATCTCACTGATTGGCCCACTTACCTCTGCGAGTTGATGCATTATTTTACTCCTGTGGTGCTCGGCGCAGCCAGACCGGAATCGGGCACTATCTTAATATTATTATTTGAGCTGCATGTGGTACAGCCGAAGCTCGATCCAGATTTCAGTTTCGCTCTAGCCGGACCATGTATTTTCGGACCTGAATATTAACCCTGCAACGGAGTTCAGTCGGGCCCAGCTTGGACTTCCTGGACTGGAATATTAACTCCCGCAGCTGGCTCCATGTAGCCCACCCTGTATGCACAATATTCATATCCTAGAGGAGGTCGGTGCGGCCCATCCTCGGGGCAGAGGTCGAGACAGCCCTGCATGAATTTTTGAAACATTAATATTAGCGGCTCAATTACGGTCGGTTGGGCCGAACGTGGATTGCCTGGACTGGAATATTAACTCCCGCAGCTGGCTCCGGCGACCCACCCTGTATGCACAGCATTGATATCCTAGGGGAGGTCGGTGCGGCCCATTCTATCTGTGGAATGTTATCGTTGCAGCGAGCTCGAGACAGCCTCACAGGAAATTTTTGGAACATTAATATTATGGCTGCAACTACATTCGGCTGGGCCGCGCGTGGATTTCCTGGATTGATATATTAATTCCCGCAGCTGGCTCCGTGCGGCCCACCCTGTATGTAAATATTCATATCCTAGGGAAGGTCAGTGCGGCCGGAAATATTATCATCGCAGGGAGCTCGAGACAGCCCCACATAAAAAAGTTGGAAGATGGGGAGCTGAAGTTGCTGATGATCTCCCTTTTTTCCGGTAAATGACGTTGATCAACACCGATGTCAGTATTAAATATTAAAGGTATCACTAGAGGTCGCTTCAGCTGTGTGATGCTGTCTGGATTCAAAAAGGAGTTGATTGAGGAGACCCTTGCAGTTTTCCTTGTAAGTCCATGGCACATGACATCGATCAAGATACTGACCTCGTTGCAGGCGTTATCGACAAATTTCATATCTCACGCACGCGTACTACAGACGTTGTGGCAGAGCCGTATGGCTGACGTGTGGAAATTCATCCACACGTTAGTTTCGGTTCTAAAACAAATTACTTATTCTTTTTACGTACGGTTTTGTTTGTCCTGTAAACACGCGCCCACGGAGCGAACAGAGCATCTTCCTTGCCTTCAACGCTCATCGTGTGAGCTAGTGCGGTTCGGCGGCCGAAGCCCTGTGTCTTCTCGTGTCGGCATTTGTCCTACGTAACCTCGTGTGTGCGCACTCAGCGTGCAAAACCCCTCGTCTCACCAGATTTACGCGGAATCTGCATGGTGCTCATTTTTGCGACCTATCACTATTCTCGTGACCTCCCCATTTTGTACTCTATCGGTACCCTCATCTCCCTCTCATATACCCGCGACTTTCTACTTTAAAATCGACCGGTCACCGACCTTTATCAAGATCCACCTCCCGGGCCCATAACCCTTCCACAAGTATCCCGACTTCTGGCCTTTCAATCCCAGTCTTTTTGACCATAGCAAGGACTGCGCGTGGCCTCATGTCAAAGGCAGCCCAAATACGCCTCTCGTTCTCAACTTCAAATGGCAAGGCGAAGATAATGATGCCTATTGGTTGCCTGTGATCGAGAAGATCACCTCGGAGCTGAGGCAGTCAGCTATAGCCCTTGGTTGTGCGGTCGCAGATGCACCAGTTTACTGCAATCTTGCAGTTGATGATGTCACCGCTGCCGACATTTATCAGGGCAACCTGGATAAACTGTCATCGATTCGTCAGAAGTGGGATGGCACAAAGCTCATGGACCAAGGGGGTACCGACTAAAAAAATCGGCTACACGAGGTCGGAAAAGCGACTTAAGGGTCTCTGGACACATACTATACTATTAAGCGAGATTCCCACGCCTCATTGCCATCAATTCTACCCTAATGAGGTGATTTTCGGCTCGGAACTTGTCTAAAAATGAAAAATTATCACCATCACACTGGTTTGGACACTCTCCGGTGATCCACGGGCCCCACCAGAAACCAATCCCTGGCGCAATACTTTTCAGGTGACCCTCAAATATGTATAATTGAAGCGAAAAATATGATTTTTTTCTCAAACCTTCCCAAACACATTTTTGAAGAGGTCTGCATCGAAGTCCAAAAAGTGGATTAAGGGCCTCGGAGACATACTATACATAAGGTTCGTGTCTCGGCATCTTCCGGCGGGTACCCCTTGTCATAGACCGCACAGGAGGATTTAGGATTCCATAAATAGAGCTCCTATACTTTCCTTGAATGTGTTTGATATATATATGGTGCATGTCTTATCTTTTCACTACGGCTAGGGCGAGCAGTGTGCAGGAATTAGCAAAATATCAGTAGTTGCGAACGAAGCGAGCAATTCTACCCTACACGTGACGAGGACAAATAATACTGCAGATGACAATCTCTGGCCCTTCCAAACGCGTTCAGTTCTGGTCGTACGCGTTTTCGGGCTTTACCATTGGATTGAGATTCTTCACGCGGTTCGAACGGTGTCAGATAGCTCGGGAATGGCCAGGAAATGGACAAAATAGAAATCGTCCTAATAAGGAATCTCACATAATAACCAATCAGTGGTGGTCGGCAACCCTGCCGGAAATCGGTGATGTGATTTCCGGTCCTTCCCTATTAGGATATTTTGCCCCTATTTCGACTCTGAATCCTCGAAACACACTTCAAGGTTCTTGTATTGAGTTTGAAAAAAATTGAGGATGTTGTCAAGTCATTTAGAATCAGATTGAGAGGCACCAGAAAGAAAGAACTCTCTACACTACGGCATCTGGCATACGTGCCATGAATAGGTCCTCTTAAAACTACAGCTTCGTGTGTAGGCTATGATATTATAACTATGGTACAAGAAAGTCTTATATTGGTCTAAGAAGAGAATAACTGTTGTAGAATTCAAATATTTGTCCAGTACCAGAGAATACAGGCCTTTTTGTGGTTGGAATTGGCAGCTTGTGATACTTCCCAACAGTCAAACAAAAAAGTGTTACAGACATTGAAAGGAGTTCTACTATGCCACCATATTATCTCACATAACCTACCCATTTAACTGCGTGCGGAAGGCAGTACGGTGACTGACCATCTTTTGTGCACCTGTCGGAGTTTGAATTTGGCTGTCAGTTGCCGATCACCACAATCAGCGTTCCTTACGATATTCGCAAGTTGCCGTTCTGTATTCGAAGCGAGCACCCCGCGCTTTGGCGGATCCATATTATAAATTGAGGGATAGGAAGGAGCATCGGTGGTGCACGGTGCACAATCCTTCCATGTTCTTTCACTTGAGCAAGACTGGCAGGGGTTCGACTCCCCACCGACGCATAATCGTGATTTGGAATAATTTTTGGCTCTCTCAGTCAGACCTGAAAATCCGACGACGAACTACAAACGATAATAGCAGTTTAACTATTGCATCCAACATTATAATTATGTGTGAGCAGAGGAAGGCATGCACATCCTCCACTAAATGATACGTAAGTTTATTTTCGCTCATCGGTCACGGTTGGGAACTTGGGGATAAATATTCGCACCATTGAATTTAGCCGCAAGTGTGCTACACAGAGATGGCATGACAATCGGGTGGTGGATAAAATTAATTAAAATAAATGCTGTGGAGCTCTGCTGGGCGGTCCACGACACAAATATATACCTCTATCATCTATCTTCGCCGCTATACAGCTATATTCACCTGATCCACATCGTACGTCGGTTTCTCCGCGTGATGGAGGACGCCTTCCATTCACCCCAAAGAATGCCCGGAACGCCAGCTTCTTCACGTATCATGCCGAGTACGGATTCCCACGAATTCTTGGGAATTGTCAGAATTGTCAACGGATTTTAGTCAACAATTCCTTGCGAAGTAATTTCTGTTGGTGGATTCAATTTAATGGATAAAGGATCCTGTGCAGATCCCTACATGGGTCCCTGTTCGTGCCCAACGGGGATCCTGACAAGATCCTGACCACTTTCAAATCACAGATTTTTTTTATTCGAGGATCCTCGGATGATGTCGCCAAAGAGGTGCAGCTCTGCACACCACGGTTCCAGTAAACACAACACAGCCTTGAGGCTCTAATAAAATTTCGGCCACATCACTTATTATCTTGGAAACTGCGTAGCGTTGGGTGAGGGAGCATATAATAATTATTACTGGCCCAGGTGATTATTGCGGACCGAGAAAACTTGCTTGAGTTCCTGAAGTAGCTACAAGTAATATCTTGTCGAACGCTCCGCAGAAACATCAACATTCTCATGTCCGTTCGATTTCTGATGGGTGACCCAGACAAAATGCCCGATAAAAATATGACACGAGCAAATTAAACATGCCGCATTCCAGGATTTGATGATCTCCCCCGCGATGATTGCGGATATTCGCGAGATGGCGTCGTACTGGGAAGATTCATCGATCCCACTAGGTCAAAAATACCAGTACCAAGTGCGTGTCTGAAGGGTTTTGCTTCATTGATTTAGTCTATCCTTGTCAATGTGCGTCTCTGCTGTAGCTCGCTGGCGTTCCGGTTCACCCATGCCCAGTAACATCATGCGCACTGAAATGTCAGAAGAATTAAGTGTGCGAGCGTAGAGATATTTTGCTTGTATAGACCCAATTCCACCACCCCCACGACGTCTGCATTCGAGCACTACAATACCACGAGGGACAGAGCTGCCAGCCCGACGGCGACAGAACCGGAGATGCCCAAAGACAAACGTTCCCCACCATTGACAATTGTCACACTCGTCACGGGGTGGCCCAAATTCGCACAGTTCTGCACGAATGCTGCATTGCTTGTCAGAATGTGTATTACGGACGTAAGACTCTGACCGACCATTGATATCCTTCTGGAGAAATTCTAGGGTAGCCGCCAAGGCGTTAAGCTCACAGTCATAGCATGCTTCATACTGGGACACAACGTCGTTCGTACACGCCTCAATCACGGTCGTCATGTTCTACCGTGCCGGATGAACAACCAGGAGGGTATCGGTCTAACGCAGCACTTACCGCCACTGTATTATTCACTTTGGTACATGGATTTACACATTGAGGGGCAATGGTTACTCGGCCCGGGTTGGTGCTTTGACGGATGAACAGGAGGGGACTCGGAGAGCTTGGGCTCGGAACAGCCACGACTATCGGAGAATAGACATCGTCAGAACCGCTTCCGGCAGTCGCATTCAGTTAGCCTACCTGACTGGGAGGCCAGGAGCAGAGACACAGATACAGAAAGGATCGCGGTGAAGCCAAACATTGTCAGGTGAGGGTTGATTTGCAAGGACAATTCGGGGGTCCAAGAGCAAGCCAAGAGAAGTAGAATCTACAAAGGACGCAGAATTTATAAGAAGCTGTCCGCCATGTGATGTTATGTACCCTGACTCTGGGTACGCTGATGCGGTGCCCGGGTAACTGACGTACACTGCCAACCAGACTGTCACTGGAGAGCAGTGGAATGTCACAATCCGGGTGATACAGATCGATCCAGTGGATTTCCACAGATCGGCAACCCACTGGAGAGCAATGAAAGCGTCGGCCCGGTGAAGCGACAGGAAATGGGCAAAGAAAATGCAGCAAAAGAGGTTCGAACTTGTGACTAAAACGGTATCCTCCAACTGCACCAAATGACATGTATGATTAAGTATCACTATCGGTTGGATCACAGGGATATTAATGGATCATCGTCGCCTGGCAGCCGTTTGGGAAAGTCCCATGGCTGCAAAATCAGCCGCAAAAATCTTGCAGCTAAAAATCTCAGTTTTCATTTTCATTGGAATTTGCACCCTGCTTGGAGCCTCCACTTGCCCTAGAGCGCCGTGAACCACAGTTGATCATGATCGTTGTTCTGACAGATGTCATCAGCCACGTGGAATGCGCCAGTGAATTTCCAGTGCAACTCACTGTAGCGTACATTTTGGATGCTGTGTACGTAGGTACAGTACCTGCTTGTTCCTTTTAGGGACCTCCGCAGTAATAGATCCTCCTCCTCCTCCTCCTCCTCCTCCTCCCACTGGCATCCACCGGTTTGTCGATCTGTGGAATTCCAGTCGAAAAGAAGAAAAAAACCCACAGATCAGACCTTTGCATTCCTTCCACTGGTCTCCAGTGACGGTCTGCTTGGAGCGCCAAAATCATACCCCGCTGATCCGGTTTCCTTTTCGGGCCTGATAGCCTCTTGGGCTGTGCCGAACGGAATGAATCTACTGGTGTCATCGATCGAAGAAAGCCTGTTCGACGTTGCTTCAATCCGTTCAACCGAGGATTCCGCCCGTATCACGCCGAAGAATCTTCAATCGAAGCCGTCAATCCCCGAATCAGGGAGCCTACACAGGCGCAGCAGAGCGAGAAGTATGAATATTATTCATACTTCGCGCTCTGCTGTTCTACATTAGCCAGAATTTGGAGCGAACGTTCGCTCAGTCGAGCCATTAATATATTTCTCAACCCGACGTCGGCTGGAATGGAATGTATAAATCAGGCCGCAGAAGAAGGGTATTTAGCGTCGGCGGTGGACTGCACACGCAGCCATTCCGTGAAAGAGAAAAGACACTGTGACTGTGGGGGCTGAACGGGGTTCGACTCCCCGCCGCCGCATTCTGCATATTTGGTATCCTTACTTTCCCCTGTCTTCTATTTTATTCCATACGCTTTTTTCCATCGCCCTCCTCGATCTCAGGACTTGGAATTACGGTCACGACGAGCGGAACACATGCACCAAGCATTTCCCATTTTTGTCGCCTCTATATATGAGTGCTCTAATTAAATCAAGTCAGAAATCAATCACATAAATCCAGCCGGAGAAGACGGGGTGGTGCACGCAGTCGTTCCGTCACGATAGAAATATGTAAAAAGTCAGACTGGAAGGGGTTCGACTCCCCGCCGACGCATCCCATGCTAGCCCATCCGCTTTTTGCCCCATGCAAGCGCGCGAGTTTGGAGCCATTATTTCAATGTTCATGCAGAACATACATATCCCATACTTTCCCTGCGCCTTTCTTTTTTTCTGGCGCCGTGCCACGAAAATTTTATATGAAATTGACTCAGCAGGAGAAACTATTCGTCCTCACAAAAAAAAAAAAGAGGCGTTTAAATCCACGATATGACGGTGGACATTATAATTATTTGTGAACAGAGAAAGGCATGCACATCCTGTACTAAATCAAGGATCTAAGTTTATTTCGCTCGTCGGTCAATGTTGGGTGAAAGATTGACCCGAATATTCACCATTGGATTTAGCTGCAATGAGAATCGGGTGGTGTATTGAATTAATTAAAATAAATGCTGTGGAACTTTGCTGGGTGGTCCGCGACAAAAATGTATACCTGAAATGGAACCTAATCACATACTCCTCCTTCACCTCTATACCTCTATATTCACCTGATCCACATCGTACGTTGGTTTCTCCGCATGATGGTGGACGCCCCCCTTCACCCCAAAGAATGCGCGGAACGCCAACTTCTTCACGTACCAACCGACTCGCCCAGTTTTGGCCGTGGCCTCGCCGCTGGCCTTTGATAACCGCCTCAGGCGTTTAATTCGGGGTCGCCGGATCGCCTCGAACCGACGGAATAGCTGGTCGTAGCTTGTCGTATCCGTCGAGGTGAACAGCCGAGTTAGGATGGCGGCGTCCTCAAAGGCCAGGGCGCTGCCCTCGCCGCCGTGCGGTGGGAGGCCGTGAGCTGCGTCGCCGATGAGACAGACCCGTGGTGTATGCCACGCGGGCAGGTCGGGGATACTGTATGCCGCCCAGATACGGGCTTTCGTCTGATCCGCATTGTCGAGGAGGGATCGGACGGGCTGAGTTTCTATGTCGGCGTAGAGCGTCGTGGCGCGACGCGCTGCCAGTCCCGAGCGTTCGAGTTCCCGCCATTCATCCCTGCTCCGGTCTTCGACCGTCGTGGTGACAACCCAGGCAAGCGTCTTCCCTTCGGGATCGATGGGCATCGTAATGAAGATACCAGAGGGAGTGAACATGAATGCCGGGAAGGTAAAGTCGGCGGATGGAGATACGACGGAAGATGTAGGGACGAAGCCGTAGACGATGCATGTCCCGTCGAAGGTAGGAGTGGGCGCATTAGGCCCGAGGACGTGCTGGCGGACTTTCGAATGCATACCGTCGGCGCCGATCAAAACATCGCCTGTGGCGGGACAGAAAGGGTCAGAGGATATGAGGCAGACCAGAAAATCACGCACCTTTAGCCGTGGACCCATCCTCAAAGTAAGCCGTTACCCCTTGCTCATCTTCCTCTATCCTCGACAACGTCGCTCCCCACTTGACGTCTATCAACTCGCCCATCTCCGCACCCGCATCCAGCAGAACCTTGTGGAGAGTCGACCTCATGATCCTCACCGAGGGGTATCCTTCGTCGCCTTTGCCCTCCTCGCCCGCAGCGATCTCGCCCAACTTTTCACCGTCATCCGCATATGCGCCAACCCGATGATAGGAAAAGCCCGCTGCGCGGATCTGGTCGTACACACCCGCATATCGGTCGAGGACCTGAAGAGCGTTTGGTCCAAGGCTGATTGACCCACCCGAGTCGCTTCGGGTGGGGCGTATCTCGAAGATTGTCGAGCGGATGTTGCGGCGTGCGAGAGCGAGCGCGAGGCAGGGACCCGCAAGACCGCCGCCGATGATGAGAATGTGTCGAGTGGTAGTGGACATCGTATGAGCCGAGAGATAGAGTGAAGTGACAAAGGCAACTTGACTAACGGATGCATTATATGCGGAAGATACAACGCTCGCTGCCGGATCAATTCGGGATTCGGCTCAACTTCAAGACAGTCTTCGCAGTCGCCGCCACTGCCGCATTGTCGCGCTCAACAAGCCGAACAGCGAGTACCCAAATGGAGCACGCTCAATTTCGAGTGCCGATGAGACGCGTATCCCGTCGGCACGCCGGAGCATAGCCAATAGAGTGCAGTGATCCAGACGTGATGGAGGGCGCGAGCGAGCTCGTTGATGGCCGTTGGTAGCAGAAAAGTGAGATGTTGACGCGTGTTTGCAAGCCCCGGTGATCTCGGACATCTGCGCGCCTCCAACTACGTCGACTCGAATTGGGCCTTTCACCGTATTTCAAGTGAGGCGTAATACTTACTATTTAGTACTTTCTGAATTCACGGTTTCTACGGGACCGTACCTCCAGGATCGCAAGAAGAGGAATGAAGGCCCGCCAACCAACCGCCGACGCTTTGGTTGCCGCGACATTTCTTCCCCCCTCATCTTCACAACCTCTATAAGACAGTAGAATATATTTTCCCGCGGCACCGAATGCCTGTATAAATCCAGGATACGAAGACTCACAGTAGGCTGACCGCTGTCTCCAGCCGTTACCTGCCATCAAAATTCTACCCGTCCGCCCAGTAACTCACGACTCCAGACAACATTTTTTCGCCTTGATTTGTTTTTTTCCCCTCTCAGCAGGAGATATACACACACAAAAGTAAGGTAGAGCGTCGGTGGTATGCAGTCATACCGGTAGTGGTCCCAGCCCCATGCCCGGTTCGATTCCCCGCCCGGCCGATGCGTCCTCAATCAAGGTTTTTGTTCAGAAAGTACAGACATGCTCACACAAATTCTCGCTTTGTTGTTTTGTCTCTGCGCTAACTACAGTGCAGTTATTACAATTTTTTCCCCCCTGGCTAGCCCAACGGATAAATTCGCGATACGAACGGAAGGACCGGCGTACAACTTAAAGGATACCCGGAACCAAGGAAAGAAAATAAGCGCGTCAGTATGTTTCGACCTAACACCCGGTTTTTTATTCAATGTGGCAGTGCCTAAGCGGACCGAGGTGAGCCCGAAGTTTGATGTATGTATGCCCCCGAATTCGACGAAGTCTTGAACATGAGCTCGGCTTAGCTTGTGAACAACGAACGCATGTGACTAGTCGTCGAGCCGCACCTATGCAAAAAATTATTAAGGACAAGGATTCCGGTCCCGCCTGGACCAACTTCCCGCCTGGACCAACTTCCCTGAACCGGTTCGGAGTTTCCTAATTGCTGGAGCTGTCTTGCGAGAACTTTTTTGAGGCTGCAGATCCAGTTCTGCTGAAGATAATTCTGTGACCGAAGGTGAAACAATCTTGAGTGCTCATAGCACTTTCAAGAACACGCGCCTATCCGAATTAGACCGATTTGTGGAGCAAATAAGTGTATTTATAGCGCATCTTCTCCGCAGAGAAAAGCTCGGCTTCTGCCTCCACCGCCGCGCGGCTGCAGCCCTTCCGTTTCTCCTTCGAGGTCGCGGAACGACGACTAGGACTTCGCAGTCAGTTGAAGGGTGTACAAGAAGTCGAATCACCGTACCACCAGAAATCGTATGTACAGCCCTGAATGCACCAATTTGGAAAGCACTTCCCACGTAGGAGCCCAAGTTTGGCAGATGTAGAGGATCATCCATTGACGGGGCGCCCGCGTAAGACATGACGATGGTGGCGCCTTCAAAGAGGCTGAAGGAGCGGGACGAGCGTATTCTGAACGTTTGTCAGTATACAGATCAAATAAAGGGACACTTGTCTCCAGCACTTGTCTGATCCCAAATCGTTCCCCCACCCACCACATCATCCCATTCCATTTGCAAAACCACATCTCAGCCATGCCCATCAGCTATCGCGACCCGGGTACTGGCTCAACTGGGGCCAATGGGACGTCCATATCCAAATCCTTCTACGGTACGTACGCATCTTCAGTGCACTTCCGCCCATAGGACTAATGAATCAAACACTGACAGGCTGCGCCTCAGGCGACGGGAACACGACCGTCCTAAACACATGCTGCACGGGCGTGGGGAGCGTAGCGGTCTTCCAGGAGGGATCATACGGGTGTCCATTCAATGACGGTGCTTTCCCCGCGACGGCGAACCAGAGCTTCGTATCGTGCGCCACAGAGCACGGAGCGAGTGCGGTGTGTAATTTTGAGGGCAACATGAAGCACACGGGCGCGGGGACTGCCGCGCGGATGCGGTGGAGCGGATTTACATACCTGTTGTTGGTAGGGATGGTGGTGGGGGCGGTGGGGAGCTGAGGAATAATTAACAGGTCGTTCTCGGCGAAAGTTACTGTACAACGTACATTATACGATGGAATACCATCCTTCATAACCTAAATTATATGGAATAAGCCCACGTAGCATATTAAAGCGAGAAAATTATGAAAATACCGCATGAGGGGGTAAAATCCACGGTAGGCATGTGGTCGTAGGACGCTATTTCAGACTTATAAGGGTTGGGCACTGGTGGCATAACGTTTCAATGCTGAGATTAGTATTACGGTGAGAATCGACGATCGAAGGGCTGGGGCATTCCACGCGTTCTGCATTAAAGCAACCATCTACAACTGCTGGAAAGGGGAGTAATTATTTACTGAGGAATCCACGGATTCAATAGACGGACCTACGATACATTGAAATAATCACTAGGACTAACCTCGACCACTGTACCATCGTCAGCGATCACTCTGAACCACACTAATAAGTGTTATTAACGACTGATGGATTCAGCAAAGCGAAGATTTACATATCTCGTAGGGGATTCCTCGGGCCTTCCTAATGCTCGTGAAATATAGCGTTCCAGCTCCTACAGCATGAATAGGCACGTCGATTCTGCATTGATCAGAAATAGTAATTACCTGAAGATCCCCGAAGCCGCATTGATAGGTCAATATTACCTTGCAATTGACTGAGCTGTGATGTAATGGAAATTCAGAAGTCGAGCTGGCAGTTGCCTCATGCGAACCTCTCCTCTGATCTGCGGTCGACCATTCAGCCACCATTCCGCCTGGGGAATAATTTCATCCCCAAGTACACGTTTCAGTTCGGCATCACCACCAGAGATTCTCTTGACCACCACCATCAAAAATCTAAACTCGTCTAATCTACGATACACTTGTCTATTTCTGCGGCCATATTGTGTACTGCATTCCCGCAGTCTGTGCGATTCCGGCCGTGGTACTTTGGTGTCTTTTCGTCGACATCGGGTTACCCCTATCTTCGTCGTCGACGTATTTCTCAAGTTTCGTGCTAAATACTTCTCCCACTGCTAGCATACGCCTGTCCTACCTGGTGAAAGGCCTTGTGGTCCTCTGTACGGCTCTATTGCTGTAATTTTGGTCGTGATCGCTGTTACCCCTAACTCTAGGGGTGACGACGACGAGCAAAAGTCCGATTCCTGCTATTGGGGCTACTCCCCTGCTACTCCTGTGTAACCTCTGCCCCTTCTATTCCTGTGCTTTCGTACAATGGTCAACGACGACGTCGACGTGCTTGATTATGGCGACTCGCCGCCTCCTGAGGACGAACCGGCCAGTGCTGTGGCCGTGACGCCAGTGATACCTGTCCCTGCCCCCGCCGCCTCGGCCCCCCCTCCCTCCTCGACGCCGGTGCCGCCCAAAGTGGAGGCCCGTGCGTCTACTGCGAAGCGCTCTACCGCTCGCAAGGCGTCATCCTCCGCGGTGCTGGACCTTGCGTCCTCATCCAAGGATGGTGTGGAGCCTTCAAAGAAAACCATCGCACAACACCGCACACCACTGAGGCCATTACCCAAACCACCACCATCAAAAATCCAAAGTCTTCTAATCTCTCCTCCGTTTGACTAAATCATCGGCCGTCTTGTACGCTGTGTACTCTCTGCTCGTACGATTCAATGTGTGGTCTTTTTTTCCGTACGTTCGTTGTCATCGTGTAACCCCTATCTTGGCAACATCGAGTTTCTCGGTGTTCTGGACTATCTATTCTCTCTCTCTATTGCTTCAGGCTACCCCCAAGCTGCCTAGTGCTTGCCGCATCTCATAATTCTTCAGATCGTCTCTCAAGAGACTTTGGAAGACGCTCTCGAATGTGAGACATTGACGCCGCCACCTTATGTTCCCACTCGGTGAGGTCTCCTGCAGTGCCCTCTACCTCTACGTCCCCCCTCAAGCTCTAAGGTAAGTCTCCTGGCCCAAAGGTAAGTTCTTATGGTCCACTCTCTCTCTGGTCTCGAGTCTACTGGTCGCATCGGAAATCCGGGAGTCTCGCTCTACTGTTCCGGGGTTACTCCCCGCTGCTGCTGGCATGCTAATGTTTCTGAGGTGCTGTTGGACCGAGTGCGAAGGCCGCACTGTCCTCCTTGGCGACCATGTCTCAACATGATGTCTCTCCGTGCCAAGCTCAAGCTTTGTAGGGCCGCCGTGAATAGTCTAAAGCTATCATGGGTCTCAACGGCTCCTAACTGCTTGTACTGCTAGCTGCTGCTAAGGCCCAAACGTTGTGCTGCATCTACGCTTTCGCGATCATGAGATTGTCACCATTGACATATATTCTTGCCTTCACTTTCGGCTTTCTTTCAAGCCACAGCAAGTTTAAACTCGCTGCCGGCGCAACGATATGAATGAAATATTATATTCTGCTAATGATCCGGAGCACCTCTATCTTATATACCTGGGACTACTCCCATACTATTCTATTGCACACGACGCTGTTCACTAAGCTGGAAGATGGCTTGTATCCACTCAATTGATATCCTACTCTGAAGGGTGTATGAAATTTGTATCCGGCCGTAAAACCTTGCCAGAACAGCTGGATGATGGGGATTTATACCAAAACCTGCCTATCAGAAGTTGGGCTGGCCGGCCTGCAAGAACTTTTTCGAGCTGGAGCATTTCATGCTGATGTTCGAGTGGCTGCACCGTTATTTCATGCTCTAAAGTGACTTTTGGCTGGCACTCAGGTACTTAGATCTACAGCCTTAAATGTGGTCAGCTCGTCGAAGGTAAATGAGTGTCGGCGTAGGCTAGAGTACATAGCTGGGCCGCATGTATTTCTACCTACAACCTGGCACGTTCCGAAAGGGGACCTAGCTAGGCTAACAATTTATCCTGCTTCTTATCCTACCAATTCTCCGCAAGATCTGCTTCACAACGGAGCTAGTAACCTTCGTCTCGTTGATGACGTAGCCGTAGAATGCTACCCAGCCGCCAAGGCCGACTGCAGAAAAGAGGAGTACAGTGGGCCAGAGTTTCTGAAAGATATTAGATCGAAAATGCACCATTTTCAGGGAGAGAAAAAGCACTCTTTGAGGAGGTAACTGGCGAGGCGGCGTGAAAACGGGCATCGGGCCGGATGGGGCTGAAAAAGTCTCCACGGTAGGTTTTTCAGTGGCTGGAGGGGGTCGGAGAAACCCCTTAGAGTATGCCCGCGATCCGGATGTTGTCCAATGGAAGCAGAGGCACGAGATGCGTCTCATTCGAGGCAGCGGCATGGCGGTCATTTTGCAAAATTGAAAAGACCTTCTTGTTTGTCGATGTCATGGCACCGGGCCGGAACCATACCCCGCTTCTCTCACGAAGCACCTTCAAGATAACTACGATGCCGCCGTTACGGGCTCCATCGAGCATGGCATCTACAAATGCCCATCTCTCTATCTGTCGAACGAAACCCCGCGGCCGGCATCCGTACACCTGATTATTATTGTTACACCGGGCCACGTCTCTTGGGAATTAGGATGCCCAAGTTCGACATTCTCCCACATCCGAGGCAATACTTTCTCCACGCATCTCGGGCTCTTGTAGGGCCGACTCAAAGCCGGTTGGAAAGTCTTCCCTCTTCCAATAATATAGGACCGTTCTTTTTTGGCATATAAACCACCTGGCAACCTGCGCATCTTTCGGTTGTTCTCGTCCTCCCATGCGAAACCTGTTCTCCTTGCTGTTAGTTCTCGGCGGAATCTATGCACAACGTACCACCCGCTGGACGTTCGTGCAGAACGGTACCTCAGGCGTAATTCCCGTCGAGCTCATCACAATCTCGCCCACCCTGATGTTGATGTATGACCGCGCAGACGGCAATCCCCTTCTCCTTCCGGACGGCGAACGCGCATGGGCGGCCCTCTGGAATCTCGAGACCAACACTCCTACACCAATCAGTTCCATCACTGACACATTTTGTGCTGGTGGCGCGTTCATTAGCAATGGCACCCTTGTCTCGGTCGCTGGTCAGCCGCTCGAAAATCCCGATGCGCCGCCTGCAGATGGTCGCATGGGAATTCGCCTATTTGGCCCGTGTACTTCCCCTATCGGTGCGGACTGCACTGTCTTTGAAGATCCCGCGCACATTCATCTCGTGGTGACGCGCTGGTATCCCACTGGACTTCGTATCCCGGACGGCAGTCTCATGATCATCGGTGGGAGCAATATTAACACCTTCTATAACACCGGTCCGACCGCGGAGGACAGTATCGAGTTCTTCCCTAGCAGACCCGGTGAAGAGGGCACCGTCAGACCTAGCCAGTTCTTGCTGGATGCCGAGCCTGTGAACATGTTCCCGAGGTATGGAGCTGCTCATATCAAACTTTGCTGTCCGTTCAATGTTATCGAGATCTTTCGTCCTTCCTTCCGGGCACGTCTTCGTGATCGCGAACAACATAACGATGCTTTATGACATCGCGACCGACACCGAAACCCGTCTCCCTGAGCTGCCAAACGGTGTACGCGTAGCCAACCCTTTTGATGGCACCGCGCAACTGTTGCCGCTGTCGCCACCGTTATATGAACCAACAGTTCTTGTCTGCGGTGGCTCCGCGACTGACTTTAGGCGACCCACAACGAATCTCACTACTCAAGATCCCGCAACAAGCCAATGCTCGCGGATTACCTTGACCCCAGCAGGAATTGCCAAAGGCTGGGAGGTTGAACGTATGCCCGAGACGAGAATATTGATGGAAAGCGTTATGCTTCCGACCGGAGACGTTCTCCTGATCAACGGTGCTCACACCGGGTGAGTGCATTGTAACCGAAAAACCAAGTCAATTCTGATTCATCATCCCAGATATTCGGGCTATCCGCGTGTCAGCGACGCCAACGTCACCTTATCTAACGCAGCTAACCCCGCGCTACGACCCATCCTCTACAGGACGGAGTTCCCGGCTGGAAGGAGGATTACTCAAGACGGTTTGCCTAGTAGCAGTATTCCAAGGATGTACCACTCCACTGCATCACTGACGGCAAAGGGGTGGGTTCTACATTTCATCTCTGCTCGTACAATATTAAATTTTTACGATTTTGACAGAAATGTTATGGTCGCTGGATCCAATCCTAACCCCGCAGTCCTTTTACCTCCTACTACGTTCCCCTCCGAATTCCGCGTGGAGTACCTCAATCCCGATTTCATCACCAATAACGCTCCGCGCCCTGTAATTCGGAGCGCTCCGACGCAGATTCGCTTTAACCAGAAGGCGACTCTCAGGGTCGCAGTTCCTCCGAGCTTGCTCCTCGGCAAGACGAAGGGTACGTCTCGAATTTGACTCATGAATTTCCCAACTAGAACTTTCTTTTAGTTTCGCTAATGGATATGGGCTACGTGACACATGCGCAACACGCCAATTCGCGTCTCGTTTTCCTCGAGCACACTCTTCTTGGCAATTCTTTGGAAATCAAGGCTCCTCCGAATAACAATATCTACCCGCCTGGACCTGCTTGGATCTTCCTGGTTGCGGATGGTGTTTATAGTGAGGGAGTGCAGGTTATGATTGGAGATGGCGGTGATCCTCCTAGGGCCGACCAAGGAGTTAAAATCCGTATTACCAGCCTTTAATGATGCATGACTGTACAATATGAGGAAACATGGTTACAAAATTTCGCTCCCTTCGCCGCATTCCGCGCCATGCATATCATATGTTGTCAGTTCTTTTAGATACAGAGCCCCAGGATATTAAATTAGAGTTTCCAACCCGTTCTCAGTGAATGTTAGCGAACTTTCATAAAATCCAGTCCAGAAAGGTTCGCAGTGGGGGAATTTTACTGCCACACTTGGGCCAACGGATACAAATGAAACGGCACGCCTGTGAGGCATGGACATGATCGAAATACCGATGTTACTCGGTATGGAAGCGGGTCAAGGATATAGAGGGACGAATATCAGGATTGGCTGAAGGAGACGGGTGTCGGGAATTGCGGGAAAGAGTTAGGCCGGAGCGGAGCTAGCATCCACGCCCAGATGCGAAAGGCGCGCCGCGGGTAATATTTGGAGCAACGTGGGAGCGGGGACGCCCACGTGTGAATGAAACGCGCTGAGGGGCAGGCGGGGAGGGTTCTTTGCATGTACTGTGGCTGGGTCCGCGGAGATCGCGTCTTTGAGACAAAGGGGTGGTGGGCGGACATGCGCGTGTGATTGACTTTGGGAGATGAATTTGGTGGGAGAAGAAGGTTCTAACAATAGGAACTGACGATACTTTTACTTGTCGAGGTAACACGACAAGAATATATCCCACTGTTGTTCTTGGAGGGATTTGTTCCTGCTACGATTGGCACCACGAAGACCGAGGAGCTTGACCCCGGTGGTCCCGGCCGGAGGTTAGACAACTTAAAGAACCCGCGCAGAATTCACAGTTAGTCAAACTTCTTGACGCCAAAGGGACTCCTCCGTTGATGAAATTTTAGAACAGGTACACGAGAGTCAGTCACAGGGAGACCTAAGTCGGATTTTCGACGAGTTTCATTCGCGGATGTCGAGAGGTGATAATTGAATGAATGAATGAACAGGCTGCACAGTCGCACATGACTGGAGGAGTAACTGGGGGACTTCAAGAGTAGTGAGGTTTCAAATTGTTTTCTACTAGAAAAAGCAAGCCAATTCGTTCCAGAAAGGGAAGAAATTAAACAGGGAAAAAAGATTCCGAATTGGCTAAGGGCAGTTCAAGTCCAGGTCCTAGTCGAACCAAAAAAGCATGGCATATGGCCATGTCCCAGAATTCTTTTACCAAGGTCGTCGTTGAAGCAAAGGAAATAAAGACATGAGCGTTCGCTGGAAAGGATGATGATGTGTGGTTGTGTTATTTGATGCTTCTGAAGCCAATCACAGCCACACTTACTCCTTCTCTTTCTGTGATTTATTCGACGAAGTCTCAAACGGAGGACTTCTCTACTTGGGTGCTATTTCTGAGAAAGACAGTGATTCTCTGCTGGTCTACCGTATCTCTGGATCCTTGGGTGCGACGCCAACGGAGGCTCTGCCAGCGTAACTTGCTATGTAAGGCTTTTTCTGGCAGCGGGGCGTGTGCGCGGCTCGGTAGCGCATCTTCTGCGTCAACTTTGCGTCAACTGATTCGTCCCTTTCTCGTTGCGCCCCAACTGCTGCTTCGTTGATCACGGCAGTCGCGCCAAAACCTTGTTTACTGTAAGGGTCATGGAATATTTCGGACATGCCCCTTACATGTACTAGTTATATTTACGATACACTCCGAACTCTCCGCATTTTCACGACATTACTTATGATTCTCATCATATTTATCCAGATTTATCCTAGTTCATATTATTAGATTACTCATACTCCGATACTCTTGTACTTATATAGTTCTTTGGTTCGTCGTAGTTCTCTTCGTCGAATCAACGCCAGTTTCGGGACTCTTCTCACTTGGGACTCCCTCTTTCTTTATTCTCTTCTCCTTTCCAGAGATTCCAGCTCTTTTCCCCTTTCGGAGTCCCTTGCCCGTTACATTTACCTCCGCCGTAAGTTCGTCTTATCATTAGGCGACATGAAGCTGCGACAACTGATGCCGACATTCTCCCGCCCATCCGCTTCGCTCGGATCTTGCGCGACGCGCGCTAACTGTTGTTGCCCCCGCCAATCACGTCGCCGCTGTTTCATACATCACGTCGGGCGCGAACACCACCCGACTCCGCTGCCATTCATAGTATCAGGCTAATGCTAGCGCGAACTCTGTGCGCTTCGTGGTTGGTCCGCGGTGCAGTATCTTCTGGAACGATGTGAGGTGCCGCTCAGTGATGCATGTGCTATCCGCCATTGTGATACAGCTTTTTAGTTCGCATCAGCGCTCGGTACTGCTTCTCGCTGGGAGTGCGCGGGGTCCTGCTCTGATGCATCATCTCGTCCCCTCAACCCCGTAGGAGCCCGTAGGCCAGTTGGCCATCACTATTCTGTGACTGGTGTTTCGTTTATTAACCGGCAGTGAGCCTTGCCGCTGACACGCGAAGATCTTTTCAAATTTAGTCGCAGATGTCACCTCACTATTTTATTTCTGCCTTTGAATCAACTCTCTCGTCGGAGGTATGAATGAATAGTTGATTCTCCCTTCCCGAGCGCACTCGATCTCATTTCTGTATTTTACAGGTACAAGCGGTCCGAGCCTACGATTTTTCCAATATCGGGTTTGGGGATATAATTCTTCTCTCCTTCCTTGAGTCGAAAGCATAGTCACAACCATTGTTCTCGTTCTCTGGTATATTTTATTCGGATATACCCGTGTGCTTAGTTCGTTCTTCGCTCCCCTGCAACGCGTTTGACTTCCGCTCATTCCTTGCTCATCAGATAGACTGCCCCGTAATGCGGTTTTGAGCTTCGATTGCATGAATCTTCAACTTCGTAGTTTATGTCTCAGGTATGGGTCCAGTACGCTCCAACTTGCACTTGCCTATCCCGGCGCCTGTTCCATTTTTCGTTGCCGTGTTCAACGAAAGCTCGTTTTGCGCTGACTTGCTCTTCTCATCATTAGCGGTCTCACTAAGTCCACTGTGCCGACAATTACCGCGCTACATCCAGCCGTTCTTCGTCTCCTTTCGACGGCCTCTGCCCGACAATACTAGACCCACTGCGCTCCGTGTAAAATATATTCCGGTTTTCATCCTCGCGCCCACGTGATGCAAAATGAGAAATGTCATTCGCCGTGCCAAACAGTACCACACATCTTCTCTCTCCTACTCCCACCTGCGGCCAGCTACGCTTAATGGTCGCTCTTGGATCCACAATGGCTCCTGTTCATTCTCTCCCCACCGAAACTCTCGGGGAAATCTTCGCCTCTCTCCCATTCTGGGCGGTTATCTACCTGTCCCATGTATGCCACCGGTGGCGAGACACTGCGAAACAACACTGCCGTTTATGGGACACACTATCCCTCACCACTTCCGCCACGCAACACCAGGAGGTCCTTAAGGACCTCCTCGCCCGATCCAAAAACTGCTCTATGCACCTCAAGCTCGTCTTCTATGCACCTCCGACGGACTACAGCGAGTTTCGACGCTTGTTGACGGAGGTCCTGCGTCCGCACCTGAGCCGCTGCGCCAAACTGTGTATCCAGGCGCATCCGGCGGGGTGGCAGACAATCCTGCAGGGTTTCGAAGGCGAAGAGTACCCGCGGCTGCAGGAGCTGGAGATCACGGACTGGAGGACATGGACGGAGGTTTCAGTCGATCTGACGCAGCCTGTCTTTGCGCCCGCGCTTGCAGCGCTGCCGACGCAGCCAGCCGCGATGCCGGCAGGCGTGCCACCGAACTGGGTCCTAGCCTTCGTGCCACCGACATCGCACTTCGTGTTCCCTTTACCGCTCGATCACATGGTGGAGCGTATCACCGTCCGCGGCATGTCGGTAGCCGACACGTATTTTGCGAATCTCCGCCAATTGACCTTGGACTCGGAATTCCCCTCTATGGTCACTTCTGACGGGAAGCTGAATTCGTGGCTCCTGGATGCCGCCCCGATCCTGTGCATCCAGCACATTGACGTTCCGTCGATCGACTTTCTCCAAGACGACAAACTCCACCCCTCCTCGCCCATAGTGGCGATGGTGCTCAGCGACCTTATAGCCACTCCTCGAGTCATCCCTCACGACCTGGGCAACGACGAATACGACTGCTACGGGTTCTTCTATGCGCTGCACACGCCGCTCATCCGGTGCCTCATCATCGACCGCTGGGACCTTGCCGGGCGCGTCTGGTACGACTTCATCGGTGCGCTCCCCATCGACCGCCCGAAGTTCCCGTGCCTCACGAATCTCGGGCTGAACGGGATGCACCTCGACGGCTTCACATACCGCGAACTCGTGTTATTTCTGCATTCCATGCCCATCGTGCACGAGATCGTGTTCTGCCAGTGCTGGCCTGGGACTGGGGAGGTGTTGATGGAGGTGCTAGAGTTGGATCCGTCGCTTTGTCTCAATCTGCGCAGGATACTTGTGGATGGTGCCCTCATACGCAGAAATGACCCTCTTCCGTTTCGGCTCTGTTGAAGTGCCGAGGATGGAGATAGAACTAAGGGACCTATTCAGCGCTTGAACTTGCTGTTCGGTTTGTGTGCTGTGTATTAGCTTTCATCTGTGTAGATGAATAATGATTAGACAATCGTTGAAACTTGAGCATGACCCATAAAATTGAACGCCTTAGCCACATAATCGCACAAGTCAGACAGCACGGTTTCAACGAAGCGCAGAGCCGATGGCCATATATTACGTTCTTTCTAAATACGAAGATAGAGCAGCTGAAAATGTATCGACTTTGATGTGAACTCAAAAAAACAAAGATGGAACGCATACTTGAAAAAAAAACTCAAGGACAGGCTTGTGGCACTCGTTTCCAGGATACTACTTTTGATAAGCATTCAAGCCGGCCATTTCAACCGCCAGGCTCGAAAAAAAATCTCAGACTCCCTATTTTTGGCCTCGAAACGGTCTTGTGAACACTTAGCCAGTTCTATTTTCCCCCGATAAATGTAAATCAATGTTTAGCTGAAGGTCCAACTGTTTTCAGCCATCATACTATATCGGTCGTGGTCTATTTGTCAAGAGCATGCAGTTATTTTTTCTCCCAGATACGCAAAACTTTAAGTAAGGCGTTATAGACATTGAGACACTTGTCCCGCGTCTCGAGCCACCTCTGGTGAATTGAAATAGGGGCAATTCCCTTATATGGATAGTTCCCCATGCCATATCAGGTCGCGAAAAAAAAGTTGGTCATATCCTTTTTTAAATTGCCGGTGCCCCCTTGGAGATAGAGACCTTTTAAAAACTACGCACTGCGGCCTACTGCGGCACCATATTTGCCATCCGGCGCCAGCTATAAAGTTGCCAATGGCTGCTGGTGGACACCTTTCAATAGAAGAACCTTGCTGAAACCACGTACCCTTGGAAACAGCGGCGACAGCTGGCGACACGGAGACTTGATGGCCTGTCGAAATCATTCTCCTCAACTTTGCTCCTAACGTTAGAATAGTCGTTATTCCTACGCGCAGGATTTTGCGAACTCCGGGGTCCAACTTGAAACACCATCTCACGCGAGCGAGGGGAATGAACCCTGAGGCTAGAGTGCACTGCGTTCAGCGGTCCCGTCTGCACAGCCTGGTGGACACGTGCAGACCTGTGCAGATCAGGATCCGAAGTCCGCGGGTCTGATGTCCACACCCTGCGGATCAGCTGCAGATCCTGATCTGCACAGGTCTGCACGTGTCTACCAGGCTGTGCAGACGGGGCAGTGGTACTGTACTTTACCACTTCACTACACACTGCCTCGGAAGTTTCATTTCAGAAGTTTTAATTTTTTTCACGATTGGGTCAGTTACCTGACAACTTTTAATGCATCGCTATCGATACAGATGGACCCACGGGCCACAATTCAAAGCAGTTCAAACCCCCCAACCAATATTTTACTTCCGGGCGCAGATCCTTCCGATTTGGGAGAAAACTAGACTCATAACCAGTCTGTAACCGATATCCAAAAAATGTGGCGAGCACTTTTGGCGGTTACAGTCTGGTACAACTCAGGAAACCGAATTGGTCTGCGGAGTTTGAACTTTTGGCAGGTGCCGCGATCGGCCGATAAGCGAGACATCAAAACCGATCAATTCTGCCTCAAAGTTGATAGCCTTTTCGGCTCTTCCACCTGCAATAAAAAAAAATCTGAGGAAGCAAAGGTGTTCATTTCTAGCATAGAAAGGTTCTTGATAATTTGAATTTGATAAGAGGTCAAAGTGCAAGAGAGAACAAGGGCCTCAGCAAAATTTTAAACTCCGATGACAGCCCAATTCGGTTTCCCGAGCTGTACCAGTCTGTAATTGTCTGTAACCGTCAAAAGTGCTCGCCACATTTTTTGGATATCGGTTACAGACTGGTTACGAGTCTAGGAGAAAAGCAGCGAGGATCAGTTGATCAGTTGATCAGTTGTTGGTTTCATACTGCATCATGACTCATTATGATCTCTTCCCGCATCGCATGTCCAATGCTGTACTTAAACCCCATTTCGATGCTGAACGCCGCGCCTCCTTTCTGGCCATAATGCTGCTCCCCCTTTTCACCTTCGTTTTCCTTATCTCCTCAGTTCCTTTTCGTGTGACGGCTCAACTCTCCTCCCCATCGTGGAGGGTATGTACCTCATCCACACTGCAATCCTCTTCCCAACGAACTTCCGAGTTCTAGAAACCGAATATCACGACATCGCCTTCTGAACGTATTAGTATTTCTGGGGCTGCTCTGGAGCAGGCCATAGCTCATCTTAACCCAGGGGGTCAATTCGATGGCACGCCCCATATATCAATTGATTTTTTCTCGTGTCCGCTCATTACGTTTCTCAGGTGAACCCTATGGCGTCGCTGGAGTACTTTACTCCCAGATGGCGGAGTTTGATCTCGCCACCCATCAGACCAGATACAAGGAGACCTTGGAGAAGTTTTTTCCGCTTGCCGAGGGAACCCGCAACAATTTCTCCGACCAATTGTGAGGCTTTTCCCCTATGCTTAGCGTGAATTAATGGCCACCTGCAGCGTTAGTTCATCTCTCTTGACGCATCTGCACTGAAATGCTGAGCGTTGCAGATAAATTATGGTTTGTAAGATATTGATTGTTGAAAAAAATTCAACACCGCTGACTGCGCTGTTTTAGGTCTTATGGCCGCGCCGCCGCCAAAGCATATTCTGCGTACGGTACACAGAATTTTCTAGACTATGCGATAAAGTCGTGGTGGTTTGGAAGGCAGTACACGCTCTCGCAGGACAACATTTCTTCAGGGAAAACGGATGTCAAGGACTTCCAACTCACCAAACTGTGCCAAGGCCGTAAGTGCTGAGTGCGGAATACTGCATATCTTCTCTCAACCCGTAAAATTGTAGTCACCATGGCTGGCGGGACATTTTGGGTGAGTACATTTGTGTATTACAGCTGTGGGTTGCCGATTTGATTTGTAGAGCATTGACCCAGATCAGCCAAATATGATCGGTCTTGCGACTGGATGGGTCGACTCTGTAGCATCTTGCGTGGATAATATCTCACTGCACAAGATTAGGAATTTCCTCGTGTCAGTTCTTTTTACCTTGGCGAGATCGGCTTGGATTTTTACGATCGTCGACAGCTTGTCTGCTCTTCTGGCTGAGGCGACGCGGGATCCAATGTTCCTTCAGGCTGCAGAAGAATCGGCCCAATTTATTCACGCTCATCTTTATAACATCGCGAATGTAGTTCAAGATTCGATTTCAGCTGATGAAAGTGCCTCCTGTGCCATCAGCTCCACGGTAGCACCCTACAACTCGGGACTGATGATAGAAGGCCTTTCGATCCTCAGTTCGATTGCAAAGAATGCTTCGACACAGAAACTGTTCGTTTCTCCGGCCGTTCCTCCGCTAACTTTCGTTGACACTCCAACAGCCTAGCCGATATCATAACCAGCTCGATTCCTCTTATGGCCTGGCAGGACAGTAATGGAATTCTCCGCGATGGAGGTGAGCAGTTCATTGGCCCTTTCACTCAGTTGTGTTGATTTGGTTTACAGCCGACTTGGTCAGCGGCCTTGGGGTCGCATACGCGCGGAACGTAACAGAGCCTGCATTACGCGAGGACATAAAGGCTTACTTGGCGGTTCAGGTGCTTTTCCTAAACTACACCCGCTATTTTCTCTGGCCAATATTTGCTTCAGTTCAACGCAGTTCTTGATCTGGCATCCGCGAACGGAAGTAACATTTATGCAGGATCTTGGAAGGGCCCCCCTAGCCTTACATTGGGTGGAACGAACCAAACCAACGCACTCGAACCTCTCTTGAATGCAATACGGCTCCAGAATGACACAAGCTCTACCTCACCGGACCCAAATCCTCCTTCTCCTTCTCCCTCACCATCAGGTCCTGTGGCTGCGCGACGTTCAAAGCTACCACTTATTCTCGGTGTCATCGGCGGGGCCGTGGCGCTGTTAGTGCTTGGTATCACCATCATCTGGCTGATCCGTGTACGACAGCGCGCAAATAACCGAATCTTACCGATACCCCCGTCTCCCACGACGCCCAGTCGGGCGGTCAGCGAAATCTCTCCATTCATGGAGAGGCTCATCCCTCTGCCTGTGTCTCCAATCGTGCAGCGCGATGGGAAGAACTCTGGCAGATTCAATAATGTCGACCGCACGCAATTCCGGCTCTCCAGAAAACTGGGTAACCCTTCGGTTAGTGCAGGGTCAAGCAACCAAACTAAATACCGGGTCTCTCCTCCACGACAAGCTGCATCTACTCCGCAGTCCGCTGATCTTCCCACGGAGGAATTGGTGAGGTTGCTGAACGAAAGGCTACAGAACCACGAGTGGGACGATGGAGAGGCACCACCTGATTATAATGTACCAGATTTACGGCGGTGACAATGGAATGCATTTGTTTGGAATGGTTCGAAAAATGAGGGTATTCTTGCTTTTAATAAAATATTCAAACTTCAGTCCCAGGTTCTTCCGGTGTTTTCAGAAGAGCTTATAACATTTAAGAGCCCTTCCTCAGCCTGGGGTACATGGGAGACGGCTTCGAATGAACTTCCGACTGACTTCTGTCACCAAGCACGACGCGGCATTTGGCTACCCCACCTCCACCGGTACCGCGTCGCACGGTGGCACAGCATTCAATGTGCATTCTGGCTTACGAACTGAGAACCTGCCATCCTCGGAGGACCTTCCGACGGTGGATCTGGTGCGGCTGCTCAATGCGCGACTGCAAGGCCAACAGTGGGACCAGGAGTCGCCTCCGCGATATGCGACGTCCCCAGGTGCTACCATGTAGAAGTGGGAAATGGGAATGATGTATAACATGCCAATGTGAAACATTTCCCAGCGGCCTTTACTTGTTTGTTATCTAATATCTTGGTTATTTTCCATTCTATATCACCAAAGTTTTGTTGCAGTGAATTCGAGGCTCAGCTGGTGACGTCAGACGGTGGTCATCGCATTGACATTTTGTCTGCCTACTGCTCTCAGCTCTGCTTCCCGATTGCTGAGGTTGGTCTCTCTCCGTCCCAACGTCGCTAGCTTCCGTGTTGGCAGGCTGGTTGTTTTCTTGCCATGATTTCACTCCGAGTTGATACCTGCAGTGTACCTCTCTAGGCTTTCATCGTCCCGCCTGTTACCTCTCACACGCAACCCTGTCGCCGGTCGTCAATCCGCGCTATTCTTTCTCTCTTTGGGAGATGGGCTCCTTTTCCCGAAGACCTTATCCAAATCCTTGCGATTCCCTTCAAGTTCGGGTCCCTTCAACACTTTCATTCGACACTCTCGACGCGGCTTGTTGCGATCTTCCTTGTAGATCCGGAATTCACGCGCCATCAAAGCCCGTTCCATACTGTGAGTGTGATGGCAGCCAACATCCCTTGATGCTTCTGGGCGACATACTCGAGGTTGATCCACTGCAGATAAGTTTGAGGTTTCCGGCGCTCGCACTTCTGGGCGATGTTGATTACGTTCCACGTATACAGTCCTTCTTCTGTGGGTTTTCGGCCGTTCGTGGATCCAGGAGATATCCAAAATTAAGTATTTTTTGAATAAAATGAAATTGCTTTGGGCATGACAAAATTATTACACGTAACAAAATTGGAGTATGCCCTTTGTGGAAAGCGTGTTCAAATATTATAAGTGGATCTCTAGTTACCAGTAGCAACATTGCTTTTATCCATTGTGTCTGTCCCTCAGCGATTTTTTCTGCATGATTCTGGACCCAGGTATCTCCCTATCGTCGTGTCAATGTCAGCTTCATACATTTCTTTAAATTGCCCACTGCAGGTTAGGGCTGTGCGCCGTGCCTGTGACCGGCACGACCGTCGTTTCGACGAGTAGCGAACGGGTACAGTGGCCCCGTACCGTTGCGAGGTTGAAAAATATCTCTACGGGATGGGACGGGTACCGGGACGGCCGTTACGGTCGTGCGCCGGTTTTTTTTAGATCATTTTCATTACCCCGCGTGCAGGCAATATCTGTAGCTTTACTTAGATCATTGAATGATATTTTTAAGGCTTCAAATGGCGATCCGACAGTTTGCACAAAGAACTCGAACAATATGGGAACAAAATGAATATGAGCTTTACATTTCAAGGTAAGTAGGTAGGGTATACTCACTGGCTAAGAGCCTCCACGCCGGATGGGTAAGCAAAAATTATCCAACCATGCACATCGGCACGGACAAGAGAAGTCGACAGTAAGGTAGAGCATGACAGTAGAGCATTCATACGGCAGATGGTGGGGACATTGATGCGCGATCTTTTATTGTGATTGGACCTGTCTGTTTGCTCAGAGAGTATTTGAGGCTGCGGGCAGGGTAAACTTAGGTGTTTGACGCGTTATGAGCACGCTAAACGCGTCGGGGCACAGAGTGAACGCATGAGGATGTAGTTAAGTGAATATTTACATTGCCATTCAAGATGATTGCCGTCCACACCATAAATAAATATTCGATCTACACTGGGACGAGCTCGCTCACTGCTCGCTGCTCGCGGATCTACGCACTTCACAGCCCAATTCGTTGAACTCCTTTGACCCGTCGACAGCCATTGTTCCGCTGGCTGTCGGGTCAGCTAACCGTCCCGTCGCCGTGCCGTCGAAAAAAAGCTAAGATGCCCGACGGAACGGGACACCTACCCGTAGAACCGTCGCGACGTGCGCGCCTACTGCAGGTCCAGGATGCAGGTCCTCTAACTTGTCCGAGGGGGATATATATTGTTTAGTACTGTCTTTTATGTACTCACAAATATTTTCTACCGTGTTCAGATCTCATGTGGCCAACAGAGAGTTTGCGCGGGTGGGTTGATGCGAGAGTCATGTGACAGGTGATAGCCCAGTATCATTGCTGTCAGTGACCGCCCTTAGGTTGGCCTAAGTAATCGCAAGATATAAACCCACCAGGACTAGTATAAACCGTGGCCTTGTGTATGACGGGGTCATATCCTGCCTAGCCCGCAGTAGCGACATAGACCAGTAGCACTTCACTGTCCCAGGTGAAGGAGTAGTGTTAAAGTCGGAATACGGGGTATGAAATGCGGGATATGAGTCGGAGCAATCCCGCAGCAAGGGAGAATCGAGCTTCAAGCCTATAAAACAACACTCTAACCGAAGTAAGACCGGAGTATAGATGAGATAGAATCTACTGTACAGGATTCTATCTACTGATTTATATACTAAATGTCCTGTGATCGGTTTCCACACCGTTGAACCCGATTGTCCTCCTATTTGTCTGTATCGTAGTTTCCCTCCTGTGTGTCTTCTCCGCATTGGTTGCGTTTGACAACCGTTGCCATGTGCTGGATATATTTTGGAGTGCAGCCAAAATATATCCCGCAATTCGAAACAGAAATAGGGGTTAGTCATGAGCACACTCGTTTCATGACAATCGTGCAGTGCAGATTTTGAAGCAGAAACCAATGTTTTATGTATTTAATCTACTTGGAAGTATGTCATACTTGCTCCGAATGACTTTGGGCTTGCAGAATACCGCGCAAACAATAGTAGAATTTGGATGATCCAAAATTAAGTAGTGTAAATGGTAGTCTCCCGTAGTCAGACTCTGCAAAGTTTATGACAGCTGATAAACTCAATATGGAGTCTGATTCTACTGGCATACTGGTTCCCGGACCTTAAAGTTAGATTACCGCGATCAAATTGTGACCACACGTGAACTCTCCCAAGGGCTAAATCGGACAACACTCCATTGCCACCACACTGCACGGTCTATAGGCATACAAATACCTGAACTGCAGTCAATATCACTCATACATTGCTCAATGCTTTTTCGCGGCAAAATTTGACCTTGGAATTAATATACTGGAGCCAAACCGGCAATTGTGCTGGTATCTTGATGTAATGAGGTCAGATCAAGATCAGAAAAAATTGTGAATGTTTTAATGAACTTAATGGGTCATTTCAGGTAATAATCTGCACAACTGGTCATAGGGGTACTGTTCGCGAGCGTATTTTCCGGATTTGGCCAGTGGGAGAGTTCACGTGCGGTCACACCTTGAATCACGGCAATCCAAGGTCGGGTAACCGACATGCAGAAAGTCGGAGATATGGGCAAGGGGCTGTCACCAGCGTTCTCTGCCAAATCCACTCCTCCCTTAGCCTCGTGGGAAGGTGGTGGTGCAAGACCCTAAGGGATTTGACTGTTTTTTAAAACCTCATCGCTATTCTAGCACACAACAGGAGAAAAAGCAGGGCTTATTGTTCAGCATATCTTCTTGCATTCACCCACTGCCAAATAATTTTGCTGGGTGCCAAAATCGTGTCGCTGCAAAATCCCGTCAGGTCCTGCACTGCCACCTTCCCACAAGGCTAAGGGAGGAGTGAATTTGGCTGAGAACGCCGGTGACAGCCCCTTGGATATGGGAGGGTCGGGCCCGGTCGGGGCGACCCGACCCGACCCGGTCTAGGCTTAGGTCCATCAATATGTGTCAGCGCGGCCTGACCCGACCCAGTGTCAAACATCGATGAATATATCTCCTTTACAAACCTCCCAGTTGTCCCTGGCTTGCGCTTTTACAGCTGTTTCCGAAAATCTTGACACTCATGAATTTTTTTTGCTCACAATCAGCTTTTGATGGGTTGCTAAGGATTGCTGTTTTGGGTTAGCCGAGCGTAGCCAAGCCGCGCCAAGCCGCGACGAGCTAGCACAAAATATTCATCTGTATGTTGCCTGGGTTATTTTTATGCACAAATAATGGTCTGAGCACGTTGTGGAGGGCTGCAACCGTTTTCAGCCCAAGCACAACTTTTGTGAGCAGAAGATCTTCCGGTGCTTGCCGAACGGGTTGCTGATCCGAAGCCAAATACGGCAATCCCTAGCCCTGCATCAAAAGCTAGACAGCGAACAAAAAATATGCGCAGTGTCAAGGTTTTCGGAAACAGCTGTAAATATGTTTCAACTTCTGTGAATTGCTCATTTCCTAATTCAACGTGTTCTATCCAATTGACTGTTTTTTCTTTCTTTTGTCACTCTATACAGTTGCCTTTATCATGATACCGGAATAAGATCTCAATGCTTTCTTAGTTCCGGCTCGCATTGGCCACGCCATCTTCGGCACAGTTTAGTGGGAAATCTAAATTGTACCTACTGACACTTCAATATAAATTAATTTTGAAGATCATCTTTGAGGCTTGACACATCAGCAATTTTACAAGTCGTATTTTAGTGCTTTGAATGCCCCTGGTGTATTTTAAGCTGCAGAGCCTCCTTCCCCCATGGATGCTCAACAATACCCAATATCCAGTCATCAACTAAGTTCATGTTTATTCGCAATGCTCAAGCCTAATGGGCTGCCTTCGAGTCTACAGTGGTAGTAATAGGTTTGAGAAGTCCTATGAGCTCAATGTATTTCATAATATCGGTGTGGGTAAATGCCTGTGCGACGGCAGGAGATAAAGACAGCGCAGTAATTTTTTCTGAAATTCCATGTAGACATTAAGTAGAGGGCAGCGCCGAGCATAGCAAACAGCGGTGTTGGCAGACAATTGGCATAGGGTCGGGTGGGGTCGCAAGGGCCTAGGCCAAGCCTAGGCGCTACACAGCCCCTGGGTCGGGTCGACCCGACCCGACCGGGATCTGACCAGGTTCCTACCCAGCCGCGGTTTCGAGGTTCAGTGGATACAGAGTAGGAACAGTTGAATGAATACAGGATTGCTATCGGAATTGTCGGAAATATTCGGGGCCGATGTGACTGTGATGTTACTGAGTGACAAAGTTGGTGAACCTCTGGGAAGTGTTGCCGACACAATGATGAAGGGGATGGTACGTGGGATGAGATTTCTGAGGCGCCCGACTTCCTTGTATTCCGGCCGGAAACAGGCCCATTTGCTCACGCAATGGCCCTCGTCCCAAACGAGGCTGAGAACACGCGAGGTAAAGTGTGGCTTCTTCCACAGCTTCTCGAATCCTCCATCATGTTGCATGAGAGTTTCTACATTTGTAACTACGACGCTATACTTCCCGTCCTCGATGTCCTATAAAGTAATCTCAGTCCGCTGCGGTATATATTTAGAATAGTTCTTGTACTTGGAAGTTTTTGGCAGTTGCTGTCTCGGCGGTGATGTTGATCTTCATGGCTGCGAGCTGCGCGACATTTTGTTGTCCGAGAATATTTAGCGGGCTGACAACGATCTGAATTCCGTCGGTTTTGAAAAGGAGTGGGAGCCAGAAGGTCAAGGTCTTTCCAGAACCCGTAGCCGCGATGCAGACCACATCCCCATCGCGCTTTAGGATCGCATCGACGACCTTGACTTGCCAAAGACAGGGCTTATATCCAAGGTATTCGATGGCCTTTGCGCGGATCTGAGCGAAGCTATACTTGGGAGGTCCAGACGTTGAAGACGCCAGGTTGTTCGGGGAGAAAAACGTGTGAGCGGACGTCCGGTAGCCAGAAAGCGCGTCACGGAAAATTGCGCGGTGCCAGCAAGTGTTTGGGGTCCTGATGTGGCTATGTTGTTTACAAATGTTCTCGGCCAGCCGCCGTGGAGAGGTTCTTCACTACTTTGTCACTTAGTAACATCACAGTCACAACGGTCCAGGATTTCCGGTAAGACATTTATTACTGTATCCATTTTGAACCCCACTCTGTATTCACTGAACCTCGTAACGTGCGGCTGGGTAGGAACCTGGGATCAGACGCTCTCCCGACATGCCAGTAGATTCAGATTATGTAAATGGGGCTCTTTGTCCTCTTGGGTGCCCAACAAGTCTGAAGATCATCAAAAAGGGTTGGTATAGAGGTTATGAAAGCTCTCCATATATCTGTATATTTTCTGGGGTTTGTTGTACTGCGAGCAAAGGTATGTGTTCAGAAGCTGTCACGTTCTGGGTGCGGGTCACATCACATCACAACAGCAGACCGCAATGAAGAGAATCATGCAGCTAGACATCATGCACTGGGGGCAAGCACCAAGGCACTTGACTTTCAAGTGCCTTGAATGCATTTGGTTTGCATGTGGTGAAATGGATGAAAATGAGCAGACAAAGTGTCTTTTGCAGACAAAGGAGGGACAAAGGATAGACAAAGAGTAGACCAAGGGCAGGTGAAAATCCCCCAGGCACCCCAGCATTTTCACCTGCCCTTTGTCTACCCTTTGTCTATCCTTTGTCCCTCCTTTGTCTGCAAAAGACACTTTGTCTGCTCATCGCCGTCCATTTCACCACATGTGAACCACATACATTCAAGGCACTTGATTTTCAAGTGCCTTGGTGTTTGCCCCCAGTGTCAATACACCATCGCCCTGGCGATCTGGACCAAGCTCGCAGATCCCACAGGTTACCCCCATGCCCCACGGTGGAGCCCAAACGACAAGAGAAAAGCATAAGTAACCTAAATAATGCCCGACGGCGGTCAGAGTAAGTCAACCTACATGGTACTGTTGGATTATGTCAGCTTCCATGAGATTCCATCAGATTCTCTTTGTGGGTGCTCATCCGTTTGCCTCCGTACCATCATGTACCTGGTTAGCCACAATAGACCTGATGAGGCTTCTGAATGCGAGGTTGCAAGCCAACAGTGGACTGAGAGGAGTCGCCTCCGCGATATGCTACGTCCCAGGGGGATGCCATATAGAAGTGAGAATGGTACAGTAATACATATGAGCATCCCAATGTGAAACCTTCCCTGGCGGCCTATGCAGAGCATGGCCTCGAAATATGCTATGGAACAAGGAGGAAGCACGGGCGAAAAATCGTACGGAGAGTTCTCTGCCAACGGATATATCGAGGTAAATGTATATATAAGTACACCAACTAACTCGGGTGGCTAAAACGAGATCACATCACCATAGATATGGAACGTACAGACGGAAACCAGGACCTGTCGAAGGCGGGGTCCTCGGGATCAACAAAATGATCCACACGAGGTTTTGCCTTCCAAAAGAGGCCAGGAAAATTTGCACCGAATGCGCTACCGAGATCGGCCATTTGCCGACTCGGCCATACTGTATTTTTCAATCGATTCGACAGTCACGCATCACAAGGGGTCCGTCGGTGTCGAATTCCGTTGGCCTGTAACGCGTCACAGGGGTACCCGTCGAATTGGTTTTTAGGTTCACAAAATGCCATTTGGCCCCCAAAAAATCTCGAAAAATCTCTGTTATCGCTCCAAATCCACGCAAATCTGGGACTCCCTGTCAATCCGCCTATTTATGCACCGAGGGTTGCAAATTTTGAGACAAGGCTCAAAGAGCAGCAGATTCCAACTCAAATATCAGCACCATAAATAGAATACTTAAATGCTTTGTCAATTGTTCTATTCTTTTTGCCATGGTGAAGGTGATCAAGGAATTTTTTAGGGTAGGGTGGTCGCCATTTTCTTCATCCTTCCCCCTTCTTAAAATGCCGGTACCCCCTTGGAGATAGAGACTTTTTAAAAACTGCACACTGCGGTACAGTATTTGTCATCCGGCGTTGCCAATGGTTGCTGGCGACACCTTTCAACGGAATAAAGGCGCTCATCTGTACTTACATATACTGAAACCACGTACCCTTGGAAACGGTGGTAAAGCCTGGCGACAGGGAGACTTGTTCATGGCCTCAAGATGGCCTGTTGCAGACAGTTTCACAACTTTGCTCCTAATGTCAGTCCACGGACGATTTTGCGAATTTCACAGTCCAACTTGAACACGCGAGCGAGGGCCAGAAACTCTAAGGCTAGAGTAGTAGTTACACACTGCCTCGCAATTTTCGCTTCAGAAATTTAATTTTTTTCACGATTGGGTCAGTTACCTGGCTACTTTTAATGCATCGCGATTGATACAAATGGACCCACACTTCAAAGCCCCCAACCAATATTTTACTTCCGGGTGCAGATCCTTCTGTTTTTGGGAGAAAACCAGCGAGGATCAGTCGATCAGTTTCATGTTACATCATGACTCATTATGATCTCTTCCGCATCGCCTACCCAATGCTGTACATACTTATACCTCATTTCAATGTTAAACCCGGCGCCGTCTTTTTGGTCACAATGTTACCGTCCCTTTTTACCTTCGTTTTCCTTCTCTCTTCAGTTCCTTTTCGTGTGACGGCTCAACTCACTTCTCCATCGTGGAGGGTACGTGCCTCATTCACACTTCAATTCTCTTCCCAACGGGCTTCCAGAAACCGAATATCACGACATCGCCTTCCGAACGTATTCGTATATCTGGGGCCGCTCTGGAGCAGGCCATAGCTCATCTCAGCCCAAGGGGTCAATTCGAGGGCACGCCCCATATATCAATTGATTTTTTCTCGTGTCCGCTCATTACGTTTCCCAGGTGAATCCTATGGCACCGCTGGAAAACTCTACTCCCAAATGGCGGAGTTTGACCTTTCCACCCAACAGACCAGATACAAGGAGACCTTGGAGAATCATTTTCCGCTTGCCGAAGAAATAAGTAGCAATTTCTCCGACAAATTGTGAGGATTGTTTCCTATGGTTGGCGTGGATTAATCGCCACCCGCAGCGTTAGTTTACTTCTCTTGACACATCTGCACTGAGATGCTAAGCATTGCAGATAAATTATGGTTTGTAAGATATTGCTCATTGAAAAAATTCAACACTGCTGACTGGGCTGTTTTAGGTCTTACGGCCGCGCCGCCGCCAAAGCATATTCTGCATACGGCACACAGAATTTTCTCGACTACGCAATAAAGTCGTGGTGGTTTGGGAGGAAGTACACTCTCTCCCAGGACAACATCTCCTCGGGGAAAACGGATGTCAAGGACTTCCCACTCACCAAACTTTGCCAAGGCCGTAAGTAATGAGTGCGGAATACTGCATATCTTCTCTCAACCGTAAAATTGCAGTCACCATGGCTGGCGGGACATTTTGGGTGAGTCCTTTTGTGTATTAC
Source organism: Mycena rebaudengoi (assembly GCA_029282285.1). Classification (NCBI taxonomy): domain Eukaryota; kingdom Fungi; phylum Basidiomycota; class Agaricomycetes; order Agaricales; family Mycenaceae; genus Mycena; species Mycena rebaudengoi. The sequence continues at coordinate 372,403 of JARJCX010000018.1, forward strand.
AACTGTGGGTTGCCGATTTGATTTGTAGAGCACTGAACCAAGCGAGCCGCATATGGTCGGTCTTGCGACCGGGTGAGTCGACTCGATAGCCTCTTGCGTAGTCTCTCACTACACAAGATTAGGAATTTCCTCGTGTCAGTTCTTTTTACCTTGGCGAGATCGGCTTGGATTTTGATGATCGTCGACAGGTTGTCTGCTCTTCTGGCTGAGGCGACGTCAGATCCAATGTTCCTTCAGGCTGCAGAAGAATCGGCCCAATTTATTCACGCTCATCTTTATAACATCGCGAATGTAGTTCAAGACTCGATTTCAGCTAATGAAAGTGCCTCTTGTGCCATCGGCTCCCCGGTAGCACCCTACAACTCGGGACTGATGATAGAAGGCCTCTCGATCCTCAATTCGATTGCGAAGAATGCTTCGACGCAGAAACTGTTCGTTTCTCCGGCCGTTCCTCCGCTAACTTTCGTTGACACTCCAATAGCCTAGCCGATATTATAACCAGCTCGATTCCTCTTAAGGCCTGGCAGGAGAGTAATGGAATTCTCCACGATGGAGGAGGTGACCAGTTCATTGGCTCTTTAATTCAGTGTTTTGATATGGTTTACAGAGTTCTTGGTCAGGGGCCTTGGGGTCGCATACGCGCGGAACGTAACAGAACCTACATTACGCGAGGATATCAAGGCCTACTTGGCGGTTCAGGTGCTTTTCATAAACTCCGCCCGCTATTTTCTCTGAATGAATGCCTCAACTCAGTTCAATGCAGTTCTTGATCTGGCATCCGCGAACGGAAGCAACATTTATGCAGGATCTTGGAAGGGCCCCCCTAACCTTACATTGAGTGGAACGAACCAAACCAGCGCACTTGAACCTCTCTTGAACGCGATACGGCTCCAGAACGACACACGCTCTGCCTCACCAGACTCACCATCAAGTCCTGCGGCTCCGCGACGTTCAAAGCTACCGCTTATCCTCGGTGTCATCGGCGGGGCCGTGGCGCTGTTACTGTTTGGTATAATCATCATCTGGCTGATCCGTGTACGACAGCGCGCAAATAACCGACTCTTACCGATACCCCCGTCTCCCACGACGCCCAGTCGGGCGGTCAGCGAAATCTCTCCATTCATGGAGAGGCTCATCCCTCTGCCTGTGTCTCCAATCGTGCAGCGCGATGGGAAGAACTCTGGCAGATTCAATAATGTCGACCGCACGCAATTCCGGCTCTCCAGAAAACTGGGTAACCCTTCGGTTAGTGCAGGGTCAAGCAACCAAACTAAATACCGGGTCTCTCCTCCACGACAAGCTGCATCTACTCCGCAGTCCGCTGATCTTCCCACGGAGGAATTGGTGAGGTTGCTGAACGAAAGGCTACAGAACCACGAGTGGGACGATGGAGAGGCACCACCTGATTATAATGTACCAGATTTACGGCGGTGACAATGGAATGCATTTGTTTGGAATGGTTCGAAAAATGAGGGTATTCTTGCTTTTAATAAAATATTCAAACTTCAGTCCCAGGTTCTTCCGGTGTTTTCAGAAGAGCTTATAACATTTAAGAGCCCTTCCTCAGCCTGGGGTACATGGGACACTGCTTCGAATGAACTTCCGACTGACTTCCGTGTCACCCTAATTGATCCGGCTACCGGCGTGCAGCGGCCCGATGTCGGCTGACCGGCGGCGTTAAACCTGTCTACATACGTCAATGAACGGTCAAGTCGTCAACTTTGAGTTGCAGAGCCTCAAGACGTAGGAATGTTCTCTCCCACTGGGTCCCCGTTTCCGTCATCCTGGCTCCAGCCTGCTTGAAGATCATGTTCGCGAAAACCACCTCATCATGAGGTGGTCAAGCTCCAGGATATCCACCATGTAATTTCGAGCTTTGACAATACTGCCGCCCAAGTGCCTGTAGAATCAGGTTCTTTTGCAGTCCTGGATGCAGCGCATTAAAGTGATCATTTTTCTCATGAACACGCCGCTCTGATCTCGTCAACCAACGACAGCTTTTAGAACCTGATCCATCCTATCTTGACTCACTAAAATCCCATGGTAAATTTATGCTCTCAACGCTACTCTCATCTTTCGCAGTCCCAGTCGCATTAAACGTCGATGGTGATTATGCACAAATGTTTCCTCCGTTTCTTCCCAGTTTTAGGTCATTTCATCTGTCTGGACATACTATCAACAGCTTTTGACAGATAGACGGGCTTTCGAAGCTCGCGAAGGCTTTCTGGATGTTGAGAACATTTGCTTATATTCTCAAGGAGATGGTTACTTGGTGATCCTACCCCCATGATACCCATCCTGTCCCTCCTCGTTTTGCTGATACCCTTTTTCTTCTCCGTAGGAGCGAGAGTCATCTCCTCCCCTTGGCGGGTTCGTTCACTCCAACTTACACACCCATTGTTCTAATTCCGTTTTAGAAGCCCGATATCACGGTGTCGACCGCGGAGCGCGTCAGCCGCGCAAATGCCGCAATTGAAAAGGTGGTCTTCACGCTCAATAATTCCAGTACCCGCGACTTTTCTGGTGCGTCATTCCGACCCCAATATGCCCACCTCACACTCAATAAACCGTAGCCACAATGTTTCAACAAATGGCAGAATTCGATACAGTTACCAGGCAAACCACCCACCAAGACGTATTGCAACGATATTTTGCTTCGACTTCCCCACTGAGATTTATTTCGCCTTCAGGCACACCGGCGTGAGTGAATCTCTAGTATTGACGAACCAATTTTCATGTCTACTCGAATAGCGTCAGTGCTCCAACTTCTTCACAGCTTATCTTTCTACCCAACTAATCCACTGGACAGCTGAGTGACGGCCTGTATTCAACTCTTTTTCAATGATATATTAGCTTTTCTCTGACTGCGTCCAGTACTTTTGGCCATGCTGCGATGCGAGCATACCGAGCCTACAATAATCCAGTCTTTCTGCAATTTTCACGGCAGTCTTGGCTAGTCGGAAGATCTTACACCTTATCCGAAAGCGACGTGTCAGCGGGGAAAATGGCTGGAAAGGATCTTCGTCTGGCTGATACCTGCAACCGCGGTGAGATTGCAACATTGCATGGGTCGACTCACAGTTGACCTTCCCATAGCCTCATTGATCGGTGGGACATTCGTGGTAATCACATCGCTCTAGAATCATGCTCTGGGTTTGATAATGGTGTTACGACACAGACGAGCAATTCATCGGATCCTAAGCTAGGGGGGCTATCTACTGCGTATGTATATCGTATTTAGGTCTCGCCGGCTACTCAAATTCGCCGCTCGAGCATGCAGTTATTTTCTCGTGTGAGTTCCTCAAAGACTGTCCTCTCCTCTCGCTCATTTTCTATGTTAGTCTTTCTGCTCTACTGGCTGAAGCAACCAACGACACAGCATATTCCACGGCTGCTGTTCAATCCGCGGGTTTTCTCGATGTGCATCTCAGCGACACACAACATCTTGTACATGATTCGATTTCTGCAAGAGCTTCCGACGCTTGTGCTCTTGAGCCCTCCACGGATTCCTCCAACGCTGGGTTGACGATTGAGGGACTTTCCGTACTTTCTTCCATCACGAGAAATGCAACTACACAAGGCCGGTATGTTTTATTGTGTCTCCAGGTGTAAACGCCACTCAAGCAGAGTGATTCCCAGATTAAATGATGTTATTAAATCCGTGATTTCTAACACGGCGTTTCAAACCCCGGAGGGAATTATCATCAGAGGAGGCGGGTCTCAATTTCTACCATGGGCGCGCGATTTTCTTATGTAATTGTAATTCAACCTCACACAGATTCTAAATTGGGCGACCATCATCTCGTCCGTGGACTTGCTGCGGCGTATCAAAGGGACCTGATAGTACCTCATCTCCTAAACCATGTACGAGATTATCTCGGAGTCCAGGTACTACTACTTCGTTCATTCACTCTATTTGCTGATGTCTTTTTTCAAGTTCAACGCTGTCAGCGACCTTGCCACGATAAATGGCAGTAATATATACGCAGGCGCATGGACTGGGCCGCCAAGTTCAGAATTTTCGCTGTTCAACCAAACCACCGCGCTCGGGGCACTGATCAGTGCAATTGTCGTAGAAAGTGACTCAACATTTGCCGCCGACTCTTCTCCATCTGGCAGTCCCCCGCCTCCCCCATCTCCCAAACCGTCACGAGGTGCACCAGTCGCCGCCATCGTCGGTGGCACAGTGGGAGGAACTATCCTATTTTCTCTTGCTGCTGCCATCTGGCTTATTGGCCGGCGCCGTTCACGCATCTCCCCCAGCAACGTACAGGGAGCTGCTCAGATACAAACACGCGGTCTTCGGCCCCCTTCCCCGTTTCTCACCACCAGCCCTCTTACCACCAGAACTCCCACAAAGCCCGATCTCCCTTCCATCCAGCATATCATCGGTGCATCCGCCCAGACAAATGTGATAATCAGCCCCACAGACGGATCCGACCCCTCCGCTAATTCTCCAGCTGGATTGCCGACGGTAGATCTGGTCAGATTGCTGAATGCGCGGTTGCAATCGGGACATTGGGATGAAGAGGAATCACCGCCACAGTATGCGGCCACGATGTAGGTGGCTGTATGGGACCGATTTGTCCTCCATCTGGATCTGGACTTTCTTCTGCTTCAAAATGCTGTGGATATTCTGTCTGCTAAATTGTCTTTCTTTTCGCGAAGTCGTTGACCGATTCAATATTGACTGACTTGCGGAGCCTGTACAACATGGTTTCATCTCGTCCCTTCCTTGAATGTAAGCTGAAACTATTAGCCACAGACCAAAAAACGGCTGAGTATATATATAATCGATAGAGCATTTGCCGGAGATCACTACACCATCGAAGGCTTGTGTCCGCTAACATCATCAAGATCAGGTTTTTCCCGTGGGGATTGAACACGCCCGTGTGCTCCATGCTCTTCCGTGCTTCCGTCAACGTCTCGCTGTCAGTGTGAAGTGAATGACCCCGCGCGGAACTGGATAGTTGTCGTCACGCCTGGCCCCGTGCCGATCTGCGACGACGAGTGGATCACGTCGGAGAAGTGCGAGCGTATCCCGCGGCGCGAGTTGAGCGTCCACATGGCGGAGATGGCGTAAAGTTTGGGTGACGTCATGGTGCCGATGAAGAGGAAGAGGAAGCCCAAGTCGACATTGCGCTGCGGGTTGTAATATATTTTGCAGATCAAGGTAAGTGTGGCGCAGAGGGCCGCGGGGGCGGCAGTCTAGGGATATCATTAATTTATGGATGGTGAGCCAAGTTGAGAGAAGAGATTGAATGTGGAAATTTGCGTATGCATGCATACCTGAAAGGTCACTTTCATCAGCCGGTTCAAAATGCTTACCGTCTCGGGCAACGCGTCTTTCGATTGTTTCTGTAACGAATGCCAGATAGTCAGCCACAAGATAGACGGCGGTGCAGCATGCGGGCGCACCAGCAGAAAATAGATAGTGCTTCCGCATAAAAGCACGTCTCCCGCGACAACTGCCGCATTTTGGACTAATACTAAAAATTCAATAGATAACATGAGCATTCCGGGAACAGAATACATGGAATAGCACGATTGCGTACCCCAGATTGAATTTCTGCTGGTCGAGATAGAATCTTCATCATCCTGAATGGTTCCTATATACGAGTAAATCATCTAGTGTATTCTCGTCAGACACTCTGCTGCTTAAGATTTTCGAAAGGCGTACCGTGACAATCGCAGCTATCGCGCACAACACGAACAGTAGAGAAATACATGACACAATGTAGATATTCCTGGATAGCAGCTGCATACGATCAGAGCCGTGAATATGTGTAAGAAAAACGGCAAGTATTTACCCAGAGACGGTGCAGGAAGAATATTTGGATGTAGACTGTGATGAGCGCCATGAGCAGAAATGACATCACGCCGAGCGAGGGCTGCGCAAATATCATCCCCGCCCGGTGAAAATCCGCGAAGTACTCGACATTTTGAAACCATACTAGAGTGCTGTGAAAATTTCAACCTTTAAGCCGCGCACGACTTCGGAAAGGTGAGTAGATGAGGCGTACATTGCATGCGCACTCTTAATGGTCGTTGCAACGCACAGACAGACGACAAACACCTTGTAGGGGAAGTAATCTGTCTTGTACTGCGCCCAGTATTTGGTGAACTGTGCAAAGAGCAGACCCTGAAGGATAAGATCCGCGTGTGTACCGAGATCCTGAACAACGTGCGGCGTATCAGTTGTGAGGAGTAGACACTCTATTCGTTGAGTTCACCCAGCCACCGAGAACGAATGTTACCACTGGAAGTGGTGCCATGGCGGGAGGAAAGTATGGAATGGAAAGTAAGAGTGCGGGACCTTGAGCGCCTCTATTGTGCCTTTCAAAAGAAGGCACACATGTCTCGAAGCGGGTGGCGGAAACGCCGCTAGTGGAGGCTTAAAAAAAGGAGACTTGTGTTGGAATTTAGAGGGCGCCCGCTCGCTGTCATAGATGGCGTCCAACTTGATGTTTCATAGAACGCCGTCGCCACATTCATTTATTCTTTCTGCGTCGCTCGTACCTTTAATCACGCCTTATTCGTACTATAAGTTCTCACGTTTTGCGTATTTAAGCCGTAGATATTAAATGTACCCCCTCCTCGTTGCGAAGGTCTTCTAGTATTATCCCGACTAAAGGACCATGGCTACCTTTATTTCAACAACTTGAGGGCGGGTGCCAGTGAGCTCAGGTCTGAGGTCAACCTGGACGAGACACTGGGATAAGAAGCTGATGAATGACCGTTTTTCAGCGCAGAAATGACCGCACGATCCGTGCAGTCAGCACTGAAGGTATGTAGGTTTCGGAGCGGCTCAACGATCAGTGATGCCGGGCGTCGGAGCTTCGTCGGAGATTGAATCTGGCACGTGTTCGATGACTCAGATGATCCCCAGTCCCAATTGCGAGGCCCACTCACGATCGTAGCCCCTCTCAAGCTTCAGGTTGCCCTTCAGCTGGGTACTAAGCGCTTCGCCGCACATTTGGTATGGAACCATGCGCTTGTGAGACGACTGTGTCTAGGGGTCTCTTATGGAGATCTAGTGCGCACGCCAAGCGCTGTGCCACGGGTGATGGCTACTAACACCCCTTGATGTTTCTGGGCGACATACTCGAGGTTGATCGAGCGCGGATAGGTCGAAGATACTGGAGGTTTCCAGTGATCTGTGTGTTCTGCCTCACTTCAGCATGATGCTGATTCCATGCCGTTCGTTCTGTTGGTTTGCCGCTGTGGCTGTTTGTTTATGGATCCAGGAGGCCTAATCCAGTCGGAAATAGCAGTTCGGAGGACTTTCCCCACCGAGGGAACCGGCCGACTGTTTTCGGATGCGACCTTTATAATATAATGTGATGACGGAGCAATTGGTGTTGGATCTTCCCCATGATTCACTTCCTTTCTCTTCTAGTCACATTCTCTTACCTTTCCGCTGCGCAGGAAGTCTCACCCTCCACATGGCGTGTGCGTTTGATCCCCCGCCGCTCCGCGCATCCGCTGACGACATCTTAGAAACCGAATATCACAGCATCGACGGCAGAGCGTATCAGCCTTGCAGGTGCAGCCTTGGAGAAGGCCGTCGACATGCTCTCTACCACCACTCAATATCGCGGTATCTTGTTTAATCTTGTTAGATATCGAACGCCGCTCAATCACTGCCTCTCTAGCCACAGTCTACTCACAAATGGCGGAATTCGATATTCTTACACAGCGAACCACGTATAGGGACGGCCTGCAAACGTATTTTTCAACTTCAGTGCCAACGTGAGTGAGTCCAACGTCACATTTCTTTCGCAGATTTAATGTAATTAAATCTTGAATAGGGTTAGTCCCATATCTTCGAATTGTTCCTATGCGCTGCAGCACACCGAAACTTTAAACATAGCTGGGCGATAAGCTGTACGTTGGCTATCTTCTATACATGGACATCGCTGAAGGTTCTCAGCTCTATCGGCCGTGCTGCAATCCGGGCATATGCTGCTTATAACAAGGACCCAGTCTTTCTGCAATTCGCCGATGAACAGTGGCGGTTTGCAAAATCCTACACGATTTCACAAGCTGACGTGTCTGCTGGCGCTATTGCTGTCAAGAACATAAAACTGCAAGGTGCATGCGAAGGCAGTAAGTTAATAATATTATTCTGCACCATCCAATTCAGTATTCACGAAATTTAGAGACACTGGCGGGTGGTACATTTGCGGTAAGTCATCACCGCCCGTAGTCCTGCATATTTTTGAATTCGGTTTGTCAAAGATCATCGATCCATCGGACACCGCCGTGTCATCCTACGAGACTGCGTGAGCCCTCAGTTCGCTTTCCACATTCGTCTTTCTTGAGCTGTGGCACAGGTACTTTGTGGGGTAAGCAAATATTACGAGCATGATCAGTTCCTCCCCAATCTGCGTATTAGACTGTCTGCTTTATTGGCCGAAGCAACATCGGACGACGTCTACCTCAAGACTGCTCTTGATTCCGTAGATTTTCTTTACGCCCACCTTATCAGCACCCAAAACATGTTTGAAAATGCAATTTCAGCCGATTCATGTGAAGTGGATCCCCAGCCAAACTCCTTCGGCGCCGGACTCTTCCTTGAGGGCCTTGCCGTTCTGTCCTCCCTCACCCATAATGCTTCTACACAGTCACTGTCAGTTCATTAGTCGCTGAGTAAAATGAGATGTAAACTAACAAGTTGCAACTCCCAGACTCAGCGATTTCATATCCGCCGCAATTTCAAATCCCTCGTGGAACACACCCGACGGTATCATAGCAGAAGGAGGCAGGTGGCTCATGCCTGCTTGATTTTTTTCTTATCTGACCATCCATCGCGCCGTAGCTTCCAAATTGGGCGACACATATATTGTGCGTGGACTTGGCGCTGCATATAATCGCAACGCAACTACGGCCAGCATGCGGAACAATGTGAAAGGTTATCTGGGTGTTCAGGTCCGTCCTTTGACTGCGACTCTAGTTTCTTATCAATACCTTGTACCCAGTTCAACGCCGTTGTCGACCTCGCCAAATCGAGCATAGGCAATACATATGCTGGTTCATGGAAGGGACCTCCAAGTGACACATTTTCACAAGCCAACCAAACCGCCGCGCTCAGCCCGCTGCTTGCTGCGATTCCCCTCGGGGATGACGGCGTGATCTCAACTCCGGCCTCATCCTCTTCTGTATCCTCATCGTCATCCTCATCCGTTGGAATTCCCATCCCATCAGCATCGGGAGGATTGCCGTCTGATGACCTTATCCAACCGCCGCGAAAAGTCCCGATCCCAGCGATTGTCGGCGGCTCCCTCGGCGGGGTCGCGTTGATTGCTTCTGGGATCCTTATTTGGTTCATTTTGCGGCGGCGCGCGCGCGCCCAACAGGTGACTTTCCGTGCCTCGCGGTTTCTCGAAACGCGCCCTACTTCTACGCGCCCTGTCACAAAGCACGACGTGGCATTTGGCTACCCCACCTCCACCGGTACCGCGTCGCATGGTGGCACAACATCCAATGTGCATTCTGGCGTACGAACTGAGAACCTACCATCCTCGGAGGACCTTCCGACAGTAGATCTGGTGCGGCTGCTCAATGCGCGGCTGCAAGGCCAACAGTGGGACCAGGAGGAGTCGCCTCCGCGATATGCGACGTCCCCAGGTGGTACCATATAGAGTTGGGAAACGGGAATGATGTATAACATGCCAATGTGAAACATTTCTCAGCGGCCTTTACTTGTTTGTTATCTAATATCTTGGCTATTTTCCGCTCTATATCATCAAAGTTTTATTGCAGTGAATTAGGGGCTCAGCTGGTGACGTCAGACGGTGGTCATCGCGTTGACATTTTGTCTGTCTGCGTTCTCAGCTGCTCTCAGCTCTGCTTCCCGATTGCTGAAGCTGGTCTCTACGTCCCAACGTCGCTAGCTTCGCTGTTGGCAGGCTGTTTATTTTCTTTGCCATGACCTCACTCCGAGTCGATACCTGCAGTGTACCTGCTCTATCACTGGGTGGTTTTCATCATCCCGCCTGTTACCTCTCACACGCAACATTGTTGCCGGTCGTCGATCCACGCCGTTTTTTTTTTCTTTGGGGGATGGGCTTCATTTCCCGAAGACCTTATCCACATCCTTGCGATTCCCTTCAAGTTCGGGTCCCTTCAACACTTTCATTCGATTGTCTCGACGCGGCTAGTTGCGATCTTCCTTGTAGATCCAGAATTCACGCGCCATCAAAGCCCGTTCCGTACTGTGAGGAGGATGGCAGCCTACATCCCTTGATGCTTCTGGGCGACATACTCGAGGTTGATCCAGTGCAGATAAGTTCGAGGTTTCCAGCGCTCTGTGATGTTCTGCTTCACTTCAGGGTGATGCTGATTACGTGCCACATATACAGTCCTCTTTCTGTGGGTTTTCCGCCGTTCGTGGATCCAGGAGATATGAGTTACCTGCCATCGGTCGGAAATAGCAGCTGATGAATTGGGATGCCACTTTTATAATCTGTTGACGGAGAAGTGGGCGTTCAATCTTCCCCATGATTCGCTTCTTTTCTTTTCTACTCACATTCTCTTACCTTTCCTCAGCACAGGAAGTCTCACCCTCCACATGGCGTGTGCGTTCGATTCTCCTGCATTTGTTGGCGACGTCCTAGAAACCGAATATCACAGCATTGACGGCAGAACGTATCAACCTTGCAGGCGCCGCCTTGGAGAAGGCTGTCCTAACCACCGATGAATATCGTGGTATACTGTGTCCGCTTTATCAAACCACCGCGCTCAGCTCGCTACTTGCCGCGATTACCCTCAAGAATGACGGCGACGTGATTTCCACCTCGTCCTCATCCTCTTCCTCTTCCTCATCCCCGCCTTCTTCCTCATTTCATCCATCGGAATTCCTCCCCCATCGACGGTCGTATCTGCGTCGGTAGTATCACCATCTGATCACCTCCCCAAACCGTCGCGAGAAGTCCGGTTCACAACCATCGCCTACGGCTCCGTCGGCGGCTTCACGCTGATTGCATCTGGCATTCTTATTTGGTTCATCTTACGGCGGCGCGTGCGCGCCGGGCAAGTGACCGTCCGCGCCTCACGGTTCCTCGAAACGTGCCCTACGTCTTCTGCCCATGCACTTCCCGGCACAAAACATGACGCGGCATCTGCCCCCTCCACTAGACTCGTGACCAGTCTGTAAACAAAATACCGAAAAAATGTGGCATATTTTCGGCAATTGTTTTACAGACTGGTTACGAGTCTACCCCTCCACCGCCACAGAATCGCAGCATCCAATGCACATTCTCGGGTAAGTGAAACTAGTCCGCCCTCGGAGGAGTTACCCACAATGGAACTGATGAGGCTTCTGAATGCGCGGCTGCAAAGTCAACAGTGGGACCAGGAGGAGTCGCCTCCGTGATATGCTATGTCCCAGGGATGTCATATAGAATTGAGAATGGTGTATAGTAATACATATCAGGATAAAGCCCCATGCAGAGCATGGCCTCGAAATATGCTGTACGTGGCGAAAAAATGTACGGAGAGTTCTCTGCCTTCGGACAAAACGAGAGAACACCAGCTAACTCGGGTGGTTAAAACGAGATTACATAAAGATAAACATAGAACCTACAGTCGGAAGTCAAAGTCTGTCGAAGGTGGGGTCCTCGGGCTCGACAAAATGATCCACACGAGATTTTGCCTTCCAAAAGAGGCCGGGAAAATTTGCACCGAATGCGCTACCGATGCAGGTATTTTCGAAGGCGTGATCCAACTCGGTCTTGAGCTGGTAAAGCTTATCATCGGGCAGCGCACATGGCACAGCCGTCACGGATTGACTGCGTACGGCGGCCAACCAGGCCTTGTCCCACTGGCGGAGACACGTGGTGCTGTGATTCGGCTTTTGGCATGTGTGTCTGTCCGGAAATATTGGCGCTTTCTGGATGAATTTCGCCCAGAAGTGCTCTAGCGACCAGGCGCCAGACAGGATACGAAGTCTGTGCGACGGCTTTAGGAATGCTTGATTTTGGAAGGGGGAGGTGTCATCGGAGGATAGAGAAGCTTCTCGCGAGGCCACTGCGGCGTATTGGAGTTCCCTCAAATATATAGAGCAGGTATAACCCAGACCTCGGAGCCGGTATTTGTCTGCAGCGTCCAAGACATCCGACAGCTGTTCGAATGGAGGAGGGTCGAGTAATATTTGATTGGTCCAACCCCACTGAACGTTGGTGCGTATGGCGTCTTTGTAATTGCGACCGTCCTGATCTTCCACATCCGCGCAAAGATCCGCAAGATCGAAGAGTGAGAGGTAGACTGCCAAGTCAAGGATGGGGTTGCGGTCAGTTAAATCCACAATGACTCGCAACGCCGCGAGAGAGAGGGGGGCGATGTTATACTTGTGTGAAAAAATGGCGCAGCCAATGAATTGCGGTAGATTGTCTACCTGGGTCGAGATAGTCTGAAACTCAAGAGGCCTGCGATTAAGTATGATTAATTTTACTGTGCAGAGGGAGGCAGCACACGTACTCTGCGTATGCTATCGCTAAGAAAGAGCGAAAATTGTCAGGAGAGTCCCCAGAGAGGACAATGGGATTTCTGGAGGTGACTCCTTCCATCGCTTCCTCCTCTGAAGGTACGAGAAACATGTCTTTGAATACAGTCGCTCCGCCGCGAGTCAAGTGGTAGCGATGTATCTGAGGAATATTCTTAGCAAGCGCAGTGTTGGGGAAACAACTTCCGTACCTTGAATAGATAGTTGTCAACACGAATAAAACAGTCCCCGTCTTCCATGTAAAAGCGGGTGTCTAGAGTGGCGAGATCGTCGGTGGACCCGTATTCTATCCTCGGACGGCGAGGAGATCGCGATGCATCTGAGGAATTTTCGGTGGAGAGAGGTCGTTTGAGACTGGGAGGATGCTCAGAACTCATTGCAGGAGAAAGACTGAGGGTTCGGGACCGCGTGGGTGAGCGGTGTAACACGCGTCCTGATCTTTGGGTAATCCGAAGATCGCTTGGCCTCAGTGACGAGGGTTCGAACCAAGCAGTAACCGTTTTTAGGGCGTTTTTAGTGGGTAGTGACTTCGGTCGAGTCCCACACTGTTCGGCATTTGCCATTCGTGCGTTAATGCATTTTCGACCCGTGGAGCTATATTATTCGGCAAGGTTTCTATCCCTTAAGCCAACAATTATAACGGGCGGAAGGGACCGACCTGTGTCGGCTCGGATGATCCGAGAGGCCTCATAAGGGCTTTTCCTGATGCTTGGAATCGTAGTATTCCAAACGTTCCACATAAAAAAAAGACTGAGGGTTCGTCACAAGTGATCACGATTGTCACACTAGAGCAACTCCGACCGGCTAAAGCCGACTTTGACACAGCGGATGCACGGGCCAGGATCGGCTGTCTGATTAACCGCGGCCCGGTTTCTCCCACCTTCCCTTCTTCGCCTTCTGCCATCGACACTCGTTTCTGCGATTCTGACACCGCGGTAAGTCTGGCTATGCATCATAACCACTCGTCCGAGTCCGTGATAGTCACCACGATGTCACTAGATGGCGTGCAGAACGAACTCGCAGAGCCTGAGGCCTCGAATAGGGCACGTCTTTCACAAGAACCCGAGGAGCGCCAGCCCAGCGCTGAAACGGACCTCGTTTCTTCCCTCCATCCCATTTTGACTCTTGCCCCCGAACTCACGGCCGAAATATTTATGTATTGCGTCGAATATGACAGTGCACCTGTCTCAAATGAGGCCCCATTATCAGTTTCGCATGTCTGTCGACTGTGGAGAGACATTTCTCTCTCCTGTCCAAGTTTGTGGACCAGTCTTACCTATCTGGGGCCTCCTTTCGACGGGACGCCATTGTCTGGACAAAAATCGGCGGAGGTCATTTCCACGTGGTTCGGGCGCAGCAGCTTTCTCCTTTGTAGAAGTGGGAGAGATAGGATCTGCCGATATGAACAGGGTCCTCCACAGTCATCCATATCGCCTTCGTTCGTTACAACCTGGCACTGACGGTCATTTCTTTCGTCATCTGACGGGAATTGCGGTCTTTCACTGCGTTCAGCGGCCCCGTCTGCACAGCCTGGTGGACACGTGCAGACCTGTGCAGATCAGGATCTGCAGTCCACAGAACTGATGTCCACACCCTGCAGATCAGCTGCAGATCCTGGTCTGCACAGGTCTGCACGTGTCTACCAGGCTGTGCAGACGGGGCCGCTGAACGCAGTGTTTCCTCTCCTCGAAATCCTCATTTTTTTACCCTTTCTCCAATGAATGGCACCACGTCGATCCGACGACTTCGATCTCCTTTTTCAGAACGGCTCATCAGCTTCGGCATCTTGTTTTAATCCGCATACCACAGTCGACCTTGGGGCTGTCTTTACGAACTTGAGCCTCTTCTGCGTCGAAGATGTGGCTGTTACCGAGTGCCTAGATATACGGCGGGCCGCCCCACTGCTGCCCGAATTCGTTTACACCGCAGTAAAAGATGACGAGCCTGTCCCACCATCACAATCTCATTCGAGTCTCACTTCCCTCGAATTTCAGTATACACCGAGGATCCAATTCTACATTCACTCATGCTACCTGCCCTACAACTCCATTGATATTGACATTGACGGAATGACGGACACCCCGATCCCGCTTCCATTTTATCTTCCATAGCCTCATCCTTGCGGACATTCACCTTTGACTCCGCATTCCGGGTCGTCTCAATCCAATGGCTGTGGATCACCACGTACCTGACCTCGCTTGAGGTCAATATGCAGAAGCGTGACAGATCTTCTGATCTGGGATTTATGGTCTTGGCAGGGAGACTTCTCGCGGGCGTTGAGCCGCCGTAACGAGGGATTTTCTCCCCAAACTGGAGGAGTTGATATATTCGGAATACGACGGCCCCCTTCGACGAGCGCCTGGAGAAGGCTCTCGACTCGAGATCCAATCGACATGCCTCGCCGGACTCCGGACCGTCGACCCTGCAATCTTTCGTGCTCAGGTGGCGTAAGACTCCAAGCCTTGAAGGTTCACGGGATGGAAATCGCCATTCGAGTGCATAAAAGCCCGATCGGAATCGGAAACGAAGAACTTGATATCTGAGGTATGTTCACTTGGTCTTCGCACCCTCCCATTGTAAATATTTATCATGTGGTGTTCAAGCCCGTGTTCGCAAGCCGCCGCAAAGGCCGCGCAGGCTAGCTCTCCGTCAGTTGCATCCTATATGACTCCCCACTCCATTCATTTCGCACCTCTCGGCCGTTCCTCCAGTTCTACACCTCCCCTTTCCTCCTGCAAAGTTCTGGGAAATAAATTCACCGTTTCCTTTTGCCACCCACGACTTTTGTGCGCAGTACCTATGTAAATAATAGTATGAGTACAGTGTGTAAAGTAGACTTGTGAGTACATCATTTACGACGTACTTGAAACTAAACATCCTCCATGACTTTCATTTCGAGGTTCGACCTTTCTGTCAGATGCAGCTCGTGAGGATGACCACCAAAGGTTTTCGCCAATGGAACTCGAACGAGAATGATCATCGGCACGATGTTCTGCACCGAATGGTTGAGCATGTAGAGCTCTGTGAAAAAATGATCCGTGTACCACAAGTTGTCCGAGGACACCCCACCATATGGCCTCAAATGGCTGCAATGGCGATTGAGTTGAGCATAGCACGCGCGGAGCTGGGAGAAAGCGTGTTACCGTGAATGGATAGACAGAAATAGCGATGGTATATATGAGGCCGCTGGCAACATATAAAAAACTTGATTCCAGACTGGAGAACAAATTCGGCATGACATCGCGACGGAGTCTTGGAGAAACTGACATAATTTGAACTGTGGTTTTATATCTCTGTTGCAGCGGATTGCGTAGGAGAAGGGAGGCCTCCCGGCCTTTGAAGAAGATTCTTCCGGCTAATGCCCGATTAGTAACGTCTCAATTTATTAAAAAATCTCCTTTCAATACCAGTTAAGGCGAAGAGTACGGTGTTTGTCACGAGGGCCAGGATGAACGGGAGGGGGTCTTGGAACGCTTTGTTGACAGCGTGGATGTAGCCGACCGCTGCGGGAAACCGTCAGAATACTTCACAATGGGAAAGGGCGGCAATGCGCACCTGTTGTTACAACTATAAGGATCGCGGGAATGGCCAGAACGATGAGTCTTCCGGATCCGTAGGACGTCCACATCAGCGAGCAACGATACAACTGCTTAAAAGCATCAGCTTTCGGTGGGGAAACTGCAGGATTTTACCGAACAAATAGGCAATCTGCGATGAAACTGGTTGTGCATATGCAATGAACGTCCTGAGACGAGAGCAAGTGGTTGATGAATGACGTACTTGTTTGTCGTGAGGGCCAATTCGCGAATATAGAATACCGATGTGAATTTTCTATTCAGCGCGAGTAAACGCCCCACGCTGCCACTTCGCAAGGCAATCTCCAACATATGGACGGAGACCGCAGCCATTATCACGTCCAAGATTACTTGGATAACAGCAAAGACGGCCAGGACTACGGCGGTTCCAAAGAGTATCCAGTACCCCTCAGTCCGACGTTGTACGAGAAAGAAAAGTGCCAGGGAAAACAAGACTATGAATACGCCTACAAACGGGGCAATCATCAGCATATGAGGCGATGCGAGTACAAGCCGAGTACCATGGGTGAACAACGCAGCCTTCATGATTAAACCGAATTAGTGTGAATTAAATCGCATTCGACAACTCCGGAATTCTCACCTCTGCTGCCAGCTCCGTCTGCTTTGTGAGTTTCAAGAAGAGCTCAATCTCGCCGACGGCCTGCATCAGAAATTGGGAAGGAGGTTTGGTGCTGAAGCCCTTATAAGTATCTGATACCTCACTGAATCAGAAGATATGAGTCTGTTCAGATCTGTAGGCAAGAATTATTCACTGAATTGTTTGGACCAGTAGGCGAACTCTGTCGACTTGGATTGACATTCAACAGATCAGCTGAGACATGTTGGCAGTGCTTGTTGAGCGAGAACAACCACGTACACCGAGGTTCACCGGCGTCGACCCAAGCTGGGAATACGGCCCTTCGGAATGCAGGAATATTTGGAGGCCTCGTCCGCTACGGACATCGTTTAAGGACAGCTACTTTCGACTTCCAGGTCATTCGTGTTAATACTGTCGCAAATTTACGCGCCTTGACATCACGCTAGAGAGTAGAGCTTGGGCGAATATCACGATGCTGTCATTGTGTACACGCTGTTCCCAGCTTTTATTTTAGCTCTGAAACTCGATCTAGGCAACTGTTTAAATTATATATTATTTTGGG
This sequence comes from Mycena rebaudengoi, assembly GCA_029282285.1. Classification (NCBI taxonomy): domain Eukaryota; kingdom Fungi; phylum Basidiomycota; class Agaricomycetes; order Agaricales; family Mycenaceae; genus Mycena; species Mycena rebaudengoi. The sequence goes on from JARJCX010000018.1 coordinate 389,643, forward strand.
CTCATCAACGCAATCATATCAACATCTAAAAATGAGCGCCGCTGTAATAATCTAGAAGGTGATGGCTTGGTTGGATCGTTCTCCATCGAAATCGGTCAGAAAAATCATTACTTGAACCCTGTATCCCCACTACGAATATCTGAAATCCAACATCCAGTTCAAAAGGTCAACGGCAGGCGTGATCCGAATACGGTCTTTGCCGAGCTGTGACGGATCCGTGACCGTCCATTCGACCACCACTGGCATGCAACAGTTCTCCGCCTTCTGGCTGGTTCTGCCTCAAAACTATCGAGGCGCTCGGCTCCCACACCTCGCTGCACCTTCGGCCTGACGCCCTTGATCTTCCTCACTGAATGACAATTCCCAGAGCCATCCACGACACTTGCAGTTTCTGCCAGTCTGCCAGTGGCAGATACTGCTAGTGGAGAATTGCATCATGACTCGCCATTCATTGGCTGGGGCTACCACTTGGTCCACCTGAGCGCACCTCCTTCATGACTCATCGCTCGTGCCGATTCTCTTGCGTCGTTATCCCGCACCACCAGATTTTCTGGCCATTCCTTTTGACAAAAATCAGTTGGTTCCCCTCGTCGCCTCTGGATATTCAGCACACTGGGAATCTTTCCACTTTCGCCGCAGCTTTCCCATCCCTATTTTGATCTGGCTTTGAAGCTATTCGGTGAAATATCCTCGCCCTTCTGCACGAAGTTGGGTACGCTCTATTAATGCAATATTTCCGTCAGAAGTAAATTTCATCTGCTGCCGATTTTACACGTTTCTTCTTCCCCCGCGCTTTTTGTCCTTCTCTCAACTCCTTTCATCGCAGGTTACGCACCATACTCGGTATACAGCCGAGGGCGGATCCCGACTCCCCCTCCTTCTAATTTTATCCGGACCAGTTGCCTCATTTGTAACCGAACGGGGGTCAACGGCTTTTGCGAGCGGAAACCAACAGCTTCTCGCGGCGTCGCAGTTCGCAAGGACGAAACCGCAACATAATATCTGATCTCTTCTCGGTGCGCCTTCTCTACCTCCGCTCCCTTAAGTTCTAAGTGAATGCAGATAACTAGCGTGATTGTTGCACTGGACGACGCGTCGAGGGAGGTGGCGGCTCATAGAAGATTGTCGCACACAGCATAATGCAGGGAATGATGGATCATTACCATCACAACTTCTCCCGTGCGCACAGATATAGCTTCATCAATTGGTGAAGCCCCTCACCTCTCCTACGCTCACCCGCTTCCCTCTGCGAGTCTCCAGTTCAAATAGTCCTCTCCACTGAACTCGTATCCTGGGACGATTCCGCCTCCTGCAACTCCACTTCGGAACCTACGGAGGTGGCGTCTTCCCAAAATATCCGTGATTAATTGACGCCTATGCTGGGATTATGTACTTCTCGCAGAGCCATCTTCTTTCCTATATGCGAGGTGTCTGGCTGATCCCTGTGATTCCCTCCTGCTCTCCACCACCTTCTTGCCCTTCGCAGCGCAGCTGGCCATAGCGGCTCAACTCATGTCGCCAAACTGGAGGGTGTGTTCTCAGCAAATTCAGCGTTCTTGATTGAACAGTAACATCTCAGATGAGAGAGGTCCCTCGTCTGAGACGATACTGTTTGAACAGAAACCTAGCCCAAAGTGTTTGAACTGGGCTTGTACAGTATAATAAGCACAGGCACGAGATGAACATTGTTTAGATGGTCTCGGTGTTTGAACAGTTAGATAACAGCTGCTGAACACTGTTCATACAGAGGGTTCGCTGTCTTGGTGTTTCTGTAACTTACATAGACATCTTTATTGCTTCTCGTGTGCACGATGAACCCGTTCAAACACTTTTGACCAGCGTTTAAACAGTGTTCAAGTGTCTCGGTGTTTAAACACTTTTTCGAGGCTAAAGACGTGACTAAAGATATGTGCGTAGGCAGGGGAAGGTTCAAACGGTAGCAGCGTTTGAACAATTGTTTGAACTTCCGTAAGACCTCAAGGACTCGCTCACTCGATCAGTCATCATGAATTTATAACAATTTCCGATATATATTGAATACAAAAAAAATTCCTTGACCGAGTCGTGACTTTCAGAGCTGTCCGAAATAACTACCCATCCTCTCATTCCCTTCACCTTTTAGAACTGGTTCAAGTGCGCCGTTCGAACGGCGTTCAAATACTGTTCAAACACCGTTCACAGAAACTGTCCAGGCATGGAGCAGAAGTTCTTAAATTTACGAGGGCACCGATGTGATTGGTGTTTGAACACTGTTTAAACGTCGGTGTTCGAAAACAGTTCAAACCTTCACTAAAACTGTTTAGCCATGCACTGCGTTCAAAGCCTAGCTAGCCGCACTGCTCGCCGAGCCTAGCCGAACTATTTCGAGACGCTGCGAGGCGTGACGACGTGACTGGATGGGTAACTAGCCGGGCCTCGCCGGAGCTAGACGGCGATTTTTTGCGCCTCGCCAGGCCTACCGGCGTCTAGACATCGCTTCGGCTACCTGGCGGTTGAACGCAGTGATGGAACAAAAGCTTTCAGTCCACGAGGATGCCGACAGTGGCATTAGTGTGTGAACACTGTTTGAACATCGGAGACTAGCGGTGCATCCGGACGCAATCGGCCCAGTGAAACTGTTCGAACGCCGATGTTGGAACAGGGTTTGAACGGCCACCTGCATGATTTGTGAGTCAAGCGTCTATTATTTTACTTGGGCTAATGAATGCCACTGTAGCGTGAGTCAAACTGTTCCTATATTAAGTTCCTGAAATAAAGTAGCGAAATAGGTCCATGTTGGATTGTAAGTAGTCATGGAGAGTTAATGGCACACGCCTAATTCATCTGTCCTAGGTTCTACGGGCGAGCAGCTGCTCGGGTGTATTCCGCGTACCACACACAGGCATTTCTCGACTATGCAATCCAATCGTGGTAAATTCCAATAATCCACCAGTTTGTTTTGCTTACCTTACCCATCCCGAAGGTGGTTTGGCCGCCGAAACACCCTGTCTCAAGAAACAATTTCCTCTCGCAAAAGCTTGCCAAGGATGTAATTCTCGGGTCTGATCAAATTATAGTTACCATGGCTGGCGGCACATTCTATGTCGGTAGCTTGGATTTTCTCCAAGTCGCCAGCTAACCGTCTGAAGAGCGATCCACCAATTACAAATCCCACTATTGTCGGGCTTTCGACTGGGTTAGTCGATTCCGCTTCATCCATCATGTATTTGCTCAAACCAATACAACTTTCTTCGTGTGAGTCTTGTCCCGCGGTCCAGAGCTCTATTTCTTCGTGTAAACGTTTGCGGCGGTCTATCTACTCCTCTGGCCAAGGCAACATCCGCCCAGATGTACCTTGATGCTACGCGCGAATCGGCCGATTTTATTCACGCCTACCTCTATAGTATCGGCAGTGTAATTCAAGATTCAATTTCGGCTGCCCAAGGAGATTGTAGGACATCCCCCAACGTAATTATGCCCTATAACTCCGGTTTGACGATTGAAGGACTCTCGATCCTTGCGTCAATCACAAAAAACGCATCGACACTGGCGCTGTGAGTCTTCTACGGCTTATTTCTCTATTAATTAGTTCTAAAGTATCAACAGACTGACCGATATTATCACGACTACCGCAACGCCAAATTCCGCCTGGCAGCAAAATGACGGAATCCTGCTCAACGCTGGAGGTAAACCAAAACTTCAGATGTTTCGAAATCAGGTTGTTGAGCCAGTTTCTAGCGGACTTGGTTATAGGCCTCGGTTTTGCGTATGCGCGGAACGTATCAGATCCAGAATTGCGGGACTATATAAAAGTATATATTGCGGTTCAGGTAATGCTCCTGCACGCGAGTTTTTTTTTTTCAAAAATAACATCTGCCCCAGTTCAATGCCGTTGTTGATTTGTCGACAACGAGCAGAACCAACGTTTATGCTGTAGGACCTCCCAGCTCCCAGTTCAACGGAGGGGCCCAAACCGCAGCCCTTCGTGTTCTTTTGAGCGCGATACCCCTACAGAATGACTCCCGCTCTTCCCGGTTCCGAACGTGTTACCGTCCCCATCCAACTCATTTTTACCACTTACACCATCGGAGAAATCCTCCAAGACCGGACTGATCGACGCTGGTATGCTTGGTGGACTTACGCTAATACCGAGTCTCATTATTTCGCTTTGCATGTTCCACCGACGCTGGTTGAGGCAAGGAGCATTACACAATGACCTCAGCGCAGGAGCTCATAAGCCCTTTCACGGAGATGTCCACTTTCCCCCGGGATTCTAAATCTGGTACAACGAGAGTCGAGCAAGAGTATACACAAGACGCCTCGTTCGATACTGATCTTATGGCGAGATTGATCGCACTGCTTCACGAGCTGCAACCTCGCCAGTGGTCAGATGGGCAGGCACCGCCAAACTACACCCGAAATCCTGCTGACACACAACTCCCTGAGGAGGGTGAAAGGCATGCCTTGCTAAGAGATATGCCTTGATAGCAACACTTGTCTGCATGGGGTGGGGATAATTTATAAATTAAAAAGACACTTTGAACGTTTAGATGCACCGCAATGTCACTAAATCATCACCCCGATCTGCGCCGTACCTTAGTACCTACCTCGCCTCTCCGACAATCGGAGAGGTCATTTATCTAGTTCCCACGTGTCGTGCCGAACTGCGCCGAAATTATTCTTGTTCCGGACGCCAATGGGCCCGGGACACCTTGACACCTGCCAACACGTTCCCTTGTGAGCAGACTTCTATCTCTGATTGTCGACAACCGCCACCATCCAATTGTCAATCACCGGATACAGTTCAGGGTTCGCCAACATGACCACGACTTTTCCAGGATACATAAATACGGTACAGCCTTCGTGGTTGGAGAAGTCAGCTTTAGCGCCATGATCGCCTTCCTGCTTGCCCCCATCTTCTGGCTCATTCCGGGGCAGCTCGGTGTAGACGCTCAGCTCGTCTCACCGACTTGGAGGGTCAGTTCATAGTGTTCCTATCGTATCCAATTGACTGTCTTCCAGAAACCCAATATCACAACTTCGACTGCCGACCGCATCCGCGTTGTCAGTGCTGCCTTGGAACAGTCCTTAAATCATGTTGGCGCGGATGGGCAATTCACCGACAGTGCAGGTGAGGCATTCTTCACCAAATTGCTGATTTATTTTCATGTCTGCGCTCTCAGACGGCGGGTCTGGCCGCGCTGGTCAATTTTACACCCAAATGGCCGACTTTGATATTTCTACTGGCCAGAGCAAATACGAGGATACCGTACAAAAGTACCTTGCGTTTACTCAGACGACCGGAGCTAATTTCTCGGATGAAAAGTAAGTCGCTGAGTGAGTTTTTGTGGTCGGATTTGTTGTATTGAACTGCAATCTACAGTGTGAGTCTATCTCTAATGCAGCAGAAGTGTTGAGTCGAACAACAGATTATGTAAACAGCTTTTCTTTGCACTGTACGCTCCAGATGTTGGTCACAGCACATGCATAACACAGGGCTGTAGATATTACGGGCGGGCAGCAGCCAGGGCTTATTCGGCATACGGCACACAGATATTTCTGGATTATGCGATCCAATCGTGGTGGTGAGAGACAATCGCATAGCGACATGCTCATTCACAGTTGGTTTATTTGACTGATCTATGGTAGGTTTGGGCGCCGCTTTACCCTTACCCAGGACAATATCGACTCGGGCAAAACAAATGTGAAGAACTATACCCTCACCAAAATTTGCGACGGCGGTGAGTAACCAGTACACATTTGTCCAACATTTCTCATTCGACTCAAATACTAGTAACCATGGCCGGCGGCACATTTTATGTAGGGTATGCAAATTGCTTTAGAATAAAATTGACGAATCGAATGGAAGAGCAATGACACGACTGAGCCGGGTATAGATGCTTCTCCCACTGCGTACGTGACATTTTTCATTAAGAGTCTTTGATAGTAATTCGGGCCATTCAACCAGCAATTTCCTCATGTGCGTAGTTGTGGCCGTGTAATCCCAGCTGTCAGTTTAACCGCCAGTACTAGCCTGTCTGCTCTTTTGGCTGAGGCGACATCAGACCCAATGTACTTTCAGGCAGCGTCCGATGCGGCGGATTTTATTCGTGCCCATCTTTACACCGGTTCTCACCTCATTCAAAACACAATTTCGGTACGCCAAAACGATTCTTGTGAGGTGGACACGTATACAGATCCCGATTTTTCCGGTCTCGTAATCGAAGGCCTCTCAATACTTTTTTCTATCACAAAGAAGGCATCGATACAACTACTGTTGGTTCTACCCGGCTGTTGCTTTTATTCTGGTCTGACACCGAAATAGGCTCAATGATCTTATAACCGTCATTCCGCATACTACTTGGCAACAACTCAACGGAATCCTCATCAATGATCAGGACTTCTTCCCGGGGGACTTAGTCAAGGGCTTGGCGGTCGCATATGCACGCAATGCAACAAACCCAGAATTACGGGACTGGATAAAGGCTTATATTGCGGTTCAGGTGGGGCGCATATATTCGACGCAGTTGCAGTACTGAATATTTTAATCAGTTTAATGCTCTCGTTGACCTTGCAACCAACGGAACCAACATTTATGCGAGGGCGTGGGAGGGACCTCCCAGTCTTACGTTCGATGGCGGGGCCCAATCTGACGCCATTCAGGTGCTGCTGAGCGCGATATCATTCGAGGACGACTCCCAACCTTCTTCCTCGACGACTGGGCCTCCATCTCCGACAGGCGCAGTTCTTCCACCCCCGTCCTCCCCTTCCGTCTCGGGGAAATCATCCATGACTGGCCCAATTGTTGGGGGTGTTATTGGAGGCATAGCTCTCCTATTGTGCATTGCCATCGCATTTTGGATGGTGCGACGACGGCAGCTCCGGAGAACCGACAGTTCGGGAACCCCTTCCACGAGGACAGTGGAACCCATGGCCATGGTCTTTACCCCTTACACCGAACGCCCATTTGTTGGTCCTCTGTCTATTCTGGCGCCTCAGAGAGCGAAGCCCTACGATGACAACTTCAGTCTATCACCAACTTCTGGGAGCGTTGGGGATCAGTTGGACGATGCAGCTCTCGGTGGACAGGCAGAATATGCCTGGAACACTCAACAATGGCGCCGAACTTCGGAAGCTCAATCCGTCATTCCCACCGCGCAGTTGATTGCACTGCTGCATGAGCGGTTGCGAAACGAGGCGAACCAAGACCAACCGCCAGACTATCCTCCATCCAGGCAGTGACATCATACCGGACTTTTGACCTCATAATGACGATTTCCGTCGATGTAATGTTTTGAGGTGCTTCGGCAAGACGCAATCTTTCTTTCCATGTATTATTATGTCTTGTATTACATCCAACTGTCTGGATTTCAGCGAGGGAGATCTGATATTCTTTTAAATAAGGGCCGAGGTATATAACAGCTTGTAACATTTCATACAGGTGTACAGTGTTCGTCGACAATTGGATAAAATATAGGCAATCTGACGGCGAGTGGAGAGCCGGAATAGGATCGTTGCCCTAAAAATTTCGCTCGCTATATAAGGTGAGTAAGGCTGTAAGACGCCGGTGCGACGATCGAGGGCCGTGCGTGATCGCAGTGATAGTTGGATTTCTGAACCAGCCGCTACGTTGAATAAACATACAGATGCAACACTATTGGATGAAAGAAAATTGAGAAAGGTAGAAAAAATGCGTTGCTCAGCACACATTCATTTGCAGTTGCCTTTGCTGCTCACGGAGCAAGACTGCTTCGTATCTGAATTTTTATGTGCACAATACTTCCAAACCTGAACCGAGCGCCCCCCAAAAAGACGAACGGTTTTAAATTCCGCCGAATATCTACCCGGTAGGGGTCCATTTGAGACTCACCGCTGCAGTTTCGGTGGTTCCCAGCGCAACCCTTATCATTCTGCAGTCGAAAACACTCAATAGTAAGCGAGAATCATGTGCAATTTTCTCTACATGAATATTAGGGGCAGTCAGAGTAGCCTTGAAAGGCGATTCTGACGGCTGGTTCTGAGGACAGTTCTGAAACCGGTTCTTGATTTATTTAGCGTGGGAGAACCGTCGTAAATCAGAACCGGGTTCTGGGTGCAGAACTATCTCTGAAGCTAGTTCTGCAACGGTTCTGGTTCTGGTTCCGGTTCTCTGCGCTCAGTTCCCCTTAATCATTTCTTTTAAATATCATTAAATACTAAAAATATCCTATAAGATATTTCCCATCCGCTAGGGAGTCGTGAGGCGAGGTCAAAACCAAGGCCTATGGCTCGGGATTAGCCAGGTATTAGACGGGCCATAGGATGCTTGTGTAGTAATTAAATAGCGTGGTTTAAATTTAATTTCAGCACGCCTTTTGGTAGGGCTGAACTGTGAACAGTTTTTCAGTGCGCTGACTTCCATTTTGTGTAGGCGTAGCGATAGGATGATGGTAGGTGCACGGTGTACAACTGGCAGAAGATACGAGCCATAAATGACTAATTTATTGAGACATGAGAACCGGCCACAGAACTGCTTTTCAAAATGGGCGGTCAAGATTGGAGGCCGGTTCTGGCCGGTTCTGATGCAAATCAATTGTCAGAACCGGTTTCAGAACCGGCCGTCAGAACCGGCCTCAGAACTGCTTTTCCAGCCTACTCTGACTGCCCCTATTAAACAGTTCATTGAGGGCTGGACTGATCATGACTGAACGTTGACTTATGTTGGGAACTCTTTCAAATTATGTGCGCTGTGAAGTGGTATAAGTATTTTTTAACCTGTTTACTTCACCTAAAAGGAACAGCCATTAAAAAGAGCTGGCCAGTCTACGGCTACTACATGTTTGTCTTATGTAAACTCCTGTGGACACGTGGCACGCGAGTATAATATAACCCCATGCAGCGAGTTCCCTTGATTGTGCCATTTTGGGTGTTTTCGCGTTTTCGACGGCTTCACAATACCGAGGCCAAAAAATGCCTGCCCCCCAAAAAAATCTTACCCCCCCTCTCAGCACCGCCCGGCAACTTGCCGGCAACGAGCTATGGATAACCTCTCACTAAATCCCTTAGGTCTTCCTCAGGTACATCCTCATTGATAAAACCCGGAGAATACCGGGGCCCGATCATTGCCCCTCAAGGAACGATCAGCGGCTTGATCACATCTCTCAAGTCAATGCCGACGCCCTGAGCCCGACGCTACTGCCTCTACATCCACCGATAGTCAGCAACCCGTTACGGCTCTTGCCTGGGAGTTCTACAATGTGCTTACGCGGGGCACACAGCGCCGTCCAGTGTCTCACAGCAGAGTGAATACGGCATCTCGCGGTGCTATCCCACCCGCCAACACGGCTGGAGCTTTGACTGGCATCCCTTATGCCATTCCCTGCCTTCCCAATCCTGAACCACCGCTCCCGTGTCTCCTCCGCTTTATCCGCTCTCCCTTCTCTGCCAAACAATCGAGGACCTGCTGGCCCAAATTCAAGCCCATTTGAGGCGCCAGTAAACATGCAGGGATGGTGAAATTTAGCTGTTCTCAACTATTTTCAGGCGAAGAACTTCAATGGATCCTATTGTGCGTCGGCATTGTAACTTATTGACAGACCGTCATGTTTCCGCGTACGGTTGACTATACGGGTCCTTTCTCCTGTTTATATGTCCTCTACCTAATGTTTCCAAAGGTAATGCGAGGCTTCTATCTCTGATGGTCAACCACCGCCATCTTTTTTAACAATCCAACCGTCGATTGGCGGATACAGTTTCATGGTTACCACTTCTCCAGAATACACCAAAATGCTACGCACGTCGGTTCGCTTTACATTTTCTATTCTTTGCGTGCTCTCTCCTTCCTCCCCACAGCACATGCCGTTTGACCCGTTCTATCCACGTCAGCATTCTCTTTTCCCAGGAGTTAGATAACCCAAGGAAGTAAGAAGGTGCTTCCTTACTCGATCGGTGTTTCCATTCCCCGCAAGTGCATACTTCAGACGCCTGTCATGCACCCTCGACAGCCTTCTGGCACCCCATCACTCCGAGTCTCACGTTTTGCAATCGGTGCAGTTTCAACATCAATCAGTCGTTGCTTTGCCTAGCGACGCTCCCAGAATTCCATCTATGATGTGAATGCTGATATATCTCTCAACGGAGTATGCTCTTTGAAATCTAGGGCATACTATTGCTGTGCTGAGAGCATGTATTTCAAGAACGATGATGCTCAATATCACAATTAATGTGCTAATTCTTGCTGATCCGCCCTGCCCTCTTCCTCGTCTCAGCAGATCTTTCCCAAGTGGCATAGCAATATCCATGTTACGTGTTAATCTGCAATAGAAGATCGCCCCCATCGGAGCAGATATAGCTTGGAGTCGTGGCTGGAAGAGTCAGCTTGTCGCCATGATATCTTTCCTGCTTGCCCTCATCTTCTGGCTCGTTCCGGCGCAGCTCGGTGTAGACGCTCAAGTCGTCTCCCCGACTTGGAGGGTCATTTCATCGCATATCTGTCGGCTCCCCTATTCACTCCATTTCAGAAACACAATATCTCAACTTCGGCTGCCGACCGCATCCGCATTGTCGGCGCTGCTTTGGAACAGTCACTAAACCACATCGGCCCCGATGGGCAGTTCACCGACAGCGAAGGTGTGGCATTCTTCGCCAACTGGCTGATTTCTCCTCTTACCTACTCTCTCAGACGGTGGTTGGGGCCAAGCTGGTCCTTTTTATAGCCAAATGGTCGAGTTTGATATTGCAACTGGTCAGAAGAAATATGAGGACGCCGTGCAAAATAATCTTGCACTTACTCAAAAGACCAGAGTGAATTTCTCGGATGAAACGTAAGTGGATTTTTACCGTCGGATCTGGTGTTTTAACTGCTCTCCAGTGTCAGTCTGCCTCTAGCGGAACAGAAGTACTGAATTTAACAACAAGTTAAACAGGTATCCCGTGCAATGTACGTTCCGGCTGCCGGTAATAGCGCACTTGTGACACAGCGGTCTTAGATATTACGGGCGGGCGGCAGCCAGGGCTTATTCGGCATACGGCACACAGATATTTCTGGATTATGCGATCCAATCGTGGTGGTGAGAGACAAGTCGGAAGGCAACGTGCTCATTCTCAGTTGGTTTATTTGACTGATCTATAGGTTTGGGCGCCGCTTTACCCTCACTCAAGACAGTGTCAACTCGGGCAAAACCAACGTCAAGAATTATGCCCTCACCAAAATTTGCGACGGCGGTGGGTAACGACTACAAATTTGTCGAACATGTTCTCACTCAACTCCAACACTAGTAACCATGGCCGGCGGCACATTTTGGGTAAGATCTGCAAAAATTGCTTTAGAATGAAATTGCCGACTTGAAGGGCAGAGCAATGACACGACTGACCCAGGCTTATCTGCGTTGCCGACTGGGTACGTCCTATTCACTGCCATTTTGTGATAATAATTTATGCCCGTTTATCCAGCAATTTCCTTATGTGAGTGATTGTGCCTTGAGTGATCTCAGCTGCCTGATTAATCGCCAATACTAGCCTATCTGCTCTTTTGGCTGAGGCGACATCAAACCCAATGTACCTTCAAGCGGCTTCCGACGCGGCGGATTTTATGCGCGCCCATCTTTACACCAGTTCTCATCTCGTTCAAGATACAATCTCTGTGCGCCAAAACGATTCTTGTGAGGTGGACACATATACAGATCCCGGATATTCGGGTCTTTTAATCGAAGGCCTTTCAATTATTTTTTCTATCACCAAGAAGGCATCGATACAACTACTGTTGGTTATACCAGTTTGGAGGCTCTACTGTGCTGACAAAGAAATAGACTCAATGATCTTATAACTGCCATTCCGCATACCACTTGGCAACAAGTGCATGGAATCCTCGAAAATGATGGTTTTTACGCTGGGGACTTGGTCAAGGGCTTGAAGGTTGCATATGAACGCAATGTAACTAGCCCGCAGCTACGAGACTGGTTGAGGGCTTATATTGGGGTTCAGGTGGGGCGCATATATCTGACGCAGTTGCAGTTCTGAACATCTGAACCAGTTTAATGCTGTCATTGACCTTGCAACCAACGGAACCAACATATATGCATACAAGTGGGAGGGCCCGCCCAGTTCTACATTCGATGGCGGGGCTCAAACTGACGCCATTCACGTGCTGCTGAGTGCGATATCCTTCGAGGCCGACTCCCTGCCTACTTCGTCAACAAATGGGTCTCCGTCTTCCACCGGCGCAATTTCTCCGCCTTCTTCCACTTCTGTCTCGCTCAGATCATCCATGACTGGCCCCATTGTTGGAGGGGTGATTGGAGGCATAGCTCTCCTATCTTGCTTTGTCTTCGTATTCTGGATGGTCCGACGACGGCAGCTCCGGAGAACCGACAGTTCGGGAGCCCCTTCCACGACGACAGTGGCACCCATGGTCTCTACCCCTTACGCCGAACGCCCATCTGTTGGGCCTCCGTCTATTCTGGCGCCTCAGAGAGCGAAGCCCAGCAATGACAGCTTTACCACATCACCAACTTCTGGAAGCGTTGGCGATAAGTCGGACGATGCAGCACCCGGTAAAGAGGCAGAGTACCCCTGGAACACTCATCCATGGCGCCCAACTTCGGAAGCTCAGTCCGTAGACATTCCAGCCTCGCAGTTGATTGCACTACTGCACGAGCGGTTGAGAAATGAGGGGAACCAAGGCCAATTGCCAGACTATCCTCCATTCAAGCATTGACACCATATCGGCCTTTCGACCTCGTAATGGTCAATGTAGTATTTTACTATGCTTTGGCAGCACGCAGTCTTTCCATGTATTATTGTGTATTTGTACTACTTTCCAATTAAGTTAAATTGTCGCAGGGTTCACAAACGAGGAAGCACCGACTTTGTCGGCAGAACCTTGCTTGTGCTACTTTAATGCAAATATTTAGAATAATCTATCACTGTGCTGGGGGCCAGCCTGATATCAGATGCTTTTTTTTTTTTTTGGCAGCTGCTGACTTGTACTTTGTACTTTTGATTTCTCAATAAGAAGATAGTCCCTCTTTTCCCTTGAAGAAGTGAGTCTCGCTAATGGGCAAATCAATTTTCCGTGTTGAGAGAGCAGAAAAAAATGCACCACACAAGACAGTCACTACAAAAATGTGCGGCGCTGGAGGTGTTGTACCAACAGGCTGAGTTTAATTCCTCAGTTTGATCAGTGCCAAAATAGGCTTTGATTCTCCTTTCAGCTTTACTCTCCGGAAATATCAGAAGGCAACTGAAAGTGTTCTAGGAACTTCTAGAGGGGTAGATATAACATTAAGTTCGAGAAGTGCAATCATTAAATTCAGTGCTAACTTGATGAATTTAAGTTTGCTGAAGCTGAAAAATGGTGGGAACTTGTGGGACAGTCCAAACACTGAGCTGAACAAGATATTCTGATAACCCACTTATATTCCGAGGTTCATCAAATATTGTCCCACTGAGTGGGTGTGTCTGGAAAGTTCAAATATGCAGGACCCTTGCTTTTTTTCCCCAAAGAAAACGATAAATCTAAGCTTCGAGGTGAAAGGTGTAGAATTTCTGCCGTGGAGCATTGATAGTCGAGTGGCTGGAGGTCCTGGTCAACTTTGACGTTGGTGCTGCTGAGTTGCTACGACATACAGGCAATTTTGTTTACGTGTATTATTGCGGAACATTACGGAAAGCTTAATGCAGATCAAGTCGGGTGCTATGAAAAGTAGTGCAATTATGACCTTGGAGAGACCTTGTCAAGCAAGGTAATAGATTAGTGAGCCCCTCCCATTGGCTCATGATCCTGCACAGTTTCCCATGAATGCAGTCTTGAACGCGAATCTAATAGGCAGATCCCGCAGCATTAATGTGTCTTCAGACTATAAACATTGTCACCTGGACGGATATGGGCCCTTCTGCAGGTTGTCATTAAGCAGAGTGAACAGTACGTGGCCATTTTCCTCGGTGATCTATTATACAAAAGACAGTGGATCATGTGATCTTTGTCTCTGAGACAGATGCTAAGACAAACATGAGACAAACATCTGACAACACTCTGTCTTGACTTGCGCTGCCTGCCGTACTGCTTATGGATGATGGGTTCTTTGCTATGGGATTGAAGCTGCTTCTACTTTGTCATCTACTGACTCTGCTCAATCCCTACAGGTGCGGACTGAGGGTGAAGGGCTGCTTTTTCTGTTCTTGAATCTGTTAATTGCTCAACCTTGGTTCAAGCCTACAAGGGAGGGCTGGTGGTTTGAAAGAGCTTCAAAGTGACTGTGTGCTCAGGTTCACTGCTTTCATGTTCCAATTGCATGCCTCTGGATACGGACTGATTCAATAATACCTGGCTACTCACATTATTTGGCCAGCCTTATGAGTGCGGACTGGAACATGCCACGGAGCGGGCTGATTTTTTATTCTTTCTACTTTATATTCTCTCATTCAAAGCTAAGGGTGGCCTGCTACTATGCCTTAATTTCGTATTTCTGGGCCCCATTAAAGCCCTAAATGTGCGGGCTGAAACTGCTTCTCAATACTGACTGATTTAATATCTTTTCTAGACATCACAAGGAGAGATATCGGGATAAAATGTTGCCGTTTCAACATCTTACCAATTTCTACTGTCAGAATCAGAGATCTTGAAACAGTAGTTATTTTTTTAAAGACCTACCGGTGCTGGCAAATAAGACTCCTGTTCCCTTGGTCTTCTATGACGATGAAGGACCATTAATCAGTCGGTGCTCCCGGAACTGACATGGGAGCCACGAGGAGCCAACCAAAGGTTGGCGACGAGTGGTGATAGAATGTGCTCTGTCCTCCTCAAAGTTTTTGACAGATAAATGTACTCGGCTACCTAACTTACTTGGAATGCACTCAAAATGAGCCTATCAGACTTTGAGAGCAGCTGTAACTTGGATCTGTGAATGTTGAAACCTGACACGGGAGCCACGATGAGCCAACCAAGGGTTGGTGATGAGTGGTGCACCCAATGAAGGGACACCATTGGGCAGGTTCCTGCTATATTTGATTTTTTTTCTACTTCTGATGCAATTCATCGTAGCGGAGCACGAGTCCCTGCTAGTTCATTTACAATTGCCCGAGGTTGTAGGTTACGAATCCTGATATCTTTTAGGATTCATTCTTGTCAGCTCCTCACCTGCCAAAATCTCATCAAAATTCACTGTTTTTTTTATTGAGGCTAGAACTCCGACATCATGCACTGCTTTTCGTTCCCAGGTTCGGCCGTCTTTTCAATTTTTCAATTGTATGCACGCAACCTGAGGGAAAAGTGTTGGGGAGGCCGAAATCCAGATCCAAGGGCATCACGACCAATCCATGTCCGCTGAGAATACATAGACTTCATGTTGAACATCTTCAAAACCGGGCTCATGTACCATGTCTGTGGCTCTGGGGTAAAAACACCTTTTTTCAAGTTGCGAAAAAGAGGGGAAAAAAAGGAAAAGGAAGGAGATTTAGATATATACCTGGATCGTATAAAATTGAGCCCCAAAGTCGCCATTCTACCGCAAAAAGCAGGCAGAAATCTTGATTGGACTGTCGAAGCCGTTGTTCCGTTGATGATCAAGACTTCCTAGTAGTGCTGTCTGATAATGTAATATCCAATAATATGGATACGATACGGCCTGAGGACCGACTTCATAATATTAATACGGACCAATATAATATGATATCCCAGCCCCATATCATCATATTATCCGCTTATTATTCTCAAATCTGCCCCATGGCACTGAGGCGTTATTGTATCAAATTCGTGAGCAAAACATATGGCTTGTCAGTATACCACATCTGGATGGTACACATAAACTGTCAATCACTTTCTCTTCTGCTTCTTCCTTGATCCACGCTGGCAGCAATGGCCAGAACTGTCACCCAACTTGTCGATGACATCAAGGCAGCAATAGACTCAATTCCCACAGGACTCTCTGCAAGGTACTATCCCCCTACAAATTGATGGAGACAAGGCTCTCGGCGTTGGCTGACGAATACAAGGACGATGAGCCCCAAATTGCCCGAGCTCTCCGAGCGGGATCTGAAAAGACCTGAATATATGTTGGGATGGCCTCGATAAGCGATTATCCCCTTCTTGGGGCCGGTCTGTTTTTATTCTATATTTTGCACCATCTATTGCTCACTTCAATTTCTAGTTCTCTATCCCGCTGCTCACTTGGCCTTCTTCGAAACTCCCGATTGGGATCCCACCATCGTGATTCGCGCTCGTCGACTCCTTGCGCAGATGGTAAAGGAATATTCTGCTATATCTAGCACCTCGACACCAACACCGACGACTACAACAAACCTGGAGACGGTATTTTTGCGATGACAATGCAGGGGCACCCAGAACGGAAGAAATGGGCATCATTTGCAGGGAAAGATGAGGTTAAGATGTATATTGGAGGTATTTCTCCGGTCGACGACGGCTTCAATGACCTATTTGGATGGTGGAAGGTAAAAATAATTATCTTCTAAGCCTAGCTTCGCTCATTCTGATTTCAGCAAAATCAAGGTACGCTACCTGCAGTTGCACTCATTTAAAGAGATATTCAGCAATTCCTGGGGTCAGTACTGCCGTCGAATATCTGTTTTCAAGTATGAAACACACATTGACCAATGACCGAACATCAATGACACCCGAGAACTCCTCAATGTGCATTGTAACAAAGGAGCAGTTCAAATATGGTCTCGGGGATGGCATTAACTACACCAACTTGATAAATATTCATGAACATTAATATACAGATAATATATTAAATAAATATTAAATATGGCTTAATATAATACGCAGATAATGGGTGACTGGGTGACTTCCCGTAAGATAAATATATTCCTACAGATTATTTTGAGGCCGTTTTCGGACATCCCGAGACAGCTGTCAGGACCCCATCGGCCTTGGATCTCGCTGAATAAAAGTTCACCCTCCAATAGAATAAGAATCTGGCTGGAGGGTAGCTACCCCCCCCACGACATATAAACGGTGCTGGAATAACGCTTTCGGTCACTTCCTCCGCCTTTGCTCCGTGCCGCCGCCTAAATGGGGCGCCCGTCCGTTGCCATCAAGTCCCGGTCATCAACTTGTATATTCCTCTTGCTACCAGATGTTCTCTAGGACGTGGTCTATACAACTTTAACTCTAACCCTGTCCAGGCATGCGCTGCCTCTCCCGAGCAATGTGACGTCGCGGCCATAAGGCACGAACACCGCCGTGACGTCTGCGCCCGTCCTCACCAAACCACGTCGAACTAGAAGCGGCTAGAAGCCTAGCACGAACATGCCCATCAGTGCGAACTGCGCGAGGCCGGAGGTGACGCCCCACATGGCGACGAGCGCAGTCGGATTTCTGGTGTGTGATGCTATTCCCCATCCTGAGGCTTTTGTACATGCCCGACGACCCTGCGCTTGACAGCGTCTGTGTCTGCCCAGGCGGGTAGTACGATGACGGCGACAGCGGCGCGTCACTCGACTGCTGCTGGCTCGAGCCGTGTAGTGCTGCTGTTGGTATGCCTGCTGGTCCGCGTAATGCTGCGGGGATACGGCTGCTCCCCATAGTGCTGCTGGTGCGGATACGCGCCCGCCGCGCCAACGCCGGCCATGAATGGTGTGACGACGCCCCCGCCCATGCTCGTCCCCGCAAGCCGCCCGACCACCCCGTCGTTCTCGTCCTCTGCCCCATTCGCGCTCTGCCGCCGCATCCCCGGCCCGCCCGTCTGGGTCATCGGTGTCAGTCCCGTGCCCCTGGAAACCCCTGCTAATGAATGTGGTAGTACCAGCTCATCCAGGTGCTGACCCGCAAGCCCCATGACGCCGCGAGACGGCGGACACATCTCAACCACACCTGCGGCTCGTCGAGGAGCAGCGTGCGCGCACGGGGGGAAGATCGTCCGGCTCCGCAAGGGTGCGAGCCGGTGCGCCTCCCGGCCTAGCGCGCCAACTGCGTCATGTCGCCGCGTTGGCGACTGCGCTCGCGACTTCACGCCAACGCAACGCCCGCCTGCGGTACTTTTGTAAGTATGTAACGCGTGGAAATGAATGCAACCCACTTTTGTATGAAATCTCATTCTAGTGAGGAGAGGGTACACGTCGCGGTCCATTCTGGTGCGATGTGTCGAAGATCTTGTCGAGACGCGCTGTTTGCATGTTGTTTGCGGCAGACAGATATTCAAAATAATCCCATAAACGTTCTTACGGGAAACCAATAAACCTAGATTTTTCAGTATACCTGACAGGTCCCATCATTGGCACCCCTCCGATCGTTGTGTGGATTAAATTTATCTTACGGGAAGTCACCCACTTTCCATAACGATAAAATATTCCACTGCAATATCTGAGTTTACTTGAGAGTGCCAGTGATTGCATCAATCTGGCTAGTCATGGCTTTCTTATGGGAAACACAACAAAAGACATTTTATTTATTCCATCCACATTCCGTTCTTGTTCCGTTTGGTGCTCATTTGTTTGTGCTGATCAGTTGTTTGGAGCACGTGGCCGTGCCAAATAACGCGTCCCTTCTCCTCGCCACCGCGCCATATTATGGATCTCGACACGTTGATGCTGCTTCAACCCGAGGAGGATACGGAACAGGGTGTGATGGATGATGCAGAGAGGCTCACAGGGACTGCAACAGCTCTCATTGCACTCGGGGCAGCCGCAGTAGAGGCACAAACGAAGTAGGCTGTACCTTTGTCGCGTGCAGCTCATTAAGAATCCCGCGGAACAGTCCCTTGGCAAGTTCTCTATGCGAGCCAGAGTGATTGCGCCTACATCGTACATTCGCGCCTGAATGGCGGGGAAGTGTCAAAGTTAAGGTGATTCAAAGGTAACCCAAGTAACTCTCCCATGCGACAATTGTGACATGAAACCCAATTGGGGAGGATTGCCGGAGCGTCAACCCGATTTGTTATATTCAAGCACAAGTTGAGTTATTAAAATCTGTTCGGGGGGGTCGGTACCCCCTGGACAGATTTCTACAGATTCAAAAAGATTCACAATAAATTGTGTACGTTAAAAGTGATGGGGTCCTGACAGCTGCCCCGGCATCGCGGCGGAAATTGCTCAAATACTCCTCAAGAATTTTTTATCATTATGGAAAGTCACCCAATAGATACAGATACAATATGGCTCAGAGGCCAGTGATATGATATTATTATAATATGATATGCGAAAAATCGTATTAATATTGGACAGCACTACTTTCAAGACCTGTCTCTATCAGAGTTAACGCCCTATCGTCAGCCAATGGGTTCAAGATATTATGATCATTTCACGCGCTGCCACATCATCACGACTCGGCGCAACGCGACGCTTCGACATTGAAACATTCCGAAGTTCTTTCTAAATAAGTGGTGACTCAGTAGCAGAGTAATAAACTGAAGAAAGTATCTAGATATTCTAGCCCCGTTGTGCCCAATGGGCAATAATTGTTGTCTCCGAGATTCACGCTCTCTCACTTTGCTCTCACCCTTTGCCATCGGAGGATGGCCACAGGTACACAAGTTCTTCCCACCCCTGCCGTTGGACTCGAGGCGTCGAAGGCACAAATTTTCACGCGCTGCCTTGTGAATTTCAAGAAGAGCTCAAGCTTGTCGACGGCCTGCATCAAAAATTGGTAGGGGGAGATTTGGAGCTGAAGCCCTTATAAGTATCCTATACCTTTCTGAATCAGAAGATATGGTTCGTGTTCAGACCTGTAGGCAAGAATGATTCACTGATTTGCTTGGGCCAGTAAACGGTCGGTAATTTTTTACAGACTGGTCACGAGTCAATATGACATTCGGTAGATCAGTTAAGACATGTTGGCAGTGCTTGTTGATCGAGAACAACCACGTACGCCGAGGAGTACGAGAAGCACTCAGACATGCGCAAGTGGTGGGTAGGGAAACAAGTAAGGCCTGCAATAAGAAACGGCGGTACAAAGACGGTGGGTAAGGAAATAAGGAAGAAAGCACGGGGTAAGGCGGCGGGTAAGACTCATGGCCATAGTAAGGACATCAGACAGCGGACAAGGGGCGAGGCCCGCAGTAAGAGAGTAAAAGAAAGGCAGGAAGAGGAGAGTAAAGCCACGAAAGCAGGGAGAGCCTTGGGCGAGCACGGGCGGCCGGCAGGAAATAAATAAATATATACGGAAGAACGATAACATCGTGTAGGAAGAGAAGAAGCAAGAAAGAGGTGTGCATTAGGAACGGGTATCCGCACAACCGTTGTCTTAAGAAAGAAAGAAAGCGCCCCGGAGGAATATAAGGGAGGGAGATGAAAGGTGGGGAGGAATAAATAGGCGCGGGCCGACTGCACATGAGTGGATGTCAACCGCATGTTAATCATCGTTCGGGAATTTAACGCCTCCTCGGTGGGTAAGGTGAGCCCTCCGACGGTGTGTAAGGTAAGAACCTCGGCGGCGGTAAGGTAAGCGCGCCTTGGCGGCGTGTAAGGTGAGAGCCCCGGAGCCCGTAAAAATAGGAGCCCCGAAGGGCGTAAAAGCAATTGCCATGGAGGGTGTAAAGGAGTAACTGCACCGTCGGCGTGTAAGAGAGACACTTCGACAAACACTGAGCAAGAAAGATAAGCGCCTCAGCGGCGTGTAAGAAAGATGCCTCGACGACGTGCAAGTTGTAAGGCGGAAAATGTGTAGGGGGAAGACAGGTAAATGGAAGTAAGTTTGTCACGTCGGAGTGTGCCGGCGACGGGAAGAAAAGCAGGAATGGTCGCACAAAGATGCAGCCGTGGTGTGGTAAGAGAAAGAGGCCATGCAAAATGCCGAGGGTGTTCGTGATACCGAACGGGCGGTATGTAGTGGAGATGGTACGCAAGGCGTAGGCTGCTTAATAACAGCAGGACCCGATGGGCTGCAATGTGGTATGCTCGATAGCGGCGCGTGACCGCGACGCGCAGATAGATGGTAACAGCTCATGCGCAGGTTGAAAAAAGGGAAAAAAGGAGAGAAAGAAAGAACGACGACGGCGTGCAAAGTGCGCCCAGGCGACGGTCCTCGAATGACGCAACCGACGATGGGTGCACCAAAGCGTCACCCCGAAGGCGAGGTGAGCGATGCAGGTAGCAGCCACGATGCGGCGCGGTGTCAATGTAGGACCCGGAGGCCCGCATAGTAAAATGCGCGAATTGAGGGTGTGGTGCAATGCGTCCGACGTCTCGTGAGGTAAGGGAACCCAGAGACCTGCGTAAGGAGTGCGTGGTATGCGCGGGCAGAGAGCGTGACGCAAGAAGCCCAGCGACTCATAAGATAAGGGGCCCGGGGGCCTGCGTAGTGAAGTGCGCAAATGGGGAGCGCGGCGCAAGGCGCCCGACGTCTCGTGAGGTAAGGGAACACGGAGGCCCGCGTAAGGAGTGCGTGGGATACGCAAGGCGCCCACCGACTCGTAATGTAAGTGGCCCGGAGGCCGCGTAGTAAGTGCGCAGATAGGGAGCGCGGCGCAAGGCGCCCGACGTCTCGTAAAATAAGGCAGCCCGGAGGCCCGCGTAAGGAGTGCGTGGGATGCGCAAGTAAGGAGCGTGACGCAAGGCGCCGAGCGACTCGTGATGCAAGAAGCCCGGAGGCCCGTAAAGGATGTCGCGTGGAGTGCGCGCGTAAAGAGCGTGGACGCAAGGCGCCCAACGGCTCCTAAGGTAAGGAGAGGCCGGGGACCGCACTCGTCAGGCGGATGAGCAGGGGTACGAGCCTGCGTGCGGGGAGACGAAACAGAAACGACAAAAGAAAGGTCTCAACGGGCGGGAGCGGCGCAGGGAACAACATCAACATCAGAACGAACTACAGCGCATAAACCACGGCCGGAGTTGGCATGTAGCGACCAACGGGTGCGTCGGAACATACCGCATGGCAGCGCAATGTAGCAGCGCCTACCTGACGGTGGCGTGCACGGGTCGACGCACTCCCACGAGAGCGAGAGGCTCGTGATGCAGACAAGGAAGGAGATAATGGAAAGGGATAAAAAAGGAAAGGGAGAAGAAAGGAGAATGGAAGCGCACCCTTGAGCAATAGCGAAAAGCCCCGGTGGTAGATGAGCCAGGAGTCGCCCGCAGCACTGCACTTCGCGCAGTTAGACGTCATGACGTCTCGAGCACGAGTCGTGCATTAGGGGCAAACAAAAGTGCGTATACGCGCACGAAAGAGACGCGGAAACCGTACAGAGGATAGACAGCAGGTTGGTGGTGAATTTCCTCGTCTCTAATGGCGCATGGGAGCAAGCGCGTGGACGTGTAAGCCAGGGCGTGTACGCCAGAGCGTGTAAGCCAAACGGTATGCCAGAGCGATAAAGCCTGAGGATAGGGATCGGCTTTGAACGGAGGGTTCCTGTGTTTGGGAGGCCGGGTCTACTACTAGAAACACGCATACTGAGGAAAGCAAAGATCGTAGGCGCGCGGTCGCGGTCGACTTTGATGTCTCGTTTTTCTTCGTATTGAGGGCTTATTTTGGTGTGAGGTATGCGAAAAGAGGCGATTCGCGGTGGTGGTACTAGTAGCGATCGAGCAAGAAGTGACAAGTGTCACACTCGCATAGGGCTGCCGCCCGTTGCCGTGACGGCAACGGCCGTCGATTTACGGCCCGTGGAGTGGTCGAAAAATATCCTGACGGGACGGGACGGTCAACGGCACGGCCGTACCGGGTGTTGAACGGCACACGGGTTGGTTGAAATTTAATTTTGTGCGTATCAATGTAGGATTGACTCATGTACAAGCTATATATATATTTGGATGTTCCACCGCTTCAATATTCAAAATACGTCGCATTCTACAGTGAGAAAGCTGTTTCTTTGCTTACCGAAGTAAATTTAAACTCCGCCATCACTCGCGGCAAATGCCGTGAAGCAACCTATAAACCTCAAAATATGACATTTGGCGGAGAATAATAGCTATTCCGAGCTAAGCTTAGTATTTTGAGGTCTATCACAAGGAAATATACCCCCGTATCAGCATTTCAGAGTGTGGGAAAACTGCAGCCGTTAGACGGCCGTCACGGCCGTGTTTCAACGGGCCGTTGGAGTAGATGAAAAATGCCTGACGGAACGGGCACGGCACCCCGTCGACGGGTACCGTGGAACCGTGGCAACGGGCACGGGCGGCAGCCCTACACTCGCAACACACTCGCATCACACCTATCGCCGATTCCCTCTACGCTTAGCTCATCCTCTGACAAGCCCAATCCGCTCGTGCCTCGCGTCGGGCTTGTCTCGGAGTAGTAGCTGTTATAGATTTTATTTTGGGATCTGGTGCTCATCAACGTAACTACACCGTCATTTGGCCGACACATGTCCACCAGCTGCACCCGACATGCATACTACATGTTGGTTGAGAATGGCCACCAGGTATTGATCAGGTAGACACCACGTTCGGTCGCCTATGGCCCCAGACTGTGGCCAGCTCGATGTGGCTGCCAGCTGGACGATGAATCTGGAAGCGGCTACACGGTCAGCCAGAAAAAAAAATTGACAAAATATACCCCGGGATGCACGTATTATCATTCAATGAGATGCATTCATGTCTACTAGATACATAGATAGATGCATATACCAAGCCGAAATGAAGCGTCTCCGTGTCAAGTACGGAATATAGAAGTACGAGTATCTGGCAAATGTACCGGTCAATGTGTGGTATAAGGCCAAAAAAAAATGACGGACTTAGCTATGGTGGGAGCCGATGGGACCAAATCTGGATTTGTTGCGGCGGCAGGGAACAGAATGACAGTCAACAAAAATCAGTCGCTCAGCGGTGAGAAAAAGTCCGTTAACGAGCAGTAGGTGGAAGCAATAAAGAACAAAAACAGACTAGCATCGTACATACTTGAGTCAAGATCTTCAAGCTTCAAACATAGAGTAGTGGGTCTCCTTTGAGATTCTTCACATTGATGGCAGCGACGAGAAAAGCTTGGTAGGTCGTCGTTCCCTTCTCTTTTGATGAGTATGACTTGTTCTTGTCGAGTTTGACTCTAGTGCTTGATGGCCTGGGGAGATTGGCAGACACGGAAACGAGGGCGAAATGTATGCGAGAGAAAACATCAGAATGCAGATGGAACCAGGAGCGGAGAGAGACGCCCGGGTGGAAAAGGCGGGGTCTTCTAGTGATTCGAGACCGGGCATAGTTACAGCAGGCTGAGGAAAGAAGGACATACGACGCGAGATGGAAAAATGTGGGGTCTTGTCAAGATTCGAGACCTGAGGTGAGTGGTGGCGGAGGAAAGAAAGAGAGAGAGACAAAGGCGACATCAACATGCACAGCCCATTCACGTGCTGATGGCGGAGTTTCAAACACTTCGCAACACTTTCAAGTTGTGTAGCTTGGAATAACTTGGAAAATCCTGCCGCAACGACAAGAATAACTAAGTAGTCCTTTGACAAGATTCGGTTCTTATGAGTTCTAAATATTTTGTTAATATTGTCGACAGCCTGAAGGACAGCTTGTTCAAAAAGATGGCCAACACATTGCACGATGGGTGGAGGTAAGCTGTGAAATAACCTGTAACTTACAGCTGGCGACCACAAGGTTACCACCTGGAACCAGGTCTTCCCAAACATGTCCACAACATGTCCATCCCAGGTGCAAGTAACGTGTCGGCACTTTGGCGGTGTCAACAAATGAGCGCCGTCGTAATAATCTAAAAGGCGATGGCAAGCGATGGCTTGGTTGGACCATCTAACTAGTACTTGAACCCTGTGTCGCTACAAAGAATATGGGCTTCTGAAATCCAACATTTCAAATTGATCCGAACACGGTCATTGCCGAATTGCGATCTGTGACCAATCTGTGACCGGTAGCTATCCAGCACGCCAGCATCTTACAGCTACTCATGCAGCGCGCGCAACAATTCTCCGCTTTCAGCTGACCCAAAACCTATCGAGCCGCTCGGCGCCCACACACCTCGCTGCCAACTCGCTGCGCCTTCAGCTTGACACCCTTGATCTTCCTCACTGAATCACAACTCCCTTGAGTCCCTTCTCCCGGGGTCGTCCATTCACCGATGCTGGTAGTGGAACTGCGTCATGGCTTGTCACTCATGGGCTAGTCTTAGCTTGTGAGGGCTACCACTCGGGATCCGTCTTAGAGCACCTCCTTCATGACTCATCCTTCGACCGATTCTCTCGCGTCGTTATGCCGCAGTGGCCGCACCCGATTTTTCGGCCATTCCCTTTGACCACAATCAATAAGATCCCTCATCGACTCTGAATATTCAGCAGACTTTCACCGCTGGGAATCTTTGCACTTTCGCCGCAGTTTTCCCATTCCTGTTAGCTATCATCCAGTGGAATGTCCTCGCCCTTCTTCACGAGGTTGGGTACGCTCTATTAATGGAATATTTCCGTCAAAAACAAATTTCATCTGCTGTCGATTTTACCCTCGCCTTTTGTCCTTCTCTCAACTCTGATAATCACAGGTTACGCACCATACTCGTTATATAGCCGAGGGCGGATCTCGACTCCCCCTCTTTGTAATTTTATCCGGGCCCGCCACCTCATTTATGACGCAGTCTTCTCAACTGAAGCGCGTGCTAGTCACGGGTCCCTGTTCAGCTTCCTCGTGGAGAGCTGTTGAATTGGACTCCGTGCGATTGAACGGCGGTGAACGCGTTTTGTGAGTGGGAACCCATAGTTTTTCGCGGCTCGCGGCTTACCAGGACGAAACCGCAACCATAATATCCGATCTCTTCTCGGTGCGGCTTCTCTACCTCCCCTCTATCAAGTTCTGGTGAATTGCATATCACTAGCGTGATTGTTGTCCTGGACGACGCGTCTACGGAGGTGGCGGCTCATAGAAGATTGTCGCACACCGCATAATGCAGGGAATGATGAATCATTACCATCACAACTTCTCCCGTGCGCACAGATATAGCTTCATCAATTGGTGTAGCCCTTCACCTCTCCTATGCTCACCTGCTCCCCTCTGCGGGTCTCCAGCTCAAATCGTCGTCTCCACTAAACTTGCGTCCTGGAACGATTCCGCCTCCTGCAACTTCAAGCTTCGGAACCTACGGAGGTGGCGTCTTCCCAAAATATCTGTGAGTAATTAGCGCCTATGGTGGATTTATGTACTTCTCGCACAGCCATCTTCTTTCTTATATGCGAGGTGTCTGACTGATCCCTGTGATCCCCTCATGCTCTCCACCATCTTCTTGCCCTTCGCAGCGCAGCTGGTCATAGCGGCTCAACTCGTGTCGCCAAACTGGAGGGTGTGTTCTGGCCTCTGTGTATCCGCGGGCTCTCGTTCAATCTTGGCTTCAGAAACCGAACATCACCGCATCACCTGCCGACCGTATTAGCATCGTGGGTGCCGCATTAGAGCAGGCGACAAATCATATCAGCCTTGAAGGACAGTTCAATGGTACGCGACGCCCCCCACTCTGATAATATTTGAGTTGATTGGTCATGTGTGGTCACTTAGGTGAACCCTACGATGTCGCGGGAATACTGTACTCGCAGTTGGCGAAGTTTGATCTTGCTACCGGTCAACGCAAATACGAAGACACTCTCCTGAAATACTTCCCGCTGGCAGAGGGAACCCGCACCAATTTCTCGGATGATTTGTGAGTCAAGCGTCTATTATTCTATTTGGGTTAATAAGTGTCGCTGTAGCGTCAGTCAATCTCTTCTCAAATAAAATTCCTGAAAATAAAGCAGCGAAATAGCTCCATATTGGATTGTAAGTAGCCATGGAGAGTTAATGGCACGCACGTAATTCATCTGTCCTAGATCCTACGGACGTGCAGCTGCTCGGGCGTATTCCGTGTACCACACGCAGGCATTTCTCGACTATGCAATTCAATCGTGGTAAATTACAATAAACCCACAGTTTGTTTCGCTTCCCTTACTCATCCCGAAGGTCGTTTGGCCGTCGAAACACCCTGTCTCAAGAAAATATCTCAGCAGGGAAAACAGATATGAAACAATTCCCTCTCGCAAAAGTTTGCCACGGACGTAAGTGCGGACCGCAGTCCAGATACCGCCTATATTCTCAGGTCCGATCAAATTATAGTTACCATGGCTGGCGGCACATTCTACGTCGGTACCGTGGGTTTTCTCCAAGTCGCCAATTAACCGTCTGAAGAGCAGGTCACCAATTCCACAAATCCCAGTATTGTCGGGCTTTCGACTGGGTTAGTTTAGTCCGCTTCATCCATCATGTATTTGCTCAAACCAATACAACTAGGAATTTCTTCGTGAGTCTTGTCCCGCAGTCCAGAGCTCTTTTTCCTCGTGTAACTGTTTCTGATAGTCTCTCTGCTCTTCTGGCCGAGGCAACATCCGACCAGATGTACCTTGAATGCTGCGCGCGAATTGGCCGATTTTATTCACGCCCACCTCTATAATATCGGCAATGTAATTCAAGATTCAATTTCGGCTGGAGATTGTAGCACAACTCCCAACGTAATTATGCCCTATAACTCCGGTCTGACGATTGAAGGACTCTCTATCCTTGCGTCAATCACGAAAAACGCATCGACATTGGGGCTGTGAGTTTTCGACGGCTTATTTCTCTATTAATTAGTTCTAAAGCATCAACAGACTGACCGATATTATCACGACTGCCGCAACGCAAAATTCCGCATGGCAGCAAAATGACGGAATCCTGCTCAACGCTGGTGGTAAACCAAAACTTCAGATGTTTCTGAATCTGGTTTTGATACAGTTTCCAGCGGACTTGGTTAAAGACCTCGGCGTTGCGTATGCGCGGAACGTAACAGATCCAGAATTGCGGGACTATATAAAGGCATATATTGCGGTTCAGGTAATGCTTGTGCACGCGAGTTTTCTTCAACAATAACATCTGCCCCAGTTCAATGCCATTGTTGATTTGTCGACAACGAGCGGAACCAATGTTTATGCTGTCTCCTGGACAGGACCCCCCAGCTCCCAGTTCAACGGAGGGGCCCAAACCGCAGCCCTTCGTGTTCTTTTGAGCGCGATACCGCTACAGAATGACTCCCTCCCCACTCTTTCCGGTTCTGACGTGTTACCGTCCCCATCCAACTCCTTTCTACCACTCCCACCATCGGGGAAATCATCGAAGACCGGACTGATCGTCGCTAGTGTGCTTGGTGGACTCACGCTAGTAGCGAGTGTCATTCTTTCGCTTTGGATGTTCCGCCGACGTCGGCTAAGGCAGGCGTCTCCAGTGACCTCAGCGCAGGAACTCATAAGCCCTTTCACGGAGATGTCCACTTTCCCCCGGGATTCTAAATCTGGTACAACGAGAGTCGAGCAAGAGTATACACAAGACGCCTCGCCCGACACTCAGTCCGTTGATCCTATGGCGAGATTGATTGCACTGCTTCACGAGCTGCAACCCCGCCAGTGGTCAGATGGGCAGGCACCGCCAAACTACACTCGAAATCTTGCTGACCCACAACTCCCTGAGGAGGGTGAAAGGCATGCGTTGCTAAGAGATATGCCTTGATAGCAACACCTGTCTGCACGAGGTGGGATAATCTATGGATTAAACAGACACTTTGAACGTTTAGATACACCGCAATGCCACTAAATCATCATCCCGATTTGCGCCCTACCTTAGTACCTACCTCGCCTCTCCGACATGACCGGTAGGTCATTAATTTTGATTCTCACGTGTCGTGCCGAACTGCGGCGAAATTATTCTTGTTCCGGACGCCAACCGGCCCGGGACACCTTGACACCCGCCAACACATTCCCTTGGGGCTCTCGCCTGGCATGACGTACGCATTCCCTGCGTCCCAAGCCTTACTTCGTCCTCGCCTTCTCTGGCCCCATCCCAATATACTAACTCCACCACTTTGCCACCGCTTCCGTGGCTGCTCCGCCTTAGCCGCTCTCCCGTCTCCGCCAAACAATCGATAACCTGCTCCTAGATTCAAGCCCAACATGCAGGGATCGTGAAATCCGGCTGTTCTCAGCCTTTTTTGAGGCCAAAAATTAGTCCTAGTGTGTGTCACTTTATCGTATTTGACAGACTTGTAGTCTCACCCCCACAAGTTCCCGAACGGTCGATGAACTGTATGTAGACCAGACCCCCCGTTATTTCCTACCCGGATCAATGACTGTCTCTCATATACATGCTACCGGTTATACACGACACTGCCCATTCACCCTACAAATCGCCTTCGCATTCTTGATCTTGTCTCGAAGTTACCTTCAGTGTTTCCAGGACCACTGCTTTTCTTATACTACATTTTCCCAAGGTCCTGAGGAGGCTTCTATCTCCGATGGTCGACGACCGCCATCTTTTTAGACCATCCAATTGTCAATCACCGGATGCAGCTCAGGGCTCGCCAAATTCAGGCTACATAAATACAGTAAAGCCTTAGTACTGTATATCCATTTAACAATCACCATGGGGATTGGCCCACTGAAAAGAATATCCCCACTTTTTTTTAGATGACTAACATTAACGATCAAGTACGGCCCCTACCGCCATCTTCGAGGAATCAATCACTTAGCCTGACACCGGGGCGACATTATGCCCGTGAAGTATATTCAAGTTCGTTTAGCGCATGTGGCTCAAGTACGAATTAGCTCCCAAAAGCTCGCACTTCTGTTCGCCTTTCAGTTTCTTCCCTTTCCGTGCTCTTTCCCCCCCACAGCACATCTCGGTTGATTCGTTCTATGCACGCTGACATTCTCTCTTCCCAGGAGTTGAAAAAGTAAAGTGCTTCCTTACTCGATTGGTGTGTTTTTCCCCTGCTGCAGCCTGGTACATGCCGACGTGGTCTCTGTTCCGCCTGTAGAATGGTACCGATCATTGTTAATTCGCTCCTGGTGAGGTCCCTCCGCCGTTCTTCATACTTCATTTGAGGATCTGCAGCTATCGCCGTGCAGGTGCATACTTCACACACCTGTCACGGACCCTCGAGCCTGTATGGCGCCCTCATTCACTCCCCGTCTCGCATTTTATTATCGGGGCGGTCTCAATATCGATCAGTTGTTGCACTCCTAATCAGATGAGAGAGCAACAACTGATCGATGTTGGCACTTCTAGAACTGCATCTATGATGTGAATGCTGATATTTCTCTCAGCCAAGAGCGTGCTCTTTGAGATCTAAGGCACACTATTGGTGCAACGAGAGAATGTATTTCACGAACGCTGATGTTCAATATCGGTCCGGAGAAACACAATTAATATCGCTAATTTTTCTGATCCGCGTTACTCTCTTCCTCGTCTCAACAGATTTGTCCCGGACGGCATAGCAATCCCCATGCCACGTGTTCATCTGCAATAGAAGATCGTCCCCCATCTGAGAAGATATAGCTTGGAGTCATGGTTGGAGGAGTCAGCTTTGGCACCATGATCTCCTTCCTGCTTGCCCCCATCTTCTGGTTCATACTAGCACGGTTCGGTGTATATGCTCAGCTCGTCTCCCCGACTTGGAGGGTCAGTACATAATGTTCCTATCGTATCTAATTGACTCTCTTGCAGAAACCCAATATCACAACTTCAACTGCCGACCGCGTCCGCGTTGTCAGCGCTGCCTTAGACGAGTCCTTAAATCATGTTGGCGCGGATGGGCAATTCATCGACAGTGCAGGTGAGGCATTCTTCACCAAATCGTTGATTTATTTTCATGTCTGCGCTCTCAGATGGCGGTTCTGGCCGCGCTGGCCCATTGTATAGCCAAATGGCTGAGTTTGATATTGCAACTGGCCAAACGAAATACGAGGATACCGTGCAAAGGTTCCTTGCATCTACTCAGAAGACTGGATTTAATTTCTCGGATGAAAAGTAAGTCTCTGTGTGTGCTCGGATTTGTCGTGTTGAACTGCTCTCTATAATGTGAGTCTATCTCTAGTGCAACAGAAGTGCGTAATTGAACAACAAGTTAAATAGGTGTTCCATGCGCTGTACGTTCCAATTGCTAGTAATAGCACATGCATAACACACCGGCTATAGATATTACGGGCGGGCAGCAGCCAGGGCTTATTCGGCATATGGCACACAAATATTCCTGGATTACGCGATCCAGGCGTGGTGGTGAGAGACAAGTCGCGCGCTCACGTGAAGTTGGTGTATTTAGCTAATCTCGCTTGAAATAAGGTTCGGTCGGAGGTACACCCTCACTCTAGGCAATGTCAACTCGGGCAAAACCAATGTCAAGAATTACCCCATCACCAAAATTTGCGAAGGCGGTGAGCAACGACTGCACATTTGTCCAACATTTTCTCACTCGACAAAATACCAGTGACCATGGCTGGCGGCACATTTCATGTAGGGGATGCAAATTGCTTTAAAAGAAAGAATTGACGAATCGAATGGCAGAGCAATGACACCACTGACCCAGATGTATCTGCTTCTCCCACTGGGTACGTGAAATTTCTCACTAAGAGTCTTCGATAATATTCAAGCCATTCAACCAGCAACTTCCTCATGTGCGTAGTTGTGCCTTGTGTAATATCAGCTGCCAGTTTAACCCCCAGTGTTAGCCTGTCTGCTCTTTTGGCTGAGGCGACATCAGACCCAATGTACCTTCAGGCGGCGTCTGACGCCGCGGATTTTATTCGTGCCCATCTTTACACCGGTTCTCACCTGATTCAAGATACAATTTCGGTGCGCCAAAACGATTCTTGTGATGTGGACACGTATACAGATCCCGAATATTCCGGTCTCGTAATCGAAGGCCTTTCAATTCTTTTTTCTATCACGAAGAAGGCATCGACACAACTACTGTTAGTTCTAGCCGGTTGTTTCTCCTAGTCTCGTCTGACACAGAAATAGGCTCAATGATCTTATAACCGTCATTCCGCATACCACTTGGCAACAAGTAGACGGAATCCTCGTCAATGATCAAGACTTTTTCCCTGGGGACTTAGTCAAGGGCTTGGGGGTCGCATATGCACGCAATGTAACAAGCCCACAATTACGGGACTGGATGAAGGCTTATATTGCGGTTCAGGTGGGGAGCATATATTTGACGCAGTTGCAGTACTGAATATTTTAATCAGTTTAATGCTCTCGTTGACCTTGCAACCAACGGAACCAACATTTATGCAACAGCGTGGGAGGGACCTCCCAGTCTTACGTTCGATGGCGGGGCCCAAACCGACGCCATTTACGTGCTGCTGAGCGCGATATCCTTTGAAGACTCCTCAACAAATGGATCTCCATCTTCAACCGGGGCAATGCCTCCGCCCCCATCTACCACTTCTGTCTCGCGCAGATCATCGACGACTGGCCCCATCGTTGGAGGGGTGATTGGAGGCATAGCTCTTCTATCTTGCTTTGTCTTCGTATTTTGGATGGTCCGACGACGACAGCTCCGGAGAGCCGACGGTTCGGAAGCCCCTTCCACGACTACAGTGACACCCATGGTCTTTACCCCTTACGCCGAACGCCCGTTTCCTGAGCCGCTGACTGTTCTGGCGCCTCAGAGAGCGAAGCCCAACAATGTCAATTTCAGTTTGTTACCAACTTCTAGGAGCGTTGGGGATCAGTCGGACGGTGCAGCTCTCGGTGGACAGGCAGAGTACCCCTGGAACACTCAACAATGGCGCCGAACTTCGGAAACTCAATCCGTCATTCCCACAGCGCAGTTGATTGCACTACTGCACGAGCGGTTGCAAAACGAGGGGAACCAAGACCAACCGCCAGACTATCCTCCATCCAGGCAGT
The DNA here is from genome assembly GCA_029282285.1 of Mycena rebaudengoi. NCBI lineage: Eukaryota > Fungi > Basidiomycota > Agaricomycetes > Agaricales > Mycenaceae > Mycena > Mycena rebaudengoi. Next base: position 422,169 of record JARJCX010000018.1, read on the forward strand.
GACACCATATCGGACTTTTGACCTCATAATGACGATTTCCGTCGATGTAATGTTTAGAGGTGCTTCGGCAAAACACAATCTTTCCATGTATTATTATGTCTTTGTATCACATCCAACTGTCCAGATTTTAGCGAGGGAGATCTGATATTTTCTTAAATAAGGGCCGAGGTATATAACTATTAACAACAGCTTGCAACATTTCAACCAAGTCTTACATAAATTACTGATGGCTCAACATAATCGGTGATGATGAACCACTTGAGGTGCTGGAGCAAGCCAAATTTGACCTGGAGACCCACTACGACATTTACTATGCACCCGAAACTCCCCCAGCCTCTCCTTCAACTACACCTTCGATGACTTCCGACGGTTCACCACAAAAATTTGACCGCCGTTGCAGTTGAACATGTATTTTCGGAAGGCCGAGACAAATTGGATTGCGGAGAGCCGGTTTGAAGGCGGAGACCATCCAAACGCTGATGTTTGTCAAGGCCAGGTTGTGCGCAGCACGCAGGGCTCTAGAGAAGGAGAAAAGCATAATTTCATTATAGTCTCTACAACATTTTCATGATCAGCCCTCAACCTATTTTTGTGAGCAGAACTGCCGCTTGGGTGATAATTGAATTCAATATTTCATTGAAATTGTTGTCCATGAGCGCATAAAGAACGGTGACGCAGGCCGTGAGTGAGTGAGTGAGTTCACCCTGCTGGCGAATTCGGTATTTAAAAATTGACTGGCCAATACCCGACGGTATGGCCCGTTACCCATTCTATGGCTCCACCCGTCCGTAAGGCCATGACGAAAGCTAGTTTACGGGACGGGTACGGGTCGTGTTAGGTCATAAACGGCCGTAAAGACCTGAACCGTAGTACGGGTGTTACGGTTTAGAGCCCTACTAGTAGGGTGATTGATGTTGAGATTGCACCAATTGTAAAACGTGAGACTCGGAGTGAATGGGGCCCCAGAAAGGCGTCTGAAGCATGCACCTGCAGGGAATGGAAACACCAATCGAGTAAGGAAGCGCCTTCTTACTTCTTTGAGTTATCTAACTCCTGGGAAAAGAGAATGCTGACGTGGATAGAACGGGTCAAACGGCATGTGCTGTGGGGAGAAAGGAGAGAGCACGCAAAGAAAAGAAAATGCAAGGCGAACCGAAGTGCCTAGTATTTTGGTGTATTCTGGTGAGGTGGTCATTTCGGCCAAGCATGAATTGCCAATCGACGACTGGATTGTTAAACAAGATGGCGGTGGTTGACCATCAGAGATAGAAGCCTCGCATTACCTTTGGAAACATTAGGTAGAGGACATATAAATAAGAGAAAGGACCCATACAGTCAACCGTACGCAGGAAAGATGGCGTGAATATGTGGTATAAGAAAAGCAGCGGTAGATGACCAGACCTGGAAACACCAAAGACGACTTGGGGATACAAGATCAAGGTGTGAAGGCGATTTGTAGGGTGGAAGGACAGTGCCGTGTATAACCGGTAGAATGCATATGAGAGACAGCCATTTAACTGGGCAGGCTGTTCCATATAGAGTTCATACTTGGGGAGTATGACTACGTGAGACTACGGTGTGTCAATAAGATAAAGTGATAGGACCCATTGAGTTCTTCACCTGAAAGAGGCTGAGAACAACTAAATTTCACCTGTTTACTGGCGCCTCAATGGATTTGAATTTGGGCCAGCAGGTCCTCGATTTTTTGGCAGAGAAGGGAGAGCGGATAAACGCAGGAGACACGGGAGCGGTGGTTCAGGATTGGGAAGGCAGGTAATGGCATCAGGGATGCTAGTCAAAGCTCCAGCCGTGTTGACGGGTGGGATAGCACCGCGAATATCGACACGTATGATGCCGCATTCACTCTGCTGGTAGACACTGGACAGCGCTGTGTGCCCCGCGTAAGCAAATTGTAGAACTCCCAGGCAAGGGCCGTAAAGAGTTGCGGACTATCGGTGGGTGGAGAGGCAGTAGTGTCAGGCTCAGGGCGTCGGCATTGTCATGAGAGTCTGAGACGACGCCATGGGTAGGTAGGTAGGTAGGTATTACACGGCATGGTCCCGCTTAGGAACGCCGGTTTGGGGAAGTATCCCGGCATGCTACAGGTATCATGTACACCATCGTTCCCCACCTCTATTAGTCTCCCGAGCCGAGCTCATGCACCCAGTTTCCCGTTACGCTGTAGAACCCAGTTGACCAACAGAAGCAAAAGTAGTGAAACAAAACATTAGTACCTTTAAATCAGCCAGCCCATCCGAAACAATGGAGTGGCATAAAAAGATCATAAGAACTTTATAGGCAAATTTAGCCAGGAGAGCGACTCTGGAACGTTCATAAAGCACGAATTTGAAGAATTCAGCTGAATTTTCTTTATCCAATCGGCGGCATAAGCTCGGTGCTGTGGTGAATAATTTCTCCAAGAAGATGGCTCTCAGGGAAACAACCTTGAGCAATGAATCACATGAAAAACAGTGCATGTTCGGGTAGGTAGGTAGGTAGGTAGGTATTACACGGCACGGGAGTTTCAACATCACTCTGGCAAAAGCGGCAGAGTGATCAAGCCTCGTTGATGCGGGGCAGTGATCGGCCCTGTTGCAGCCCTGCCACAGCGGGCACGCATGGCCGTCGATCGTCGCGGCCACGCGAAATTTTTAGGGAAACTATCGTATTCCGGCTCTCCAATCGCCGTCAGATTGCCTATATTTTGTCCAATTGTCGACGAACACTGTACGCCTGTACTGTATCCATTACAAGCTGACCTTTGTACGAGATTCCTGGGTCAAAAATTCAAAATATCTTAGAAATTAATTTGCAAATGAAAAATGGTACGCACGGGAGGCCCAAAGGTAGTAGTGTGATTGGTCAAACTTACTATAATAGTCGCTTAACTTGAGATGCGCTGCTACGAGCCCAGCACGGATGGCTGGGTCTGCGGTTCCCGGTAAGTCCATGATCGCCTGTTTTAAATGCTGCTGGAGTCCCCGGAAAATCGCATGAGTGGTGGAGAGCATCAGACGACCTGTGGCCGACAACTGTGTGGTTGTAGAGCGGTGACCCTAGCGACGCTTCCAGAACTCCATCTATGATGTGAACACTGATATTTCTCTCAACGGAGTGTGCTCTTTGAATGCAAGGCATACTATTGGTGTGCTGAGAGCATATATTTCACGAACGATGATGCTCAATATCCACAATTAATGTGCTAATTCTTGCTGATCCGCCCTGCCCTCTTCCTTGTCTCTGTTGGATTATGTCAGCTTCCATGAGATTCAATCACGTTCTCTTTGTGGGTCCTCATCCGTTTGCCTCCGTACCACCATGTACCTATGAGGACAAACGATCTTTTATTGCTGGTTTACTCCCCTCGTGCGTGCCAATCTTAGCCTTGCTGGGACGAATTCTAACAGTCTCAACAGATCTTTAAGTTATATGCCCGGACTTACAAAGGACTGGTGTACATCGGTGTACATCAGATGTCAGTGATAATCACCTTGATACGGTGGATATAATCAACAATATACTGATCCTCACTACTGATCCATCATGATCCGATGGAAGCATGGCTCCATTCAGTGGATGATATTGGATCCAGTGGGGTTTACAAGCATTTCTTGCTATGACCCCCCTTCTTCTTGTTTCCCATTCTCTCTACCTATTCATCTTCATTTCTTTCCTCCTCCTCATCTCACTCTCTTTCTCTCTTCCTCCCATACAACACGTCTCATTTTTAGTTTACTTTACTTGTCACGACCCACTACCGACATGGCCATTAAAATACGATACTTCATGCTCATAGCACCATCCCATGCCCCACTCCTTCTGCGATCCCTTCATGCCCGCCCTCCGTTCATGCTAGCTATCTTGTAGTCATTATGTAGCCATGCCACATGGGCCCCAAGGGGCCCGCGCGCACGTTAATGGAATTAAATTTAAATTAAATTAAATTAAAAAATTACAAGCATTTCAGTCTGATTGGGACAGCATCATGAAATCCTTAAAAAGACAATACTGGATTTGAGCCACAGGTTCATAGCTGGATTAAACATGGCTTCAATTGCTTTATTTCATTCAAGTCGGATTTTTATGCAAAATCCACAGGAAAGCGGTGGATATCTGGTGGATTTGTTCAACAAGTTCAGTGATTTTCATGCAAAATCCAGTGAACTTTGACAAAGATCCGCTGGAACCGGTGGACAACGGATGTTAAGTGGATTGATCTTGAAATCCACTGAACCCGACAATTACACTGGATACCAGTGGATGTACAATACTTTTTTTACTGAGAATACACTAGAATATGCTGTGTGTACTGTTTCTATAATTGGAATCCAACGTATTTTTCCCTAATTCCTGTGGATACCAACAGATTTCAACTTGTTGATAGGGCTGCTGCCCGTTGCCGTGACGGCAACGGCCGTCGATTCAACGGCTACTCCACGGCAACGGGCCGTCGAACAACGGCCTGTTGCATGGGTGAGAAAGGTCCTCACGGGACGGTACGGTCAACGGTACGGCCGTAACGGGTTGTCGACGGGCCCACAGGTTGAGAATAGTTTGTTTGAGCCATTTTACGCGCAGAAGTGAGCTTTAACGTACTTCCCAAGTTTTTTTTGTCACAGCATAATACAAGTGAACACATATACCGACCGTTAAGCCAATGTTAAGCACCGAGAAAGCTTCTCAACTGAATTCAACTGAATCAGTGAGTTCCCCACCTCATCATCACAACCCAAAAGCCCAAAGAATGCAAGGAGATATTTAATGGACAGCCATTTGTCTAAGAGAGGGGGGGAAATTGGTAGTTGAAGTTGAATGAACTTAGTTGGACATTGCCATCACAGTTACAGCAATTGCCGCGATGGTGCAAAGACTTTGTATTGTGAGGACTGGAGGGAGGAGAATATATAAATAATGAAATAGAAACATATTAGAACACCCAGATGTCCTTCCTGGACCAGAACCACACCTGGAAAAATGTTTCTGATTGCAATAAAAATTACGCCTTCAACGGGCCGTAACACTGCGAACCCGTACCACGACCGTGGCGTTGAGGTCGAGTAAAAATGGCTGACGGAACGGGAACGGCACCCCGTCGACGGGTGCTGTGGAACCGTCGCAACGGTCACGGGTGGCAGCCCTACTTGTTGATGAACTAATTACTATATGCATTTAATGATATGGGAAGTAATCCAGCAATATCCAGTGGATGTGGAATATATGGTGGATTCTGCCAGATGCGTGATGATACAGTGGACATGAGTGGATGGGCTGACACGTCCCCTGGAGTTCACCGTACGTTCGGCGGAAGCCAGCGAACTGGACCGGCTTGGCCGGCCCGCGCATATTACTGTTACCCACCGGGTATGTCAAATTTTTTCACCGAGCTGTTGGATCGTCGTCATTCATGTTCGTTCAATTAGCATTTCCTCGTGTGAGTAGTTCCGTCCTGTGCATTCTCAGCTGCCCGTTTACTCGTCAACGCTAGCCTTTCAGCTCTTTTAGCTGAGGCAACATCAGACCCAATGTACCTCCAGGCGGCGTCCGACGCGGCGGATTTTATGCATGGCCATCTTTGCACCAGTTTTCATCTCGTTCAATTTTCGATTTCAGCTCGCCAAAATGATTCTTGTGAGGCGGACACATATACAGATCCCGCATATTCCGGACTCTTAATCGAAGGCCTCTAGATTCTTTTTTTCTATCACCAAGAAGGCATCGATACAAGTACTATGGGTTCCACGAGTTTGTTGGTTCCGCTCTCTGCTGACACAGAAATAGACTGAACGATCTTATAACTGTCATCCCGCATACTACTTGGCAACAAGAAGACGGCCGGTGGAGAGGCAGAGCGCCCCTGGAACACTCATCCATAGCGCCCAACTTCGGAAGTTCAGTCCGTAGACATTCCAACCTCGCACTTGATTGCGATATTGCGCGAGCGGTTGCGAAATGAGGGGAACCAAGGCCAACTGCCGGACTATCCTTCATTCAGGCGTTGACAATCGGCAGATCCCGCAGCATTAATGCGGCTCCAGACTATAAACATTGTCACCTGGACGGATATGGGCCCTTCTGCAGGTTGCCATGAAACAAAAGTGAACAATACGTGGCCATTTTCTTTGGTGATTCATTTACAATCGCCCGAGGCTGTGGATCAAACACTGTCAGCCCAAGAGGTAGGCGGAAAGCCTCCAAAATACACCAACCTCTTTTATCTAATTTCAGGCTATTCTAAGGTGTTCTAGCGGTATCCGAAGGCCTCTGGTGTCGAATTCGTTGATCGTAGGGGGGTGAACATTATTTTCGCACGATTTTCGGCATCTCTGTAGGTGCCGCAATGTTGAAGAATAAGAAATTTCTATGTTGGGGCACCCCCCTCTTTCGGGGTCTCCCCATCGATTGTACGACTCAGATTTCTTTTATATATAGCGGACAGAGCGCAAAACGATTTTTGATCGTTCCCATATTGGGCTCCCGATTGATGGCAAACGAAGTTGTGTCAAAGATGATATTTTTACTACGCCAAAATTGCCCCGTTTTGCTCGCTTAAAGCTGGAGATACATGCGTGGCCGGCCCTCCCATGAACTTTGTCTCTTCACTTTTTTATTCAGGTGCCGGATGCCCGCACAAATCAGCCATCAGATCAAAAATGAGGGCTGTGTCAGGTCCTGAATTTCCGCCTACCTCTTGTGTCAGCCCGCTCCGCATATATGGAACATTTGAAACGGTTGGCACATCCGATGTAAACCGCTTCACGCTCATTACCACGGGAAGTCACCCAGTACTCAGGTAGGAATCATCCACAAAGAACTTACGTGTCCAAATAAAGTAAAAGAGCTGAAATATATTCATTGCACGATATCTAGGCACTTTGAGCCCTATCTGTCCCTAAAGTCTCTAGGTATACATGCCGATACCTCGAACATATATCTATGGATTGCAGGAGGGGATAAGGCCAAAGGTGCCCAAATGCCGTGCAGTGAATTTATTTTGCTTCTTTGCCCTCATTGGGAACGTAGGTTGCTTGTGGATGAATCCTACCTTAAAGATAGCGGGAAGGTAAACGACCTTGACGGACTTCATTTCGCCTGTTTCATCTACGTGTCTAATCTGGTCTGATTATCCGTTCTCTTAACGAAATCTATCGAATCAGAATGTACATGTTTGTGGAGCACCCCCATTTATATATCCCCATTCCTATTCCTCCACTCTAATCCTTCGTTCGCAGCTTTTTAGACTCTCACGGGCGCGCAGTATGCCTACAGCTATGTTCCATTTAAGGCCATGGAGCTCCGCTAACGCACCACCTGATCATACCTTCTGACCTTGAACTGCGGCAAAGTGACTCGGCTTTGAGTCTTTGAGATTCCGCAGAATTATGTGCAGGCCTCATGACTTGAACACAAGACCAGAAGCAACCGTGCCGCAGCTTGGCACAGTAATAGCCGCATTTCCCGCAATGCTGCTGCCCACGGCGGCTATGCTGCGGCCACGTAGTCTTGCTTGGCATGCCATGGTATAAAATGGCTCGCATTCCCTCAATAGACGTTGGTGTTCGGGGATCCTCTTACTTCATTTGCCCACTCTCTCGTGCAAAACTTCCTGGCACTCAAGCTGTTTTGTTTTTATTCCTATGCTGCAAGCACAAGCCTCAACCCCTACTCTTCAAAATTGCATGCTCGCGAGACGAGACACAACCCCTCATCCAATTGACTTCAAAACCGTGTTTTCTCGGTCTCTGTTGGTTCTGCTCACCGCGTCGGCTCAAATACATTCCATCACGAAACATGCTGGTCCCATCAGAACAAAGGTTTTGTCTTCTCTCTCGCTCTGTTTCCAAACTCTGCCCGAGATTCAGGGTCGCCTGTTCGTTTAGAAGTATTCGTGGGATCGGAATACCTCATATCAACCTTCACCAACAGAATCCCTATCTCTTCTCTTACAGCAACGCAGTCAGGTCGCCAATTTACCTCTGCATTATATATATATTATGTTCAATTCAATACACCATCGATTTATCATGCAGTTCGCTCTCATACGCTTTGCAGTGAGTCTTGAGAAGGGACTCCGAGTTTTACCTCCCAGATTTCTTACAAAAATATCTTATTCTGGTGAATGCGACGTACTGGTCATTTGCTCGGACTCAATCTAGAGCAGTCGGGTTTTCCTTTTCGAAAGTTCAGACTACAAGAAGGTGTTGGAAGGATGGGCTTCATTTTTTTCGTCGCTAAGGTCATTGTAACTTTACCACGCACCCAATATTATTTCGAGAAAAATGCTTGAGATTCAATAAAACAACATTGTTCAAATGCGCCCGAAAGACGGATATACCCGAAAGAGCCCTCGTGCCGGAGCGGAGCGAAGGCATATCTTGTGGAGTCTAATGAGGTTTGATGCCAAGACATTGCTTCGGCATCACCCGTGGCACGTCCCCGCCGCCACACGGTTACGGCTTCCCTCCCTCCTATCACTAAGTCTTCTGTCCGCGAGCTGACGATGACAACCGAAGTGGCAACCCGTGAAGGTGTGTCAGCTCGTATTAACACTTATAGGAGGGGGATATTATACTCGCGTGGTCCACAACATAGGTAAGCGTGCTCAGGTTCAATGTTAAAGCAAACAACATCAGCGCTTAGCCAGCATAACGTCATAAAATGTATAACGCCGTCCCAAGCCATTTGAGCTCTCACGTCAAAGGCTAGTTTGATTTCTCCGACAAAGGCAACCTTGGAACATATAAGAACAAGTCCCCGTCGGCCACCGACCCTTCGAGCCTGTAGCCCTAGACAAAGAGGACCTCAAGAAACAGCTTGCCGAACCGGTCTCATAGTGCGGTTTACCAGCTGCCATGAGTACTAGCAGTTCAAATTCCTGAAGCCAAGAAGGACTGTACGTTGACTGTACGAGAGAGACTGTACCCTGTGGCGTCAAACGGATTGGCGAATTGGTCATTCCCGGCAAGTGTCTCCCTGATCGGCGGGTGTGTATATAACGGAAATGAAAACATGAAAATGTATCTCCGGTGTCCCGACATGGCAACTCCACCACCTCCTCCACCGGCTGTGATTCGTTCACTTATCATCTTTTTCCTCGGTGGTTGGGTAAATCTCTTTGAAGGGATATACGCGGGCTCAGGCTGATTCACATTGTAGGATCTCGCTATATGTGGCGACCTAGTACTCCAGGGCATCATATTTGCGCAAGTCGCTCATTATACGACGCTGTACGAGAAGGATGTTTTGGCCGTGCGCGCTTTTGTTGCGGTCCTCCTGATAATAACAACGTTAAAGAGCGCACAAGGACTGTTAGTGTTCCCATTACTTCGCCCCGGCGCACGCTGAGCTTGTTCGCGACATCCCTTGGAAAATTCAGAGTGATCTTGTGGATTCAAAATGTCGAGTACTTCATGAATCTCAAGGCTGCACTCGGCATGTTTACCGACTTATGGACCACTCAAATCAACCTTACTCTCAGCGCGCTTATTGCGTTCTACGTCCAATTATTCTTCTGCAGACGTCTTTGGGTGGGTCATCTGCGCCAAGCCACATCCAAATACTAATCCCATACAGGCGATATCGAGGAACGTCTATATTGTCGCTTCAGTTCTTGCGCTTTTTGTCTTTGCCTTGGTAGCCGCCATCGTATCGGTGGGTGGTCCTTGGGCTGAATTCTAGATATGGCATTGGCCCTAATATTTGTTCAGGGCGTATTCACGTTCGCGGATCAGGTGAAGAATGTTACATGGAGTAAGGAAGCAGTAAAAACCTCGGGGTGTGTTTTAACGGGATCCTTTTTTAGTTGAGATTCATTTGGCAACAGTTTTCGCCGGAGATGTTCTTCTATGCGGGAGCACCATCTATTTTCTGTTGGTGCGTCACACAACCCATCTCATCCACAGTGACAGCTGACGGCTACTTTTCTTACCAGTCCCACTCCGAGTATGCGTCGCCGCAAACCGCGGGCATGTTGCATTCTATCCAAAAGTTGATATTCCAGGTGCATATTTCTATACCGCCCCCACCCCCCACGTTCCCCTCCTTAACAGGTCTTGTTGTCAGTCAGCGGCACCAGCCGTTGTATGCGCCCTAATCAGCCTCGTCGGCACGCTATCCTGGAACCGGACTACCCCTAACGCCTACATAATGCTTGCCATCATCGCCAGCAACGTGTTGCCCAAATTGTACGCGATCTCCGCGATGTGGTCGCTCAACTCTCGCATGAGCATTCGCCAGGCGCACTCTAGCACCGGCCGGAGGGGCAGCGCGGTTACGATGTCGTTCGCGAGCGGACGGCGGCCCACGAACGACATCGAACTGAGCTCGCCCTGGGTGGCGAGTAGTCAGAGTGCCGTGGTTAATGTGCAGCCGGAGGTGGACTCGACGACGGATTACATAGAACCCGTGTTCTCACCGAAACACGACCGCCCTTATCAGTAAAAAGAAAGGAATAATTTTATATTATTATGTAGTAAGACCTTACAGGATGAGCTGTATCAGAAAATCATTTGGTTTGTTCGACCTCGAATGAAACTGAAAGTAAAAGCGCCCCAAAAAGCGTAAGCACAGTGGCGAAACCTGCGGGGGCCCTCCCCGCAAGCGTGCGACTGTTGAGGAGGTCGAGGAGGGCGACAACCCCAGGCGTGGAGGTGGGAGCGGACGTAGCAGTTCTCGTCCGCATGATTATTTTCCCAAAATCGAGTATGTCAAGTCCGACTGAATAGTGCGTCGCGGGCGATGGATGACACACGAGAAGCGAGCGTGTATTCCAACTAGGAGGACAGCCAAGAGCGCAACATCCTGAGGGAGGGGAGGTGCACAAGGGGGGCGGAGGCGCAGCAGGGATATGGCAAGGTTGTGGGTACGGCGCGCGCCGCTCCTCCATCCGCAGAACCGCAGCATGCGCGATTCGTGCGTCTTCGGGTGACATAGTGCAGCGAGGACGAGGCGGGGGAGAGCGCCATAGTGCGGCCCGTCTTGCCGCGCGCGCAACAGCCCACCCTCAGGCAGCGCGTACACGGGCGAGCGAGGATGACGCAACCCGCATACGCCAATCCGTAGCAGTCGATCGTCCGAGCCGCCACTAGTCCGCCGGGTGAAGGCGCGGGAGCGAAACGAGATGTTCATCTGCGCTCTTCCGCAACATGACGCCGATGGCGGGAATGAGGTGGTAGCGCGGCGTCGCGGAAAGAAGGCGCTGGGACGAGGCAGGCGCACGGAACCGTCGTGGCCCAGACTAGGAAGAAGGAAACACACCTCAACGTCGGATTGGGTCCGGTCGCTGGGGCATCGTGGGGTCGGATGCGACGTCCAGTTAATTTGTCAGTCCTGGATCAACGAAGGCGGGGGAAAATGGCACGAGGAGGAAGAGTACTAGTGCAGGAGGGTGGAAGGAAGTAAATGAAAGACGGCGCTTGCAAATGCATCCGTCACCTCGCGCGTCTTCCGCTGCTCGCCGTGTGCCCCGTGCTTCTGTTTTATGCTTCCCGCCGAGGGTTTTGCAATACGTGTCGTCACCCCCGCGCGGGTGCGGGCAGGCGCCGCCGTGAGCCGTGCGCGATATCGGTGGCCTCGCAGTCGCGCCATCACAGATGTGGCTCACAGGCAGAGAAGATTCAGAAGGAGGAAAGAGCTGGCAGGTGGCGATGAGATATCAGGGCCTTTGGGTCGTGGTAGTCGGGTCGGCATGGGTGCGAGCAGGGCGGGGCGGAAGGGAAGAGAACTCCTCGAAAGCGGGCCGCAGGTGTCGGGGACATCGGCGTTGAGCGACAATGGTGGGTGAAAGCGCGATGGCGACGCGCCGACATTGTTTGACGTGAGCGGAGCTTGAAAGTGCCGCACATCTTGCCGCCATCAAATTAGCCGCTTCCCAATTTTTCTCCCAGGTGATATTTAGACCGGAAATAGAATTTTATGGTACAAAGCCGTTTCTCCCAGGGATATATTTCTGGATCGCCGCGGTGATACCTACCTCGCCTCTCCGACAATCGGAGGTTGTTGGCAATGGTAGGTCATTACTTTGGTTCTCACGTGTCATGCCGAACTGCCGAAATTATTCTTGTTCTGAACGCCAACCGGCCCGGACACCCGCCAACACGTTCCCTTGGGACTCTCGCCTGCCATTGACTTACGCTGCGGTCAATCATCATTCCCTGCGTTACCAAGCCTTGCTTGGTCCTCACCTTCTCTGGCCCCATCCCAATATACTAAGTAACTCCACCGCTTTGCCACCGCTTCGGTGGCTACTCCACCTTAACCGCTCTCCCGTCTCTGCCAAACAATCGATGACCTGCTCTCAAGCCCAATATGCAGGGATCGTGAAATCCAGCTGTTCTCAGCCTTTTTTGAGGCTAGAACAGGTCCTAGTGTGCGTCACTTTATCTTATTTGACAGACTCGTAGTCTCGCCGCCACAAGGCCGATGAACTGAATGTAGCCCAGACCCCCCGTTATTTCCTACTCGGTTCAATGGCTGTCTCTCATATGCATGCTACCGGTTATACACGACACTGCCCTTCCGCCCTACAAATCGCCTTCGCATTCTTGCAGGACCGCTACTGTTCTTATACCACATTTTCCCAAGGACCTGAGCAGGCTTCTATCTCTGATTGTCGACGACCGCCATCTTTCTCGACTATCCAATTGTCAATCACCAGATGCAGTTCGGGGTTCGCCAATATGAGCTCGACTTTTCCAGGACACATAAATACGGTAAAGCCTGAGTACTGTATATCCATTTAACAATCACCATGGGGTGGGCCCACTGAAAAAAAAATCCCGCTTTTTTTTAAAATGACTAACTATAATATTATCATCAAGTACGGCCCCTACGGCCATCTTCGAGGAATCAACCGATCATTGTTATTTCTGTCTAAATTCCCACGTGGTGAGGTCCCTCCGCCGTTCTTCGTACTTGATTTGAGCATCTGCGGCTTTCGCCCTGCAGGTGCATACTTCACACACCTGCCACGGATCGAGCCTGTATGGCGCTCTCATTCACTCCCAGTCTTGCATTTTATTATCGGTGCGATCTCAACATTGATCATTATCATTCGTTGCTCTCCCAGTCACTAGGAGAGCAACGACTATTCGATGTGTGGCACTTCCAGAACTGCATCTACAATGTGAATGCTGATATTTCGCTCAGCCAAGAGCGTGCTCTTTGAAATCTAAGGCACACTATTGGTGTGATGACAGCATGTATTTCAGGAACGTTCACTATCGGTCCGGACAGCACAATTAATCCTGCTAATCATCTGATCCGCCCTACTGTCTTCCTCGTCTCAACAAATCTGTCCTAGACGACATGGCAATCCCCATGTTAGGTGTTCATCTTTGGTAGAAGATCGTCCCCCATCTGAGAAGATATAGCTTGGAGTCGTGGTTGGAGGAGTCAGTTTTGGCTCCATGATCTCCTTCCTGCTTGCCCCCATCTTCTGGCTCATTCTAGCACGGCTCGGCGTAGACGCTCAGGTCGTCTCACCCACTTGGAGGGTCAGCTCATAGTGTTCCTATCGTGTCCAATTGACCGTCTTCCAGAAACCCAATATCACAACTTCGACTGCCGACCGCATCCGCGTTGTCAGCGCTGCCTTGGAACAGGCATTGAACCACATCGGCTCGGATGGGCAATTCACCGACAGCGAAGGTGCGGCATTCATCAACCAGTGGCTAATTTCTTCTCACATCTACTCTCTCAGAGGGCGGCTGGGGCCGCGCGGGTCCTTTTTATAGGCAAATGGCTGATTTTGATATTGCGACTGGCCAGAATAAATACGGGGATACCTTGCAAAAGAATCTTGCACTTGTTCAGATGACCGGAGTGAATTTCTCGGATGAAACGTAAGTCGCTTGCGTGGATATTTGTGGTCGAATCTGTCGTTTGAATTTCTCTCCACAGTGTCAGTATATCTCTAACGCGACTCAAGTGCTGAATTGAACAACAAGTTGCACAGGTAATCAAGACACTGTACGTTCCAGATGTTGGTAATGGCACATGCCAAGCATAACACACTGCCTTCAGAGATTACGGGCGGGCAGCAGCCAAGGCTTATTCAGCGTACGGAACCCAGATATTTCTGGATTATGCGATCCAGGCCTGGTGGTGAGAGACAAGTTGCATCGTGACGCGTTCACGGGAAGTTGGTGTATTTGGCTAATTTCTCTTGGAATAAGGTCCGGCCGGGAGTACACCCTCACTCCGGACAATGTCAACTCGGGCAAAACCAACGTCAAGAACTACCCCATCACCAAAACTTGCGACGGGGGTGAGTAACGACTGTACATTTGTCCAACATCTTCTCACTCGACACAAATACTAGTAACCATGGCGGGTGGCACATTTTGGGTAGGGTACGCAAGTTGCTCTAGAATAAACACTGATGCTGGGAATGGCAGAGCAACGACACGTCGGAACCGGACGTATCCGCTTTATCCACCGGGTATGCCATTTTTTTCACCGGGCCGTTGGATAATATTTCATCTCCGTTCAATCAGCATTTTCCTCGTGTGAGTAGTTCCGTCCTGTTCGCTCTCAGCTGCCCGTTCACTCGTCAACACTAGCCTGTCAGCCCTTCTAGCTGAGGCGACATCAGACCCAATGTACCTCCAGGCGGCGTCCGACGCAGCGGATTTTATAGATGCCCATCTTTACACAAGTTCCCATCTTGTTCAAGATGCAATTTCAGCGCGCCAAAACGATTCTTGTAAGGTGGAAACGTATACAGATCCCGCATATTCCGGTATCTTCATCGAAGGCCTCTCGATTCTGTTTTCTATCACCAAGAAGGCATCCATACAACTACTGTGGGTTCTACGAATTTGTTAGTTCCACTCTCTGCTGACACAAAAATAGACTGAATGATCTTATAACTGTCATTCCGCATACTACTTGGCAACAAGAAGACGGAATTCTTGTCAATGGTGACGATTTCATCCCTGGGGAATTGGTCAGGGGCTTGGAGATTGCATATGTACGCAATGTTACAAGCCCGCAGTTACGGGACTGGATAAAGGCTTATATTGCGGTTCAGGTGGGGCGCACATATCTGACGCAGTTGCAGTTCTGAACATCTGAACCAGTTTAATGCTGTCATTGACCTTGCGACCAACGGGACCAACGTATATGCATACAAGTGGGAGGGACCACCAAGTTCTACGTTCGATGGCGGGGCCCAAACCGACGCGATTAACGTTCTACTGAGCGCGATATCCCTCAAGGCCGACTCCCTGCCTTCTTCTTCGACAAATGGGTCTCCGTCTTCCACCGCCGCAATTCCTCCGCCATCTTCCATTTCTGTCTCGCGCAGATCATCCATGACTGGCCCCATCGTTGGAGGGGTGATTGGAGGCATGGCTCTCTTATCTTGCTTTGTCTTCGTATTTTGGATGGTCCGACGACGGCAGCTCCGGAGAACCGACGGCTCGGGAGCCCCTTCCACGACAGTGGCACCCTTCGTCTTTACACCTTACGCCGAACGCCCGTCTGTTGGGCTTCTGTCTATTCTGGCGCCTCAGAGAGCGAAGCCCAGCAATGACAGCTTCACCACATCGCCAACTTCTGGCAGCGTTGGCGATCAATTGGACGGTGCAGCTCTCGGTGGAATAACACCTATGGTTTTCGCCCCTTGCGCCGAACGCCCGTTTTCTGAGCCTCTGACTGTTCTGGCGCCTCAGAGAGCGAACCCCAACAATGTCAACTTCAGGCCATTACCAACTTCTGGGAGCGTTGGGGATCAGTTGGATGGTGCAGCTCTCGGTGGACAGGCAGAGTACGCCTGGAACACTCAACAATGGCGCCGAACTTCGGAAGCTCAATCCGTCATTCCCACCGCGCAGTTGATTGTACTACTGCACGAGCGGTTGCTAATCGAGGGGAACCAAGACCCACCGCCAGACTATCCTCCATCCAGGCAGTGACACCATATCGGACTTTTGACCTCATAATGACGATTTCCGTCGATGTAATGTTTAGAGGTGCTTCGGCAAACGCAGTTTTCCATGTTACATCTAACTGGGCAGGGAGAAAGCGACGACGTGACGTTTCAACTGACGCAGAACGGCGCGGCAAGTTTTGCAACTGACGCTGATTGACGTCTGGTTGACACAGCAAGATTGCCGGTTCGTCACACTGGCGCAGTCACGGTTCAGTTATTCATTGGGATTCAACTTCTACCTACTTATTTGTTGACGCATACATACACAACGCCGGACTTTGCCTCCTCATTACTGCAGGATCCGTAATAGTGGCTACACCCCCAAGTGAAGTAAATTTCTCCATCTCTCCATCACCTGCTCGTCGTTCTCTTCTACCGTCTAAATGTGGTTCAATGCTGCTTTTCAAACTACACTCAGGCTCAATGCATGCATACCTCTATTCCATTGAAGCTCTGTATTAAACTTGAAGTTAACCCCCTCTCGTTTGTTTTTTGTTCTCACCTTCAACAGCTACGTCAATCAATTCTTCCGGGGATATAAATCACACGAGCGCTGCGCAGTGCGCGACATATTCATTGACGCACTCATGGGCCTGCCGCTCCTCAATCAGACGTTTCCAGCTGAGGAATGGGACGCCCTGCGAGAATGCCAAGTAGTTTGTGTGGGAATCTATTGGATTAGTTTGTTGTCCGATCCCGACAAGCTAAAGTCAATTTACGCCGAATAAATTGACCTTACCATTGGGGTTTTTGCGTTGGATTTGCGTGCAATATATTACTCAAGACTCATAGCACAGCAAATTTCACAGTGCAGTGAATTTCAAGGGCCGTGCCCCCGGGAAAATAATTCTGACATGAAGACTATTTCGTGAATAGCTTGGCCAAGGTAGTAGTGAATGACGGGTGCTCGTACTTACCAGGGATTACAGGGAATATATAAGAGTAGTTTGGCCGATTCAACTCAAGGATGTCTGTGGATGCGTCAGTTAACGTCAATGTAATACTGACGCAGAGTGGCTGTGCTTTAACGAAGAGTGCCGCACGCAGTTCGCCGCACATGGTTCTTAAGCCAGTGCAGCACAGTAGTCGCAGTTCTTGAGTGCTTGGAGCTGGAAAACTATGCATAAGAGTGGTTTACACTGCGGGCAATTCCCGTGACGGTACAAAAGAGTACCGCCACAAGGACGGTTGGCGGGCGGTTGGCTCACGGTTGGTCTACGGTATCCATGTTCGGCACATCACGAAGCCGTCTGAATGACACATAATTAATGTGTCACTGCCACCAACTTGTGTGTACTTCTTTCAGGCTTCTGGGATAGCGCAGAGGCCGGTGTGAGTTGGAAACTGGGCCGGAGCCCAAAAGCCGGCCGTGGAGCATGCAAAACACGTTGAAAAAATGCGCTTGCAGCATGTTTTTAGACGGATGGTAAAAGGAAGCCGCGGCACAAATGGCGAGTGCCGAAATGCCGAATGTGGTTACCGTAGACCAACCGTGGGCTTACCGTCCGCCAACCGTCCTTGTGGTGGTACGTTTTGTACCGTCACGGGAATTGCCCGCAGTGTTAGGCCAGAATCTGAAGAGGACATCTGAATAAACCAGCCATCTACTGAAAGTTGAACTGTGGAAGTTTCCTCGAGGATGTGCTTAGCCGAGCTCCCGAGTGCCCAGGAGTGACCAGAGCGATCCTAGGTTCAAGAAACTCTGTTGTTTGGAACGCAAATGCCCAGTAATTTTCCTGGTACCGACTCAGGTACCAGGTCTCCAAATCAGAATTAAAACTTGTCTATTGCATGCGCCTTTTTACCGGATCAGCGGACCGGTCGTTAAGCGACAAAGTGACAGATCATCGGACCTGCCAGAGACCTGAAGTCCGAAAAAAGTCCGAGCCTCCTGCAGATTCTGATTTCAACAAGATAAAGCGACTTGAAAGCGACCACTTTCGACGTTCTACTAAATGTCTAGATACAAGAAAACTCCCGGAGGGCCATCCAATGGCTGTAAATATTTTGGAAAGAGCTACCACTGTCAACTTTAACGGACTCAGATCTGTGACTCTGACCTTGGGGAATGCCCGTTGGGCCTACAACTAGCGAGGTATGAGTTATTGTAGTCTGTCTAGGAGAGACTACGTTGGGCCATCATATAGCAACTGCTGGCTACAAATTAATTGTGAACTGGTCCAGCTGTCTAGTAAGGTGTACTTGGAGGTACCAGGGGATGCCCGGAGGGCCTTAGTATGTTATGAGAGGGCAAAAAAAGGTGATCATCACTTTATTGTATGACCCCCGATCAGGCATAATGAATGTTGCGCCGCCTTCCTAGCGTCTGCTATCGGATTTTTTGCCCTGGATATTCCCATTGGCTATTAGAGACTCGCCGTGGTGGCCGTATTACAGTGCGGTTTATTTTAAAGTTGATGTGCCCTGGACAGTAATTCTGACCTAATGACTATTATGTGAATAACATAGTCAAGGTTTCAAATGCTGCGTGCTTGTTCTTACCAGCAGTTACTGGGGGTATTACAGAGTTGGTTGGTTGATTAATCCCTCAGGATGCCTGTGGATGTGTCAGTCAACGTCAATGCAACACAGACACAGAGTGGCTGTGCATTGACGCAGAACGGCGCACACAGTTATGGAGCGTCGCCAGCGCCACCTACACGGTTCTCGTACCGGCTGTGTTATAGTGTAGTGGTTTGGGGCATCATGATCTCAAAACTAAAACAATTTGGCCAGCCGCAGTTGTAAACTCAGATCGGTGAGTGACGCAGTGGCAACATACACGTTGAATTCAACAGAGCATCGTAGTTTCAGGTCTAACAAAATATTTGTATGGAAGGGCGCAAGATTGGGGACCTCGAGGTCAAACTACGGACAAGTTGTCAGCCACGGGGAATGGCAGATGTTGAACAAGTGCGAGAGATGGCCGGAATGTGGAAGGGAGATTAGATGGAACAGTGTACTAGTGCATGATGAAGAATACAAGAGGGGGGTCCCGTAGCACCCCAGACAGTAAGAAGATCCGCGCTGAGAGGTGTAAGACTGGCGCAGAGAGATCTGGGCGGCGAGAGGGAAGTTGAACTGACATTGAACTTGCACGCTTAACTGACGCAGATAAGTTGCACTGACGCAGTAAACGATGTATTAATCACACCCACTACTTCCTGTAGAATATGGGAGGTCATGGCCAGGCATTAAGGTGAGTTCAACACCCGACGCAAACTGAACTAACGCAGACTGACGTTGCATGCGTCAGACGTCAGTGCTGCGTCGAAATCCCTTTGCCCCATCCAACTGTCCGGTTTCAGCGAGGGGCGATCTGATATTTTTTTAAATAAGGGCCGAGGTATATAACAACAGCTTGTAACATTTCAACTAAGTCTTAATCACTGATGACTCAACATAATCAGTCAGCTTGTAATGGATACAGTACAGGCGTACAGTGTTCGTCGACAATTAGACCAAATATAGGCAATCTGACGGCGATCTGAGAGATCGTTGCCCTAAAAATTGCGCTCGCTATATAAGGTGAGTGAGGCTGTGGGACGCCGGTGGCCGCGACGATCGAGGGCCGTGCGCGACTGCTGTGATAGTTGAGTTTTTGAACCAGCCGCTGCGTTGAGTAAACATCAGGCAGCGAGCTTCCCATCAGCCATTTGACATGCCATTTTGGGGGTTTTCGCGTCTTCGACAACTTCACAATACCGAGGCCAGAAATGCCCGCCCCCTCTTACCCCCCCTCTCAGCACCGCCCGGCACCTTGCCGGCAACGAAAGCTCTCACTAAATCCTGTAGGTCTTCCTCAAGTACAGCCTCATTGATAAAACCCGGAGAATATCGGGGGCTAAAAATTATAGAAAAAAAGGTGGCAGGGCGGATCACTGCCCCGCATCAACAAACGATCAGCGGCTTGATCACTCCCATGACAGCGTCTCCAACTCTCGTGACAATGCCGACGCCCTGAACCCGACGCTACTGCATCTACATCCACTGATAGTCAGCAACCTTTTACTGCTCGGTTGTCTGTACGGGTCCTTTCTCATATTCATATGTCCACTACCTAATGTTTCCGAAGGTAATGCGAGGCTTCTATCTCTGATGGTCAACCACCGCCATCTTGTTTAACAATCCAATCGTCGATTGGCGGATGCAGTTCATGGTTGGCCGACATGACCACCTGTCCAGAATACACCAAAATACTAAGCACTTCGGATCGCCTTACATTTTCTTTTCTTTGCGTGCTCCCTCCTTCCTCCCCACATCACATGCCGTTTGACCCGTTCTATCCATATCAGCATTCTCTTTTCCCAGGAGCTATACAACTCAAAGAGGTGAGAAGGTGCTTCCTTACTTGATTGGTGTTTCCATTCCCTGCAGTTGTATACTTCAGACGCCTGTCACGCATCCTCGACAGCCTTCTGGCGCCCCTTCACCCCGAGTCTCACGCTTTACAATCGGTGCAGCTTCAACATCAATCAGTCGTTGCTTTGCCTAGCGACGCTTCCAGAACTCCATCTATGATGTGAATGCTGATATATCTCTCAACGGAGTATGCTCTTTGAAATCTAGGGCATACTATTGCTGTGCTGAGAGCATGTATTTCAAGAACGATGATGCTCAATATCCACAATTAATGTGCTAGTTCTTGCTGATCCGCCCAGCCCTCTTGTCTCAGCAGATCTGTCCCAAATGACATAGCAATCCCTATGCTACTTGTTCATCTATGATAGAAATCGCCCTCATCTGAGCAGATATAGCTTGGAGTTGTGGCTGGAGGAGCCAGCTGTGTCGCCATGATATCCTTCCTGCTTGCCCCCATCCTCTGGCTCATTCCAGCGCAGCTCGGTGTAGACGCTCAAGTCGTCTCCCCGACTTGGAGGGTCATTTCATCGCATATCTGTCGGCTCCCCTATTCACTCCATTTCAGAAACACAATATCTCAACTTCGGCTGCCGACCGCATTCGCATTGTCGGCGCTGCTTTGGAACAGTCATTGAACCACATCGGCTCGGATGGGCAATTCACCGACAGCGAAGGTGCGGCATTCTTCAATCAGTGGCTAATTTCTGCTCAAATCTACTCTCTCAGACGGCGGTTGGGGCCGCGCCGGTCCTTTTTATAGCCAAATGGTCGAGTTTGATATTGTGACTGGCCAGAAGAAATACGAGGACACCGTGCAAAAGAATCTTGCACTTACTCAACAGACCGGAGTGAATTTCTCGGATGAAACGTAAGTCGCCTGATGTGGATTTTTTCCGTCGGATCTGGCGTTTGAACTGCTCTCCAGTGTCAGTCTGCCTCTAGCGGGATAGGAGTACTGAATTTCACAACAAGTTAAACAGGTATCCCGTGCACTGTACGTTCTGGCTGGCGGTGATAGCGCACTTGTGACACAGCGGTCTTAGATATTACGGGCGGGCAGCAGCCAGGGCATATTCGGCATACGGCACTCAGATATTTCTAGATTATGCGATCCAATCGTGGTGGTGAGAGACAAGTCGCATAGCGACGTGCTCATTCGCAGTTGGTTTATTTGACTGATCTATGGTAGGTTTGGGCGCCGCTTTACCCTCACCCAGGACAATGTCGACTCGGGCAAAACCAACGTCAAGAATTATGCCCTCACTAAAATTTGCGACGGCGGTGGGTAACGACTACAAATTTGTCGAACATGTCCTCACTCAACTCCAACACTAGTAACCATGGCCGGCGGGACATTTTGGGTAGGATATGCAAATTGCTTTAGAATGAAATTGCCGACTCGTATGGCAGGGCAATGACACGACTGACCCGGACTTATCTGCGTTGCCGACTGGGTACGTCCTTTTCACCGCCATTTTGTGATAATAAGTTATGCCCGCTTATCCAGTAATTTCCTTGTGTGAGTGATTGCGCCTTGTGTGATCTCAGCTGCCTGATTAATCGCCAATACTAGCCTATCTGCTCTTTTGGCTGAGGCGACATCAAACCCAATGTACCTTCAAGCGGCTTCCGACGCGGCGGATTTTATGCTCGCCCATCTTTACACCAGTTCTCATCTCGTTCAAGATACAATTTCAGCGCGCCAAAATGATTCTTGTGAGGTGGACACGTATACAGATCCCGCATATTCCGGACTCTTAATCGAAGGCCTCTCGATTCTTTTTTCTATCACGAAGAAGGCATCGATACAACTACTGTGGGTTCTACGAGTTTGTTGGTTCCACTCTCCGCTAACACAGAAATAGACTGAACGATCTTATAACTGTCATCCCGCATACTACTTGGCAACAAGACGACGGAATTCTTGTCAATGATGCCGATTTCACCCCTGGAGAATTGGTCAAGGGCTTGGAGGTTGCATATATACGCAATGTTACAAGCCCGCAGTTACAGGAATGGATAAAGGCTTATATTGGGGTTCAGGTGGGACGCATATATCTGACGCAGTTGCAGTTCTGAACATCTGAACCAGTTTAATGCTGTCATTGACCTTGCAACTAACGGAACCAACATATATGCATACAAATGGCAGGGACCGCCCAGTTCTACGTTCGATGGCGGGGCCCAAACTGACGCCATTAACGTGCTGCTGAGCGCGATATCCCTCGAGACCGACTCCCTGCCTTCTTCGTCAACAGATGGGTCTCTGTCTTCTACCGGCGCAATTCCTCCGCCATCTTCCATTTCTGTCTCGCGCAGATCATCCAGGACTGGCCCCATCGTTGGAGGGGTGATTGGAGGCATAGCTCTCCTATCTTGCTTTGTCTTCGTATTTTGGATGGTCCGACGACGGCAGCTCCGGAGCACCGACGGTTCGGAAGCCCCTTCCACGACGACAGTGGCACCCATGGTCTTTACCCCTTACGTCGAACGCCCATCTGTTGGGCCTCTGTCTATTCTAGCGCCTCAGAGAAGGAAGCGCAGCAATGACAGCTTCACCATATCACCCACTTCTGTCAGCGTTACTGATCAGTTGGACGGTGAAGCACCCGGTGGAGGGGCAGAGTACCCCTGGAACACTCATCCATGGCACCCAACTTCGGAAGCTCAGTCTGTAAACATTCCAACCTCGCAGTTGATTGCACTACTGCACGAGCGGTTGCGAAATGAGGGGAACCAAGGCCAACTGCCGGACCACCCTCCATTCAGGCAGTGACACCATAACGGACTTTTGACCTCATAATAACGATTTCCGTCGATGTAATGTTTTGAGGTACTTCGGCAAAACGCAGTCCTTCCATGTATTATTATGTCTTTGTACCACTTTCAACCATTTATGTAATATCCAACTTTCAGGGAGGGAGATCCATTTTTTTTCCAGCCCAAGAGATGACTATTAGAGAAAGGTATGACAACATCGGACCGATATAGTTTGTCTCCTCAGAAAGATATTCGTAATTCCACCTTTTGGTTGCAAGACCAGATGTAATATTAAACGGTTCAATGATCACTGGACTGATTGAACGTGTCGAGAACTACGTATGCGTATATGGCAAAGATCTGCCGTCCATCCGGAGGCTCGATTGTTGTGCAATGATGCCTATGAACTGCGTAGCCACTGTGCATCCAATTTCTCGCAAATGTCTACTTTCGGCGCCCTCAACCGACTTGGCTCCTCTCAATAACACTCTGCCCTCACACGACTCACGGAAGTGTTTAATATTACAATCACCTGTAACTTCGGAACTGGAATTCCTCCTCTGCTCTGCTTTCTGATTGGTCTTCTTTCATGTCACCGACTTAATTATCTCTTCGGTAAACTCCACCCCCATTCTCTGACTGACTATGCCTCATCAGATCTCTCCTTTTCTCGCAGGACGAATCTCAAATGCACCTGTGGTAGTACTCCCACTGGGGAAAATATAAAGTAACACAGGGTATACCGTGCCGCAGGCAATGGCTGCGACAACCTCTGGCAATTAAGTTAAATTGTCTCAGGGTTCAAAAACATATCACTGTGCCCCTCCCATTGGCTCACGATGAGGATATACAAGTTGGCGCTAGCAATAAGGACAATCGCGTCTGTGAGTAGCAAGTACGATCCCCACCTCATATATCATAGCGCCTCATGACATCGGCACAGGCTCTATGGCCCCAATATCCTCTTCCAGCACTCAAGGCTTGCGATACACCCGATTTTATGGATCATCACGGGAAGGGGCGTAAATACACATCAAGTTTTGCATCGCGAATTGAAATCATATGTCCTCGCAGAAGAGTCCAAAATCGAGTGTGTCAAGGACAACTGAATAGTGCCTCGCGGGTGATGGATGACACGGGAGAAGGGAGCGTATATGAGAATGAGATTCCAATTGGGAGGGCAGCCAAGAGTCTCAATCATTGATCACTGAGTCAATGTCGCCCGGAGCATAATTCATGACCATTTGCCCACCATACATTTCTTCCCCCGGGTCGTTCGTTTCTAGAGCAACAATTACTCTTAAGTAAGCAGCTACAATGTAGTAGCTCCCAAAAGGTGGAGTGTTATTTTTAATTCGCGAATTGAATTAATATGTGTAGTCTGACATTAGTGACGAGTGAATATTGAATGGTGCGTCCGATCGACGCAGGGGGATCGGATTCAACTTATCCTACGTAAAATAACAATAAGAATAAAATGGCCATTTGGTTGGTTGCTCGCAGGGCGTGAAATCAGGGAAGAACGTTGCGCACAGAGCCAATGTAAATTTTCACGCCGGTGGTTTTGTCGGCCCGACGTCCAAGTATTTACATACCCCAGATTTGTCAGTAATATACGCGGCGGCGGCCTGTGCTGGAGTCCACTGCGTATCACTGGAGTTCTATTCACCTCAAATCCTTCTCCACCAAACTCCAGTGGGGATCAGTGGGTGTAAGTGTTCCATGACAACCTCCAACATACCAAATTTTATGATCCAATGTCCAACGATATCCAGTGAAAACCAGTGGTTTTCACTGGGTACAGATTAATTCTATCTCCAGTGATACCCAGTGAAAACCAGTGGTCCTGGCTGGAGTCAAGGTTACGTTGCGAGCCAGTGAACTCCAGGCACATCAGCTAGAGTTCGGCTGACTGTAGTGGAGTCCACTAGTATTTACTGAGATCCCCTGAGTTTCATTCTCTGACAGAATTTATTGATTATTAGTGGTTAGCGAAATATGTTTAAACAATTCAAGTCCTGGTATGGTGTCTAAAATATTATCTTGGTAGGTATGGAAGGTGTGTGGAGGGATTTCACCAGCCTCCGCCATGATCCATCAGCGGGTGCAGGTGCAGACACGGCGCCACTGGAGATCGGCAAAGCACGGTGGGGATTGATTGACATGTGGAACACACTTTGCACATCAACTTGCAATGAACTTCAGTGGACTCCAGTGGAGGCCACTCTAGGCCACTATGTCAATCTGGCGAACTCCAGTGAACTCCAGTGCGTAATCGGACACTGTTGATCAAAGTTGAATGACAGCTGTTGCCGGAGATGGCCGATCAACAGCACGGAATGACGGCTGACGGTACATTCCACCAGTCACCAGCGTCCATCGATGCTCACCGGTGTCCACCGGTGTCCAGCAATATACTTCCATGCGGCGCGTATATAACTCAGATTTGTTTGTGGTGGTGCACATGAGCGATGGTCCAATTCCGGGGGCACATTTACTGCGGCCCTGTATGGGTGAGATGCCGGAAGAAGAGGTTCGGCCATCCCAGAGACACTCTCAGGTAGTCTTCCCTATGTATGTGAAAAGAAGAAGCAGGCACCAGCCGAATTGATACATTTATTACATGACGAAATGATGCGAGTCAGTTCACTTGTAGCGCGGTGCGAAAAAAGGACGAAGGAATCGAGGCCAGGTGGAAATAAGGTAATTGCGGGAGCGGGAGCACTGCGTACGACGTACACGCGACGAAAAAATACGCGTGCAGTAGACGCATACTTCGCGCCCAACAAGCGCATGTATATATCGCGCCCCGGGATACAGACGCATCTATGACCCTGCGGTACACCGTTCCGACACGCCAGGAGGAAGCCCACACGTGTGGTAATTCATGGTACCGCCAGCGTCTCCCCCTCGACATCCGCCGCCGAAGTCTCCGCCAGCCGCGCCACTACACCTATCCGCGCTCGACTGCCCTAACCCGGGCTCTCACGGCATCGGCATATGCCGGACAAACAGGATCCGCAGGTAGGAAGGGTGCGCGCGAGTGTAGGCCCAATCTCTGTCATCTGTACCCTACACCCGTACGCGCTATCACGACGGACGACATACGATCCGCGGGACGCGTGCACACTAAGCCCTCAATGCACAGCGGGAAGCGGTGCGCGCTGCCGCGAGCGAGGGACCGCCCTCGCCCTACATATGCGCACGATGCCCTCAAAGAACTGTGAGGGGGAGGTGCGCAGGGGAGCGGGGGGGGGGGCGGAGGCACAGCAGGGATATGGCAAGGTCGTGGGTGCGGTGCGCGCCGCTCCTCCACTCGCAGAAGCCCGGGTCGCATTCGCGGGCAGCGTGGACCGCAGCATGCGCGATCTATACGTCTTCGGGCGACATAGCGCAGCGAGGACGAGGCGGGGGAGAGCGCCATAGTGCGGCCCGTCTTGCCGCGCGCGCAACAGCTCACCCTCAGGCAGCGCGTATGCGGGCGAGCGGGGATGACGCGACCCGCATACGCCAATCCATAGCAGCCGATCGTCCGATCGAGCTGCCAGTAGTGAGGCGGGCGAAGACGCGGGAACGGAACGAGATGGCAAGAGGCCTCATCTGCGCACTCCCGCAGCATGACGCCGATGGCGGGATCGAGGCGGTGGCGCGGCGTCGCGGAAAAAAGGCGCTGGGACGAGGCAGGCGCACAGAGCCATCGTAGCTGCCCAGACTATAAAGAGGAAAACACACCTCGAACGTGGGATTGGTTCGATTGAATCCGGTGGCATCGTCGAGGTCCACGAATGCCCATGTCGGATGCGACGTCCTGGATCAGCGAAGGTGGGGACGTATGGGGCGGAAGAATGCTAGTGCAGGAGGTGGAAGGAAGGAGTTGGATGACGGGTTAGGGAGATGGGACGAGGTGGTGGTCGGAAGAGGCCGGGTGAGTGATATCACGTAACGTCACATCGAAAACACGGCTGAACCCGGTACACAGAACATTGGCGGAAGGAACGTTCAGACGGACTTCGTATGTACATGGATGCACTCCCCCACTAGCTCGATCGTTTCTACGAAACTGTACGCTCCATGATGACTCCGCATATGTAGTACATTCCGCCGCCCGCGGAACGACCAGTTGCCCAGCGCCAGGCTGCCGCGAGTCCCGCGACGGTGTACGTATCACTGCGCGCCCTCTACATCCCTTCCCCTTCTCATGACGGCGACGGCGCCGGCGTATTACCACGGGATCCAGTACATGCGCTTCCCCTGCCGCGGATGCGCACCTAGACCAGTGACTGACACTGACTGTCTGTATATGAGAGGCGAGCTCGTCGATATACAGACCAGTCGAGCTGAGTTTGAAATCACAATCATATAAGGCTATTCTGGACCGCGTTCCGTGCGGGCGGCTTTTGATGCAAACAGTGACATTTCAAACAAGAAATATTTGTTGTGCAATCACTATCTGACGCTTTGACTTCGGGTTTGCCGCAATCATGTGCAGTAATTGCCTCGACCATTCCTCAGGTTTTTCTCCGCAAAATGAGGCGCAAAATCCGGCTCCCGAAGGTACCGAGAATAGCCGAGAAGGGGACATGGGGGGGGGGGGGGGGGATTTATTATACTCGTGTAGTCCAAATGTCTGAACAACGAGTTTACCGAAGACAAACAGGTAGTAATGTACGGGTGGTTATCCTTACATAAACTGCAAGATGTCAACGGTCGCGTGTCACGGAGATTTAAACTCAGATCGATCAGCCTGTATACACTGCGGTGGCTCACTCGTTTTTGGCAGGTAAAAATATGCCTCCAAAAATGTTTTGCCCTTCAGTGGAATTTTCACACAAAATGAAAGTTTCGTAAACATACTGTATTTTTGGGACTATTTTTGTGTTCCAAAAAAGAATCAAACACGGCTTGTCTTTGGGTCTTAAACTCAATCCAAACAGCACTTTTCTTTTCTTTCTATTTTTCACCCCAAATGTTTGGATCGGGAAAATCCACGCCTGAAAAAACATTTGTGTAAAATTCCACTTAAGGGCGAAGCATTTTTGGAGACATATATTTGCGTGCCAAAAACGAATGAGCCACACGCTCGCTCTCATATACAGGCTGGAATCGAGCCTAACGCGCACCTCGTCGATGGACGTGGAGGGACCTGACAACGGCGTGCCGTTGCGTCTCGACGACACACTACTTGCGCCCTGCCGTGCCACACTGGCGCACGCCGTTTCCATCCTATTCAAGTTATGAGTGCAGATTTGGGCCAGCGCATATTAGATTTGGGTTACATCACATGATCGAGGACAACATCGCTGATAAGCCCTACGATCTGAGAGTCGATGGAATCGCGTAGCCCGGGGCCGCGGCCCGCAATATATTTCACGTACTTCCATTACCGCCATGATCTAACTTACATCGATGTCAAGCCCTCCATTGTGCCTGGCCCATTCGACCGTTTCGACAGTCCTTAATCAAATCTTTGTCCATCTCCCGGCCATTCAATGCCTCAACGCCTAGTGTCGATCAAGCTTGGCATCGTTCCCGTGGCTACTCTATAGTCTTGGAGCGTCTACATACCTAGAACTGTAGTTCATATTTACGATCAAGGTGTCACCCACGTTTCTCGGCAGTGGGCCATGCTCCATCCGAGTCCGTCGCCGGCAAGTGTTCAGTTCACAGGTGGCCGTCACCAGCTACCTGAACACTTGATCGTAATACAACAATATATCCTTCTGACTACTATAGTCTCCGCCATGAAGCGCTTAACTATGACAGGGCATAGATCTTTATCATTGATTCTGCGCGCTAAGTCCGATTGGCAATTGTGGACTCCCGCAGGACACCTGATAATAGGTGGGATGGCCAGGTCCGCTGGCGGACAAAAATCTGGGAATTTGGGCCCCAAACCCAGGTCCCGGACGGACAAAAATGGTGTCTTGAGGCTGAAAAGCGCAGGTCCTGTGTGGACAAAATTGCTGGGATTAAGGCTAGGTCATTTCCCACATAATGCTCTACGGTTTGTGACGTTCGGTTGAGAATACGCTTTATTTTGTTCCTCCTGTGTTCGAACCCCAATATCCACGCTTTTTTGTCTTCTTTGATCCACTTAATATTCCCATCCGGCTGGTTCTGACAATGATGATGACGGGGAGAACTAATTTGGTTCTAAACGACGAGAAGCGGGATGCAAAACCGTCCTACTGCATTAATTTATATTGTATATATGACCGCGATCCACTATATTCAGCCCCTCGAATTTTCAGCTAGGCTAGGTCCGGACAAAAATCCTGGCAATCGGCGCAAAACCCAGGCGGACAAAAATCGGCCAATCGGCCGAGTTTGGGACCTGGCCTTCTCACCTATTATCACGGGGTCCTACTCCCGCTCTTTGGATAACATCGACGTCTGTCAGTCATCCCCAGAGTGGAGATAGGATTTGATAAGTTCCCTTATTGAGTATTTCCTTCAGTAAATAGCTTCCTATAAATTCTGGGCCACACCGAGTGCGGTTCTACAATCCCTTTGTGGATTCCACTTCTCTTGGCTTGCTCTTGGTCCCCAATTTGTTCTTGCAAACCACCCTTACCTGACGATGTTCAGCTCCACCGCGATCCTTTCTGTATTTGTGTCTCTGCTCCTGGCCTCCCAGTCAGGTAGGCTAACTGAACGTACCTACGTACGTACCTGACGATGTGTATTCTCCGATAGTCGCGGCTGTCCCGAGCCCACGCTCTCCGAGTCCCTTCCTGTCCATGCGTCAAAGCTCCTCAGAATCAGACTCGGGCCTAACTTCCTTTGACCCTCAGTGTGTAGGTCCATGCACCAAAATGAATAATACACTGTCGGTAAGTGCTACGTTACACCGATACCCTCCTGATTGTTCATCCGTCATGGTAGAGCATCACGACCGTGACTGAGGTGTGCACGAACGCTGTCGTGTCCCAGGTTGAAGCATGCTACGACTGCGAGCTTAACGTCTTGGCGGCTACCCTGGAATTTCTCCAGAACGATATCGATAGTCAGTCAGTCTTACGTCCGTAATACGCATTCTGACACGCAATACAGCGCTCGTGCAGGCCTGCGCGGACTTGGGTCGTCCCGTGAAGAGTGTGACAATTATCGCTAAGAGTGGTGGGGAGCGTTTGTCTTTGGGTATCTCCGGTTCTGTGGTCGTCGGGATGGCCGCTCTGTTCCTCGTGGTATTGTAGTGCTCGAATGCAGATGTCGTGGGGGTGGAGGAATTGGGTCTATACAATCATGCAAAATATCTCTATGCTCGCACACTTAATCCTTCTGACATTTCAATGCGCATGATGTTACTGGGCATTGGGTGAGTCTGAACGCCACCGAGCTACAGCAGAGACGCGCATTGATAAGGATGGACTAAATCATTGAAGCAAAACCCTTCAGACACGTACTTGGTACTAGTATTTTTGACCTAGTGGGATCGATTAAACTTCCCAGTACGACGCCATCCCGCGAATATCAGCAATCATCGCGGGGGGATTATCAAATCCCCGAACACCACATGTTTAATTTGCTCGTGTCGTATCGCTACAATTGCTGGCTTATCGGGTGAAAATTGGGTATATCAAAATATTATGTATAACCCCAAGTGTGCAGCTTAGAATTCGAAGCTCTTAAAAAATGGCGAATAACCTAGGACGGACAGTAAGCTAGTCGATGATCCCGAGAGCATGGATGCCACTCTTGAAGCGATTGCGAAGAGTCCTGTGAAACACGATCCTGCCGACGAGATGCTGTGAGCAGAGCGTTAACGGATATTTCGCCAGACACTCTTTCTGTCTTTTTTGTAAAGTAGTCAGTTGAACAACAGTTGAACTCCGCGTCGCGCATTGCGAGTCGATTCTTGGTTGATTACCCGACTTGGGTTGGACTATCTTGCGAATGGTTGATAAAGACCCCCGAATAATCGAAAACACGATATCACTCATAATTTTTCTCTCGACCACTCTATGAATATTATATATTTCATGACACGCCCCTTACTATCGTTTGCTGGGATCCTGGCCACTTGAGAATAATAGGCCTGTGGGAGGCTCCAACCGGCCTACGACGAATGCAGGCATACTGTCAATGAATAGGACACAAGTGGTCAATTTATTCTGTCCCCTCAGTGACTCAGTAAATAGATCTTTTCACAGCAGTCCCAAACATGGCAATACCAGGAAGCTACCGAGGTGGCCAAATACAACGTTTCTGAACATATCAATGGCATGAAGGTATCTGGGATTGTACTTTAGATACATATGCTCTGTTTCATACACTTGAGTGGTACCCCACATCTATAAGAGCGGTGGGAGAACATGCCTCTCGCAGGCAGAGATTGGGTCAAATGTGCATATCTGATTTGACAAGGCTAGTGGAGTCATTAAGAGCATCCCAGGGTACAATATGCGTGACAAGTGGATAGATATAAAGGATTATAATGTATTGTCACCAGAAGTTACGCACCTGGACCTAGATTGGGCCCACAGAAAATCCACAGATTATGACATCGGAAAATCACCCGTTTTAGCTAATGGCGAGTGGTTAGTAGTGAACGGGAGAGGGAAAAACCCGTTGTATAGTGCCCAATATATTCTTAAAGCCCATGCAGTTTGGTGAACTTGTCCCATTCAGCCTTTGCCCGCTACGGAGGGTGCCATTCGGAGTAAGCGGATAATGATTTGAGAACTTGGTGCACCTGGGGTGAATGGGTACGCGAGCTAACATGTTCAGATATAGTGTAGGGGTTGGGGAGAGCACCGTGCAATTAAAATGAGCCCTAAACATCGTGCATCGGCGAAGAACTCGTCGAGCAAGCGACAATTATCAATTTGAGCCAGCGGTGCTAAGCGGCAATGTTCCCACCCTGCCAATTTGCTGTCAAACACGCAACAATCTTTGGTCGGCACATCGTCCCGACCCCAAAATTTGTACGGACAACGCTCAGAGGTCCCACTCGGATCCCTGAGTGCAAAATCCCGCGAAATATAGCCGCATAGTCTGTTATTCCCAAGTGGCCAGCTTCCCAGCGCACGATAGTAAATCGCACCCGAGCTCCGGCAAATTTTAGGATGCTTGATTTTGTGTCCGCATAATGTTTCTACACGACCACAGCACATCTCGAAGCAATTATTCATTTAGGGCCCGTAGGGTGCTCGGAACTTGACTTCCCCAAATTGGTGTTTATAAAATTCCATTTGTTCCCCCGCCGCCTACTCTACAAGGAAGTTGCTGTGGGCGATGATTGGTGAATAAATCGATACTTGTCCAGCAAAGAAGTACTTCACGGGAAGCAAACTCGTGGATATGCAGCATGTTAGGAACCACGAAATTGATATGCCTGGCGACAACCGCTGAAGTTAATCCAGTGAAGCAATAAAGAAAGCATTATTCAAGCACCGAAAAAATAGTACAGAGTGAGATTAATTTCTCAAAGGAAAGCTCTGACAGAGAAACCCGCGCAATGGATTGCCGGATAGAAAAACCGGGAAACGCCATCAGCAGCCTTACATATGTAAACTACGACGCTAGCTCTAGTTGAAATCTAAGATCTTCGGTGAAAGCTACGGTCTTGACTGATTATATTAAGGTTCCAGTATTTGAACCTGAATATAAGTCAATTTCTCTTGGTATCCCAACCCCGCGATACCAATTTCTCTCACAAACATACTCCTCATGTTCATATCAATACAATTCCCCTGCAGACCAATCCCGACGAGGAGCTTCAAACCTTAGTCTTTGCGTGGAGGAACCAGGATTGTTGCGCAAGGAAATAACTGGTGCAGCCTGCAAGACAGTGAGGGGGAAAGGGATGTCGGAGAACCTGACGTTGCTCATGGACTAGAGTGAGCTGGTAGGACGCCCCAAGTCGATACGAAAGGCGTGGAGCGCGTAAATTTCCGTTCTGATTTTGGTTAAATGCACGGAAAGTACGTCCGTTATATGCTTTTGACCCTAGACTGAATAATGAATGGGGAATAGACCATATGGTTCTGCGGGACGAGATTCTCAACAGCAGCGCTGCTGGCCGAGACACGGTAAGTAGTTTGCCTGCGTATTGTTTTTCAGTAATACTCAATATTAACGCAATCCCTCAGCCAGCTTTCTAACGTTCACAGTCTACATGCTCGCTCATTCTATGTACATTTGATTTGATTTCTTTTGTCCCTCTGCCCACCCTTTTCCCCCTAGCGGAGGCCGCCCACGAACGAGGCATTGGGCGCATGGAACCAGTGCACCGTGTCGAAATTCGGGCTCATCTTCATGTCCCCGAACGGATTCCTGACGCCGCTGAGGCTCGGCACGAACTCCGCGCCACACTCCCGCATAATTACTTGACCAGATTCCGCAAGACCCTCGGCGAATGTCTGAGTACCCGAACAGGATATCTGAGCGGTGTTTTGGTTCTGACAAGACGGACGGACGGCTTACCGTGGATGAATATCAGCCGACATTCGTAGAATATAGCAGTCGTTCCCACCGTGACTTTCTTGACCCTTGGCGCACGGTGGAGGATGGCTTCGTACATATATCCAGCGTCAAAAAAATACAATGGGGACGCAATGATCATCTGAGCGGTCGTGAGCGCCATTATGCCGGGAATAGCAGACCGCGGATGGTAAACGTACGTTGATGGTAAGCTCAGACTTCTCGGTCCACGCCGTGCTGGTGTTGAGGTGCTCAAGTGCGTACAAGATGGTGAACGCAGTGCGATGCGCCTGGTGCATGCAGGGACATGGCGCTCAAACGGCGCTCAAACGCCGTCCCTGCAGCCGCGCTTGCGACGTCACTCCCGACTACTTCTTTCCAGGTGCGACCCATGAGCGCGGACCACACAGCCTGGCGCTTAATGATGCGCCACATGAGGTGTTTCTCCTGCGCCGTCCTCAGCACGGCGCCGTAGTCCGCATCGGCACACATCGCCAGATTCTTATCGCATTGGGACACTGTACCCGGAAGATCGTCGCAGGGTGCTTGGTGCAGGGCCCAAGCGACGCTCCAGTGCTCATCGCCGCAGTCAAAGGACATTTTGCAACGCTCGCAGGGAGTCCAAGCGACGCTCCAGTTCCGGGGGCATGGCACATTTACTGCGGTCCTGTCTGTTCGCAGGCACTAGTCGAATCGATACTTTTGACAACGACGAAATGATGTGAGTTAGTTGCGCGAGAAAGTCGCTTGTAGCGCGGTGCGAAAAGGGGAGGCCAGGAAAGGATAAAATAATCGCGGGAGCGGGGGCACTGCGTACGACGTACACGCGATAAATGAATATCATCAGTACCGGGGAACTGCGGCGGGTGTTCGAGCGCGCGCCCGTCGAGCGCGTGCAGTAGACGCATATGTCGCGCCTCAGGATACAAACCCATATGACCCTGCGGTACACTGTGGCGACACGCCAGGAAGAAGCCCACACACATGGTAATTCATGATACCGTCAGGGTCTTCGCCTCGTCATCCCCCGCCGAAGCCTCCACCTGCCGCGCCCTACACCCCACTGCGCCGCCCCACTGCGCCCATACGCGCCGCTCGACTCCCCTAACCCGGGCTATCACGACAGACGACAAACGATCGGCATATGCGGAACCTTGAACAAGATCCGCAGGTAGGAAGGATGCGCGAGGAGCGTAGGCCCAGCCCGCCGCCGGCATCTCTGTTATCCGCTGGGCGCTATCACGAGACGATCGAGGGTGCGCTAGCCCCACATATGAGCGCAAAATGCACAGGAAGGAGGGATACGCGGGGCCGCGAGTGAGGCAGGGATATGACAAGCTGGGAGGGATCGCGCTCAGCCTACAATATGGCAATGTCGTGGGTACGGCGCGCGCCGCTCCTCCACTCGCAGAACCGCAGCGTGCGCAATCCGTACGTCTTCGGGCGACATAGCGCAACGAGGACAAGGCGGGGAGAGCGCCATAGTGCGGCCCGTCTTGCCACGCGCGCAACAGCCCACCCTCAGGCAGCGCGTTAATCCGTAGCAGCCGATCGTCCGAGCTGCCACTAGTTCGACGGGCGAAGACGCGGGAACGGAACGAGATGGCGAGAGGCGCCGATGGCGGGATCGAGGGGTTGGGGCGGCGTCGCAGAAAGAAGGCGCCGGGGCGATGCAGGCGAACAGAACCATCGTAGCGGCCCAGAATATGAGGAGGAAAACGCACCTCGAACCGGGATTGGCTCTGCTAGCACTTTGCTTGAGGCATCGTCGAGGTCTATGAACGCCCATGTCGGATGCGACGCCCAGTTAATTTGTCAGTCCTGGCTCCTGGATCAGCGAGGGCGGGGGCGAGGAAGACGGAAATGTACTAGTGCAGGAGGATGGAAGAATACCAGTGAAGGCAGGAAATTGGAAGACGGGTTAGGGAGATGGTGGTTTGATGGTGGTCGGAAGAGACCGGAGTGACATCACGTAACGTCACATCGAAAACACGGTCGAAACCGGTACACAGGACATTGGCGGCGGAAGGAATGTTCAGACGGACTTCGCATGTACATAGATACTCGCAAACCTTTCAGAAAAAATTGGATTCATAAAGCAAAGGAAGAATATTGATCAAATTCTGGGACCATCTTCCTCGAGTTGGCTCTCAAGCGTGGCTGCAAACTCAGCTTTATTACCGTGCCCGCTTCCATCATCAATCCTATGCCTAGATTCTGATAATGATGGTGATATAGCTGGTAGATCTCATCCGTCGGTTTCGAAAAAAGAGGACGGCCCATGAATGCATCGACGGGGAGTCGAACTCGTACCCGTCTCATCACAAGTTCAGATTCTTGAAATAATTCGACGGAGTGCACCTCGCACCACCGATGCTTTCCTTCCTTTGTGCTTCTCTCAATAAATCCTTTCAAAAAGAGCACCTAACGACAGAAGGAGTGCTGCGTCGGTGGGGAGTCGAGCCCGTACAGTATTACTACAGTTCATATATTTTGCTCGATAGCATATATATTGGCCGTGAACCTAGCACCACCGGTTCTTCATTTCTTTCCTTTCTATCTCCCTGATGCATATGACTGAAAAAATTATTCCAAGGACCAAAAAGAAAAGAAAAAAGAAAAGTTACAAACTGCTTTAATGACCGCGTCATTACATACAATTCGAACGGAGTGCACCGATGCTTTCTGTATATCCTGCTGCCCTCAATAAGTACCATGACAAAAAAAAATATCAATACAAAAGGCTTTTATGCATCAACACTGATTCACACCCTACCCGTCTCGTACTAACCGCCGCACATTCGCCTCATAGTTCGACAGAGTGCAGTGCACCCAGCACTCATGATTACTCCATTTCCCTCCTGCCACCCTCAATGAATTTCATGAAACAAAGACACGTCGTACTGGAGGGATCCAAAAGAACATGCTGCAATACTGGATGCCCACGCATCGGCGGGGATTCGAACTCCAACCCGTCTTATATGGTTTATTCCAACTGATAGTTCGGCGAAGTGCACCTCGCACCACCGATGCTTTCCTGTATTCCTCCTATGCGTAATGAATCCACCACAGCTGAAAGTGTTAACGAAACCGTGTGCGCGGGATGCTGAGCGCGAGCGTAATATATTTAGCACGCATTTGAGTATATTGGTGTTGCCGTGTGGCAATAAAATACTTGTTCAAAATCCCTATTGAATTAACTATCAGTTACTTACGCAGTTCTACCTTGAACGACCGACTAACGAGAATAGATCTTCCTTAGACGAAAATACGGGAAACGTCTCCGTGTTCTTAGGATCGTTAAACAGTCGACTAACGAGAAAGCTTCGTTAGACGTGAATACGGGAAACGTCTCCGTTTTCTTAAGGCTGCTGTACTATCTCTTGATGCAAGCCTCAGCGTTGCTTCAAGGATAGCTGGTAAATTTTAATGAGCTTCTAGCTTCACTTAAGTTCATGCAAATGTTGAGGTCAACAATATAGATTGAGGTAAAGGTCAAAGTTTTACATGTGGGAGAACTCCCTATATATATACTAACTACTGCTATGACTCATGCACAGTCAGACGGAGTCGTGAATGTGGCTGCGCAAGGAGTCACAATATTGTTTACTGATGTTTATATCCGCCCGACTTCGTGAGTAGTCACATGACCACGAGCATAGATCTCGAAGACATTTAAAGACATTTGTAGAATGTATTGAGACTCATTCAAATCAGGATATCCATCACAGAAAGAGGTCACAAAAAAAATTGTCAAGCTTGCCCGAGCTATCCATTGGCGGGGATTGGAACCCCTACCCGTCTTATCATAAGTAGATTTGCGCGACATAGTTCGACGGAGTGCGCTTCGAACCGCCGATACTTTCTGTGTATCCCTGTGTCCAGAATATATCCACTAAAAAGAAAAAAGAAAAAAAAAAACTGGAAGGAAACAAAAAAGAATCCGATTTGATGCATCAGCGGGGAGTCTTATACGCAACATCTCAGTTGAACAATTGTAGTCCGACGAAGTGCACCTCGCACCATCAATGCTTCCCTGCATTCCTGCTAACCATAATGAATCCTCCAAAGAAAAGACGAGGGCTGAAAGACGACACGGAAAAGAAGTCACGCTTCCCCAAGCCATGCATCGGCGGGGAGTCGAACCCAACCCGACTTATCACAAACTCAATTTTTTGATCTAGTTCGACGGGTTGCACCGCGCACCACCCATGTGTTTTATCTCACCTGCGTCACGAAATAAATTCCACGAAAGAAGTCGCACCGAAAAAAAAAAGTGGGCACCAGTTAAGGCCATGCATCGGTGGGGATTCGAACTCGTCAGATAATAACCGTGACGGATTCGCCTTATACTTCGACGGAGTGCGCTTCGAACCGCCGATGCTTTCTGTATACTTCCTTGTCCAGAATATATCTACTAAAATGAAAAACAAAACTGGAAGGGGACGGAAAAAGAATTGGCGCTAGCTCATGCGTCGGCGGGATTCGAACCCCGACCCTTGTAATGACCGAAAGTCACAGAATATCGTCCGACGGAGTGCACCTCGCACCATCAATGCTCACTTTCCTCATACCTCCGCCTGATTATTTTTTCTCTCCCACCATCAATAATAAATTCCAAAGTACACAAAATTCCAGTCCGCATGAGGCCTATGTCAGCATCGGCGAATCCCATAGTTAGACGGTGTGCAGGTCCTGCTACCGACCCTTTCCTCCCTTAGTCTGATTCTCAACGATGGGATGCTTTCATTCATTCCTGCTGTCCTGATTAATAGCAGAAAAAACCACGGTAACTTCAACCCACGCATTGACGGGGAGTCGAACCCCTTATTCTTTCATCGCTGCATCAATTTCTCATTCCTGCCGCCCGAGGCCTGTGGTGATGAGCTCCTCCGCTTTATCTCCGAGGATGTTGCCTACGGTTTGATGGAAACCCTCCGGCTCAAAACCGGACATGATCAACCTAAAAACAGCTTTGGGAAAGCGCGGGGACAATGAGGCTCGACCACCGCCTCGAGGCCACGAGCCCTTGCTTCGTACCACCACCGCGGTCTGCTTGGTGCGTTTTCCTCCCTCCAGGACTCTCGTATCTCCGCTGAGAGCTCATCTTGGGATTTCTTCTCTAGAAATTCCTACAACTCAGACCGGATGATGGAACAGACCCTGAAGACGTGCTACAAGTGCGGGACGGAGGGACATCTGGTGCGCATTTGATACGTACTACTCTCCCTCCCAGATTTCTTGCGTTCCTTTCCGAATCCTCACCTTGCCGTACATCCCAGTTCCCGCTTCTCTGACGGGAACACTTGTGGCCACGCCAGCGCTTACAGAAGCCCCGAGCGGCCCACCCACAATTCCTGTTTCCTGTCTCTATCACTGCATAAAATCTCCAACAATCGATCTGACAACTACCCCCGCAGGCCTACACTTGCCCCGAGAACTCCGCCTCGCACGGAGGCTCCCATTT
Source organism: Mycena rebaudengoi (assembly GCA_029282285.1). Lineage (NCBI taxonomy): Eukaryota > Fungi > Basidiomycota > Agaricomycetes > Agaricales > Mycenaceae > Mycena > Mycena rebaudengoi. The sequence continues at coordinate 461,114 of JARJCX010000018.1, forward strand.
TGCAGGTATGGGCGCTAACCCGACGACCAAGAAATGCTACAAATGCAGCGGCGTCGGCCACATTGCCCGCGAATGCCGCAAGGAGGACTCAGTGCTACAACTGCAGGGAGATGGTGCGTCCCATCAGCACTTGCTGTGTCATGATACTAACCTCGAACTCCCAAGGGACACATCAGCCGCGAGTGCCCACATCCAAAAAAGTGTCATAGGTGCGGCAAGGAAGGGTAAGTTTTGCTTCTTTCTTTGCGTCTAGCCGCACTTCCACTTGAGACTGATTCAACTCCTTGTGCAGACACGAGCAAATAGAATGCCCGGACACCCTCAACATGGCCTCGAACCTTCTGAAATTACTGGAGTCTTGGACGCTGCCCGCGTTCAGAAATCAACCGCACGCAAAATGAAAAAGTAGAGACGCTGAGTGCAAATATTGGGAAGAACTACATACATAATGCCGCGTTGGAAGAGACTGCCTTTCTACTTTTCACTTGTCAATTCTTTTCGAACCAAACCTCAGCCCGATCCGGGACGTCACCACCTACTGGACTTTCAATCCCGTCCTCACCCTCCCATAGACTTTGTATGCCTACACCCGGTGTTCTGTAAAACGAGAACTCCGCGACAATGTTGAGGGTTGGCTCAGGGACAACCCAGTACGGGGTATCCGAGGCGTTGTGGGTAGGCTGGGGGAAGATGGACGAAATAAGAGCACCCAGATCAAGTAACAGGAAGCGAAACAAAGACGATGATGGAAATCAAAGTGATGTATTTGGGAAAGCAGGCCGGTATTTATATTAGATATTAATGGAAGTATCTAATGAGAGTAACGTAGGTCGGTAGGTAGCATTACACGGCACGGTCCGAATAACGAACACCGGTTTCCAGGAATTTTCCGGTGTACAAACAAGCGTAAATACACCATCGTCCCTGGACTTCCCTCAGCCACCATATGGCAAGCTCGCAGATCCCACGGTGGATCCTAGATAGCGTATATTTTTACCTAGAAATTAGATACCATGGTCAGAATGCAAGATCGGTCATCAAACGGGATTTGCGTGAGATATGTCAAAGGACAATAGGTTTGTGCAACATGGGGGGGGGGGGGGGGGGGGGGGTTTATTATACTCGCGTGGTCCAAAAGCCTGAACAACGAGTTTACGGGATACAAACTTGTAGTACTATCAGGGTGGTTATCCGTCAAGAAAATCTACAAGATGTAAACCGAGCACAACACCATTCCAGGGGGTCGATCACACAAGACGCTAACATGTAATTGTCTCCACTGGCTCTTAAAATTGCAATCTTCTGGGCAAGTGTAATGGTAGACAGAAGCTGAAGTGTCAATTGCTTCCAGACCGCAGCGAGATAGTACCTGGAGGTTACAATATTTGAGCGATAGGTTTGTCCTTTTTAAGAGTCCACGATGGTCGTGCAGTAAATAGAACTTGACTAGCTGACTGGTCGCTTCACAGTCATTTGATGCCTGCATATTGACGGGTTTTTAATCAAGCTCCATTTAGCGGAGTCTGAGGCCCGGGGCATGCAAATGACAACCTCTTTTGATCAGTTGATTTTCGAAGCTGAATATAACATTCGATCTAAGGTGGAGGCACAGTTTAGAGATCAACCAGAAGGCTGTTACAGGAACGACTTTGACACAGTGGTAAAAATCAGGGAGGATTCCAGAGAGTGGAGTGAGATATTTCCAGTCCTAGACAGAGGAGTCCGCGTCGCCGCCAGAGAGATCCCAGCGAGGTAGTGGTAAGAACCAAGAGTTAATTCCAACTCCGCCGTGCTTCTGCCGCCCAAAATCCCTGCGTATCTCTGAGTCCGAAGATGTTATGCGTACTAACAATTATGCTCACGAAGGCACAAAAATGCGAGAGCGTAGATCAACTCCTTTATACAAATTATAGCGGATCTCAATACCCCGCGATATTTTCTTGCCCATCCAATACCACTCAATGCCTCCTGATACGGGATTCTTACTGGGCTTGACCATTTACCCATCTTTTCCCCTGGGTCGTTCGTTTCTAGAACGACAATTACTCTCAAGTAAGCAGCTACTATATGTAGTTTGTAGCCCCCAAAAGGTGGAGTGTTACTTTTGAACTCACGAACTGTGTAGTCTGACAACGACGGTGTCTGTGACGAGTGAATATTGAATAGTGCGTCCGACCAGAGTCGATCTGGGTCAATCGACACGGGGGGGATCGTATTCAACTTATCCTCTCCGCCAACGTAAAATGGCCATTTGGTTGCTCGCAGGAACGGATGGGGGGTGAAATCAGGGAAATTCATATAGAATATTGTTGCACAGAGCCACGCCGGTGGTTTGCGGCCCTACGTCCAAGTATTTACCCCCAGATTTGTTTGTGGTGGTGGTGGTGGCTGGAAAGCGCACATCCAGTTCCGGGGGCATGATGACACATTTACTCCGGGGGCTACGTGTAGGTGGAAGAAGAAGAGGTGGGAGCTCGACCATCCCAGGGTTGTATTCCCTATGTATGCGAAAAGAAGAAAAATCTGAATGCGCAGGCACCAGTCCGAGAATTGATCCATTTTATAACACGACACGGCGAAATGATGCGAGTCAGTTGCGCGAGAGGGTCACTTGTAGCGCGGTGCGAAAAGGGGAAGAAGGACTCGACTCCAGGAAAGGATAAAATAATCGCGGGAGCGGGAGCACTGCGTACGACGTACACGTGACGAAAAAATATCATCAGTGCCGGGGAACCGCGGCGGATGTTCACGCGCGCGCCCGCCGAACGCGTGCAGCAAGCGCATACGTCGCACCTAGCGAGCGCATATATATATCGCGCCCCAGGATACAGGCGCATATATGACCCTGCGGTGCACCGTGCCGACACGCGGGGTAATTCATGGTACCGCCAGCGTCTCCGCCTCGTCATCCCCCGCTCCACTACGCCCATACGCGCTGCTCGACTGCCTTAGCCGGGGCTATCACGACACTCGACAAACGATCGGCATATGCAGAGCCTTGAACAAGATCCGCAGCGGGTAGGAAGGGTCCGCGAGGAACGTAGGCCCAGCCCGCCGCCGGCATCTCTGTCATCCGAATCCTACACCCGTACGCGCCGCTTGGCGCTATCACGAGACGATCGAGGGGGGTGCGCGCGCACTCAGCCCTACATATGAGTGCAAAATGCACAGGAAGGAGGGATACGCGCGGCCGCGAGCGAGGCACGGATATGACCAACTGGGAGAGATAGCCCTTGGCCAACATATGCGCGCGATGCGCGCGCAACATCCTGAGGGAGGGGAGGTGTGCCGCTCCTCCACTCGCAGAAGCCCGGGCCGCATCCGCGGGCAGCGTGGACCGCAGCGCACGCGCGTCTTGGCGAGGACATAGCGCAGCGAGGACGAGGTGGGGGAGAGCGCCATAGTGCGACCCGTCTTGCCACGCGCGCAACAGCCCTTCCTCAGGCAGCGCGTACGCGGGCGAGCGATGATGACGCGACCCGCATACGCCAATCCGTAGCAGTCGATCGTCCGAGCTGCGACTAGTCCGGCGGGCGAAGACGCGGGAACAGAACGAGATGGCAAGAGGCACCGATGGCGGGATCGAGGGGCCGGTGCGGCGGCGCAGAAAGAAGGCGCTGGGACGAGGCAGGCGCACAGAATCATCGTAGCGGCCCAGACTATGAAGAGCAAAACGCACCTCGAACGTGGGATTGGGTCCGGTGGCATTTCGCTTGGGGCATCATGGAGCATAGTGGGCGCCCATGTCGGATGCGACGTCCAGTTAGCTTGTCAGTCCTGGCCCCTGGATCAGCGAAGGCGGGGACGAATAGCGCGAGGAGGCAGGGAGAGTAGTAGTGCAGGAGGATGGAAGAGTACCAGTGAAGGGGAGAGATGGTGGTCGGAAGAGGCAGAGTGAGTGACATCACGTAACGTCACATCGAGCACAGGGTTGAACTCGGTACACAGAACATTGGCGGAAGGAACGTTCAGTCGGACTTCGCATATACATGGATTCTCGCAAACTTTTCAGAAAAAATCGGTTTCATGAGGAAAAGGAAGAATATTGATTAAATTCTGGACCATCTTTACTTTTCCGATTGGCTTGACCAATCGGCTTGCCCCTATATCGGAGTTTGAATTTGGCTCTGATGGCTTTTTTGGCGTGCGCAAATTGGCTTGTTTGGAGTGCGCGGCTTGCGAGCAAAAACACTCATGGCTAGCACTGGTATGAACACCAGTGTAGATATGATCCTACAATCCCACAGCTACATACAAACTACATCTGAAGAGGTTTATGCACGAATTGGCACCGTTCTACCATGCCGCTTTCATCTACCTACTGCGTACTATATATCTCTATTGGCGTCCACTTTTACCCTTCAAACGGGTGCTCGTACGCGGCTTTGACGAACCTCGGTGTTGCTCCTCCTCTGCTTCTCGTCTCCGTTTGGGTGGCCTTGACATCACCGCAGGGTCCGTATCCGTCTCAACTTCAGTCAGTGCTTCACGGGGGTCCAGGAGGATGGGGTTAATTTCGCCGAGAGGAATTTGAGTAGCTCCGACTCCAGCACGCAGTTCTTGGGCTGAGAACTGAGGATTCTCCCGTACCTGGTGATCCAACGCAATGGAATCCGACTCTAAGAGACGTTTGACTGTTGGACGATGATGAATGTGGCGCCCACGGTGATGACGAACCGAATGTGCCATGCCGTTTTCGTCGTCTTACCTGTAGTAAGTCAATGTTGCATCACATGAAATATATATCAGCTCAGAGCGACATATGTGACAAGTTTACGAGCGTTGATTCTCCCGCACAGCTCAAACCAGATTGTGTAACCCAAGCCATTTTCATTCAGAATTGGCTTTCCCTGCAAGCCGGTTTCCCAAGACAACCCGATATATATCCGGTGTCCAGTATCTGAATACAAGCCAATTTAGCAACTCCAAGCCAAGTTAGAAAATACAAGCCAGTTCATTCACGACGAGGCTACTCAGTACTACTAGTACTTACGTTCTCAGGGGCCAGGTCTCATGCACGGTTATACTTCTCACTGCTTGGTCTCCGAGGACCAAAAATAGTGTTCCGAGCGAATTAGTTGAGGATGGATGACTTCTTACTACCAGTTAAATTGGCTTGGGGCACACCAATTTGTGCGCATGCCCAAACCGTTCTGCTCATGCACAAAAAAAGAAATTAGTGGTACACTCAACGCTCACTGAATCTATTCAAAACTCCGTGTATCAGATGTGACAATGCCCGTCCAGGTATGTAGTACATAGCATCTTTATAGCTTAGTGAATCTGACACGGGGACATTCTTAAATCAGAAAGCAGGCTGGTGCATGCGATTTAGAGATACAAAAGAGTCGGGGAGATGGAAGACGACATATGACATGTCCGTACTGCTTTCTTGGGACTGAGTTTGAACTTCTCCAATGACAATAGCCCACGTTAAAATTGATCCCTCAATTTTCAGCTCGTTTTAGTTTGTAGGGAAATCTGGATGTCGAGGAACCCACATATCAACCCCCGAAATCAGATTCTTTTAATTGTCAGTTGCGAAATGCAACCACATTACTTATTCCCGTAGTTTTTTTTTACGGCGTGGGTGTGCTCCTAGGCGGCGCAAGCCAATTTGCACATGCCCGTCAAAGCCCACGCCAGTTTCACGGCTTGTCCCGCCGAAATCAATTTCAGCGATATGTTTGAATGAACGCACTCGGAGGCTCTCGTAATGTCCTTGATGTCGTCTATTATTACTTACTCCCCGCCGCCGCAAGTGCCCGCACCGACAGTGACAGATTTCCTTTTTACTGGACATTCTACAGATTGAACCACCGCCGATTCCACGTCTTGTGTTCATATAGCCATCGGAGGAAGGTTCACAGCGAAAAAAGTCACTGATTTGAGCATACCTGAGGCTTTGGTATAGTGAAAGTATTCAATTACTGCCAGTCTTCTAGTCTTTACAAGAGGTTGTCACAGAGTGTGCACACACACAATTTGAGTCCATTAGGGTATTCACCACTCGTTACTGACTGAACTTGGTGTTGGCGGGCCACGCCAATGAAGCGGCGTGGGCTTTTATGGGCGTGAGCAGATCGGCTTGTGCCATCAAAAGCCCATGCCATCAAAAGCCCATGCCCACGCCCAAAAGCCGATTTGCGGGCGTGCACCTTGTTTTTGCATGTCCAAAAATTCAGCCTCTAAGCCACGGAAGTAGCGACACTAGTGATACCAGTCGCTTAATGTTCACAGGAGGTATTAATGGAGGTGATCCAAAGATGGTCACATACAATTTGAGGGCACGGTAGCTTTTTATACTAGTGAAATCTCGAAATTGACTTTGGTGGGCCAAGGCGACAAATTGGCGTGGGCTTTGATGCCATCAGGACAAAATGGCTTGCGCACTTCGGAGTTTGAATTGAGTTTTAAATTCATGCCAAATGTTTTGAAAGCAAATCAAAGAACATTCACCAGGATACAGCATACCAATACCTAGCTTTGGGCTACCTGGAATGGCACCTGAATGAATATTTAAATTTCGCACAGACTGGGGCCGCATGGTGCTAATTATAGCCGACGCGACGGATTTTTTCACCGTAGCACGCCCAATTCTTGTGCTGTCGTTTTCTCTGTGTATAGGAATGTTCTTAAGTATCTATGCTTCACATACCACAAGACAAGCCAGGGATTCAGTAAATTTTGAGGAGTTTGGTTGTCAACTCCGAGACAAATGTGCGCATTACCATAGAAATAATGCTTCAAGCCCGTGCATCTTGAAGTAGCGAGATGCTATGAAATTTTAAAGGGTGCCCCAATAGGTATAACATTGGCTACATGCTTTTATTTTACTTTCTCGACCAAATTGATCTTGGCGTGCCATGCCGACAAATCGGTGTGGGCTTTGATGGGCGTGAGCAAATCGGCTTGTGCCACCAAACGCCCACGCCCACGCCAGAAAAGCCAATTGGCGCTGGACCACGCCGTTTTTGCACGCCGAAAAGTTAAGTCTCTCTTCCTCGAATTTGCTCTTAAGTGCGGCTGCAAACTCAGCTTTATTACCGTGCCCGCTTCCATCATCAATCCTGTGCAGAGATTCTGATGATGATGATGATGATAATTGGTAGATTTATCCGTCGGTTTCGAAAAAAGAGGACGGCCGATGAATGCATCGACGGGGAGTCGAACCCTACCCGTCTCATCACAAATCTATTTTCCTGAAATAGTTCGACAGAGTGTACACCGCACCACCGATGCTTTCCTTCCATCGGGCTTCCCTCAATAAATGCTTTCAAAAACGGCACCTAAGGACAGAAGGAGTGATGGATCGGCGGGGAGTCGAGCCCACAGTTCATACATTTTGCTCGATAGCGTATGTATTGGCTTTGTGAACCTAGCACCACCGGTTCTTCATTTCTTTCCTTTCTATTTCCCTGATACATACGACTGAAAAATTTACTGAGGACCAAAAAGAAAAGAAAAAAGCTAAGTTGCGAACAGTATATGCATCAGCGGGGAGTCGAACCCCTAACCGTCCTTTAATGACCGCGTCATTACATATAATTCGAACGGAGTGTACTTCACACTACCAATGCTTTCTGTATATCCCGCTACCCGCAATAAATACCATACCAAAAGAGAAAAAAAGGTCAAACACAAAAGACTTATGCATCGAAAGTGATTCGCACCCTACCTGTCTCGTACTAACCGCCGCGCATTCGCCTCAGAGTGCAGTGCACCCAGCACCCTCGCTGCCTCCGTTTCCCTCCTGCCACCCTCAATAAATTCCATGAAAAAAAAACACGTCGCACTGGAAGCACCCAAAAGAAAATATTGCACTATTTTTTGACCACGCATCGGCGGGGATTCGAACCCCTACCCGTCTTATCGTAAACTCAATTTTTTGATATAGTTCGACGGGGTGCATCTTGCAACTACGGATGCTTACTGTGTATCCCTGTGTCCAAAATAAATTCCATGAAAAAAAAAACACATCGCACTGGATAGATTTAAGAAAAAATGTTACTCTCCAGGAACATCGCCCATCGGCGGGGATTCGAACCCCAACCCGTCTTATATGGTACAGCCCAACTAATGGTTCGACGGAGTGCGGCATACGCCACCGATGCCTTCTATCCTTCCTCCTATGCGTAATAAATCCACCACAGGAAAAACCAGAGCTGAAAGAGGACAGTGGTAATCTACCCCCTGGAATGATGTTGTGTTCGGTTGGCTTCTTGCAATTTCTTGGACAGATAACCACCCTTACAATACTACTTGTTAATCTTCCATAAACTCGTTGTTCACTTGTTGGATGTTGGACCATGCAAGTATAATATATCCCCCCCCCAAAAAAATTCTCAGGCTTGCCCGGGCTATCCATCGGCGGGGATTCGAACCCCAACCTGGCTTATCAAAAACTCAAATTTTTTGATACAGTCCGACGGGGTGCACCGCGCACCACCGATGCCTTCTGTATATCCCTGTTTCCAGAATAAATCCACCGATAAAACAAGAAGTAAGACGGCACAAAAAGAATTAAACAAATGGGGTGCCTGGCCATGCATCGGCGGGGAGTCGAGCCCTGACCGAAAGTCACCTGAAAATCTGGCCCGAATGACCCATTCGCATCTGCATGTGCTACTTTCCGGTTATTTCCGGCACATCTGGATCGGATTGGGATCGGAGTTCCGATAGCCCAGAGAGAGATGACTGCAGATTTTCGTCATATATTCTCTTTCCCAGAGGGACCAGGTATGCAATACTATCTCAATGTTTTCTGCAGGCATAAATTCAGCCTTGAAATGAGACAGTAATAATGCCATTAGCAGTTCTGGAACCCCTGAGAGGCGGTGCTCGTGGCTGCGCAATGCAAACACGTGTACACGATCAGTATCAATTTCACTGCGACCGGCATCCTCACGTCGTCCGATGCTCTAATGTCCCAGACTGCTGTGTGCTGTTGCTGGTATCCAGGTGCTCAGATCTACAGCCTTAAACGTGGTCAGCTCGTCGAAGGTAAATGGGTATCAGCGTAGTTGAAAGTACGTAGTTGGGCCGCATGTACGAGTAGACTACAACCCGGCACGTTCCGAAAGGGGACCTAGCTGGGCTCACAATTTATCCTGCTTCTTATCCTGCGTCCATGCCGCTCCGGCTCGATAGCCTGCGCGACGAATTGGCCGGGCTACACGTCTCCATAGCACATCGGCGACATCCCCTGGAGAAACATGAACACCGCCGAGCCGTCGTTGAGGCGGAACTGGCTCTCTACACCTACCCCATCTTGACCCTCCCTCTGGAAATCACGTCAGAAATCTTCATGCAATCCCTCCCTTCCCATGGGGCAGTAGTACCTCATCCATCCAGCTCCCCCTTGATTCTTCTAAGGATTTGCCGCACGTGGCGGATCCTCGCTCTCTCTACTCCAACACTGTGGACCGACCTCTACATCGCTATTGAAGGCGTCCATCGGACGCTCCGAGCGCCGGGAAAACTCGAGACATTTGTTGAAGCGTGGTTTCATCGCGCTCGCACGTTACCGTGCTCCTTCCATTTCTTTGGCATGGGCGACCACAATGATGACCACGGATTAAACATGATCCTTGCTACACATGCAGCCCATCTTCGTGAAATCACCATATCCATCGACGCCGGTTCACTCCTGCGCCTGCACGGTGGAACTCCATTCGCTATCCTTCACCACTTATCGCTCCATACGAACAAAGGTTCTTTTCCCAGTGGGGCCGCGACCGACGTCTTCCGCTTAGCCCCTCAGCGGAGGTCCCTCCATCTCGGTTCTGTGCCTCCGTCGGCCTTGACAGTCCCATGGGAACAGCTCACAACATTTTCGGCCCGCTTTGTCGAACTTGAGGAGTGTCTGGGCGTGCTGCGCAAGGCTCACTGCCTAAGTGAGCTCAGCCTTTGGGATGTCGAAGAGACCCAAGCCACCTCCGGACCGCCTTTCTCCCATCCTGGTCTGATTTCCCTCAAACTTAGTGGTCGGTCGCGCAGCCGAGGTATCATCCGCCTCCTAGCGCTCCCGAACTTGCAGAGGTTGCAACTGCGTGAGCTCTCTGCGTTTCCTGACGACACAATCCCCCTTCAGTTCATCTCATCTTCTTCCCTGCACACGTTCGCATTCGGCCACAACACACCCATGGTGACTCTCCCATGGCTCCGCGTCATGGAGCACCTCACCTCGCTCGAGCTCGGAGACCCCTTGTGGGTGCACAAGGAGGACCTTGTCCGCGCGCTGGACCGGGCACACGAGCCCCGTTTCCTCCCCAAACTCGAAGTTTTTACGCTTTCGTGCTACGAGACACACGAGTTCAGGCAGCGCCTCCTGGCTGCGCTGATGTCACGATGCGGTCCCACGGCGGAGGGGCTCGCAACCTTGAAGTCGTTTTATATATCTGATGGAGAAACATCCCATGGAGCTAGCCGGCGCTCACAGCCGCTGCTTTTCCAATCAATTACGACTGTTTGATGGGCTTGCGTGCGTGTAGGCTCGAAACTTACAATAGACGGAGGAATAGAAACTTGCTCTAGGTCCGTTTGATATGACGAGTCGCAGCAGTTGGTCGTCCGTGCTGGCAAAATTCACTTTGGGACAGGAGAAAAAAAAAATCTAGGTCATCCAGTATATCTCAATAACTGTACTCGCGATCTTCGGATATAGCTCATGTTCTCTCGAATCAATCTATGAAGGATTACGAACGCCCTTTTTTATTCCATCCGTTCACGACAGAATATGTGTAGCATCCACCATATGCCAAAGCTGGCGCAAAAAAATCCGCAGGGAGGAAGGGCGGCGAGGAGCGTACATAGACGCACAGCCGGCATGAGAAGGGCGCCCGCCGCCGCCGTCTCTGTCACACGCATCCTACACCCGTACCCGCCGCTCGACGCCTTCACCACAGATGGCGAGCAATCCGACCCTCCCTCAGCCCAACAGGAAGCGTGCGTGGGAGAGGCACAAGGCCACAGTTAGCATAGGGCGCAGCGCCTGTGTGAATCTGTGCGTCCTCGCAACTACATATCGTATGGTGGACAAGGCGGTGGAGAGCGCCACGGTGCGTGTACAAAAAAAGCCGCAGCTGCCGGACGTATGCATCGGCCGGGTTCGAACCCTAACCCGTCTTATCACAAGTTCACGTTATTGAAATAGTTCGACGGAGTGCACCCCACACCACAGATGCTCTCCTTCCTTCATGCTCCCCTTGATAAATATCTTCGAAAAAGGTAAGAAGGAGTGATGCATCAGTGGGGAGACAATAAATTCCGGGACGAACAGAATATTACGATGCATTGGCTACGGTTCAAGTCACTGGTACATTCTGAATTCTCAAGGATAGTTGACGGAGTGCTACAGATGCTTCCGTTTTTCCTGCTACCCTGATTAATGGCAGGAAAAAAGCCACTTGAATATTGGCCCATACATCGGCGGGGAGTCGAACCCCGACCCATCTTATAATGATCGTTGGATCACCAGGATAGTTGGACAGAGGGCACCCCGCACTATCGATGCTTTCTGTATATCCCTCTGTCCGAAATAAATGCAAAAAAGAAACTAGAAGGGGACACAAAAAGATTCCGAAAAATGGATATATAGACATCGACGGGGTTTTGAACCCCAACCCATTATAATGACAATATAGTCCGACGGAGTGCACCCCGAACCACCAATGCTCTATTCGATTCCTACTTCCTTCAACAACCACCGATGCTTTTTTCGCGATCGGAGAGCTACGATTAGAGTATTGACGGTTGTGAGAGCGTTTACCATCGGGACTGAACAAAATTCATTTGGGGGAGTCTGAGTACGGCCAGCAGCTCACGCACGGCCGATATGGCGGCAGGTCCAACATGCTGAACTCACAAGCACTCGATGAGTCCAATGGTTGGGGCGTGGATCAATGGATTGTGTCTTAGAATATATCATCTCTTGTAACAGATATGGAGCTTCGGCAGCAGTTCGCGCATGGCTCCGGTGATCCCTGCGCCATAAGGCAGATTGGATTATATGTGTGTGTTCTAATACAAGCACTGTGGGACACTTACTCCTCGTTAATAGAACGTCGTGGCTTAGGCTGTGTTCCTGTAGCTTCTGTGATTGATTAAAGTAATCCTCTTTGTTCTCTGTAGTATATAAGTAGTCTAGTTCGTAGTAGTTTCTTTGAATCCAACACGTCCCCCACTCAACCTCGTTGATTCTTGAATACTCTTGCGGGGTCCTTCTCGTCTATCCCCTCTCGGATTACCCGGACCTCACATCTCTGGTGCGACATAATATAATGATGGTAGTTCTCTTGATGTATCTCTTCCATCATATCTGAGGAGCTGAGCGACGGGAAGAGAAGCGAGATACAGCAGCAAAATGTATGTATCTCGGTGGCACGCAGCATTGTTTCCCTTATTCTTCCTTTAGACTTCTTTATTTATTAGTTAGAACATAGAAGCAGGCGTGGCCATCGAATCTTGCACTCATGCAAAATCCCCTGGATTTTCTCAAAGACACGGGCCATATATTCAAGATCGATTCGATGTAAATGCCGTTACACTGCTTCACGTGCTGATGTAAGTAGCGACTGAGGGACGTCGCAGCACCGAGATGCGATGCCACTTTCCTTGGAATCCTCCGTATTACCCTCTTCCAAAATAAATACCTTTCCCCAAAAAACCACATTGCCGAGATTGGATTGCATGGGGGGGAATCGAGCCCTCGGACAGTGTCACTTTTTTGGAGTCCACGAGTGCATCTCGCACCACGGACGCGTTCTTTTTCTTTTTCTCCCTCTGCCAATTACCTTGCTTGACAAGGTCTCTCCAAACTCATAATTGCACCACTTTTCATACCACCCGACTTGATCCGCTGCCGAAATTTCTCCGTGTATGACTAATCAAGTTAATTATACATCGGCTTCCAAGTCGCCGTTCACTGCTTCATCTTGACACTCTGCTACTTCTGTATTGTTACGATTCTGGATTGCTTCCCACCATCTCTGTGTCTGCAAGTTCAGTGCCTCCAGCCTGTCATCCTCTGCCAACAACACTGGATCATGACTTTTCATGAACAAATCATTGTCAAAATCCCTCAACAACCAAATTATTTCTCGTCCAGAGCTGCGACATAGAGGTTGAAGAGACTTAGAGTCCCGCTGCTATCCCGAATCTAGTACCGAGAAATTTTCGTTGTCATACAAACGGAAAAGTTAGCAAAGTTTCTCTTTATTTACCACACCTTCGTCTTTGACTCTTGCCCACCATCCTCTACAACGATGTCGGATATGCACATTTTCCGCAATAAACTAATTCAAGATTCACTCTATCTAGGAACGACCGCCATCCGCGACAAAGTCATTTGGCGTCGAATTGGCAGAAAAACCTGCCTCGTCACTAAAGCTTCGGCTACTGCACATGATGCTGCTCAGCCCACAGACTCCACCGAGTCCCAGACGCAAACCACTGATGATGCCAGTGGTAGCACCTTGCCTGACCCCATCACACCGCTCATTCCCGCTACCCTCACAATGATAGCGTTGATCTCGCCGGAAATTTTCTGGCCAGTAGAAGACGGCTATTGGAAAGGTCCCACAACATATACAAAGTCTTTCGACGAGCTAAAACTGACCTCTCCCCGATGCCACTCCCAAACTTCGCAATTGATTTTCCCACCGTGCTCCACAATGTATGTTGGTTAATGCAGGAAACAGAGACCAAAGGCAACGATAAACAAGGTGTTCTCAATCCCAAAGAGAAACCCACAACCAGTATCAAACTCCACCACGTACTCTTCGAGGTCAGTAATACTTTTGATGACTGACTTTCAACTTTCTAACTATTAAACCAGAAAATCGACCACGATCAGAATGATGGCAAGCTAACTCCACCACCGTTGAGAAGTAATATTTGACTAACTTCACTACTGTTCCAGACTCCTCAGAAGGCAAATTTAAAATTGCAGACTGGCCCGTCAACTCTATCCAAGCTCGTGAAGCATTAGCCGATATGACCTCCACTCACCGTGTAACCCAACTTCCCACGGCGTACGACATTGCTGGAAAACTTATCCAGCCCGGACAGTACAAGAAGACCTTGATGGGTGCCGTTGTCCGTGCATCCTTTGCATTGAGACACTGGAACATTGCCTCCGAAGAAGAAGGTGTTGTTGGACATGACAGTTACGCAGCGGACATCGATTCCATCCGAGTCATCGTTGCCGCACCTCCCTTTTTAACCCCATCGTCCTCGCCGCGTAAACGCAAAATTATGTCCACCGACCCAGGCTCCGATCTTTCTCTATCCGGCTCGAAAAAACCCGTCGCTGAAGTATGTTCCTATCCTGTTTCAACATCCACACAGTAGACTGAATGGATTCAAAAGCCTCATCACCTTATAATTTCCAATCGCTCAAAAAAGAAAAAACTCTAGTATCTCAAGCCTTTCTCCACACTAGTCTCTCTAGCCAGACGCTTTAGTGGCTCTAACTCGTACCTTACCTCCACACTACTCATATGCCAAAACCTTACCTACCGAAAACGATGTACATATGATATAACAAAATCAATTCGAGATTTTCAAGCAAGGTCGTTGCCGACGAAGTCGGCGCTTCCTCGTACCACATTCGATCGAAAATTTAAAAAACAGAAGCCAGAAAACTTCTGGGAGAACTCCAAGCATCGTGCAACGGCGGCGAATCGAACCCCCTAACTGATTTGGATGACCAAGAAGCGATGTTCTGGAACCCCTGAGAGGCGGTGCTCGTGGCTGCGCAATACAAACATATGTACACAGTCGGTATCAGTGCGTCCATGTCTCTCCGACTGCGAGGCCTGCGCGACGAGCTGGCCGAGCTACGCATCTCCATAGCACACCAGGGACATCCCGTCGAGGAACTCGAACACCGCCGAGCCGTCGTTGAGGCGGAACTGGATTTCTACACCTACCCCGTCTTGACCCTCCCTCCCGAAATCACGGCAGAAATTTTTGTGCAATCTCTCCCTTCCCATGCAGTTAGGCCTCATCCATCCAGATCCCCCTTGATTCTTCTCAGGATTTGCCGCACATGGCGGATCCTCGCTCTCTCCACCCCAGCGCTGTGGACGAGCCTCCACCTCGAGGTCAATGGCGACCATCGGGCGCTCAGCGCGCCAGGAAAACTAGAAACATTCGTGGAGACGTGGTTTCATCGCGCGCGGACCCTCCCGCGTTCCTTTGGTTTCGTTGGCTTTGGTTTCGTTGGACTCGTGGACAACGCGGACAACCACACATTAAACACGATTATCGATAAACAGGCACCCTACCTCCGCGAAATATCGGTGTACATCGACTCGGGTTTTCTCCTAAACCTGCGAGGCGAAACTGTATTCCCTCTCCTACACCACCTGGAGCTTAGTTATGCCGGTTGGATCAGAGGCCCACCTAGGGATGCCTTCCTCTTAGCCCCTCGGCTGCAGTCACTCTCTCTGTGTTATGTGACTCCGGCGGCGTTGACACTCCCCTGGGAACAGCTCACAACATTCAGCGCTCAGAATCTTGGCGTTGAGGAGTGTCTGAGCGTGCTCCGCATGGCCCCATGCCTGCGTGAGTTCCACTATTATGGTGAATATGAGACCCAGACCACCCCTGCACCGCCTTTCTCCCACCCTGGTCTTATTTCGCTCTATCTCAGTGGTCGGCGCACCAGAGGTATCATCCCCTTCCTCACACTTCCAAACTTGGAGAGGTTGCACTTGGAGAGGTTGCAACTGGGTTACCTCGCAGTGCTTCCTCACCACCCAATCCCCCTTCAGTTCATCTCATCTCCTTCCCTCCACACGTTCATATTCGGCCACAACACACCCGTTACTCTCCAATGGCTCCGCGTCATGGAGCACCTAACCTCGCTCGAGCTCGGAGATCGCTTGTGGGCGTACAAGGAGGACCTCTTCCACGCGCTGGACCGGGCACACGAGCCCCGTTTTCTCCCCAAACTCGAAGTTTTGACGCTTTCGTACTGCGAGACACACGAGATCATCCAGCGCCTCCTGGCTGCACTGACGTCACGATGCGGCCCCGCGGCGGAGGGGCTGGCAACCTTGAAGTCGTTTTATATATCTGATGGGGCTGGCCAGCACTCGCAGCTGCTGCTTTCCCAATCAATTACGACTACTTGACGGGCTTGCGTTCGTATGGGCTCGAAACTCACAATTGACGGTGGCGAAATTCACTTTGGACAGGAGAAAAAAAATCTAGTTATCTCAAGAACTGTACTCGAGACCATCACGTGTAGCTCATGTTCTCTCGGATCAATCTATTAAAAATTATGAACGCTTTTTTGGTTCCGTCCGTTTAGGACACTGTGTCAACTATGCGGTCCTCCATCCAGCACACAATCCGCACTATTCCACGGACGGCAGACGGTAGGGGGTGCATCGGAAATAGCATGATATTCACCAACGATACGGATAAAGTAGGAATCCCCGCGTGCAGACGACAAACGATCCGAGGGAGCGCGCCCTTCATCCCCCATATGCCGAAGCTGGCGCAGAAAAAAACCGCAGGAAGGGAGGGTGCGCGAGGAGCGTACATAGACGCACAGCTGGCATGAGAAGGGTGTCCGTCACCAGCGTCTCTGTCATACGCATCCTACACCCGACCCGCCGCTCGACGCTTTCACGACAGATGGCGAACGATTCGACACTCCCTCAGTCCAACATATACCAAAGCGCGCGCAAACAGGAAGCGCGCGCGGGAGGCACAAAGCCACAGTTGGCATGAAAGGGCTCGCAGCGCCTGTGTGAATCCGTGCGTCCTCGCAACTACATAGAGCATGGTGGACAGGGCGAGGGAGAGCGCCACGGTGCGCGGATCCCTCCCGAGTCGAGAGTGGACCACGGCACGCGTGATGCGTACGTCCTCGCGACAGAGCGCCACGAGGCAAAGCCGGGGAAGAGGGCCATGGTACATCGAAGCAGCCCGATCTGAGACAACAAGCCGATCGCGCGCTTACGATCCACATGCGCTAGACAAGGCGGGGGACCGCGCGACGTCACTCTCCTCGTGTACCACGAGCATTCGAGCGCGAAATGACAAAATGAAATGAAAGAGAGAAAAGGGGGCAGGACAGCGCAATGGGACGCGTCTACCATGCTCCTAGCGATCGGCGTGAGCGCGGGCAGGACGAGTACACCGCGCGGGCTTGGCAGAGAAGGGCATGCGACGCGCGCCTCGCCTGAGCACGAGTATATATGCAAAAGCCCGCCACTGTATCTGTATCCGCAGCAGCCAATCCCGGGACTCTGGCGAGCGAGAGCTCACGCAGGCGGAAGCGTGCGCGTGGCGCAGGCGCAGGCGTAAGTGCATGCGTCCCGTGACACCGCGCGCAGCGGGCATAGAGATGGCGCGGGAGGCGTGGTCCGACTCGCGTTCTCGCAGCATGGGGTCTGCCGCCGGCAACGGCGGCGCGGCGCCGCATGAATGAAGGGCATTGGGGCGGGGCAGGCTCACGGACTGACCGGAAACGTGGACTCAGCTCTGGGAGGCGGGCGCCGGCGTCGCTCGGGGCATCGTTGAGGTCCTATGTCGGATGCCAGCAACGTCCAGGGAATGTGTCAGTCCTGGATCAGCAAGACGATGGCACGAGATGAAGGAAGAGAATTGGTGCGCAAGGGATGTGGAATTTGGAAGACGGGAGACGGGCGGGCAGACGAGGTGGTGGCGCGGACTCGGAGGTGGTGGTCCGAAGAGGCCGGGTGTCACGCCACGTCACAGCGAAGAACGGTTGAGTACGGCACACGCAGAAAAAATGGCGGAAGGAACAGACGGACTTCACATGTGCATGGGAGCTTGTAAACCTTTCACAGAAAAATTGGTTTAAGGAAAAAAGAAAGAATATATACTGATCAATTCTGGGAACCACCTTCCAAGTTCCTCGAAGCTGCCAACTTTCAAATGCAGCTGCAAACTCAGCTTTATAACCGTGTATCTCACCTTCATCAATCCTGTACATAGCATTGGTAAATTTTACGCATCGCTTTTTGAATAAAATAAAATAAAATGGTGCCACCGGCCAAGTAATGCATCGACGGGGATTTGAACCCCTACCCATCTTATAATGCTCGTTGAATGTGACATATAGTTCGACGACGTGCACCTCGCACCACCGATGCTTTCTGTGTATCTCTCTGTCCAGAATAAATCCACCAAAACAACACACTGAAAGGGGACGTAACAAAAGTCCGATGTCTGGTGTAGGCATCGGCGGGGATTCGAACCCCTACTTATCATGACCGAAAGTCACGAGATATGTGCACCCCGCACTACCGATGCTCTGTATCCTTCTCCTTATACGCAATATATCCACCAAAAAAAATAGCAAGGGGACACAAAAGACTTCAAGTAGACCCGGAAGTCGAACCCCTCCCCATCTTTTAATGACCGTCATACCTCCATGATGGTTTGACAGCGTGCATTTCGCACCACCGATGCGTTCTTTCCTTCGTGCTTCCCTCAATAAATACGTTCAAAAAAAGGGCTCCTAAGGACAGAAAGAATTACGAGTCCTTCTGAAATAAGGTAGGTAGGTAGGTAGGTAGGAGTATTCGTTCTTAGCAAGGTGGTGAAGTTTGATGCAGGATTTGATTGACTATGCCCATTTGGCACTCCGCTTGGTGGGCAAGTCAATTAAAAATTTGCCAAGTCAATCGTTTACGCCTCCATTCTCGGGAGGCCTCGGCCACGTTACATCCTGACTCGTTTCAACCCCAAGCCTCTATATAAGTCGACCGACCATCTTCCTTTGCGCTGCAATGAGACTCCCGACGAATTCCATCCTTTCTCTTCCTCTTTCTCTTTCACTTTTGACTTGCCTTGCCTCAGTGCAGGCCACCGCACGCTCCCTTGCCGTGTTACATTCCCGATCCCCCGTTCAACTTGCCCGCAGGACAGAGTCGATTCTGATTAGTTCGCGGAATTCTGC
The DNA here is from genome assembly GCA_029282285.1 of Mycena rebaudengoi. NCBI lineage: Eukaryota > Fungi > Basidiomycota > Agaricomycetes > Agaricales > Mycenaceae > Mycena > Mycena rebaudengoi. The sequence continues at coordinate 480,060 of JARJCX010000018.1, forward strand.
CTTCTGAAAACACGCAATGTTCTCACCTTGTATTAGATCCCGCTGCGCAACCGAACCTCCCCTCTGCTGGTGCAGCCGAAAAAGAGGCGAACTCTGTCGGTCTAAATTTAGATGACATCCAGGGCGACATATTGTCCGTGCAACAACTTCGCTTCATTCATTTTTTGCTGATTGTTCCCGGAAGGATCGGAATGAAGAAGAAGCGAGAACTGTTCTTCTTTTTTAGCATCACAGACGTTAAGAATTTCAAGGCCAAACTGAACAAGGAGATCCTGCCTATTATCACTACCACGACTCAGCTGCTCAACGTCTCTCAACAGCCTGCGACGGCCGTCAACATTGCGTTCTCTCAGTCCGGGCTCACCGCTCTGAACATCACCGATTCGCTGAGGGATCCTGTGTTCGCCGGCGGCCAACTGAAGGATGCTGCAAACCTTGGCGACCCCGGCACCGCCGGTTGGGTCTCCCAGTTCGTAGGCACTCAAATTCACGGCATGATTCTGTTCGCCTCTGACACCGCCGACAATGTCAACAACGAGCTCACGAAGCTTAAACGCACACTGTCAACGACGATCAAGGAGATATACTCCCTTCAGGGCGCTGCCCGTCCCGGAAACCAAGAAGGCCACGAACGTGAGTTTCGGAGACTGCGATGTTCACTTGACTCATCAGTAAATTCCAGATTTTGGATACTTGGATGGAATTTCCAACCCGGCGGTCCAGGGTTTTTCTATCGCACTCCCTGGCCAATCTGTCGTCAGCACCGGTTCAATTCTCGTCGGCGAAAAGGGAGACCAACTCATTAGTAGCCGTCCGGCTTGGGCCAAAGATGGATCCTTCCTCGTATTCAGACAACTCAAGCAGCTCGTGCCGGAATTCAACAAGTTTTTGACGGATCACCCGATCCGTCTTCCTGGCCTGACCGCTCAGCAAGGTTCAGACCTTCTCGGCGCCCGCATGGTCGGCAGATGGAAGAGTGTATGGTCCGCGGTTTGCATCCGTGGCATAAAATTGACTCGATTTCAATACTGATAGGGAGCCCCGGTTGAACTGTCTCCCCGCGTTGATGATCCCGCTCTTGGTGCTGATCGCAATCGCAACAACAACTTCACGTTTGCTGCGCCAGGTCAAGGCAGTGCCAATAGCACCGACCAGACCAGGTTAGCACCATTTACGAAATATTGAATGCCCCGACCCACATTTATTCAAATAGGTGCCCATTCTCCGCCCACATCCGCAAGACCAGACCGCGCGCCGATTTGGGCACCCCTGAAGATTCCGCGCATCACATAATGCGTGCAGGCATCCCGTACGGTCCTGAGGTCACTTCCCAGGAGGCTTCATCTAACACGACCTCCGTCGAACGTGGTCTGGCATTCGGCGAGTTCCCGACATTTGTCCTCTGGAAGACCATTCTGACTATTGAATTAGTCTGCTACCAGTCTAACCTCGCCGCCGGCTTCCAGTTCATGCAGCGCATATGGGCTGACAACGCAAAGTTAGTATTTCAAAACGCTTTCCACCGCAAAGACTGATAAGTTCCACAGCTTTGTGCACGGTGGTGTTGGCGTTGATGCGATTATTGTGAGTCCCAATCTTTCAAATATTACATGCAAGACGCCAACTTATGTCCCAGGGCCGCGCCTCGGGTTCGGCGTCAAATGCCTCGCGCGTCATTGGCGGACTCGATCCTAGAAACGCGTCTATTCCCACCATCCTGACAACTGGCGAGTAGTTCCATTGCGCCCAGATTCAATGCTCATTAGAAGTGTAGATTTTGTTGTTTCTCGGGGAGGAGAATACTTTTTTGCCCCATCCTTGTCGGCAATTCGCAACACTCTTTCGGTCTAAATATCGATTATATTGTAACGGTGCGCTACGCACCATTGGATTTCTTTTGCCTTTCTACACGACTTATCCTATACCTATTAATATTTTACCCACTTTTCTATCCACTTTCCATTTAGCCACCCCTATCTCGTCTTGGATATAAACTTGTGATGTTTGTAGGTAGTTCTTTAGTCATTACTATCCATGTCATCTCTCGTTCTTCCGGCTCATAATTAAATGAACTCCCCTATCCCACCCAGTATATGAAAGAACAAGTCTTCATGGAGTCAGGCGCTCACTCTCACTCATTAGGCGATCATTTCAATACGGCATATGAGAGGCACGGTGGTTCGAATCCCCCCGAAGAGATTGAAGGGTTGATAGTAAGTTTTGGGGGGTAAAGGACCGTGCCTACGCCCGGCATGAACGAGTACTTAATTTTCCTCTTCTTCTTTCTTAGAGTCTTTAAGTGAGTGGACACTGACTGTTTCCGAAGTACGATTAACTGCCAGAATGTGTCTGGCAGAAATATCATGGCAAGCCTGATTTAACTAAAAGTAAAGAACAACAGAGGTCGTGCTTCCAAACAAGCGCCTTAGCAAAAATAACAATTTACTAATCAAAACCGTTGTCCCAGCCAACTTGTAAATCTGCAAACATCTCAAGCAGCTGTCGTCAAGCAGGGAAATCAGCGGATTGTTGTGCATCATATCTGTACTACAGTCAATCCATGGTCCTTGCACCATCACTGCTCCTTGCACCATCTTTTATTTCCGAGCCATCTGATAAGATTTTCGTCTGATTGTTGCTGGTGGACTTGTAGGGATGGACCCATCGTACATGCCTGTAATTTTTTCGACATATCAAATTTTATAAATGTGCCCCATACCACTGATTTTGGCGGCACCACAGATTGTTGGCAACCATGCTTTGAGAAAAATCATTTTTTTTGCCAGAAAAATTTCAGGGGACTCTTTAGCATAGTGGGAATTCCATACAAAAATATCTAGTACATCGGACCCCAAATGGCTGAGCAATGCGCCCAGAAAGTGGAGTGATTGCATCATATTCACATGGGGCCATCACACATACAAACAAGTATTTCATGCCACTCGCTCTCATGCCTCACATTGTCAGATATAAACTACAGAATGCTGGGAAGGAGAGATGGAAAAGAGATGATGCCAAGAAGGCAGCAGTTCAGGTCTACAAGCTAGAACAAGATAAATCACGCAAAGAGCGACAGCTCATCAGGATCTGAGGAGGAGCTTGGTTACGAGTTGGAAGAGGACATGTAGGTGGTAATATTGGGTGCCACAGCAGAGCACACAGTCGATGTTACGAAGTCAAAACGGAAAACGGCTCATTTTTGCGCTTATTTGTGCATGTTGCAAGGACCGCTTATGGCCGAAAATGTGGCCGACAGCAATCAATGCCGAACTCGCCAAATTCATCCGATTTCTTCAAATCTTTTTGTGGTGCCATGGTCTATGGGTCCATGCTCACCTTCTGCGGCTTTTATCTCATACAAAAAGTGCCAAAACTCACGGAAAAAGTGTGTTCTTCCAAATGTGATGCAAGGACCGTGGATTGACTGTATATAGTGTTGAATGAAGAGGCGAGCAGCTAACAAATTAATGTTGAGTACTCAACAGCTGAGACGCGATGTAGCTCAGTTAAAACACCGGGCTCGTGCTGAATCATCTGAATCCCAATTCACCCTTGTGAGCAATTGAATGGGACATACATTTGGAATGGTGTTGTGCTCAGTTTGCATCTTGTAGATTTCTAGAAGGATAACCATCCTAATAGCTCTACATGTTTGTATTCCTGTTCAGGTTGTGGACCACGCAAGTATAATAACCCCCCCCCCTGCGCACATTACCAAAAATGATTCATACCAGTTTAATTAGTAATTAGGGACTGGGCCGATACATAAAATTAAACCGGTCTGATCGAAATATATGGTGCGCTCAAGATCAAATCAAGTGTTCCAAATCATGTAGTTGATCCATCAGAGCTGTTTAGCAGCTGGTGTTTCTAATCAAAGGACTTGAATACTTTGATGCTCCTCACCCAACAAAAGGGTTCTTTATGGCACTGCTAAACACCTTTATTCTAAAACATCATTCTCGGTTCAAACTGGGCCTGTTTAAATCACTTTTTTTGCACCAAGTTCAACGGGATGTGAGCTCGTTCTTGGTAATTCCTACAGCTACCCGTGCCATAGTACTACCAGTGCACTCATTTAGACCGAATCATCTGCAGGGTACCCCTGAGTTTGAACTATAGGAGCCCACTATTGAGCGCAGACATTCACAGCAACCTTAGTGCTAAATGGATGTATGTTGTGACCCCGAAAAAAATACCTCAGACAGTTTGTAAACATCTCTGCTGATAAACATTTTCACGGACTCTGCTAGCAATCAAGCAGTAGAACACCTGCATCCGCAGATAGAAGTCATGAGGGAACATGCCGATTCTGATCATTCTGAGTCTGCCTGATTTTTACCCGATTCTACCCTCAATCTATGGTTTTTTTATTGAATGAATCCCAGTGGATTGGTAGCTCTCTGAGATTCAGACTGTCAATCTGTGAATCGGAGATTACCAGTACGATCAAATTTAATGGTACTGCTCATTTGCTTCTTACACATGACGTAGGTCACCTAAAAGCAATAGAGATTCAAAAGGGCCAAAAGGGTTCTTGATGGATTTTTCACCGAGTAAAGAGAAAACTTTTGTCTCGAGAAGTTGTGCTTCGGTAAACAGTGAAGGGACTTTGAGGTGTGGAAAATCCGGAAAACAATCTGCAAATTTTACTAGAAGAGGTCCAGCGTTCGTATAGGGCACTAAAGGAGCCGATCGAGGTAGAGTGCGGATATTTGATGGCGGTGATTGCCATCGGACTGTCGGCAGACAAAACAGCTGTGGTCGATTTTTTTCCACTAATTATGAAAGTGTATTCAATCAGGAAAATGCCGACGGAAAAAGCCGAATACAAAAAAAAAGCAATTGCCAATGTTACGCAAGTTATTGTAAGTTATTATTTTTCACCGAGTAGGGGTTTTTCCCCTGAGTACGTAAACAAGGGCATATACTCAGCCACTATTTTCAACCTAAGATTCCAAAATAGAGATTATGTTGTACGGGCACAGATTGACGAAGACCGTACCGGTGCTGGATTGGTTCTGGCAAAGGTTCACAATTTTGTGGTCTTAAATTAATCACATTTTATTCTGTTGGACTGACAAGAATAATATACAATTACCAGATCTAATTTCACTGTATGAGTTGACTATGAGTCAAACCGACTTCTGATTGATGCTGTTTTCCGTTTTGTAACTGCATGGGATGCAAATGGCATCACCGCTGGCACGGTATCTCGTGATATATGGGGACCATATGCCCACACATGCAAAATTGAGTGTTCTGAACTGCGTTTCATCTTGGCAAATAAATATCAGAGAACGGTAAGCTAGGACGGACGGGATGCGTGGGAAAAAGAACGGGGGGGGGATATATTATACTCACGTGGTCCAAATGTCTGAACAACGAGTTTACCGAAGACAAACAGGTAGTAATTGCATGGGAAAAAGAACAGGTGATGGAGTTGAGGTACGCAGGTTCATCCTTGGCATTCACCAAAGGAAAATATCCCCCATTTGTATTACTTTCTAGATCAGATGGTAAGACTGATCAAGATACGTTCCTCTTCGTCTGATTCTCTCTGTTTAGCCACCACCGGGCCCGGACGATGATGAGCTCGTGAAGAAACTCAGACAGCGATTGAGAGATCTCCTAGCGAATTTGAGAGCGAACGCTGAGGACAGAAATCACCAGTCATTTATCCTGTGATCTGGAGCGACACCCATGACACGGCAACGGCCTGTCAGTGCATTCGCACCCATCGACTTTGACACAAATCTATCAACAGGGACGGGCCTCAATCCAAGGGCTTATATTTACTTCACTCATGTTCCCCATTGCTCTGATTTATAATATAATAATGGAGACCTAATGATTGTTTGCGTTCAGTGAGCTCCTTCAGTTGATTTGGCATGAAATCCTTATTTATTTCTCTCCCGGAACGCACAGAGACCTCTCCATTTACCTGTGACCTTTTTATCTCTGAAGATGATTAGTATTTGACGAATGCGCACTAAACCACAGTGAATTCTGCCCGCCACAATGAAGATCAAAACTTGAATTTCATCCAATATGTACAATCCGAATTGAATATGGAAGTAATTAAATAAATACACGTGGCGAGCATTCGATCCTTACAGCTGCACCTCAGATTCGTCGGAACGCAAGTGGTGAACCGAATCATGTCGTGCGCGAATAGTGCAAGTGAACGCGCTTGGATGACTGAAAATTGTTTTCAATGAGCATTTTTTGCATTTCGAAAATCGAAACAACATACATGATCAAGCCTGCATTATACTTCGGTTCCTCCGCTACGCTTTCTCCATGGACATCGATGGGGTCGCTGAACTTGCATGCTGCCAATAAGGTAGCGATGGCGATAAACATGGAACCTTGAGCGAATCGCTGGCCGGGGCAGGCACTGAAACGAACAATCGAGTTCCAGGTCATGTCAACGACCCCCACAGTACTCACCGCCGCCCAAATCCAAAGCTTATGCGGTTCACCAGTTCCGCATCTTCCGCATCCTTCCCGAGGAATCGCTCCGGTCTGAAAATGCCAGGCTCGGCGAATATATTCGGATTGTGCAGTATGTGCCTGAAGTTAAAAGTAAGCTCGTCATATAACTGTCAACCGACGGGAATAACTCACCACACGTTCACGAATATCAGTGCGTTTTTCGGTATTCTATGCCCCCCATATTCGTCCTCCACTGACAGTCGATGCGACAGGCCTACCAGGGATGTCAAAGATGTTGCACTGCATTTTGAGGCTATACATACCGAGGGGAGCCACGGGTCGCCAGCGGAGCCCTTCCGTGATTACTGCATCGAGGTACGGCAGTCTGCCTCGATCCAACTCGGTGGGTAAACGGTTGCGGCCAATTACGCGATCTAATTCTTCGTGCACTCGAGCCTGTACGTTGGGGAAGAGGGCGAGAGCAATACAGCAGGTACTGATGGCGGAAACCGTCTGAAAAAATTCTGTTACACCAACCGACTAAAGGCGCGGCAAGAATTCTTACCGTATCGGAGCCGGCTAATAAGGTATGGTGAGTTCACTTCTGAAAACCGATCGTGCCGTGGGCAAGCTTACCTGCAAACAGGGATCCCGCCCCCCACATGATAGCATTTTCATCCAGCAATCGACCGTCCTGGCCATTCTTCTCCAAGATCGATGATATTAAATTCGGTTTAACGATGATTGAATGATCCTTCACAACTTGTAAATAGTGAATATCATGGTGCGCGCTGATTCGCACCTGGTGAGATTTACTCCACTGGTACGGGGTTGCATTGTGCTTGAAATTCATCTCGCGCCAAATCTCGGCTTGCTTGACAAATTTAACTCCAGGAATCCATCGCGGAAGCCCTTTGACTGGATAATCAAACTCATCAGCGACTAGTACGCTTCCATACCGATGGCATGCACATACGGGCTGGTATCATGTCGCAGATCCAGGCTCCCGGAGCTGCGGCCTCCGCAAACACGCGCACCAATCGCTCGGCACTCTCTATCCACGGATCCGCTACCTTTTCAGCGCTGTATCCGTATGTCACCTTCAGTACGATGGATCCTGCGAAGCTGCCGTCATTTGATTGTCAGCCTTGTAGCACTTAGGAACAGGAACAATACTGCGGCGCACTTCCGTACAAGAGGAACGAATTGTGTGGGAGATGCCAACACATTCTGTACGAGCCTCCTGCTTTCCTCCTCGTGTAAGTGCCAATATGGAGCGAGGCCCTCGTTGCTAAGCTCTGGATGCAGGAGCTTCCGTATCTCTCGAAAGCGCGCGTCGTACGGGCTCAGGGCTATCGACTGATCGAATCCAACCCTGTTCCAGCGTTAAAAATAATCTGCCGCGATGACAGCGAAGTAAGGTTTTGACTGACAGTTCTCCCGCCATGACCTGATGTTGTTAATTAAGAACAGTGGCAGCAATCGGCGGCTTACGAGTTCCGCACGATCTGAATATATCAAGGACCTCTTTTCAAGGAGGTCAGTCGCAGATTCCAGACTGCTCAGGATGAGCAGTGACTGGCCCGTAATATTTAGATGCAAAATGTCGCCTTGGGACGTTGTTAGGTGATCCGGAGTTTCGCTCACAGCTTTTACGGACCGTAAAGTTCTGCCCATCTCGAGTATGTGATCCATTCGTGGCTCGCCGGCATATCTGGATATATGTTAACTCGACTTCGAGCGAAAAATGCGTACCCAACTGTACCGAAGAGGTTTCCGATGATGGGGTAGCCCTGAGGACCAGGTGGAACACGTAGCCCTGCGCTCTGTTTACCACCGTAGCATTTCAACACAATGACTACGGTGGCCAGTGCGGCTGAGCCAGCGAAGAATTGCCACGACGCGCAAGACAGATCTAGCATGGAAGGCACAGTGGGGAGGGAACCAAAAGGTTGCGCGCGGTCCACCATCTTGACATTGATTGCATTTATGTTCAACGATAGGAATCCATCTGTCTGAAATCTTTCCCATACATAGTTATCAGTTGAGTCTCACAGATTTCCTTGAGCGCGAAGATTTTTATCCCTTCTTACCTTCTAAAGTTCACGCCTACTCGGGTGTCTGTGTCTCACATAAATAGTCGATTCCTGTGTCAAATCGGAGTCACTGAATTGGTCCAGGATGCTTATCGGTACTGATCGCGATATTCAACCTGAAAAAAATGTGCGAGATGTAGTTTAGATCTGATTCTCGCTCTTTCGGGTCGGTGGAAGCCCCAGTTTAGCAAACCCGGATATAGTGTTGCCATCGAGTGGAGTCAAGTCGAGGTCAAGTCATAACTCGATGCCCACTCGATCGTTCGAGTTGTGTCGAGTTGGCTACGTCATCGCTCAATCTGGTCGAAACCATCCGCATTTAGGAATTTCGCGTGGCAAAACTCGATACAAACTCGTTACGTCTCCTGACTCGATGCATCGAGTGAGTCGAGTTGTGCGACTCGATCGACCGAGTCGAGTCACAACTCGAGTTGGACACGACTCGACGGCAACACTACTGCTGGCACGTGCTCTCACGGTCGGGCGGCAACTTGCATCGTCTCTTCATTTTATCTTTGATTCTTCTCATAGATTTTCATGATCACATCAAGATTCTGGTTGTTGGTCCCTCGATCTTCATCAGACCTGCCTGATGCCCGCCTCTATTAGTATAAGTGGCAGTCACTGCACAACTGGCGCTTGCATTTAATACCTTTTTGGAACCAAAGCATCCCACTGCGGCCGGCCAAGTCAGAATGACTCGCATGCAACACTCAAATCGAGTCTAGCGCCCTCCCCACGTTGATATGTCTTGACATTCATAGCATTGATATCCCTGCCAACCTTCCCTCCGTATTCGCGCACCTCTCCACACTCCGCGAGGGCTCCTCCCTCCGCACTCTCCGCCTCGCCGGTCACACTCTGGACAACCGTCTCACCAGCGACACGCTCGCCAGGCGCGTGGCCCAGGATCGTGCTGCGTGGATCGCCATTGACGGCATCTCGATGACATCCCCAGTCTCGTATCGCTTACCTTTGTGACGCTTGTGGTATTCTGGCGCAGGCCTGGGGCCCGCGCTTCATAGGCTGATTTCCTCATATGGTCGGGAAGCGTATCCTGGTAGCGCCCCCTGGTAAGTCCGTCGGGCCAGAAAACATCCCTCTCCCTCCTTCTCCTTTGGACATTGAGGACGTCCCTTTGGAGGGTGCGATTTAATCAAAATGACGGCTCAGACATGTCGGTAGGTCGTTGTCTGCACTTTGGGTTAGTTTTCATCGGGCGCGTTAGGCTCTCTCATCTAGATCCGAGCCGGTGGCTAATATATTACCGAGCGCGCAGATGTTTAGACACTCCAACAGCGCATGATTGAAAGCGTTATCATTATATAAAGTCGCAATATTTTCTACGATTTAGTTATATTTTCGAGAGTGCTCAGCTTGAGCAATGAACCGATGGATCATGAATAGACGTTGTGCAATCCATCTAAAGGCTTTGTAGGTGTCCTGTCTTCAGAGAGCAACCCTATTTTCTGCATTTTCCTTAGAAATTTAAATACAAAAAGGTTCGGAAGATCAAGGGTCTATATCCAGACCAATAGAGACATCCTTCCAATCATCCATGACTTGAAGAATTCTGTGACACTTATTACGAGTCCTAAATTTATTTAGGTAATCGTTCTTTATAAGCACTTCCAGGGCACTTTTTCGTACACGATTCAGACTCAAAACTTTGACTAGCCGTGGGAATACCATTGCCCTGGTTTGATGGCAGTGTCTTTTCCGGGTCGCTGTGTTCTATTATAAGTTTTGACTTTAGGATGCCAAGGTTTTTTTACGTGTGTTGGATGACATTTGAAAGTTCCTACACTCGCCACGTAACTTGCTTGAGTCATTATTTTACTGGGCTTGTTCTGTGCTTGGCTTGGCATTGGTTCTTTTTGGTCATATACATGGTGTGGACTTGGATATGCGGTTTAAACCCGTAGGACCTGACCATGAGCGGAGTACGCAATTGTACGGGAGGGGTCCTCCCCTCCAAGGTATAAATGCCCGCTATCCACCAGTCTACAGCAGCTGTCGTATGTCTCTCGCTTTACAGGCGCATGCGACCGCCGAAGCAGTGATAGGCCCAATAAAAACTCAAAAAGATTTGTATATGAAGAAGTTTCCCTCGGAAGGGACAGTGGTGGTGGAACATTGACGGTTGTCCAATAGAAAATTAGGCTGCATCGTAGAATAAACCGGTATGAAGAGGGCCTCAAAGATACGAAGGGAATATCAGGAAATGAAGATACGTAGGTCCCAGCAGAATATCCAAGGTGCGTGAGTGGCCGTTAGTGAGTGGCCGTTGATATCTCCATCCAGATGCGCTTCCAGACGGCCAACCTCCATCCCGCGGCCGACGTCGGGATTTTGCGGTGATGTGTTGCCAGTCCCATGGAAGAATTTTGTCTTGCCGTTTGGGCACCATGATCCTGTATCTTTATGTATATGGGGATAGCCAGAGGATGGTCGCTGGGAATAGCCACCCGCAACGGACGGCAAGATACAGAATCCGGGAGCATAGTCCTGCACGCCGCGGCTACATCTAGGACATGGGCGGGCCAAAAAGACCGATACATGGAGACGGCGAGTAGCGCGGAGATCAGGAAGCTTCCGGGGGACAATCATCCGGACACACTGCTTGCCATTAAGTAACTGGCATTCGCATATTGCAACCAAGTCAAAGTCAAAGAGGCGGAGGAGCTTAAGAACTCATTGAGGACAACAACGTTGTTGCATGATAGTTTTGACTCCAGGAAGAGTTTTCTGGTGAAAAAAGATTGCATAGTCAATGGCTGGGTATATTAAGTAGTAGGAAATGTTAGGATATGAATTTTTAATGTGGTAATATTCCAATCTAGTAAAACATTGGGTCTCCCGCGAGCCGAAAAAATTTGGACTATCGAACTTTGACGTGGAACGAACCGTGGGAACCTGAACGCTGAAGCATCAAACCCTGACACTGTCTATGATGGTGAAACCTGTTTTCAATCCAACGAATGTCTACAGGGTCTATCCCGCTCGTTTTTGGCATTCCGACGCGGAATCCAAATCTGGATGACATGGACAGACGGGGATCAGAGAAAACGGGGTTTGGCATTCTCCGCAATCAGCGCCGTAACGACAGCTCTGGAATGGATTCAAACCTACTACCTTTCCCCTCCATCTACCATGGCTCCACTTATCCCTCTGAGCCCGACCCTAATTGGTGTTCTCGCCGGTTTCGGATTCTTAGTCGTTCGTACCATATACCTATCGTTTCTATTCCCTGTTCCCGCTCCCGCTCCCGCTGCCGACCCCGGGACAGAAATGGCTCCACTCCTCCCTGGATCACACGCAGCGACAACGAGACACCTCTCTCCCAGGGCGCGGTTTCTCTGCGCCGTTGGTGCTTTCGCGTACATCTGTCTTACCTTGCTGGGTGAATAATGGCTGCGACTATAGAGATTACGCTGGAAGCTGATGCCACACATGTGCAGCTGCGTTCCAGGCATTCAATGAACACGGCCAGCCTGCAATTCACGACACGCGATTCGCAATTTTCAGAGGGGGAGAATTTTCCCATGCGGTCAGTGAACTCGCACCCATCCGTCTGACTCTCTATTTACTCTAACCCTTGAACGGCCAGTTCCTTGTCCTCATTCGGACGACATTCGATGTTCGATACAATGAGGGACCACCCATGCGCACGGACGCCCTGTCTCTGGTCCTGCTGCCCGTGATAATGGTGCAAATCCACACTCCCTCTTCCTCACGTCTTGCGTTCGTTGTGTTGGACTGGGTGGTGACGCCGGTGATTGGATCTGCGATATTTGCAGCGAGCGTGCGAGCGTAATCAATAATTTCCTCGAGAATGGCTTGGGCTGTACATTTTCGGCGTCGCTATTTGACAGGACTTGGCGTAAAGGGCCGTGACGGGGCCCGGCATGCAAACTCGTAATTCCTGGACTGAGAGATGTGTGCGCACTGCGCCATACAAACCGGAGCTCAATTCGCCACCGAGGATGTGTATTGTCGACTACTTGGAGGTAGATATTCAATGTTCCGTCCAACAAGAGATCGGCAGCGGAAGCGGTGTAAGGCGGTGCGTGTTTGTCGACCACCAATACATTCAAATCTCCTTCCCACCACGAACATGTGGATCTGCCAACCATACGCCTGAAACAAAGAACCAGAACCAGAAACTATGACAGCCACACGAAGGAAGAAAACGCAAACATGCGAATATATTTGCCGCACGCTCTAGGTACGAAGTTCTTGCGGCCCAGATTCCGGGGAGTCAAGACGCACGCAGTTGAGCCCCGTGCCCCCAATTTGCGCGATATCTTCTTCGGTCTCAAGGCGCGATTGGTGGCAATAGTACGGAGGACGAATGGTGGGACGGCGGTGAGTCTGGATACTTATAATAAGATAAAACGAAATCTCCGCCCAGCGCGTTCGAGATTAATGTCGGGAACACGAGTTTGAGTGAATGCACGCACATATGATATGACATCCCCCGCTGTCTTCTCCGCGCAGTCGACGAGGATGAAGAAAATCGAATGATAAAAAATGTCGTCGAACGAAGATTGGAATAATAATCACAAAACGACAAGCAAAAGCCCGAGGCGTTGGCGAAGTAGCCCCAAAATAAAATCCGAAAGAGAACGGCAAGGGGAACCGAGGCAGAGAAGCGGTGCCAAAAGCCGTACTCATCAGTGAGAAGTGGAGCAAATGTGCCCGGCAACCAAGTCAAGGAGAATGGGGAATAATATTCCCAAGCGACGCCTCGAAAAAAGAAATCAAGGAGAGCACAGAACAAGAGGAAGAAACGGAACAGAACAGCCACGCACGATACGCTCTCTTCACGCCTCTTCTCACGCTTGCCGCTGGCGCGTATGGCCTTGGCGAGCGTCTATGTGTCTGGCACGTGGCGTAGGCCCGGAAGAGTGGAGGAGATGACTGCGAGGAAAAGCCAGTATGTATGAATGGAAAGCACCGAAAGATTGCGCGGGGGGAGAGCATAACGCGTGAGGCGCGGTTGAAAGAGGCTCTGCCCCGGGATGATTACGATGGATGTATTATGTTAAGGAAGAACGCGAGGGCAAATAAATGGACAGGACGGAACGGAGGAGAGGAGGGAGTAGTAAAACTGAAAAGCAAAGAGAGAGGCGTGGGACACCCACAGAAATTGATGCCACAAATCGTGTCCAGTCCCAGTCCCACGATTGGCTGAGCGGGGGCGTCGAGAGTTTGCGCGCAAGGAGGGAGAAAGGGATCAGAGGAGGATGAATCCCCTGGGACAAATGCCAGTCGGGAGTACTGTTAATTATTAGAAGAGAGGGGCGAGAAAAAGAACGATGAAGAATATCATACTCACAATATACCGCGAATTGGTTCTTGTACACAAATATTGACCATTCCATTTCGTGTACCCGCGCGCGCCTATCTGTACCACGCCACAACGCCGTGACTCCGCCTGCTCCCTTGCTGCCGCTGTCCACCGTGCGGTCTTGACATTGTGCCTCTCGACGACACGGGCAGGACGACCGCGAGAGTGATAATGATGAGGACACCCAGTGCGCCGAGTCCCAGTGGGGGATACACAAGGCGGTGCTGTACGCCGCGGCATCTGAAGTGTCGCCTTCAGAGGCGCGGCGCTGTTGTTGAAGGAGGGGGAGAAGTGGGGTGAGCATGAGCGAGGGCGCGTGATCAAATTCTGGCGGCATTAGTGGCTCTAGGCAAGTACACGCCTCGGGTTGGAGCTTTGATCGTAGATCTGGAGCGTCGGTAACACGATGTAGTGGAGCGGGAGGGGTGGGAAGCTGGCCCATTGAAAGTTGAGATTCACCACAGCAGCGGGGGCAGAGGGAGTACGGAGCGATCCAAGCGGAACTACGATGACCGTTTGTGTGTGAGACAGAAGAGTTTGGGCTTGTTATTTTTTAAGTGCCTTCCAATTGTGTTCCGAATCGATCCGAATGATTCCAGACCGATGAGATGGTGCTGGATATTTGCAAGTGCCGCTGACAGCTATTTTGAAAACGATAGACACTCTTCGTTTTCGAGCTGAGTTCGGCTAAGTTCGGCAGAGTTCGGCACCGGCCCCACTTCCCTTTTTTGCCAATCCCACTGGTGCCCAATGGCCTCGCCTTTCGTTCTTCACCACCATGCCTCAAGGAAATCGCCGCCATATAGCACCAGAGCAGAAAAGGCTCATTACTATTATGGCAAATTACATGAGCCCACTCTCCACCGTCAGCGTAAGAGGGTTCGTCATGAAGCTTAATTTTGGAGATGGGCGCGTTGGAGAGTTTCTGTTGACTTGTTGACTTGTTTCATCCCGTGCCGAACTCCGCCGAACTTAGCCGAACTCCGCTCGAAAACGAAGAGTGTCTATCGTTTTCAAAATAGCTGGAATACGCGGGCCGTATTTCCGACGCCCCATGGCCGTCGGCCTCAGGCCTCGCCCTCCGGTTGGCGCCGGCCCGACCAAGTTGGGACTGCGCGTTGCGTGTTTCTATTTTCACTTTCTCTTTCGTGGTTCAAAAACCCGACCACAGAACAAGGCATTCTAGCCTCTAAAAGCGCTCGAATGCCCCCCTCCCGTTTTTGGAGCAACAGTATGTTTTAAAGTAGGCAAAAAATTGACATTCCCGAATGCTGTACGCATCGGCGGGGATTAGAAGCCCTGCCAATCTTAAATTTGCTGCTCCAAACTCTTGTTATTGCTCGACTGTGTGCACCTTGCAGCACCGATGCCTTCCCTCCTCTCACTGAGACCCTCAATAAATACATGCAAGAGTATCGATGAGTGCGAGTGGACCACAGTTCCATAAAAAGTCGTGGAACATCTATTATTATTTGAGTGCGTGCAGTGGTATCGCCGATGTATGACTCCCCTCGTCAATAACAACTGGAAAAAATTGAACACGACTCAGTTCAACCCCTCTTGGCTCCGAGTCGCATGCATGCTCAAGACTACAACATTATTCGACTATGTCCGTCGCAAATGCATTCCTCTCCTCTCTTTGACCGTCAATAGACATTTAAAAACAATGAACGCGAGATGCATCGGTGGGGATTCGAACCCCCCCTAGTCGTATACTCGCTCAAAATGCAATTATTATTTGCCTGCGTGCACCTCGCACCACCGATGCCTTTTTCATCTCACTTTGAACGCTCACAAATCCTAGGAAAAATTCAACTCCGAGTAAAGAAAGAACTGGAAACTTGTGGTAGCATCGGCGGGGATTCGAACCCCTCCAGCCTGCTACGTTAGATGCTCCAAATAATTTGACTGCGTGCCTCCCCGCACCACCGATGTTGTCTTCATCTTACTGTGACCCTGAATAAGTACGAGTAAAAATGGACACGAGGAGCAGAAACCGCTGGTTTGCTCTCGATATATATTGGCAATGATCATCCTTTGATCATGATTTTTTTGGGCCTCGCAATACCGATACTCAGCGCCCACCTCAGTATTCAATTCAATTCAATTCAATTCAAGTTCAATTAAAGTGCGCGCGGGCCCCTTGGGGCCCATGTGGCACTATACGTAGGTACATGGAATCTATCTAGCTGGCATATAAGGAGGCGCAGTGGGTGGGCGGGTGTGAGAAGGTGGAGTGTGCTATGCGGTGCTACGGGGGAGTGTTATGAAGTTTTGGTACGTAAAGGTTTCTCGGCAATGTAACAAGTTGGAGTGAGATTTGGATGGTGAGAGATAGAGGAATAGGTAGAGAGTAAAGTAAAAAGTAAAAGGTAAGAGTAAAAGTAGAAAAAGCTCGCCTAGAGTGAGTAACGCGGAAAGCGGCCTGAGTCGCGCGCAAAGGCCAGAACGGGCTTGGGGTCGGACTTTACACCGAGGAGGAGGCGTAGGGTGAGGCGGGCGGTGCCGACCTTGCGAATGAGGTCAAGGCGCTGCCGACGGTACTTGGGGCATGCGAGAACGAAATGGGACACCGTCTCCGGGAGGAAGCAAAGGGAGCAGTCGGGTGATGGGCCGAGGTGGAAGCGGAAGAGGAATGCGTTGAGGCCGATATGAGTGGTTCGTAACTGCGTGAGAACGCTGCATTGCGGGCGAGAAAGCTCCGAGTACATCTTCTCCACGTTTTTGCCCGGGGTTGCGTTGTCGAAAAGGGAGAGTCGCGTGAAGCGCGATGATGTCTTCCACTCGTCAAGCCAGCGCTTGCGAAATTGCTTCGCGCCTGCTGCCAACGCCGCCGCCTTGCTGGATGGGAGGGGCTTCGAGAACGTCGTGATTGGGATCGTGAGCGGGGAGGAGGCGCACAGCACGGTTGAGGCGGATGTGGATGGGGGGTAGGTGGGCGTGGAAGTCGAGCGTGTCCGTTGCCGTAGTGCGCAAGCCTCCTGTAATCAGCCTGGTCGCCAAGCGTTGTACCTTTCCCAGGGCCTTGGAAATCCAAACCGTCCCGGAGCGCCTCGCGTCTGTGTGAGCAGAGACGGGTTTGTACCATACGGGCAGGCCGTAGAGGGCTCGGGGGTCGACCACCTCAGTACCTCAAAGATATATACGGAAACTAAGCTTCAAACACTAACGCATCAGCGGGGATTCAAGCCGAATTCCCTTCGCCTGGAGGTTGTTCAACGTCCGCTGATGAGATCATGTCGGCAATGTCGCCTAATCCCTTTCTCGCACAACGACGTCGATGGATCCATGGACCAGGTTAACGCGAGCCCACGCGCTCCTGGAGGCGGAGAGCGAACGAGCGAATAAATAAAACAATAACGCACATCCACTGTCCATGTTAGCACTCTCCGTGAACCCCGCGCCCGCCCTCCGCCTCCACCCCAGACGCCCATTCCAGCGGTGTCGGCGGGCACAAAGGCGCCCCCGCTCTGGTGCTCAAAAATGTCAGAGGTGGAGCGCGGGGCGTGCTCGAATGGTGTGCTGTCGTTCAAATTCAAGGTACCATCTGATTGTGTTTTGCCGCAGGCGCAGAAAGAGCACCGGCGGCGCGATAGTTGAAAGCGACGCGCGGCTCGTCGCGGCCATTGGGGAGGGAGAGAGTGGCCAGGACGCCTGAGGAGAACTAGAGCGGGGGGTTAGCTTGGGGAGCAAGAGTACGGGATGGAATGGAAGTAAAACAGGAGGACACGACGAAAGTGAAAAGAGATATAAGGACGCTGAAGAAGTAGAGGTTGGTCCAAGCGAGGACCTGAGAGTGCCTAGGTCGTGCTGAGAGGTGGATGGAAGCGTGCAGCAATATGGGAGTGTATGATAATGAAGAATGGTTCTAAAGCTATAGCAATTAGTATGGATGAGAAGTGGAAAACTCAGCTCAAGCGTGGCTCAGGATCGTTCAGAATCGTCGAAATGTGCGCAGGAGAGTGGGTATATGGTGGTAGTCAAGAGCAAGGAGAGATCCCCCTATGTGTACAAACAATGCGTAAATAAAGAGTCCGTGGATATGCCGCCGCTCAGAACTGAACCTTTGACAATCAAGCGATCCGGGAGCTACGCAAAGACGAATAGGGAGAGTACGCTGGCCGTACAATGTTGACAAGTGGGGGCCCAGACCACTGCCGGCTCGATCCCCGGCGTAGTCCGAGAAAGTCGATGCCTCGAGTCCAGCACCTCACGTAGGCTGTACGTAGAGAGAGAAATAAATGTCTGTGGTAGGTAATGTAAGCAAAATCTGTGAGATGCAATCGAAAAGCTCAATAGCAAATGATTCCTCCGTGATCGAGAAAGTTAACTTGACGCCTCGTGGGAATTCCTTCGGCGGTGGAGCAGATTCGAAAGCTCTCGCAGAGCGATGAAGCAAATCTGGAGGTGAAATAGAGAGACGTGAGTGTGTACGAGTAGAGTGCTCGATAAAGTGAAGAGTATGTGAGGAATAAAATAATTAATGAGAGTGATATCAAATCTGCCTCAAGCATATAAATCGTGAGAAGGGCTCTGGCCAGGAGGTGGACAGAGTACACTTCCACAACGCAACAGAATGTGAAATAAAATAATGAGAATGAAGAAGGAAAGGGAACGTACCGTCCCAGTGTGCCTGCCCACTGGCCGTACGCTACGCCCGCGTTGCCCGAGATGTGCACGCCGCCGTCCTTGTCGATCTCCACTACTGCGATCTCCGCTGAGTCCGCTCTCAGCTGCACACACCGTCAGCTCAGCGCCCACCTACCCAAAAAGAGAGAAAGAAAGAGAACACGCCTCTCCACTATCCTGCGAAAAAATCGCGGTCGCGCGACGCCAGCTGGCGGAACGACGCGAAGTCGTGCACGACCTACGCGTAGTCGTCCACGAGGCACGTTTTCTCGATTGCGTATGCTAGCCACTTCTCGTAGTTCAGCGGCGGTGCCCGCCCAGTGCGCAGAGCGCGCCGTGCTAGGGCGGATGCGCGTGGTGGCCGCGACAAATGTGATGGACGCTCTCAGCGCAATGGCAGCCGTGAGCACAATTCGCAGCGGGAGGCTCATCGAGCCCGACTTGCTTTTGCTGGGTGGGCGTCGAGGCCGAGGAAGAGCAAAGTCATCAACGCCGAATAAGTATTCCTCATCCGCTTCGTGCAGGTCATCGATGCGCGAGTCGGCACAGACGAACAGGAGATGAACGAGTGGAGGGAGAGGAACAGAGACTTTTCCGATTGGCTTGGCCAATCGGCGTGCCCCTATATCGGAGTTTGAATTTGGCTTTGATGGCTTGTCTGGCGAGGGCAAATTGGCGTGTTCGGCGGGCGTGGCTTGTGCTCAAATACTAGTGGTGGCAAGGTTCGGTTCGGTTCAGGTTCAGGGCCCTTTTTCCCGAACGCTGAACCTGAACCTGCGTTCAGGTTCAAAGTTCAGGCGGTGCGTTCAAACGCGTTCGAACCTGAAAAATTAATCCTGTCAGAAATTTAAGTTTTGGGGGCTAAAAATGTTGAACATTAACGGGTAAGTCACTGTTAGTGGTCCTTCATGTACCAAATGCCCGTAGAAAGTGCTAGGTCTCCAACGAACAGCAATTTAAGCAACATCGTGTCAGCTATTAATAGCATTGATCAAGCAGCGGCCAATCATGTAGGTTCGAGACATCATAAAGCACTTTCAAAATCATGTACAAGTGAGTATCCAAGATTGGGATGTGTAAGGGAAACTTCCTCCATTGAAAGCCACCAGATAACTGACTAAAATCGCTCACAAGTTGGGGGTTTGCGGACCTTTGCGGTTCAGGGTTCGAACGCGTTCAAGATTGCTTGAACCCCGAACTGGACCTCGCGTTCAGGTTCAGCATTTTGCTGAACCTTGAACCTGAACCTCGCGTTCGGTTCGGTTCGGTTCAGGTTCGAACCGATTTCTGAACCGAACCTTGCCACCACTATCAAATACAGCCAACTCCTTCACTGTAGGAGATACATTTTTTCACAAGGCTGAGATCATTACCAGTGTGTTTACTGCTACCAACATGAAATCTAAAGGTCACGGCCACCGCATCCGGTGGCGTCGGTGAGTTTAATTGGCTGTGCCAAATGTAACTTCTACTACGATCTTTGCACTGTGCTGCCTCAAATGCGGCCACCACACCCAGATAATAGCATCACGCTTAGACAGTCTGATATCAAATGTGATGCGGGTCTGGTAAAACATCGGCGTGCCAGGTTTTGATAAATGCGAACAAATAGGCTTGCATCCGGCCACACTCATGCCATGACAACATCGGCACGATGTCATTTCGGTATTTGATCGTGGTGAATTTCTTGAACCTGACAAAATTGGCGTGAGAGCAGTGAAGAGGCACGGTGTCGATCACTTCCTGTGCAACACTACATTTCCCGGAAGCAACGACCTCAGCCAGGCCCAGACGGTTCAGAAGATTTTAAATAAGTTGGATGATCAACTGCGTGTAGATTAAGCGGCAGCATGATATGAAAATTTAATGTTTGCCCAGAAGTATCGCCCTAGGTACAGATCTTGGCAGGCCATGCCAAAAAGTCGGCGTGGGCTTTATGCTCAACAGCGCGAAGTCTCCGACGCATGCCCACCGAAGGTCAGAAGTTTTCAAGGCAAGTATGAGTCATCCCTCGTCAGCCAATTGGCTTGGCCGCAAGCCGATTCCTGTATAGAGAACTTCAATGTCCCGGCATTTCTAAATCGCTGAATTGAATGTGGCAGACAATCGGTGAACCAAGTCTGTTGAACTTCAACCAATCCCTGCATCCAAGCCATTTTCTTGTGTGCACTGGAAGTGGCACTGTATCATTTTGCAGTTCGGTCCTCGTTGACGAACATCTACTAATAATGAACAACATCCTCTCTTTTCACGGGTGTATTAAATATATTAAATATCCGAGTCGTACGCTGAAGAACAATGCACTTCATCAGTGAGAACGACGTAACGCGCGTATCGAATCCCAGCTGCCAGTAGTCTTGAATATATGAGGTGATAATTAAATAGCGTGCATAACAGTGACCTTCACTGAAAGGATCAAACTGACAATCACAAGCCAAGTCACGGAATGGGCGTGGAGGCTTGGAGTTCGACAACATATTGCTACACCCAAAGGGAGGCGCCTAGAGTCAACAGTGCAGTTCTCCCCCCACCCAGTCCTCTTTCATGGAGACGCCGGCATAAACCAGAATCCAACACGAGGACATTCTTAAATCATAAGGCAGGCCGTTGCATGCGACGTGGATAAAAAAAAATAAGAAGAGCTGCGAAATGCAACCACATTACAGTACTTGTTTCCGAGCTTATTCATACATTTTGGGTCTGGGTGTACTCCTAGGCGACACAAGCCAATTTGCGCATGGCGATCAAAGCCCACGGCTTGTCCTATTGAAATTGATTCCAGTGATATGTTTGAATGAGCAGACTGGGAACTTCCTTAATGACATCTAATATTGTTCACTCCCTACTAATCCCTACCAGTGCAAGTGCCCGTAGCGTAACTCTAGCCAGAGTGCTAAATTTCCGGCTTACTGGACATTCTCCAGATTGAACCATCACGGAATCCAACCATCAAGGAATCCAACTCTTGTGCTCGTCCAGCCATCGGATGAAGGCTCACAGCAGAAGAAATACACACTGACTTGAGCATCTACCTGAGGCCTTACCGCCAGTGTGTTAGTTTTACAATAGATGCAGTCCTAGCAGTGCACCGAGACAAATAGAGTTGACTGGGTCCTTATTCACACTAGTTACTGTCTGAACTTGACGTTGCGAGCCACGCCAAAGAGGCGGCGTGGATTTTGATGGACAACAGCAAATCGGCTTGTTCCACCAAAAGCCCATGCCCACGCTCACAACAAGCCATTTTTCGCGCGCGCATGCCATTTTGCATGCCGAAAAGTTTAGCCTGTGAACTACGAGTGACGGAAGTAGTCACAATAGTGATTCCAGTGGCTTGACTTTAAGAGAGGCATTCACAGAGGCATCTCACACACAATTGAAGCGCCTGGTAGATTTTAAACCGCCGAAATCGTGAAATCAATGTTGGTGGCAAACTGGCGTGGGCTTTGATGCCATCAGGCAAATTGGCTTGCCCACTGCGGAGTTTGAATTGGGTTTGAAATCCATGCCAGGGCTCGTTTGAGTGAAATAACTAAAGTCTTGAGGCTAATAAATTCCCATTAAAAGCCAAACTACTCCTGACACATCCCAAAAGTCATTCTTCACAATGAGCACTGTTATTCCGCGAAATGTGGGGACATTCGGGAGTCCATGTTGGGCGGGAACGTCGCTCATCGGGGTCTCGTCGGCCCCAACTTTTCGGGTGAGCTTCTCAACATCGTAGAATCATTTACAGCGCTGGCAGTCGGTCGTGTGGGCTTGCCTGAGGCTGACAAGTTTAATTTCTGATCAAAGTAATCGAGAACTGCGGAAATTGTTGTCCTAATATTTTTGTCTTTGCAGGAGCTGTTGCTGAAGTGTTCTCAGACATGTGCAGACCCAAGTGGGGGTCACTGGAGCCTTTGGTCGACGTGAATCAACGAAATTGATGTTGGCGTGGCAAGCCGACAAACTGGCGTGGGCTTTGATGGGCGTGAGCCAATCGGCTTGTCCCACCAAACGCCCACGCCCACGCCAAACAAGCCAATTGGCGCGGGGCCACGCCACTTTTGCAAGCCAAAAAGTGAAGTCTCGAGAGGAACAAATAGAGCTCGAGAGGTCCCGGATTGAGTACGAGGTTTTGAACAAGTTTTGAAGACCTGGACTCAGAGGAATTCTCAGCGACAGATCCAAGGGCATCTCAGACCATATTTCAATCCTGGTCCGCTGACGCGGCTGAGAGTCTTGTTAACGCGACATTTGCCAAGCCATCATCTGACTAAAACTAAATTTAAAGGGATCCGTACTTAAGCTCCGCACTCTTCGCATTCCAATGTTATTTCAGTGGTTTGAGAACCATTTCAGCAAGCTAACGACACCATCATGTCCGCGGTGTGCAGATGGTTCAAACTGAGGTGTTCGACCACAATTCACCGAGTAGGATGAAAGTACTTGGCAAGTACTTTCATTTAGATAATTAATTCCGGCTTCATTAATCTTCGCTTGGATGCGCAACAATTTTTTTCTTCTGCTGTGGGTGAAACCAGATTGCAAATGCGCAGTTTTATTTATCATTCACCTGGTACCATTATGGGTCACGACTCACTTCACAGCTGTAGTATTCGACAGGAGCAAGGACGGTTTGATGTGGTACCGCCATCCACTATGGAATTTCAACAGGCCGTCACTGCAGACCTAATGGCAAGTCCGAGACTTGCAAGATCCAACTCCCTCTGCAAACAGGTCAGATGCCAGAGGAGACAGTATGCGCAGCTTTATATGGACAGGTGATTTGAGGCAGATCGTAATCGATATTTATTTGTAAATTTAAGCTCGAGACACGGTGTTTAATATTAATATTAAAAAAAGGGCGGACTCGTACTGCCATGCGAAGCAGTGGCCCACAAGCCAAGTTAGTTATTCCTTGCACCCCCAGGTCGCCCAAAATCAGGTAGAGGGGCCATGGACGTCCGGCTGCCTTGCCTTCGCCTCTCACAACATCCGTAAGCACCTCCATTGCCTTCGCGGGGTCACCCTTCAGGTTCCGGTGTACCGTCTTGTACCGTTCCACCGCCTGGTCGCGCATTTCGTCGTAATCCTCAATCTCGTTGCCCCGGTAGATGGTGCTCTTGACTAAGCTGTCGGTGCGAAACGCAGCGGGCTCGATGATGAGCATTCGAATTGAAAATTGCTCTATCTCTGCAGCCAGAGTTTCGCTGAAGACCCTTAAAGCAGCCTTTGAGGACGAATATGGGCCTATGTGTCAGTTACCAGTAAGCTAAGACTTCGAATGAAACGTCTAGGAGTTCTCAGCGCTGACCTGTGGCCTGTGTTTGTGTTCCTTTAGCGAAATGTGCAGTAGGATTATCACGAAAGACCTACAGGGTTCTCTGGCCTCCAGCTCATACGGCTGCCCATCATCACTATCGTGCCAGATTGTTCTGCTCTCATATACGGAAGAACAGCTGTGGTCACATCCAGCGTCCCAAATACGTTTGTCTGTAGAGGAATGAAAGAGAAGTCAACAGCAAATAATTTTCATTGTTGCCGTGTAATTACCTCGTACTGGAGTCGCAACCGGGCAGAGCTACTTCACAGTCAGCATGACTAAACGGGGCTGGCACGTCCTGCATACCCCGACTCTTCGATCAGACCTTTCTCGACATACGCGGCATTATTGACCAGAACATCGATGCGGCTCCAGAATCGGACGGCCGTCGCGACGACAGCCTTTATGGTCTCTTCTCCAGCGGTGACATCGAGTACCAACAAGCGGATATTCTCAGATATGGGGAACTTGTCCTGGATCCTGTCGCTTGACCTCGACGTCGCGATGACTCGGTCCCCCCGAGCTAGAACCGACTTGACAAGACAGAGGCCAAATCCTCCCGAGGCACCTATGCGAGTTCAGCGGCGCTTTAGCGTGGGCGCGGCCAACCTGCAGTACAATACCTGTAATGAGCCAGACACTAGGAGTATGCATGTGGGCGACAGGCGACTTAATAATCGACGTCGTTGTGGGGGCAACTCGCTTCTGTCGCAATTGTGGGTCCCGGCGAAAACCCGAGGCCGGTGAATGCCGTTTCCTTGATACGCGATGAAGCAACGGTAGAGGGCACTTTTTAGTAGAAACATAATCATTATAGTTGATCATGGTCGGTGCCTAAAAAAGTCTGCGTTATTAGCTAGTGCTACAACAGAACAAAGAGCGTGGCCAGGGTAAAGCTAGGGCAGGTTCGCAGCCCTGATAAGTTACCAACCAATAATAATATGTAGAGTACGAACAAAATACCGTTAACTGGCAGTAACAAAAACAACAGGCACCTGGCACCGACAGCACAAAAACAGGCGGGCGTGTACTAGCACTGAGATGTGAGCTTATTTTTAGGTATCGTCTGTTTGTAGTCGTTGACCCAGGTCGTCAGTAGCGGGTTAGTGTACGCTTCAATGTACCTGGAAAGGTGACAAGTACGCCGTCAATGGCGAATATGTCACGTAGAAAACGACGAACGTGTCGATATATGCGGACGTGGGACGGTTTGGCGGGTCGCATCCGATATTGATAGCGTTGGGATCCTGGTACACGCGGATCCAGTCGATGAGCATCGTCGCCGGGAACGTGATGTGCTCAAAGTCGACGAATCCGAATGCTCGGGAGACACCCAGATTGGCGAGGATGTACTGTGGCATGGGATAAGCATACGTGGCTGTGCCCGTTTGAGATGGGGTGGTTACCAGGGGCTCCTCGGTGACTGGTCGTGCAGCGATCCCCGTGTCGGGGTCGGCACCAACGGCACCCGACTTCATGGTCCACATCACCTTGTTGTCGGTGAGCCATGTGATGTACTATAGCCAAATTAGAGGTTGTAGGACATGTGCGGGAAGGAAAGAAGACTGACGCCCTCATCGAATCCTGCGGAGAAGTAAGCAACAAGCAGTGATGAAATTGGCAATATACATGCCAGGTTGATACTCAAATCCGTGCACGGCGAAGCACTCTCTTATCAGCTGGTAGCATTCCTGATCTTCAGCGGATGAGTGGGATGCGCGGCAGATGGGTGCGGAAACACTCACTCGTCGTCGACACCACAGACGCCGCCTGCTGGTAAGAGAGACCGGAAAAAGAGTTCTGATGGGACAGCGAAAGGTCCTTGATGATGAACACGTCGGTGGAGTTATCCAGGCGATAGTCCTTATTGAAAGGCTTCACATCACATCCTAGTCAGAAAGGTTCGCTCCAGGTTCAATCGGCGCACTCACCGCCCACTGCGCGGATTGCGAGACTTGCCCGACGTGCGCTCCTGCTTCTCCACCGATCTACGGATCTCAACATCAGATGACGGAGATTAGAGGAAAGAAATTGCACACCTGAGCCTCGAAGATATCGATCTCGGGAGCTGAACGCCCAACGTAGGACCCGTCCTTGTGTATAGGCCCGGGATGCGACTCGCCTGCGCAGGTACACCGGGAGAGACGTTGGCCCGGGAGGAACGACAAGGGTACCGGTACACCCTTGTCGTTGACAGTCGTGGCAGCAGGGGGGTTGCCCTCACTGATCGTCTGGTTTGGTAGAGTTCCGACGTCGCAGGAATCGTACGAGTAGGGCCACTGGAAGAGGAGGAGCGAGTAAGGGAAGGAAGGGGACAGTAGCACGGAGACGCACCATGCCGTCCAGACTCGCTCCGTAGCCAGCGCGTCCTGGTCTGACGGTGAGCCACTTCCCAGTTTGTCAGAATATGCTTACCAAGATTTCCCCTAACGACGCGCAGCGATAAGTAATAAATTATGGAGGAAACAGGGGACACGCACATGGTCCAAACGGCAGGCCACAGCCCAAAAATGTTGTTCATGCCAGGGAGCCGCACCGAGGTTACAATGAGGCCGCCGGTGAAGCAGAATTTGTTCCAGGAAGACATCATGCCACCCTGGTAGCTCAGATTGTGCGTTTCCATCTTGGTGAGGTTGATCTCGAGCGCGCCGCCGCGGGTAGTGATTGCAGCCGGGTCGTACCTGTAAGGGGACAAAATATGAGCAAAGGCGTGAGTGGTCGAAAGAAGACACCGACCATTCTAAATTATTAGTTTGCCAGTAATGGAGATCCATTGCTTCCCAGTAAGGGTCGTCGCCTGCAGTCAGAGTGAGATAGTGCGGCGCGGCACAGTCAAAAGTGGGACGGACCAGGGTAAAAGCTGCGCCCGTCGGTCTCAAACTCGTCGCTGAACACGAGCTTCATGGTCTTGGATGGGTCGTGATATGACTGGATGTCGTAAAATTCCTTCGGGGTATCGTGGTCAATCAGACCCCAGTTGCCTGACATCTGCGGGACCTGCGCATCCTTCTAGTCAGTGCAAAGCCGATGGAGCCAGGTGACGTACCTGGCCGGTAAGATTGACGTGCAAATTGCTAACGCGAATTGGCTGAGTGAAGTTAGTCGCGACAGGGTACCCCAGGCTATGCAAAAAGCAGGTCAGTGGGGAAGGGGGTAAAGGCAGGCTTGAAGGACGGACAAGATGCCGACGATGATGAGCGCCAAGAGCGCTATGCATCCCACGTTCGATAACCCGCGAGACGTGAAGATGTTATTGCTATTGCGGTCTCGTCTCGGGTCGTGTAGTACGTCGTCGGCCTCCGCATGGGAGATGTCCGAGCCCCACTCCGATGGATCAGGTGCAAGGTGGAACTGCACGAATGAGTGATATGCTCTTTGGGGCACGAAAGATCCTCACCTTTTCCGAAATTGACGGCTGGAAGGATGAAGGGCGGGAGACCGATGCCCGCGTAGAAGCTATGGTATACTGCGACTCTTCAAGCGCCGCAGAGTCGTAGCTCCGAACACTGGGCGCCTTGGAGAATGTCGCCTGTGGGCCTAGCGGCGAGGATGAAGGTGGTGAGCGCCCAGACAGAAGATTGGCAGAGGATGGGTTCTGCTGATTAGGGAAATAGCGCTGGCCGGGTCCCTGGGGGCCGTTCGACATAGCCGGTGGGCTTGTATACGGCGTGTAGGCGTGTTTGGTGTGCAGAATAGGCGGAAGGCTTGGATGGAGGTGGAGAGAAAGAAGAATTTGGGTGTGCACAACTTTTCACAGCTGTTTCCGAAAAACTTGACACCAGTGAAAAATTTTTGCTCAACGAACTTTTGATGGTGTGCTAAGGATTACTGTTTTGGATTAGCCGAGTGCAGCCGAGTGGCCACAAGCCGAGACGAACTAATGTAAATCTTCTCTCAAATATTCATCTTTATATCACCTAGGTTGTTTGTGTGCACAAATGGATGGTCTGAACATGTTTTGGAGGGCTAGGACCGCTTTCAGTTCCAATGCAACTTTTTTCAGCGGAAGACCTTTGGGTCCTTACGCAGTCCTCCTTACTCAGCCGGTAGCTGATCCGTAGCCAAATACGGCAATCCTTGCCGCTGCATCAAAAGTTAGACAGCGAAGAGAAAATTCAGTGTCAAGATTTTCGGGAACAGCTGCAACAAGCAGAACCGTGTTTCCGTGATGATGACTCACCAGCTGTATGTAAACAGCATCGGATTGCGCAGAGAGGCCAAGCAGAGGCGACGATCTTCTTCACCCGTAAAAGATATTAAGCGGCGATATGTGTTGACACTGTGTGCGAGTTTTAGAGCTTGCCAATTAACCATGTTTCCATTTTCCATCAAGAGGGGTGAAGTGTTGCCAAGATGAGTCAATCCCAACTTAGAAGGGCTAGCCAGGACCTAAACCATTCAGCCTCCGACGAAACCGCTGATTCTTTCGGGCTTCTTCAGCTGACTGGTCCGATGAACATTGTGAAAGCCAGAACTTCGAGTGTGTAGATCAAACGGTGTTGAAACCATCAATTCCTGCTACCTTTAGGTACGCGTTTCTATGGGGCGCCCTATCAATCAGGTTTTGGTGGATCACATTTTCGTCATTCCCGCGGGAGGATTTCAGATGCTTATACTCGGAGATCTTAATGCTAGAACTGGCTCGCGAACTCCATCAGCTAATGATCCTGCCAGAAGATCCAAAGACTCCACAATCTCGGGGAAGATTCTTATTCCAACTGTGTAATGACTACGACCTCGTATTTATCAGCGGTGCCGAATGTTTCAGCCCTGGGAGCGGTGAATACACGTCCTTCCAAGGCTCAAGTTCAACATCAGAAAGAAAGATGGGCCGACTACTTGGTTCAGAACAGTCATAATTGGACTTCTGAAAAAAGGGAATCTTAATATTGATCCAGAGAGCTACAGAATTATTGCACTAGAAAGTTGCATGCTAAAAATTCTAACTCTGCTGATTCACAAGCGCATCACAGGCGGGGCCAACTTAAATCGCCACATCCCAGATTTTCAGAATGGTTTTCGTGAAGGATACAGAACGAATAATAACCCATTTATTCTGAGATGTGCCAAGGAATGGGCTCGCACACAGAAGCGCACTCTGTATGTGGCAACAGTGGATGCAACGAATGCTTTCCCCTCAACAGACCATCCAATGCTATGCCTTAAGCTCCTTAAAATGGGAATGGGAGGCATGATATTAGACTGGCTGCGAATGTTTTACCAGCGGATGGAATATTATGTGAGACATGGAGACCACAACTCCGCCGAATTCAAAGCCTTAATTGGCTTGCTTACAGGCGATCCGTCCTCTCCAGTCCTCTGGAATTTATCCATGGCTGACCTCGTCATGTTAAATGATCCAGACGATCCAATTCTATCTGGGTTGAGAGCTGCCCTTCTCGCACAAGCAGATGATATTCTTCTCATCTCGCTCTCCATTGAAGGGCTCCAACGCAGGCTGAACGCTGTGAGCTCTCACTTCGCTCGACCCACCAACCAGCACCGGATAGCAATAAATTACCGCCTATCAACCCCAGTGGTATTCCATATACTCCCACTGAGTCAAATACATCACTACCGCTTGAGCGTACCACCAAACACTCATCATCACGTCACTCCAGGCCCCTATCTTCCCTATGCCACCAACGAACAACGATCTGGGTCTCCACTTTTCCTCAAACTGCCTTCTCCCCCCAGTTCCATCTCATCTAGAACCCACATCTGGATATTAAAACCCACAAATGCCCCTCGAAAATAATAAAAAGGTATGTACAGTTATTCACTTGCTTCCCTCTGCTTAGGAAATGGGAGGCAAAGAAACGAATAAGCCGTACACGGTCCTAGTGCAGTTTGAACGCATAAATGGAAGGTGTGCTCTACTGGTGCCCTAGCGGAACACTGTCTGCAACTGGAGCGTATGAGGCGACTTGTTGGGTACGACCGTCAAACCACTACTACTCCACAAAACCAACAACCAAATATAGCTAGCTCGGCTAGGAGAAGCGTCCAACACTAACTTCCTGGCTATCTCCCTAAAGAACGGCTTGAACACTGTAAGATCGAAAGTTCAGGGTAGGGACCAAGTATTAGGCCGCTTTTATGATAGTCCTTCCGTGAATGTAATCCCTTCTCTACTTCAATCCTCTCTTGACTTCGGATCGTGGTACACTAGAAATGTACTAGCCTAGCTAGTCGTGCTAATAGCTCTCTGCGATGTAACCTCCTATAGAATTCCTATCCGTGAACAGATGGACCTTCACAAGGTTCTTAACCAATGTTCTTGAACGTGTGTGTGTGTGTTTTACGGCTGTTAACCGGCGTGTTTTATTGTGCTAGCTCACACTTGTATCCTTCCAACCAAGTCCAACCTCGACTCCTTGTCCTTTTAAACCGCTCTGCTCTGTGTCGCGTATGCGTTCTTTGACGCTGCACGTGGACTCTCAACGAGTATGAAACCTTGAATCCCTCAATCCCTCAATCCCTCAGTGCACTCTGTGCATGTTGTTGTGCAAATGAACTTCTATTGAAGGACAAATGGACGGTGGGCTAGATGCATGCCTTTAGAACGTAGGGGGTCACTATATGAATAGCTACTGCCTCCACTAACCGGGGTACGATCCGCTGCCCTCCTCCCACTTCTCCCCTTGCTTTTATACTACTAACTACATACATAATCACATGAAAGTACGGCGGCCTAGGCCTTGGGTATACATGCCAAGCAAAACAGAATATAAATAAAATGAATATAATTGGTCCAATCCATGAAACCCCCAGCCTGACCCATATGGTTGCTCCATCAGCAGCCACTGATAAATCTGTTCTCCCGCGATAAGAAAGTGCTTCCGCCATTTCCGAGACCTATATCCCTTAGCTAGCTCAAGGAGTATTCGTCCCCTAGCTATAAGCTTTGAGATACAGTGCCCTAGCAATGTTGCACATCCACCAGCATTTAATAGGTCCGATTCGTATTCCTACTGTCAAAGTCCGGATATCACCGGTGCTAGATCTGCGGCTGCAATTGTCGAGTCATAACTCCTGGCCCGTAGTACACGACAGCCCCACCTACTCCGGTGGGTCCTGATTCTGTCATATTGCGCTACTGAAACATCACGTGTCTCGTCACATCGCTCAGCTAGTTCATATCAACACCCAACAAAGTCGCTAGCTTTGTACTCATTGGCTACTGCATTGGTTTCCTCCTAGATCTTGTTATGTATCATAGTGTAAAGTCGCCTAGGCTAGGCTTCTCCCATAGACTTAGCTTTAACCGGTCAAAACTGAGCTAGCAACCTCATATGAAGCATCGCTAGCAGAGTATCGCCTCGTAGCCCTCATCTAGGCACTAACACCGTCTACACGCTCGATCCTAGCGCTAGCCGTCTAGTCATGGATGATTGTGCTAGATGTAGGATTTCGCAAAATGTGTGTTTACAGGCATGGCCTGAAATCTGGCTTATCAGTGTCTCTCAGTTATGAGCGTCATAGGCTGCTAGACCATAGGACCGTTATATTTCTTGGAATCCGCAACAACAGGATAGTACACTACAGGGCCGGGCGCTTGACATAGGACCTGGAGACGGGTTTATATCGCTCAGGAGGAACTACGAGCCCGACTGTAACACAGACCAGGCATAAAGGGGCTTCGTTTGCGTGCATCATTGCCAGCTCGGCTTGGCTGGAGACCCAGGATATGCGATGTCATGTTGTATGACATAAAAGGCAACTCGTGCAACCTGGAGCGCGCCAAGACCATTCACTATTAATAGGTCCAGATGTCCCACGACAACTTGGTGGTCATACGATCCAGAGTGCACCAAGAATGTCTTGTACCACACAACCCGGAGAGGCAGGTTAGCCAGCAGGTTATTCCGGGTCGTCGTAACAAGGCAATCTATTTTCAGCCCTGGGTGACCAAGCTGGCTATGACAGGTGGGCGCTGGTGAGGAGTCATATGGTAGGAGAGGGGGACCCGGGGGAGGGAAAACTATAAATACGAGGATCACTCTTCACATAAATTATCACCGAGTTCCCCCTGTATTTCTCTAGTCTACACTAGCAGAAGGATAAGAATACACCCAACTATAGAGCTCTCTGGTCATCCAGCAGGCTCTCTTGTGAAACATCTCCCTCCGCTTTTCAAAGCACTCACAAGATCCTCCCGGATTACATCCTTCACCCAAAAACACTCTGGTTTTGAGGAAAACGATACTTGTACATGGAAACACTGCCGTTACGAACTTACTTGCAGTACGAAATCAGGGCGCGGTAGCCTCGACCCACCATCTACGCTAAATGTGGTCAGCCCTTCCTTTCTGTGGATATATCCAACTAGGAACTTCCACCAGGAACATACGACATCCGGTGTCATGACTCAAAAGTGTTTGGAGTCAGAATCGATTTATGACCCACGCTTCGCCTCTAAGAAATTGAGGACAGTTCAATGACATCCCACTAGACGGATGGTCTAGCGCTATTTTTCGAATCATCACGAATGGACAAGATTCGCATTTTTTGCATTACGAAGCAGCAGGCACACAATTGGTCATTCATTTTTACAAATTTATTAACTACGCACAGGATTGCACAGCCACTTACCACACCGCACAGCATGAATAATTAATCATGCACAGCCTGCCTGATTAATTAAGCACAGGATTGCACAGCCACTTACCAAACAGCACAGCAACTTTAATTAATCACGCACAGCTTGGTGATAAATTGCTTGACAACTAGGCAACGGTGACAAGCTAAATTGCGATGGGAAACTAGGGTCGCCTAGCAACTGGCAACTTAAATTGCGTTTCAAGGGATGGATTTTGTAATCAGGATGACTCATCAATGTAGCCAGTAGTATATAAGCCGCTGTATTTGCGTAGTAATAAAGAAGAAGAAGATTAGCCCACCAGTACTTTACGTCTATAAGTTTGCTCTTGTTTGTCTCTACACTGCTTTTGGTCATCTTAGTTAGTCATCAGCTAGCTCATTTGCCTAATAAGTACCTCAGCGCTTCACACCGAAAGTGACTGTTACGACTGCTAGGTTCTCTCACCCTTGGCATACGATACCCGAGGGACCCTCGTAATCAACTGTATATTATCGGATCGCCATCCCGTTGGCTACTTTGTTTTCTATTTGGTTTGGTCACCCCTGGCTTACGATACCCGACTGACCCAATTAGTCATTCGAATAAATTTTTCTACTACCTGCAGGTTTGGGCAACTTGGCATACGATACCCGCCTAACCCTTCTAGTCGTGAGAATCAATCGGTAAAAGCTTATGTAGTATAATACTTTTTGCGGATCAGCAGGTTTACTCACCTTGGCATACGATACCCGAGTAACCCTTCTCTTTGACGGTAATACTTGTGCTACATGTAGTTACATTTTAGCTACATTCATACGAGCTCCCGCGTCTACTTAGATTTACCTCTATTTAGCTACCCCCTATTCTTTTGTACGTTACCTCCCCTACCTACATTAGAATACTCTTTTCCCAGGACTACCTACATTACCTACTTATCCTAGATTCGCACTTACTAATTTCCACCCCACACTATTTTCGAGATCACCTCAATTTAGTGATAACTCCCTGATACAATAATTTTTCGAACCAGAGAGAATCGCTCGAATAACGACACTTCCAGCGCACCTCTCGTATAACAAATTATACGCACGACACCGGATACTCCTCAGACACTCTCGCCTGAGCATATCATCTTATTCACCTCGATCAATGACCTGGATCCCCTCATATACGTTACAAACAGGGTCAGAGACAAGGAATTTTCCCTCTGGTTGCTGTCTTTGGCGATAAAACACCATGAAAACTATAAATCCTCTCGAGTCCGGCACTATTCGTGCTCCCATGTTGCTCTGAAACGACTGTAGGGATTGCAATAGGTCGATTGACACAGGAGAAGGCCTAGTATTGATCCTCTTCATCGAGATACAAAGCGAAATATAGCTAAAACACACCTGGAGAAGCGACCTGGGTGCTCTTTAGCTCTTAATTGTTATATTCCGGCTGCTCAAACACCCGGAATAACCACCAGCAGATCTGATATACCTAGTAGCACCCCCATAGGCATTTAATTAGACCTGCTTGGGGTAACCCATGCACTAAAAACAAATTAACTACACCATTCACAAAAACTTGCTACACTCCACTGCCTTGATTATTTCCCCCAGAGGACGTACCTTTCTGAAACTCGCAGACCTACTTGCAGTCACCAGAACTGCAGTCAACATCACAATGCGCTCGGTGCTTGGTGCACTAAAAATTTCATTCGTGTCAACATGATCAAGACTATAATTCTGGTCTTTGGCCATGCACCAGCAGACGTTCAATTCCATCTAGGAACGAACATTCTGAACATCAAAGTTGAAGAGAAATATGTGGGCAGGAATTTCCGAACCGATACTCAAAATATTTGAAAACCACTACAATGTGAAAGCAGGCACTGTGAGGTATTGCACGCACAGAATTTTGGGAGCTGATGATTCCACTGGTCGATTGACACCAAAGCAATATAAAACCATCTACATGGTGCATGTAGACTGTCATCTAATTCATCAGTGATATCAGCAGATCGGATTAATCCCCACTTGAATTTTCAAGACTATTTCGATTAATCCTCTGGCTTTTTACAAGGCTAAGAATTTGATGCTAAACTACAGTACAGGATTAATCGTATAGTAACAAAATAATAATTGTGCTCCACCAAGATTAATCCAACAGTGTACCAGATTAATCATATAACTACTTGAAATAATAATCGTACAAATAGAATGAGCTGAGGGAGGATTTTTCAGAGTGCAGGATCATTTGCTTGGAGGATTAATCCTACATCAGCACCGAGGATTTTTTTCGCACAGGTGATGATTTTTCTCGGTGCAGGATTATTGGCAGGAGGATTTTGTGTGGGTTATGATCGAGGGAGAAGGATTAATCCTACATCACCGTCAAGCATTTTTCGTGTAGGTGATGATTTTTCTCATTATTTGGCAGGGATTTGGCGTGGGTGATGACTGACAAATTTTTCACAGCTGGAGGAGGATCAATCCCAGGATTTTTCGCAGCATTTATTCAAGGGCAAGATTTTTGCGACAATTAATCCTCGGATGGAGCTGCGGATGAAGTTTACGATTTTTTTTTGCGATTAATCCAAGCTGGATCATTGAAGCATTGCATTTTTCATGATAGGATTAATGCTGGATTAAAGTCGATGGAGATAAACTCGAGGGAGGTGGAGGATTATCTTGGCATTCAGGGTAGGATTATTGCTGAGATCTCCGCATGTCACCATTCACCGGTGTCAAGGTGGGTTCGACGATTTCCTGTTTGGGCGAGTAATCCAGTCACGTGAATACGAGGATTTCATGTGACTGTAGCAGTCTCGTAGTACTCCTGTCCTGAGGTCAGTAAAGTCCTCGCAACACTCAAGAAATGACCCACCAAATAATCGCCAGGGCTGTCATTTGTTGCCGCCTCCTTCTCTTGCTTTTTCTTTTCATCTAGTACCGCCTTAACACCGGCCACTGGTGCCTGCGTTTGGGCTTTCACGCATTCCGCTGCCAGTCACTTGTACATCGTTACGTGCTTGCATGCATAAGCCTTCACCCCTGGCACCTTTGCCTCATCTGCCGTAAGAGCCCATATATCGGCCGACTTGGTAAAAGCCGCGATTGTGCACTCAAACTCTGTGCCCAGCATCTCCTCCTCCTCAACAGCACACCGAAACAGGGCATGATCGCGGAACCACTTGACTCGCTGCACTGTGGTACGAGCATCAGATTCCTGATGAACACAACACCGACATCACTTACGCTCTTGCTGCCACGCTGCAAGCTCCTTGGAAGTAAGGTTGGCGGGCTGGGCAACCGTCCAAAACCATGGGTCGATTTTCTTGGCCTGTCCCATAGCTTGCTCCGACCCGCCTTTGCCATGCTGCTGCTTTTTATTCAGCGGTTTCAGGTGAGGGTTCTTCTGGACAACGCCCAGCTGAACCAAGTGCTCCCGCATTCGTCGGTAGGTATCTCCGGTGATCTGCACCTCGTTACTGAGTGTTTTGAGATAATTTTGGCCCTTGGTGTTGGCCGCCGACGATTAGGCCTTGGGTGCGGTGCTGCCAAATTTGTGAGCGTTCTCGACGGTCTGAGGTATGATTTATATATCTATGTGTGGGTGTGTATGTGCTTATGTGGAGCACGCACCCATTCGAGAGCGGTGTACGAGTCATTTACGCTGGTGGGAATTTGAACTCGGGGGCGAGCCTGCATACACAGAAGACGAAATTATAATAATATGCAACAACTTAAATGCAAGCGTACCGGTAATCGACATTGACAACGGAAATTCTCAACTCGACGAAGAGGATTCGGAGTTGGAAGTCGTCTATGTCCAGATCGCCGCCGATCCAGCCTGAGAGGCACTTGGTCAGATGGAGGAGGGAGATGGAGAAATTACATGCCGCCGTTGTGCATCCAATAAAGCAGGGGGGATTCATCCAGTTCGCCCCTTAGCGGGGTCGGCTTAATGCCAAAGGGCACCCGCCGGAAGATGCCGAGACACGTGCTTAATGTATAGCATGGGTCCGGGGCACCTTAATCCAGTTTTCGGATTTCGCCTCAAAATGCTTCGAAAATGTGTTTAAAAGGTTGTTTTTTTTTTCGGATTTTTTTCTAACCCTGAGCAAACCCTGAGGGTAAATGCCTCGTTACTGAGGTCCTTGAAACAATACTTGCAATGAGCCGGCATGTCCTTCGAAAGTATGCTGTTTGGTCAATTTCTAGTGCTTAACACTATATAGTGTCCGGTTCCATTGTGTTGCAGTGGATTGAAGAAGAAATCAACCTGTGCTTGGTCATTGATACTGCGAATGGCGGAAGCAGGGTGCAAAAACGGCACAGTAGTTTATAGGTAGTAGGAATGAACACGCTAGTTCAGTCTAGCAAATTATTTTACGCTCTCAGACTTCGGAAAAGGCAGACGAAAAATAATAAGCACGCCGGCACATCCCGAAAATCACCTCTTTAGGCCTGAATTGATGGCAATCACGCGTGGGAATTTCGCTTAATAGTATAGTATGTGTCCGGCACCCCTTAACTCAGTTTCCTAACCCTGTGTAGCCGATTTTTTTTGTGGGTGCCCCTTGCTTAATGCAGCGCACAGTGATTTCACCACTGTCAACGCCAACGGTGTGGTCCGCTACAGAATATGCGGCCGCTGACCAGACTTAATTGAAACAACACAATCCCAGTGTTATTTTTCACTCATCATCCGGAAGCAGGGGGCATTGATATTCCACTATTTGCGAGATGAAGAAGCTCTGCATCCCGCCGCGCAGACCTTCGGGCCTGAAGGCCCCAGATCCGCCTGCAGCCACGGCAACTGCGTCATGAGATCCTGGAACTCGGGATCTGGCTGCGAGAGGTGCAAGTGCTGCGACATGGGCCTGTAGTTCGATCGCAAAATCTGTCGCGCCGCATCGCCATTTATAAGTCAAGTACCTTGTATTCTCATCTACAGTTCCTCCCGACTTTTCAACAAGAATCCGTGGGCGGGAATAGATGGCAATCAGCATGACGTTGTTGCGTCCGGTGTCACCCGACCGATTTGGCGCCGCTACGTAGCTATATAATAAAATAGCAAATAGAATAGGTGTGCCGGGGGACACATTTGTTTGTTCTTCCATTAGTATAGGAACTTGGGCATTGAGTGCGAGACTGTTATTATTTTACTTTATTTTATTCATTTGAGCGTTTGATTCAACACTTTGATTTCCCCGGACCCAATCCTCCCCTGGCTCCGAACGAAGGATGTGATGTAGGGATGATTGTTGAAATATTGCTCTACAGAAGAATAGTAAACTGCCTGGGTCAAATTCAGTGCAAT
The DNA here is from genome assembly GCA_029282285.1 of Mycena rebaudengoi. Lineage (NCBI taxonomy): Eukaryota > Fungi > Basidiomycota > Agaricomycetes > Agaricales > Mycenaceae > Mycena > Mycena rebaudengoi. Next base: position 517,778 of record JARJCX010000018.1, read on the forward strand.
CTGGGGGCAAACTGAAAGTCAAGTGCCATCACGTCACAGAGCGGCGGGATGCATCGAAAGCGCCAGCGAAAATCATACCATTTGTCACGGTGCCTAATCGGGAGCTTCCAACGAAGCTACCTCTCTGACAGGACGCGTAGGAAATTTATATCCTGGAGTTTCGGAATCTATGTGGATACATGCTCAGTGCCTATCTAGACAACCCCGTGTTCCAATGTGGTCCACACACAAAAATTTAGAAGGGACGAGTTTCATTGCTTCTAAGCAAGCGAACCTCCCAACACAATTGTCACATTTTTAGGGTCAAAGAAGAAATATATATGTGTGTGTGTGATATTAAGTGTGCGGGTGGAGTACGATGGTACCGAAGTCTACCGGAGAGCGTTGAAGATGGGGCACAGCTCGTCCCAGGCAGCTGGAGGCACAGTTGGAACGACAATATACAGATACACTGAACATCACTCACGGGTTTGAGTAGATTCCGCTACGGTGGCAGTGTCCTCCGCGAAGACGACTGCAAGACCACTGATGGAAGATGAGTCATATTTATTGAAGAGTGTATTGAAGGAACGGAACATACATTTCTAAATGGAAGTCGATGTGGCTGGATCAAAGCGCTGTCAGAATAGATGCAAGAAAAAAAAGACAATGTACCAGTGAAGAAACCAGCTATGAGTGTGCCGTCAGCACCAAATTTAAAGAATATCAAAGATACTCACGGGCCAGCGTTATCTGTGACGAAACTATGGCGAGAGAAGTTCAACGCTCCAGAAAGCTAGATTTTGAGACGGGACGAACCGAATGGTGGTGTTATCACTGAAACCGGGTCAGATGGAAGCGGAAGGATGTGCAGAGGAAATGCGTACGTGGTAGCTGCGCCAGTGCTGACGACATCCCGAATAACCTAACATTACTTGAGCACAGCGCACCCAGAAAGATCGGCAGACTGTACCGGGTCTACAAAGTTGAAAGTTGAATTTCCAGCACTTTTAACCACATGGAAGTTATGCTAAAGGAATGAGGTGAGAATTGGCTGGTCTGTCAACGCGGGGGCATACCCCGTGCAAGTGGAAAGGATGCGGGGCGCCTAGAGGAGGGGTTTAGCAGTGGTCCCTAAAAGGAACAAGCAGGTATTGTACCTGGGCTACCACCAGGTATGGAAATCTGGATAATAGTGGGATGAGTTAGGATGCCAGGGATAAATGCTTAACCTTACTTCGATAACTTTGTTCGGGGGAAGCACGAAGACACTACCGGTGGGGAGCAGGTCAGTTGCAGTCTGGGCGCCGCTCAATATCTGTAAAAGCACAGGCGCAGTGGGGGGTGTATACGACTGCAATGCAACTTGTTAATAATGAAAAATAATGAATGAAAATATATTGCTCACGGCACCGTTGACTTGGAAAGTAAAAGAGGTAAAGTCGAGAGAAATAACCAGATTGAGGTTCACGTCTGCCCCCCCTGAAACGGGAAGGCCAGGGACTCCGGGTGGATTGAGCGGGTGAAGGTCAGTCTCGACCAAGGGCGTGGTCGAGGTGGTGATCTCGGTAACTATTACGGTTAGGGTGGTTATGCAGACTGAGAGCTAGAAATACCTGGGTCAACCTCGGCGGCGCCAACGTAGCGGAGGATCGCAGAGTTGATGCCATTGGCAAAGCCCTGGGTTCCACCATTGGCGACGGAGCGAATCCAGTAGTTGTCTACCGTTTGGTCGGCGTTGAGCACGAATGAATAGCGCATGCCCGCGACTATTGAAATGAGTCCAGGATGAAAACCGAGGAGAAAAAGAGGTCTCACAGATCTGAATTGAGTCCACAGTAAGCGGCTGAACATTCTCACTGTCGACTTCGATTATAGTCATGTTGTGGCCATCGATGGTAATTGTGAAGTTGGGATCTGTGGACACGTTAGGTCGACCGAAAGGTTGAAATATTTGACCAACCACACGAAATCGACACAAGTCTGATTCTGAGAACAGGGGAGTCGGCTTTTGAATATTGAAAGCTAGAATCTGAGTACACACCTGTAACGTTTCCCAAACTCCACACTGATGACAGCTAGCTGTGAGGTTGGCTAAACATAAACATTAGATGGGGTCCTAAAACGCAGTCATATGACATACTCCATCAGCAAAGCGTCCTATTGTCGCTCGGTGAGAATTGCGAGGATTTATGTCTTAAAAGCTCACCCAGTCCATTGAATAGAGTGGAGATCAGAGTTGGAATGGCTCCTAACGTGCTAGCGGCGCCGTGGTCTACATAAGGTAAGCATGAATTATCAGAGCCGAGTTGAGGCCTTATTCAACTTACACCTGTGAATTTATGTGAGAAACCGATTCAATGGAGAAATAAAACTGAAGTACCAATCAGCAATCGTGAGCACTGTAGTCTCTGTTCGGATAATTAGCATCCAATAATACATTCCCGGATTGCCACACACCATCGTCAACATCTACACAAAGATCAGTTTATGCTGCACCAAAAGAATAATAATACACACCATATAGAGAAAGGTGCGGGTCATTCTCGTCGTAAACTATAAAGAAATAAGCAAGAATAAAGGGACAGATTGATTAATACGCGCCAACTATGGGCTATTCATCAGATAAGCGATGTGTCCGACAAGCAAGGTAAAGGAATGACTTACGCCACGAAGCCCGTCGCAGTATTGCGTTGCTAAGTGTTCTTATAAGCCATGTTCCACCACTAATGTGAGGGACACGTACAGAGATGGCTATGGTACCAAAAAGTGCCCGCTACAATGATTCGGGTGGTTAGGCAGGTATGTGAGGCAAGTAGGGTTAGAAATACCTTGACCAGCGGTCGCGAAAGTGTAAAGGAATGAGTTGTCGGGAGCAATAGGACATTGAGTGACGAATGCGGGGCTGCGCGAATTCAGAAGATTGAATTATAGGAAGTGGTTCCCATACCCGTCGGCCCAGCTGCTGTTCTTCTGGAAGAACCCGTGCCAATGAATGCTTGTGCTTGTCAGCATCGTCGTGTCGGTCAAGGAATCGACCACATTCAAATTGAATTCTTCTCCCTGTCGAAGAGGGTCAGTTCAGCTTCCTCGAATTATTATGTATATGACCTTGTTGGCAACAATCAGAGGACCAGGGACCTGCCCATTCACAAGCACTGCCCTGAAAACCAATTATTCCATACTTGCCAGAATAAACGAAGAAAGGTACGCGTACTGTCTAGCAAAACCATCGGGGGACACTTCGCCGTTTGTGAGGGTCAGATCAGCTGTAGGACCAATTGAAGCGAAGACGGTGGAAGCGAAAAGTATGGCGATTTGCAGGGAGGTGAAAGTCATGTTTCAAAGAAAGGAAGTAAATCTGAATAAGGTTGAATGGGCTGGGCCGTTTATATGCTGGTGGGGATCACCCGCAGTCTTGGTTCCAATTAAGTCAACACGTTTCCAGGAGGATCCCCACGCTCTCTCGGAGATCGACACTTGACTGCGGAGGCCGACAATCGGACTGTACAGTGTCACCCACGCTCTCTCGGAGATTGACATTTGAGACTGCGGAGGCCGACAATCGGACTCTACAGTGTCACCCAAGAGTTCCTACTGCAGGATGGCTGAGCTTGTTGTTCATTCTCGACGGACCGAGCTCTGGGATGCTTGCCTTCGAAGATTTTAGGTCTGGGCCCGAAGTTCGGTGGCAGCCTTGACCTCTTTTGTGCACATATTGAAACTGTATTGGGATCAGCGAAGGCGAGCACTGCATCTCATCATTTTAAATTTAGACGCTAGGGAATTCCGCAGTCCATATTATGATCGTCACTGAGAAGCCTGAAGAAGATATAAGAAGAGACGGGGGCAAAGAGGGAAATCACACTTGCAACATTTGCTTACCCATGTTCTTCAAAGCGCTCCTTTGCCTTTCTGCCATCGTTCTTGCCGTAGCTGTGGTGAGCAACGCCTTCGGCGTTTAGGATATTGGACTCACTTGTGCGAAAAAGCCTCAGGAGGCCCCTCCGGTCTTCACAGCAATTCGGGTCGAGAAATTCATCACAGATATTGCGCCGTTCATAGTCGATCGTACCACCACGATCACTTTTACGTGAGTTACTGCTGGCCATGCTGAAATGTAAGGCTGACGCAAAGAGATAGTCCCAGCCCCTCCACCCAGATCGCTGAGCCTACAGGGCCTGGTGCCCGGCGTTAGTGGGGAACATTACCCCATAATCTAGTGTTTGAATAGCTCCATCGCATAAAACCGGTCTACCTGTTCCTGCGACTTGTCGGAGTCCATCCTGCTTCTTATCCTAAGGGTGATTGATAGCCTTGGCAACGCCAACCCGCACAGCCCCGCATCATGAACGGTCGTTAAAGTATTTTTGTCGCGTACCAAGTTGCGGGTCGGCGATCGTGGCTGTGATCTTTGAGCCTACGCCCGACGGACCGGCAATGAGTTTTACTTACCGTGGATCGGTGGATTGAGTTATGATAATGGGAATTCGTTCCTGTTCTATACTGGCAATGGGAAGATCTCGAGGCGAGAGCTGGAGCAGTGGATCGGTTTGTACGACCTCCTTGCGATATCATTCAGTGCCACAAAACCGCACATATAAATTTTCCGTGAGTGCGCTTTACAAAATTCATGTCGTCCATATTGAAATCCATTGAAATCACAACCGCGCAACCCAGGCCGCTGAAAAACGGCCGGTAGACGAGAAAGAAGGAGAGATAAAAGCCGTAGCATCTCTCGCATGCGGTCCGGTCTTGTGCCCCCCGAAAAATTGGTATTCGTATTCGGTTGCTCTACAACACAGAATGATATCCGCTGAGCTAGCAGAAAGCACCAGATCGCCCCGCGCAGACACCAGCTGCAGCGTGGACACCATCGACACCGCGACTCCCGCAGTGCCGGCAACTCGTCTCGTCCCGACGGCGCATGGCGTGGAGCTTCCACCGCAGACGACGCCGACGTTTCAGGGAATGGGACCGCCCGCCGGCCCGCCGGACGTGTGCGCATATACGACAGCACAGGATACAGGCGCATCTATCGCACCCCAGTACACCAGCGCATATAGCGCGCGCAAATATACAAGCGCGGATATTCGCGCCGCAGCATACACTTCGCCTACCCACATCCTAGCGAAAAACCACACGCGCCGCGTCGTGTAGCGGCGGAGTGATCTCCGCGCGCACCACGGTACCGCGAGCCCATACCGCAAACTTGCCGCCTCGTCCACCCCACGCGCCGTCCGACCATGTACACCACACCCGCTACCCGAACACGGGCTATCAGGACAGTCCGGGACACCGCCCTCGGCCGCAGCCTTACATGTGACGAAGCTCGCGGGGAAAAAAATCGGCAGGGAGGAAGTGCACGCCGCACGGGAACCCTAATGCCCGTACGCAGCGCGCGAATGGCCAGCGCAATCGGGCTATCGCCACAAACGATCCGAGGGAGCGCGCTCACCCATGTGCCGAAGCCCGCGGAAAATCCGCAGTGAGGCAGGGTGCGCGAGAAGCGGAGCCGTCGGCTGGTATGAGAAGGATTTAGCACGGTCGTGGTTACGACCCGCCGCGCTGTGCCGCTGGCAGAACCCTACGCCGCATTCTCAGGCAATGAGCCGGGCGTGGACCGCGCGCCAGTCGTACGTCCTCGGGACTACATAGCGCGTTGAGGACAAGGTGGGGGAAAGCGCCACGGTACACCGCGCCGGCCCAGCCTGCGACAGCGAACCGGTCGCATAGTGGGTGCGTACGCGGGCGAGCAGCACATACGCAGGGACAAGGCGGGGGGGGGCACACTGCGCCACCCTCGACGAGTAGCTGGAAGCAAAATCCGGGAGATTAACTTCAAGGATGAATTGAAGCAATGAACTTCGAAGGCGAAGCCCCGGGTTCAGCACAGTGAACATTCGCGCTCGAATTGACGGAATGAAGGAGAAAAAGGAGAGCTGTGGGATGCGTCCGTGTAGCAGCAGAAGGCGGCCGCGGCGTTGCCCGTGGCCATGCGCGGCGGGAACATCGACGGGCTTGGGAGCGGGCAGCAGGAAAGGACAAGGCTGCAAATTGGTCACGCCGCGCGAGTATAAACGCGCCACTGCATCCGTCAGGGCTGCGTGGCACGAAGCCGGCGAGCGGGAGAATGGCGGCGCCCACAGGCGTAAATGTATGCGTCCTGGGCGGCCGGCGAGGACGCGAATATGACCGAGATGGAGGGCCGGAGAGGCGTGGTCCACGTGTCCCCACAGCATAACACCGATGGTGAGATCGGTGGTGCGGCGTTGGGTGAAGAAAGGTAATGGGTGGCTCAGATCCTGGACAACACCGCAAGTGTGGATCGGCTCCGTGGCGCCCGCAGGCTTTGCTTGTAGTGTTATCGACGTTGGATGTCGGAAGCCAATGCAGCGAGTGGGCGGGAACGAAGGGAAGATGGCGCGAGGAGAAAGGAAAAAGAAGAAGACGGCAAGCGGTAGACGACAGATGGGTGACATCGTGACACGTCACATTGCCAAAACAGCAGAAAGATGAGTAGCGGAATACTTTATTCAATAAAACGCTGACAGGGAGTTCTCCTGAATTTTCCAGGAAAATGAAATGGCAGAGAAAAAGAGAGAAAAACAATTCGAACATCATAGGACCGCCTTCAAGAAGTTCCCCGAACAGTGAAACATCTTTCCTTGAGGTTGGTTAGTACATACAAGATATGCCTTCGCTTCGCTCCGGCACCCGGGGTTGCATTTTTATAGTGCTGTAAGCAGGATATTTAAATGATTCTGGAATATCTCGTAGCTCGGATAAAGCTACTACAGAGCTACAAAAATGTGAAGCGTATTCTTCAAGCCCGAATTTTCAAACAGGCTCTGTTCGAAGAAAATCATGATCAACACTGCTGCAGTATAGAACTCACCAGAATAAGCGAGTTTTGTAAGAAATCTAGGTGATAAAAACTTGGAGTCAGTCACTGTAAAAGCGGACGATGAGGGAAAATCATGCAGAGACATAATTGGTGACCCAAGTGCGTTGCTGCAGGAGATAGGCATTTGTGTGAGGCATGGGACGGTTGGTGGAGGTTACATATGAAGAATTATAATGCCACGAAAGAAAAAGCAGCCACAAATGTCGGAACATAGGTGGGAAACAGAGAGACATGAAGGATCCCTTCCCTTGTTCAGATGTTTCGTGATGGATTGAACATGTGCCGACACAGCTGAGCACAACGAAGAGCACGACAAAGAGAGGATGAGAAAGCACGGTGTTGGAGCGGGTTTGACGAGAGGTCTTGCGAGCGCGCATCCGTTCTTGTGCATTTGAAGAGGTGATTGAGCCTGTGCTTGCAGCATAGAAATTGAAAATCTTGAATTCCAGAGAGGATTTAAGGAAGGGAGTGGGTAGGGCGGATGACAGAAAGCCAAAGTCGAATGAAAGAATGCGAGCCGTTTTATACCGCCCAAACCAAGCGAGAATACGTGACCGCAGCATAGCCGCAGTTGCGGGGAGCTTACTGCGGTATGGGAGGAAATGAATTTCTGACGGCATTTCACTGCGGCACGGTTGCTTCTGGTCTTGTGTTCAAGTCATGAGGCTTGCACATAATTCTGCGGAATGTCAATTGACTCATAGCGGAGGCGCTTTAAAAGTTGCCGCAGTTCAGGGTCAGGAGGTATGATCCCGTGGTGTGTTAGCAGAGCTCCGTGGCTGTAAATAGAACATAGCTGTAGGCATACTGCGCCATCATGGGAGTCGAAAAAGCTGCGAACGAAGGGCCAGAGAGGAGGAATGGGAATGGGGATACACAAATGGGGATGTTGCACAAACACGTACAATCTGATTCGAGAGATTTCGTTAAGAGAACGGATAATACTTCGTGTCACTGAATTACACGCCTTCCAGTCTGACATCCAGAGAATCCAATGAATAAATTCGCCAAGAAAAAAGAAAGACTGACGAGCAGAGTGATTATGTAAGGGATTGCACCCAGCAGCACCGATGCTTTCGGTATTTTCTCCTTCACAGAATAAACCCACCAATAAAAAAATGTAAAAAATGATTCAGAAAATTGAGTTCAAGTCCATGTATCGGCGTCCCTTGCAAGTCTGACGTCTGACTACAGGATCATATATATATATCATAGGTTGATTGAGTGCACCCTGCACCATCAATGCTTTCCTCCCTTCTCGTTGTTAAACATATACCGGGAAGATCACACTACAAGGATACTTGTGCTTGAGTCCAGATTCCGACTCAAGACTGCGTCCATCGTGCCATACATCATATGTATGTACAAGAGAAATAAACTTCCTGAGGCAACCAAGGTCTTCATACGAGACACAGGTTACCAGTCGACAGGAGCTCAAATAAATTGTAATCCGAAAAAGTGTGCCTCACATAGTGTCTGTAAGTTGAAGCCCCATTTCACCTCCAAAGCTCACCTGAAGTAGCTTCAGTTTTGATTGAGCCTTTGAAATAAATGCGAGCCAAAAATATGGAATGCACACAGATCATGCACTGATTCTGAGCTCCCTTCCCAAGAGAAAATCGTCGGATCAGCAACAAGACCTGGGAATGTATTTCAAAATACAATTGCGTGCGGAATGGTGTCGGACCGTGCACATAATTGATGCTGGGCTTTACACTCCATCTTTATCCCCTTCTTTGATCCAATCTGCCGGATTCGAGAGAGTCGTTAAGAAATCAGGCAGGAGGTAACTATGAAAATAATCTCCCAGAAAAAAAATGCTTACGTACATCAAGTCACCCACTTGAAGGCCTTTGGGCGAACTCTGTTTCCAAACTATTGAGGCTATATATTATTTGATGTAAGCTGTTTCTCATGGTCAGTGGGGTACTGAGTCTATAAATTGAGACGCCAGGGAATTTCGCAGTCCATATTATGGTCGTCACTGAGAAGCCTGAAGAAGATATAAGAAGTGACGGGTGCAAAGAGGACAATCACACTTGCAACATTTGCTTACCCATGTTCTTCAAAGCGCTCCTTTGCCTTTCTGCCATCGTTCTTGCGGTCGCTATGGTGAGTAACACCTTCGGCGTTTGGGATATTGGACTCACTTGTGCGAAAAAGCCTCATGAGGCCCTTCCGGTCTTCACAGCAATTCGGGTCGAGAAATCTATCGCGAATATTGCGCCGTTCATAGTCGACCATACCACCACGATCACTTTTACGTGAGTTACTGCTGGCCATGCTGGAACGTAAGGCTGACGCAAAGAGATAGTCCCAGCCCCTTCACCCAGATCGCTCAGCCTACAGGGCCAGGTGCCCGCCGTGAATTTGCTGAGAACGTTATCTTTGCATTATCTCCACAATCTAGGCGAGAGTTCACTTTTTGGCTTGCAAAAGTGGCTTGCGCCCGCGCGGAATGGCTTGTTTCGGGCTTGGGCTTGGATTTTGGTGGCATCACAAGCCCAAGCCCGGCATTTCGGCTTGCAAGCCATTTTGTCGGCTTGGCAAGCCATTTTGCCGGCTTGGCATCAGCCAAAAAACTGAAGTGGCTTGCGCTCACTGCGCATTATGTAGGGCCCTGACATTGAATTTTATGGGGCAGATACACTACCTTATGTTCCCTGCATGTATGTAGGACATCAATTGTCACATAATTTTTTTATTTGGGGAATGCTCGTCATCGCCGTGAAAGATGATAAGGGCAACTCACGCTCGACATGCAAGCCAGCGGGCTTGTGAGCTTGTGGGGATAGACCAGGCTTCCGAGAATCCACCTGTATTGAAAATAATGTAAGAAGTATCCACCATGCAAAGATATTCACAGAAACAGTGTTCAACTCGCCCGACTTTTGAACCACACATGTGGTTAAGTGCCTCAAATTGAAATTTGAACAGATTCCTTCACAAAATGCTTTGGGATAGTCTAACAGAGCCGAAAAAGGCCCTCAGGACAGCAATTCTAGGTTGTGGCTCTCGGTAGTTGACGTTGGTTGTACCAGGGTCTTGACTGCAACCAACCGAATGAGCATAACTACTGAAACCTTTGATGCAAACTGCCCCAATGAAGACATTTGAATGTTCTGGAGTATTATCAGGCCCAGAATGTGCCAGGACATTGTTATTTTTCATCAGCAACGAAGTGGCTTGCGCAAGCCATTTTGTCTGATGCCATCAAAATGGGCGTGGGTACGGCTTGTCACGAAAAGTCGCAGAATTCATGCGTGGAACAAGGTCAATACCATCTCAGATACATCTAATTTACCTGCTCCTATCATGTTGCAGCAAGATCTAGGTGAATTGGCGCCAGGTTGAACGTCTCAACTGCCATCACAAGCTATTCTGGTGACAAAGATGGGCGGAATTTGTTTGATTCAAGGTTTGGAACTCATGCTATTGCAACTTTCATTGTTATATGGAGTCAGTGAACTCCAAATAATAGTTGCTTTCATTTTATTTCGGCCCCTAGTCGCTGCGAGCAAAATGGCTTGCGCAAGCCATTTTGTCTGATGCCATCAAACAGGCGTGGGCGTGGCTTGCGACAAAAATTTGTTAAATTATGAGTTTTTTTATTCAAGCTTTGGAGGTCATTCCATTACGACTTCCACTGTTGTAGGATCTACTGAACCCCAAATAATAACAGATTTCAATTTATTTTGGTCCTTCGTCGCTGCGAACAAAACGGCGTGCGCAAGCCACTTTATCTGATGCCATCAAACTGGCGTGGGCGTGACTTGCGACAGAAATTTGTTAAATTATGAGTTTTTTTATTGACGCTTTAGAACTCATTCCATCACTACTTACACCGATATAGGAGCCACTGAACTCCGAAAAATAGCGGATTTCAATTTATTTTGGTCCTTAGTCGCTGCAAACCAAACGGCGTGCGCAAGCCATTTTGTCTGATGCCGTTAAATGGGTGGGGGCGTGATTTGCGAAAATCAGTGTGGGTTTAGAAACCTGTGGAAATCATGAATTGGATACATGAGATGTTATATAAGACTTTGAATGTCGTAGGGAGGGCGGGCATGGGTGGACATGGGCAAGCGTGGGCTCGAGCAGAATGGCTTGTATCACGTGCCACAAGTCATTCTGCGTGAGCAAGGTGGCTTGTGCAGAAATAATTTTGTTGGTTAATCCCTTGAAGTTCAGTACAGAATTCAGCCAATGAACAGACGCATGGCATTATGCACAGCTAGGTTAATTCTCTATGGTGTCAGTGATGTTGGAATTGGGGGTTTGTGCTTGGCTTGTAGGGCGGGTGGCTTGGGTGTGGCTTGTACAAACGGGCTTGCACCCCTACATAATGGCTTGGATATGCGCAAAAGGGCTTGTGGGTGACAAAATAGTTTGTGGTTGATCCTGACACAAACCATTCTGCCGCGGACTAGGGTTCCAGAACTGTGGGTAAATATAGAGTTCGATTATGCGAATATTCCTGCACCTCCGTCGGCCGACCCCATCCCAGTTTTAGACGACTCAAATGACGAGATTGACCAAATGCTTATTGACTCAATTACCACTCCATCCAAGAACACTTCTATCGGTCTATCCCCTCTCCCGCCAAGCTCGGATCGCTTCTGCACTCCCGAGGAAAGCCCATCCGATCATCAGGAGTCTAGAGACCTTCTTTATCCAAAGCATGCACGCGCTCAGGAGGCTGGCAATTGGATACGGACACTGGGATTAGATGAAGAAGTTGATGCTGAGAAGAAAACGGGTGAAACTTGACCCAAAGAAGGAGCGGAAAGGTAGGGGTATCGCTGCGTAGAAGCGCAATGGGAGCAAAGATATAGTTATATTTAACCAGAAATGCAAGAAGACTTGCTCGCCAGAGGCAGTGTTGGGCTCACATACTCGATGATTACAATGACATGTTTTCAGGCGGCAAAATTTATGGCTCGGGAGATAGGGATGGATATAGGAAGATGCTGATGAACGAGAAAAGTATCCAAGCATAGCGGAGCAGATATGATCAAATTACTTGCAGTGGAACTGTTAGTGTTAAGCGAGCACAAGCCACGCCACGCCACAAGCCACGCCACACACAAGCCCGCCCCAGCCAATTCAAACTCCGCTAAGCGGCGCAAGCCATTCGGCCAAGCCACTCGGCTAACTCTGCAATCTAGGCCAATGTATTGTGTTTGAATGCGAACAATAGCTGCGAAACATTCGTTACACATAAAATTAGGGCGCGTGTAATATACCTTCAATAAAATTTCCTGTAGCGATTGTCGGTCGTTGTCTGTTGTCGTCCACCATATGAGCGGCGGCGTTTTGCGCATGCGTCGCCATCAACGTGTGCCTGGCTTTTTTTCGCACCATGACTTTCTCTGCCACGTCCCCGCCGCCTTTGCGCTCTTGCGCCTGCCCCGCCCCCAGTGACTCCTAACCCGCTTGGACTAGTCCCCGTAGCAGCCCACCCCAACTCACCAGACTACCCGTCCGGCATATCTCTTGCACTGCCGCTATATTTTCCAGTGCTCCCATCGCATTCCATTTGGCACCCCACCTGCTCCAACTCTCCTGGTGTATATCGAACCAAGCACTGCTCATTCCCGGAGCCAATCAGTCCGCAGTATGTTGATCGTCCCCAAAAGGCGATTCGGTGTTGTGGCGAAGACGCCACGGTGTGCGATCAACCGCAGACTTATTCGAGTCCGCTCATCTCCATTTGGTTCCCAAAAAGGCGATCCCGGTACATTGTGGCGTTGCGGCAAAGAAGCCACGGGTGTGCGATCAACCGCAGACTTATTCGAGGCCCGGGTCAACGGGAAACGTACATCACGAATTAAAGGAAACGCAGATGAAATATTTACAATTTTGTACAAGCATGGGGAATATTCTACAGAGTGAAACTAAGACACTAATGACAATTCAGTTCTCCTGCATTGTCCGGCAGATATACATGATGAGATTGAATCCTTCAAGAAGGAAAGAAATGACCCACGACATCACGCCTTTGATCGCAACATCGTGACACTGCCTCCGACTCTGAACGTTCGCCGTTCGCTTCACTCACCGACCTCTCGCGCCCTCGACTGCGGCGCAGCAATATTTGGAGGCAACCATTCATCTTCCTTCGCTTCTTGCGGGTACCGGCGTCAAGGGTCCTAAATCGGAATCGAGCGAAGTTTGGCCCTCACTTTATAAAGCGGAGCCCACGACCGACTTGGCTCATCAATCCACTCTCCACACTTGCCTTTGAATCGTTTTCACTCAAGAACTTGACACTTATTCTTCTTTTCCATCCACACCAGTCTCATCAGCAACCCTATTTTTATAACGCTTCGCAAAATGCAGTTCTCTCTCGTTGCACTCGCCGTCCTCGCCACTGGTGGCTCTGCCGCTCCCCTCAAACCTCTTTCCAACCGGGCGGGCATATGCAATATGAACAGTACGTCCCTCGAGATGCCCACCACTTTGTTTTGCAACTCATGAGTTCTCAGCCTGTGTCGCTGCTCTCGCGCCGTCCTTCCCCGCGGCATGCAATCCCGCCGTCGCGCAGGCCGGAGCCAGTACGCGCTGGTGTTAATTATATCCACGGACACCGCTGACCGATAATACAGACACCCCATTCAACGCTGCATGCTTCGCCGCCGCCGCGAGAGGTACCGCCGCCTTCGTGAGTTTTTCCAGCGCAGCCACGAGCAATTTCTTCAATATCTGCAGCCTCCTGCGTGCACCCAATGCGCCGCGCAGTTCGGCGCCACCGACCCCGCCAACAACGCGCAGGGAAGAAATGCGAACCTCCCAAATGCAAATGGCGCTAACCCTGTCGCTACCAACAATCAAGCTCCTGGCCCTGGTTCTCCGGCCGTTGTAGGTCCCCGCGCGCAGTTCGGCGTCCCCGATCCCGCCAACAGCGCGCAGGGAAATAGGGACCGCCCAAATGCAAATGGCGCTCCTCCTAACGGCGCTAACCCTGTTGCCACCAACAATCAGTTTCCTGGCCCTGGTTCTCCGGCCGCTGTAGGTCCCCGCGCTAGCGCGTGCGACATCAACGGTACGTCCCTCCCGCTGTGCGATACGTCTTCCTGTAATTCAGTTAACTCTCAGCTTGTGTCGTCGCCCTCGAGCCCTCGTTCCCTCTGTGCACACAGGCTGTCGCACAGCTAGGAGCCGGTGCGCATCAATGCCCCTCGCGGAATTAATACATACATACTAACTACTTCTTCCTTCAGACACTCCGTTCAATGCCGCCTGTCTTGCCACAGCAGCGAAGGGAACCGCTGCCTTTGTGAGTTCTCCATGGTTAATAGTTCAATATTGGTACTAACGACGAGGACGCGGTGCAGCCCTCCGCGTGCGGCGGATGCGCTTCCCAGTTCGGTGTGACAGACCCGGGCGCCAAGACCCAGGCTCCTGCCCCCGCTGGCATAGTCATCAACTAATCTTGACTCGACGTTCCAGTCCGCGTCACATGTGTCATTTTTAATCGAAGTAAAGAAGGAATACAAGAGCTGTAGCAATGTCAATGCACTAATATAATTCATTGTACTCTTGCAGTTCTGGGCAGTTCGACTTTCTATATTTGAACCATTCACTTTAAACGCGGTTTTCTATATAAGGATGGTAAGGCCGACAAGCGGCACGGCCGTCTACCGGTTTCGGAGATTTTTTCCTGAGTTCTGAATCTCACTGGGAATGTGTTCTGGACGCTGTTTACATATTATTATAAGGTACTGAAAAGAAAGGTCCCAGCGCTGGCATTCTTTCAATATTTAAGGGATTAATCAGGGATGTCGATTGATCCAAATCTCACTGAGGTTGACTCAGACAAGTGATACGCTCGCCAACAGAAATGTTGATGAGATGTGAAACAAATTCAGGGGCAAGGGGGGAAGGAAATTGACAGTCGCTTTCTGGTGTTGAATGAGAGTGTCATGGATATAGGATCTTTGTCAATATATCTCTTACCCTCCTTGCGCTCGTAGGATTGTTTGGGATCAGAGGCAGCGGCGTGACTCCTATCAGCCCGCGTCGCGTCGCAACTGGCACCAAGGAATCAAGGCACTGCCTCCTGATAGAAATACGTATTTAAAAAGGAGTCTTTCCCGTTGTAAAGGCAATCTTTCTTTACCTTAATGCACGTCGTCGGAGCCGGCATGAGAAGTCACGCCGCTCCTCCACGCGCAGAAGCCCGTGCCGCATCCGCAGGCAGAGAGCCGGGCGTGGACCGCAGCGCATCCTCGCGACTACCTAGCGTGGTGAGCATGAGCCGGCGGAAAGCGCAATGGCGTGCACCTTCCTGTGAAAATGACGCCATCCGCATACACCAGGACATGTGTACCGTGAACTTCGAGAGCGAAATGAAAAAAAAAAAAGATAGAGAGAAAGGGGGGGTAGCGGACGCGTCTGTACGAGGAGAAGGCCGTGCAGCGTGGGCGCAGTGTACTCATGCACCACAGCCGCGGTGTGCCAGGAGAAATGGCGAGAAGAAACCCGACCGGTGCGCCGCGCAGGCAGGACGAGTACACCGCGCCGGCGAAAGAAGGCATGCGACACACGCCTCTCCTCGAGCACGAGTAAAAGCGCGCCGCCAGATCTTGTAAACATAGCCGCCCGGGCTGCGTGGCGCGAGAGTACGGGGGGCTCAAGTAAGCGTCAGTGCATGCCTTGCGGGGCACGAGTCCGACGGACGAAGACGCGGGCATGGAACGAGATGACGCGGGAGGCGTGGTCCGCGCAGCGTGATGCCGATGGCGAGATCGAGGCGGTGGCGCGGCGTCAGGGAAGAGTAAAGTCCTGGGGCGCCGCACCGCCGTGGCCCGAACTTCGGAGATGGAAATGTAAAGAGGGGAGGGGGAGGAGAACGCACGGTTCGGGTAGATATAGCTCGAATTCCCATGTGTGAAGAGGATGTCGAGCTGTTGAGAGTTCAGCGCCCTAATCGCTAGAAATAAATGGGGAGAACGCACCTCAAACGTGGGGTCTGGCTCAGATGGCACTTCGCTTGGAGCGTCGGCACTGCGTCCAATGGCCAATGAACCTTAAGAGTCCTGGATAAGCGACGGCATCCGGATGCACCACGACAGGAGAAGCACGTTGCGTCCCCTCCACAACAAGCCGGCAAAGGAGGGCATGCGACGTGCCCCTCCCACTCGAGCACGATTAGCTAGAGGTGCGCGGCTGGATCCGATTGGTAGAGGGCGCGGGGCACGCAGCGGGCGGGCGCGAGTGTGTCGCAAGTGCATGCCTGGCGCGAGGGCAACGCACCTCAAATTGCTTGGGGCATCATCGTAGGGCTGGATTACGGGGACGAAGGGAGGATGGGCTGAGGAGCAAAAGAAAAGAAGGGGCAGGGGTGCACGCCGCCGCGAGCGAGGCACAGATATGACAAGCCGGGAGGGATCGCCCTCAGCCTACATATGGATGTACAAGCAGAAGAGCTGTCTCTGCGCGCGGGCGAGCACGTTCATATCCACCGGCTGCATATCAGAGTGTGCGCAGCCACCCCGCGTTGCCGGGTGTCGCGAGGCTTTCGGCCAGGGCGTCCGAAGGTGTAAGGGGCGCTGCGAAGGGCGCGTGGCGGTGTCGTAGGGCGGAGGCGGTCTACAGAGGGCGTCGGAAGAAGACGGAATACGTCACATCGCATCACGTCACATCCAATGATCACGAGCCTCGGCACCAGAGAAATTGGGGCAAGGAACGCTCAAACTGACTTCACATGTACATGGAACCTGCTATAAACATGGAATTCCTGTAAGAAATAATAAAAAATTAGTATACTGATGAAATTCTGGTTTGATTTTGGGACCACCTTCCTTGAAAATCGGCGAATGGTAGGCTCTCAATTGTAAACTCAACTTTGTGCCAATGCCCGCTTCCTACATTAATCTTGTACATATCATCGGTAAATTTTTGACGCTTAGGTCTTTGCCAAAAAAAGGGGGGGGGGGGGGGGGGGGGGAACTGCGTTGTCGGGGAGTCGAACCCCTACCCATCTTCTGATGAAAGTCCGGCCCTCTTGATAGTTCGATGGAGTGCGCCGTGCACCACTTCCCTTTGTGCTTCTCTCAATAACTACATTCAAAAAGGCACCTACTAGGGCAGAAAGAATTCGGACCTAACCCGTACTAGTCCTTCGATGGCGTATCACACCACCGATCGCGATGCTTTTTTTTAATGTCTTCCTAATGACCGCGATACATACGGCCGTAAAAATCAATGCAAGAACAAAAAAAAAAACAGCGATAGCCTAGTTATGCGCAGCGGGGAATCGAACCCCCACGAGTCCTTACTACAGCATCAACATATTATTTTACCCTGTGCACCACGCACCACCGAGGCCTCTTTTCCTCTCCCACTGCCAGGACACAACAACCTCGACGATCGCGACCATTAATGTATCGGCGGGGAGTCGAACCCCAACCCATCTTACAAGGAATCTGATATACCCCGCATAAGTCGACGGAATGCACCTCGCACCACCGATGCTTACTCTCCTTCTTGCTGCCATGAATAAATATGTTCAAAGAAAATGCGCCCAATAAGGACAGAAGAAGAAGAAGAAAATTACCCCAGACCAGTCATACTACATTTTGCTCAGCATCGGCGGGTAATCGAACCCCGATTATACCTATGTCCAGAGTCAATCCCCTAAAGAAGAAAACAGACCAACGCAAAAAGAAACCGGAAACACCCGCATGCATTGGCGGGGAGTCGAACCCCTACCCATCTTATTAGAACTGTGATATGCTCCTCCCAGATTGATGCAGTGCACCGTGCACCACCGATGCTTTCTGTAGAGGGTTCACTTTTGAGCGTGCCAAATTGACTTGCGCCAGCGCGGATTGACTTGTATTGACTTGTGCGTGGATTTTGGTGCGCAAGTCAATTTGTCGCACGCACACGTCAATTTGTTGGCTTGGCACGCACATATCTCGAGTGTAAGCTTGGACACATTCTGGTCAACATGCTGCTGAACTAACATGCTAATACCAAGCACATAGTATTAAATACCTCCCCTGCTGAGATGCACTGTTTTCCGACCACAATGTGTCGACTTATGCCAACACTTCCGTCAACAACAGCGTTGCCGAGGCAATTTTACTGCGTAGCCTTATTCGATCGTTGACTTGTGGACGTAACTCCATTTATACAGCTATACACCTCTTTTTTGTTGAGCTAGTGAGGTTATCAGCTCTAGGGGCCGGACGTAGCGCAGGTTTTATAATTATCCTAGTATATATTGACTTGGCACAGTTATTTTTATTAATTTCGTTCCAGAATTCGCTCCCGTATCCTTTAATAAGTTCTACCAAGAGATTGAGTTCAAATTGTATTAAATTTAGCCTCCAGAACATATTTGGAGTTCACTTAGGTTGGGTGCGCAAGTCAATTTGTCGCCTCGCACGTGACCCACGCACAAATGTCGCCGTTAACTTGGATGCTTTTCTGGTCTCCGATGTATATTAATATGTGTCCTAAAGCATTATTAATGTCATTCAGCCATGTTATGGTGGTTCCGGACGGTCCCCTTTGCCTTAAAAGTGATTCATTCAAAAATGCACACTTCCATCTTGGTTCAGCCTGAGTTAAGCAACTACCGCCTCGCGGCAAACAACATGACTACATGGCACTTGTTGTCGCCTAGGAATATATATAAATATGCGTTAAATTCAGGCCCCTCCGCGCCAGCCAAGCAGACGATGTTGAAGTTCTGCCCATAATTTACTCAAACTGAATTCCTGAGCGAGTGGCCACCGTAATTATGCTTGGTGAAGAGAAAATAAGGTAGGTAGCGATGGGCCATAATAAAGTCTTTGCAGGGAAGGGCAAAATTAGATCAACGACGAGCGCGATTTTGAGGGGATCGCGGCGAGGATTGAACGTGGCGGCATTGGCTTCGGCAACGTTGAGAGCTCATCATCCGGGCTGGAGACATAAGTAAAGTTTGTGACATGTGAGCGGAATTGGGATTTGAAAAGTCGAGAGGTTCTCAACTCCGTCACCAACGACGAGCAGAGCATATTGATGGCATCAAAGCTTCGACAACCGTGGGCGCCCCATTGGGGAGGTTCCTACATGACGTAGGGACTAAGGGTATTATATTTACGGCTAATGAGGGACAATTTACATTGGTGGCAGAAGTGAGTGTAAGCGAGTCCATGCACAAGTCAATCCACGCACAAGTTAACGCAAGTCAATTTGCCAAGTCAATCGGTTACGCCTCCTTTCTGTATATGCTGTGTCCAGAGTAAATCCACTAAGAAAAAATGTAAGGGGCACAAAAAGAATCCCCAAGAGAACTACTCATGCATGGCAGCAACAGCATGGTTTAAGTTTAAACTGCATTTTCTCCAACGATAGCCATGGTTTAAACCACCCCCCTGGAGGCCTATAGAAAGCAGGTTTAGGTGGTGAACTGGTTTAAACCAGTTTAAACCAAAAAAATTCACACTCTTTTTTTGGTATGGCTTAAACCAAAAAACCGATTTAAACCAAAAATGTTCACACTCTTTTTTGGTATGGTTTGAATCAGTTTAAACTGGTTTAAACCAGCTTAAACCAAAAAAAAGTTGAGACACTTTTTTATTTATTTTTGCCCAGGGAATGGGTGACTTCCCGTAAGCCAAAAATAATCCAGCTGAATATATTAACAATTTCTGCCGGGATGCCGATGGTGCCATCAGGACCCCATCGGACAGAGATCTCGCTTAGACCCTCGATTAAACGTATATAAATTGTGAATCTAGATGAGGGGTACCCCCCCCTCAAATAGATTTAAGAATGCATGAATAAACCGTTTTGGGATGTTGAATGATTTGTGGCAGTGCTCACTATGCCGTTGCGCTGCCTTCCACCATCCTCAGGCTCTCCATCCTTCGCTGGGCTCTTGTTGTACCTCTGGTTGATAGGACATATATTGGTGGCGGCGAGCCGCCTTCTGAGCAGCCAATCACTACAGTCTATCACAATAACACGGGCCATTTTCAGCGAAACTTTTGCCTATCTGGAATTGTGGCGGGCAGTCATCAGCCTCCTACCACTGCACCATCCGATGATTCCCAAGTCAAGAAGGTCTTTAACCTTTTGCTTTCTTTGCCTGGACAACACTCAATTATCGGTGCATTCTAGAATACAACCCTTTGTTGCTCTCGCAACAACCCCGGATTCCCCGACCACAGGTGGCCTTTAAGGGGAGACGGGATGGTCCAGAAGAAGTGTGTGCTCACTCTACAGCCCATATTCCACTCTTTTACACATCCAATGTCCGACCCAGCTCCCAATCGTACACCTTTCACTCCACTTTATCCTAGGATCCCCGAGCTCTCTTGGGACTCTGACAGCAATGTTTTCTACTGCGACACCGATGGGCACTGGCGTCCGCACAATGGACCGCTCCCACCGGTGCGTACACCTCATTTCTTTCTATATTTACTACTAACTTTGGGATCCAGTTCCTGTCGAATCCCTTCGGACAGATCCAGTCATCCACGACTCCGTCAGGCCTTATCTCCATGGTATTTAAGTCATTACACCTCTTTATACTGTGCTTAGACTTGCTTCTAGCATGACAAGAGCCATGGTGGCCCCGATGCTCCCATAGAGCACACATTTCAAGTAAGTCCTACCGATACTTTCATTGTAAACTTCCCTGACTTTTGTAGGATCAGTACCAGTTCTCGCTGTGGCCTGTCCAATCCGGTGGCTCTCAGCACCCAATCCCTATCGACCCAGCTCTTATCTCGCTTCCTGATGGCACCGATCTCAACCTTACCCACGGCCCGACTGTGGCAAAGGCTATGGGAGTTAAACCTGTGGGGAGAATCGCTGGGAGTCGTCGCAAAGGCAAAGAGCCTGCCGACCCAAAGGGGAAGAAGAGGCAGCGGGGATGTTCAGGCTCCGAGGACGACAGCGAGCCTGCTGCCAAACGCGGGCGTCCCGACGGATCTGGTGTGTAATTAATCTAAAGTCCCGAATAACACTAATACCTTCCGTATTCACAGGTAATTACCACAAGGAAGACACGGACAAGCTGCTTGATCTCGTTTAAAAGGCACTCCCTGCCGGTCAGAAGGGTTGGAAGGAGATTTATAGTACCTTCAACAGATGGGCTGTCTTGAACGGACGCACCAAGCGTTCCCAAAAGTCGCTGGAGAACAAGTTCAAGCAGGTCTGTAACATGATATACTTGTTCTCCTTATGTACTAATGTCCATGATTCAGTATCTCAAGGCCAAAAAGCCTACGGGGAATGCTACCTGTCCACCTGAGATCAAACGCGCGCATGAGACTGAAGATCTCATCAACACGCATGTCGGCACTCGGGACTTGAGTGACTCGGAGTTCCACGAAGAGTCTGACAAGGGCTCCAGCAACGACGACATCGAGGTCATCGAGCACCCGTCGGCATCTGTACGCACCGCCGTTGCCCGCCGAGCTCCCACTCCACCTCTGCGTCGCGAATCTCGGGCCGGTGGTGCGGACCTTGCCAACAAACTTGCCCATGCTTTTGACCCAGCAGTACAGCAGGCTCGCGACGATGTGTGATCCCAGCGCACTCTCGAGAACACCCATCTCGTCACTGTATCGCAGCAACTCCGCGATTCCCAGGCAGTTGTCGAGAGCCTCCGCACCCAGAACACCATCCTGCAAAACCACGTGCATGAGCTCGAGCATGCATGCGATCGGGCTGAGGTCAAGCTTGAACTCCTCAACCTCAACAATGGCAGTAATGCCCAGGGTCGTTCTCGCCCTCGCCCTTATAAAAGCCACAAGAGGGTTTCGGACATCGAAAGGGTTCGAGGGAAAATTCGATGTGAGACGAAATATCCTGGTGGTGGCGCAATGACTCACTGGATATCAGATCCATCGACGGACGACTACGAGGACTACGATGAGGAGAAGGAAAACTCCTGGGACACCTTTGATTACCAGCGGCGCTCCCGTTCTCGTCACACCACTTCCTACCGCGCTGTCAGCCGTCGTCGGACTCCTACCCCCAGTCCGTCTCGTATTCGGCGTGCTTCCCTTACCTCCGACACTCGTGCAGCCTCGATGGTTATGGGCAACGCAGTGCAACTCGTTGTTACCCCTCACCGTGGGCCTGCCATAGCTCTCGTCATCAGCCCAACTCCCAAACAGGTTTAGCTACTCTCTATTCCATTATACCCACCTCACGCCATTCTTTTCTTACTGTGTCCAACTCACTGATGTCGTTCTTTACAATGCTTCCATTCAGCTTCCATTCGTCGATTACATGTGTACGTAGTTACAATGCAATCTGATCAGCTATCATACTCAGGAAAGTTGTGGAACCGGGATACTCGGTAAATACGGCGCTGTTCCGAGAACAACATGTTCTCGAAATTTGTCCACACTTCCTCGTCCTCCTTGTTCTGGCGCCACAACAGCATATAAACGGTGCGAATTTGATTGTGCCCAACGCGCTGTGCACGTAAATTGTGGAGACAGACACAGATCTCCAACAGATTCCCGCGTTCCTCCTGGCTGCCAATGTCCAACGGAAGACGAAGCCTCCCGAACGAACCCTGCAAGGCACGCATGCCCCATTCCGCGGTCTGGCAGTAGGAGAGCAATTCACGATCAAGGGCCAGCTTCTCTTCGATCTCCGTGGTACTCCCCCAAACCTCTTGCCCCGTCTTGATAGGCGCGCGAATTTTCCCGTCAATCTGTGCCATCCCTCGTGGAAATGCTGTATCAGCAACTAAATAAAACCCGTCTGGTGTTCGGGAATGAAGCTTCTCATAGATTGATCTTGCAACGCATGAATCATGCCAGCTTCCCAGGGCATTCAACTTTGCTGCAATGACGGCGCCTAAATGAAGTGTCAGTCTGTGTTACACATCACAACAGTTTTCCGCACCTGCTGGAGAAAATACAAGTACCGAGCTTATGAAATGCTCACACAACCATCCATTGTAAGTTGCATTTTCCATTTCTTCATCATCTGCTGTCTGGACAGGCAAATTAAGCCCGTCTATGCTTGCAAATGCACCGGTCAATCGAGGATGACGCTGTGTGATCAAGGTGTTGTAAGCCTGGAAGTGCTCGACATGATCCGGCCATCTAATTGCCGCGTCCGGAATTTTGCGCAGAGTTGTGAGCAGAATTTTGAGTCCAAAGGTGATGTAGCAGGAAACTGTTGTTGGAATGAGTGCGAAGATCTGCTGCAAGCTGATCTCACGCATGGTGGAGTTTAAATAGTGTAAGAGGAGGCCGAGTGCACCAGCTGCATCCAGAGAGCGAGCGCCAGGGCGTGGGTTTCCCACAGTGGAGACGTCGGCACGGGGAATGGGAGTTGAATACCATGCTCGACCAAAACCCGTGTCGATGATAGCATTGAAGGTCATCACATCAAATCCCATCGTCGTAATGAATGCACGATTGTTTCCGCTAGTATAGAGAGCCTGCCATGGAGTGTCAAATCTCGGATTCGGAAGGAGCTGGGGCCGGCAGAGATAGAGCCGGCTCTGCTGCCTACGTTCTGCATGAAGGACGCGTGCCTGTTCTGCCCCGACACAAATCACAGCAGCTGCGGCTGCTGCCATATCCCAATCCGTCTCTTCATCATCTTCCATGTCGCCAGCCATTTGGTGCAAAATGTACGCGTCAATATCCATTGACGGCCTTGCGAAGTGAGTGTAAGTGACGACACGTTGTTTGGTTGTTGTTTGATACGCGTCTATTCCAAATAATGTCAAAGTAATCTCAAGTGTCCTTACGGGAATGGAAAGTGATTATAATATCTCGGTATATACATAGCCGACATCATTGGCACTGCTCAGAAATGTTGCTGGAATATATTTATGTTACGGGAAGTCACCCAATCTCACAGAATATTTTCAAATATATTTGCATTCATATTTCATATTTTAGCCTTCAATGGGGACGAAGCTGATGATGCAACAGCATTCACACCACCAAATGCAACTTTTCAGGCAGGCTGATGATGTAACTTGTTGCTGTTTGCAATCAAGTTGGTGGTGATGGCAAACACACATCAATTTTGCGCAAAGCTCGTGTTGGCCATAGCTCATTCAATACAGAAGTCCTCCGGGCAACTTTGGTTCCTCCATGGGCATCAGAGACGGACTTTCCACATTGATCTGTTGTCACTTTTCATGAGTGCTTTCAATATCATAAGACTCTGTAAGAACTAGGTCTAGGCATTCGCGAATCGCGAGACTGTAACCTTGGTTGGGTTCTTGTCTGCTTCTGATGACGGACGGTGGCAATAATTATAAGTACGAGCACAACATGATCTCTGTAGTTATCGGGAGTACATAATAGCGAAGTTGAGGCTAGGCAAGAGTTCCAAATCCATAAACCCTCATCTTACTAGCTATGAGTCGCACGGTTCGTATCAGACATGGGGAACACCACTTGCTCCAAAAGAGGGCCATCCAGAGGCAGAGAGGGTTCAATTGTCGTTGTGGCGGCTTAGGTAGGACTTCGATAGACGGTGAGTGGTGACGTGGAGTGACGGGACGTGCTATATTCTCTTGAACGAGGCCCTGGGAGCGGTCGGTATCAGATGCAGGGAACACAACTTGCTGCAAAATGAGGCCATCCAGGGGCAGAGGGGGGTAGGGCGTCGTTGCGGAGGCTCAAGTAGGACTTCGATAGAAGGCTGGCGGCAGCATGGAGTAACGGGAAGTGGCATACATTCTTGAGAGGACGGGCACCCGTGGTGGCAGAGATGGACAAAATGGGGCAAGCTAGATGTGGCCAAAGGAAAGATGGGATCATGACTAAGCCATGATTTTGTGGCACGGACAACAGACAGACTAAAGCATCAAACAGACTTGGTTCCTAATTCCGGAACCAAGGATACTACACCAGTCCCTATGATATATTAGTGTAATATGATCGTCTGATTGAGCCCTAGTTGCCCCCGGTATTATATTGGTGATGTATTTCCTTACTTCGGAGCTATTGACAAACTGAGCATTTGTGTGTGTGTGTGCTGTAGTAATTGATGACTGCAGTGTAAACTCTCTAATATCTCACATGGTTGAACTCAGTACATGCGCATATCAGGACTCTCGTAAATCTTCCAGAAAAACAAAAACATTGAATTCAGGAGACTGGGACCGCCAGCCCTGAATATTATTCGAACGGTTTTCAAACTCAGGGTTCGTGTCTCCCTGTTACCTTCGGAAATGCAAAATAGCAGTCCCAAATTTGACGTGTCGGGTTCTGTAATTGAAAAAATGTGTGGGGGATATGCATAGGCGGGGAATCGAACCTAGCCCATCTTATAATGAGCGCGCACTTGAAATGTAATTCGGACAGAGTACTAGTGCACCTCGCACCACAGATTCCTTGGTTAATATCCTAGTCTCCCTGGTAGTCAGACTCTATAAAAAAAATTTGAAAGATAGTCGATGAACTTTGTATATCCCTCTGTCCAGAATAAATCCACCCAAAATAAATTGTAAGGCGACACAAAAAGAATTAGACAATTGGGGTCCTTTTCCATGCATCGGCGGGGAGTCGAACCCCTAACCCTCTAATAATGATCAATTGTGGGATCTGGAGGATAGTTCGACAGAGTGAACCCTGCACCACCGATGCTTTCTATTCTTCATTTTGGCCCCATAAATCCACCAAAAAAAAAAAGAACTGGAAGGGGGACGCAAAAAGAATCCGACAACTGGGTCTAGGCATCGGCGGGGAGTCGAACCACGAACCGTCTTATAATAATCGGTGGATCGCAAGGATAGTTCCACAGAGTGCACTTCTGTACATCCCTCTGTTCAGAACAAATCAATAATAATAATAATAATAAGCGGACACAAAAAGAATTGGATTCTACCCTCGCTTATGTATGAGCGGGGAGTCGAACCCCTACCCGTCTTATAATGAACATTCCCGTCATAGTTCGACGGAGTGCGCCCTGTACTACCGATGCTTGCTTTTCTTTGTGCTTCTCTCAATAAAGAGAAGTACAGAACGAATTTGGGGGCGCAAGCGGTGCATTGGTGGATCCATTCTATTCGATGGCGCATGTATTCAAGGCTGTGAACCTAGCGCCACCGTCCTTTCCATTGCCCTGATACATATGACCGTAAGATCATTCCAGGGACCCAAAAGACAAAGAAAAAGAAAAAGGTGCAAACAACGTCCTTATGTATGCATCGGCGGGGAGTCGAACCCCTACTCTCTTTTAGTTCGTCCGTGATCCTGCAAATATTTCGACAATGTGCACCCCACACCCCCCATGCTTCGTTTCCTTCCCCTAACCCTCAATAAATATCAATGAATAGCCCGCCCACACCATTCGTGAATGAGTTAGTGAGTGAGTGGATTTCAATTAGGTTACTGTACTGCACAGGGCCAGATAGGGCTACCACAGCAAGTCGGATTGGCAAATCCAATATTTAAATCCACGCAGACACAAATCATGTTGTCGTCCCCATAACCTTGCATATATACTTTATGAATAACTTTCCCCTCCTCCACAGCCCTCCATCATCGTGTCCGTCACGCGCCGTGCGAAATTATAGTGGAAAAAAAATCAGTCGCCGCAGGGAAGTCCGCAGGTTCCGTTGTTGGGGTCCACAGCGAACATGAATGCTCCTCCAGCGAATATGCCTTGGCCACCCTATTAATGCGACGCGAATGTGAGATGCCAAAAAACAGTGTGCAGTAGAGAGCGATTGTGATACATACCATAGAACAGCTACTGGTGACCGTGTTGAGTGTAGTGTCGCAGTGGGCCACACTCGGGGTTCCTGTCGCGTTTATCGTGTTCAGGACGGTGAAGTCGCCTGCGCGCATTAAAATATCATATAATATATCAGCGGGAGCACCGGCTGGCAACTGAAACGGCCAGACATTTGAACGCATTGCCGGGGGTGTTGTAGCACTTGGCGGCGGAGTTGAATGGGCTGATCTACGGGGGGTCCAGGGATAAGCGGGAGTAGCGGCATTTGATCATCTGGGAGGCATACTGAGATGGGCGTGAGGCCGTTGCAGAAGTTGGCGACAAAGCGGGAGCAGTCGCCTGCGGTGCCGGAAAGGCTGCATTCAGCGTGGAGTTGACCAAAGCTCGGTGCTGCCATGAGTGCGAGCGCCACGAAAGTCAGCTGAGGAGAACGTGGGGGAAATTAGTGTTGCATCTGCCGGTGCGGGGAAACCATTCACAGAGCGCGATTGAAAGAACATCGAAACGAAGGGGACACTGATCTCAGTCTTCGTTCACTCGCCGTTTTAAAGTTCTGGAGTAATATTCGAAACATTGTCAACCGCGGATGAACCCGGAAAATTCAATCAACAATTGACAGGACCAACGCTTCGAAAGAGCATCTCGTTTGTCACCGATTGGTTGCACGGGACAGAGAGAATGTGTGTTTTGGACACAGAAACGTTGCCGCGGCAGCCTAAATGGCAGAGAATTCTTGTCATTCCGGCAACAATATGTCTCCGGAGGCAGAAATGGGTTTCTGTATTAATATTACTCGAAAGCAGTCAACAATGAACGGGACGGGACGGGCGAACCGAACGGCGGTGAGCTGGTGACTGAAAAGTCCTATTGGAACGAATGCCCATAGGTGTCAGCAAGCAAATGCCCCGGTATGAAACAACGTAGCGTAGCAGAAAGGGAAGAAGCCAACTGCGAATGTGTCGGTCGGCCGCGGCGAGAAAAATCGACAACGCTATCATAGGCACTCATGTGTGTGTGGGACTAGACTATGGCCAGCGCGCCTTGACTGGATGGTGAGACGGAGCCCATGACCCGAATCCAGTTGGATTTCCCCTTGAATGGACGTCCTAGAGGCAGGTCAATGTGGCGTGTCACTATAGACGTCCCCCCCAAAAAAAAGAGAAGCCTGGACACCGCAACTCTGAGACGACGGCGCTAACGGAAGCTGATTGAAGATACGGAGCATTAGGCGCCGACAATGAACGCCGAGCAAAATTTCTTGTCCAGCACGCGCAGATGGTGTGCGAGCGTGAAATGTACTTATTGTACCATAACGTTAAATACAGGGATTTGTCCTTCGACAGCTTCCAAAAATTATTCACTTCCCCATAACTTGACTCGAGTCAGTCTAGCAACTTCCGTGTAAACAGACTGACTCCTCCAGACACCAACGTTGCCAAACCTCACACTGGCAGTGTGTCGCAGAACATCATGTCCTGTTAATCATCAAACCCCAAAAATACCAAGGCCTCGCATTATCCCCCCCCAGCGGTACAGGTGTCTGATGGTGGCCCGAGCGTATTTACTTCCCGCTCGGTGATTTGCATCAGACTTTTCACAAAAAACTTGTAGAGATTTTTTGGGCTTGTACAAAAGCCGAACAGTTAGGAAGGCTGGCAGCTCGAAAAGTTCGGGTCATTTTTGGGAAGCTCCAACTTTTTTTAAAAAAAAATCATTGCCATATGGATAATTCCACATTTATGACCACCCTTTTCTTTTTTGTAAAAAACCCAAGAAGTCCAAAAAGTAATCTAGGCGGCTTGAATTGTTGCAGGATCACGAGATTAAAGTTCAAACATAAAATTTAGGCGTCAGTCTGCAAGAAGCGCCGACAATAAGTGTCAAGCAAGGTTTGTAATCTAGCGCCCCGTGAAGCGCGGACGGTGTGCGAGCGTAGAATGTACTTACGGTAACCTTGCGTCCAATTCGATTGATTGTGATCTCTCCAGACATTTCTGTCCAACAATGAGCGTCAAGCAAGGTTTTTATCCAGCGCTCCGTGAAGCGCGGACGGCGTGCGAGCGTAGGTAGGTAGGTAGTATTACACGGCACGGTCCACTCATGAACGCCAGTTTCCAGGAAGTATCCCATTGTACACGCGCTATTTACAACTTCGTCCCTGGGCCCCAGGTAGAATGTACCTACTGTACCATTGCGTCCAATTCGACTGATTGTAATCTCTTCAGACGTTTCTATCCAACAATGAGCGTCAAGCAAGGTTTGTTATCCAGCGCCCCGTGAAGCCCGGACGGCGTGCCAGCGTAGAATATACTTGCGGTACCATTGCTCCAATTCGACTGATTGTAATCTTTCCAGACATTTCTGTTTCCATTTCGCAAGTCCTAGATAGAAGAAGGTCGAGGTGCCACGAGAGGATTTTTTTCGGCAGCATTCAAATTTAATTGATTCCTTTTCTCCGTAGCTTGAATCGAGTAATTCTGGCAAGCAAACCCAGAGCTGAAATAAACCGAATCCGATCAGCTTTTGGTTCAACATAAGCTGTTCTTCCTTTTGTTGGGGTGTTTGCATAGGAAATGTGCCATGCGGCACTGATCAATAGACTGATTTCCTTCATAAACACCATTATGTGCACCTGTGCATCTTTTTAAATGCATTTTCAAATCAGTTCCATTCTTGTATTTTTAGAAAAGGGAGCCAATTCGCTGCACAGTTATAACGGCACAGTACATACTCGAACACAAGCGCGACTCGATCAAAAGTGTGGCAGAGCCTGCAGTCAATTGTCGTAAATAACATTCATACGCGCGCCGAAAACTCCATTCAAGACGCAATTCACGACGCTGCCCTGTCCTAGTCCCAATCCCGACGCCGATGACAATCACGCCGTGTCGGACTCGGATGCGCCGCCAGCCCCGCTCTCTTCGCGGATCTGAGCGCCGTACGTATCTTTCCAGACGCCCACCTCAAAGGACGGCTTGCGAGACACGCCTCTCCTCGTGCACGTGTAGAAGCGCGCAAGTGTATCTGTATCGCAGCAATCGATCGTCCGGGCTGCGCGGCGAGCGCAAGTATGGCGAACCACGCGGCCGCAAGTGAATGCGTCGCGCGACAAAGCGCGCGGTGGGCGAGGACGCGCGGGCACGGGCACGGGCACGGAGAGCCACGCGTTCCCGCAGCATGACGCCGATGGCGGGAGCGAGGCGTATCGCAAGCAGCGAGTGCGAACCATTATTTGGACAAAATAAGATCACCCGGAAGAAATCGTCCGTAATTTGTCATCAACTTAGTGATCGAGAAATGCGGGCGTGGCGTAAAGAACAGCATTGGAGCAACGGGGAAGAATGGTGCACGTCGTCGGGTGCGCCTACAGCTGGCTTGAGAAGGTGCGCCGCTTCTTCCTCCGCGCGCAGAAGCGCGCGCCGCATCCGTAGACGTCGACCGAGCGCGTCCTCGCGAATACAGAGCGCAGCGAGAATAAGCGGGCGGAGAGCACCATGGCATGCGCCATCCGCATACACTAGGACAAGGCAGGGGGAGCTCCGCTCCACGTGTACCGTGAAGAGCATTCAAGGGCGAAATGAAGATAAAAAAGATGGAGAGAAAGGGGGGTAGCGGACGCGTCTGTACGGGGAGAAGGCCGTGCAGCGCGCAGTGTACTCATGCACCGCAGCCGCTGTATCCCAGGACGAATGGCGGGAAGAAACCCGACCGGCGCGCCGCCAGGCAGGACGAGTACACCGCGCGCGCAAAAGAAGGCATGCGACAGAAGCGCATCACTGTAGTTGTTTTGCAGCAGCGATCGGCCGGGCTGCGTGACACGCAGCCGGCGAGCGAGAGCATGGAGGCTCACGCGGGCGCAAGTGGAGGCGTCATGCGAGAAGAGTCTGGCGGGCGAAGACGCGAGCATGGAACGAGATGGCGCGGGAGGCGTGGTCCGCGCGTTCTGCAGCGTGACCCCGATGGCGGGATCGAGGCGGTGGCGCAGCGTTAAGGAAGAGTAAGATACTGGGGCACGAGCGCTCCGCCGTAGCTCAGGTCCGAACTCCGGAGTTGGAAATGTGAAGAGGAGAACGCACGGTTCGGGTAGATATAGCTCGAGTTCCCGTGTGTCAAGAGGATGTCGAGCTATTAAGAGGTCCTGGTCACTGCCACTGGGTCAGCACCCTAATCGCTGGAAAGTAATGTGAGGAACGCACCTCAAACGTGGGATTGGCTCCGGTGGCACTTCGCTTGGAGCGTCGGCATTGCGCCTAATGGCCAAAGAACCTGAGAAGTCCTGGATCAGCGACGGTATCCGGATGCACCACGACAGGAGAAGGCAGGGAGCACGTTGCGTCCCCTCCACGACAAGCCGGCAAAGGAGGGCATGCGACGTGCGCCTCCCGCTCGAGCACGATCAGCTAGAGGTGCGCGGCTGGATCCGATCGGTAGAGGGCGCGGGGCACGGGGCACGCAGTCGGCGGGCCCGAGTGTGTCGCAAGTGCATGCCTGGCGCGAGGACAACGCCAGCGGGCGAGAACGTCGCACCTCAAATTGCTTGGGGCATCATCGTAGGGCTGGATTACGGGGACGAAGGGAGGATGGGCCGAGGAGCAAAAGAAAAGAAGGGGCAGGGGTGCGCGCCGCCGCGAGCGAGGCACAGATATGACAAGCCGGGAGGGATCGCCCTCGGCCTACATATGCGCGCGATGCGCGCGCAACATCCTGAGGGAAGAGAGGTGCGCAGGAGGGGGGCAGAGGCGCAGAAGGGATATGGCAAGGTTGTGGGCACGGCGCGCGCCGCTCCTCCACTCGCAGAAGCCCGGGCCGCATCCGCGGGCAGCGTGGACCACAGCGCACGCGATCCGTATGTCTTTGGGCGACATAGCACAGCGAGGATGAGGCGGGGGAGAGCGCCATAGTGCGGCCCGTCTTGTCACACGCGCGCAACAGCGCGTACGCGGGCGAGCGAGGATGACGCAACGAGCCGATCGTCCGGCGGGCGAAGACGCGGGAACGGAGTGAGATGGCGAGAGGCAGCATTTCCGCACTCCCGCAGCATGACGTCCATGGCGGTGGCGCGGAGTCGCGGAAAGAAGGCGTTGGGACGATACAGGGTACCGAGCCATCGTGGTAGCCCAGACTATGAAGAGGAAAACGCACCTCAAACGTGGGATTGGGTCCGATGGCATTTCGCTTGGGGCATCATGGGTGCCCATGTCGGATGCGACGTCCGGTGAATTTGGCAGTCCTGGATCAGCGAGGGCGGGACGTATGGGGCGGGAGAGTGCTAGTGCAGGAGGGCGGAAGGAAGGAGTTGGGACGAGGTGGTGGTCGGAAGAGGTCGGGTGAGTGACATCACGTAACGTCACATCGAAAACATGGTTGAACCTCGTACACAGAACATTGGCGGAAGGAACGTTCTGACGGACTTCGCATCTAGATGCTCGCAAACCCTTCAGAAAACTTTGGATTCATGATAAAATTGATCAAATTCTGGGACCATCTTACCTCGAAGTTGTTCTCAAGTGCAGCTGCAAACTCAGCATTATTACCGTGCCCGATTCCATCATCAATCCTGTGCGTGGATTCTGATGATGATGGTGATATAACTGGTAAATTTCATCTGTCGGTTTCGAAAAAAAAAGAGGACGGCCCATGAATGCATCGACGGGGATTCGAACCCCTACCCGTCGCTCGCCAAGCAAGTATAGTTCGGACGACGTGCACCACAGATGTTTTCTGTATATCCCTCTGTCCAAAATAAATCCACCAAACAGCGAAGGCGGCAGCCTGTCTCACAATAGCTGGTACAATTCGACCAAGAGCACCCCGTACCACCACATTTCTTTCCTATATATCGCCCTGGATACAGCCGACCGAATAAATCATTGCAAGGACAAAAAAAGCCGCAACTGCCGGACGTATGCATCGGCGGGGTTCGAACCCCAACCCGTCTTATCACAAGTTCATATTATTGAAATAGTTCGACGGAGTGCACCCCACACCACAGATGCTCTCCTTCCTTCGTTCTCCCCGTGATAAAAACCTTCGAAAAAGGGCATCGGTAAGGAGTCAATCCGTACAGTTTATACATTTTGCTTGATGCCCATTGGCGTATATATTGGCTGTGAATCTAGCACCACCGACACTTTATTTCCTTCCCCTGGAGACATACTATCGTAAAAATCACTCCAAAGACCAACAAGAAAAGAACAGAAAAGAAACAGCGTATGCATCAGCGGGGACTAACTGTCCTTTAATAACCGCGTCGTTATATATATAATTCGAACGGAGTGCACTTCACACCACCGATGCTTTCTGTATATCCTGGTCCCGCAATAAATACCATGCCAAAAAAAAAAAGATCAACACAAAAGCAGTGATTCGCACCCTACCCGTCTCGTCGCCTTATAGTTCGACAGAGTGCAGTGCACCCAGCACCCCCGATGCCTCCACTTCCCTCCTATTAGTATTACGCTCAATAAATTTCATGAAAAAAACACGTCACCATCCAAAAATAATTGTGGAGCTTCTTGTTGATCAGACATCGGCAGGGATTTGAACCTTACCCGTCTTATCACAAACTCATTT
Source organism: Mycena rebaudengoi (assembly GCA_029282285.1). NCBI lineage: Eukaryota > Fungi > Basidiomycota > Agaricomycetes > Agaricales > Mycenaceae > Mycena > Mycena rebaudengoi. The sequence goes on from JARJCX010000018.1 coordinate 550,917, forward strand.
TTTTGATATAGTTCGACGGGGTGCGCCTTGCCCCACGGATTCTTTCTGTGTATCCTCGTGTCCAGAATAAATTCACCAATAAAACAAAAAAGTAAGGCGGCACAAAAAGAATTAAGCAACCCGGCCATGCATCGGCGGAGTCGAACCCCAACCCATCTCATACTAACCGCCGCGCATTCGCCTCATAGTTCGACAGAGTGCAGTGCACCCCCAGCACCCCATTTCCCTCCTCCCACCCTCAAGAAATTCCATGAAAAAAAACATGTCGCACTGGACAGATCCAAAAGAAAATGTTGCCACTACCGGAAATCTACCAATAAAACCAAATATAAGGTCTAGGTGGCACAAAAAAAATTAGGCAAATGGGATGTCTGGCCATGCATCGGCGGGGATTCGAACTCCGACCCTTGTAATGACCGAAAGTCACGGAATATCGTCCGACGGAGTGCACCTCGCACCACCGATCTATTCTTTCCTTCATACATCTGTCAATACCCACTGAGTATTTTTTATCAATAATAAATGCCAGAAGTACACAAAATTCCAGTCCGCACGAGGCCTATGTTGGCATCGGCGAATCCCATAGTTAGACGGTGTGCACGTCCTACTACCGACTTTTCCCTCCATTATTCTGATTCTCAACGATAGCTTAGGCGTTCATTCCTGCTGCCGTGATTAAGAGCAGGAAAGAAACCCCTGCAATATCGACCCATGCGTTGACGGGGAGTCGAACCCCTATCCGTCTCATAATGCCCATGGATTATACTTCGACGGAGTGCACCTCGCACCATCAATAGTTTCTTTCCCTCCTGCTGGCCTGCAATATAAACCGAGGCCGGTGATAGTGATCTCAGGCGCGACCACGCTTTCTTGAGTTGCCGTCCGATATCGATTCGGATTTTACCCGAGCTACGTTCTTCCCTTAAGCTGATTTTACGGTGTGATTCAAGTAAATAGGCGGGAATGTCTTGACAAAGTATACACTCTTGGAGTTGAATTTGCGGCCATCTCATAGGTGTACACTTTATCGATAGCATCTCCGTAACAGCCAAAGGTCCACCCAAAACTATAATTGCTTAAACGCTGATGTTCTTTAAATGACTGCCACCGGTGCACTACGCATGCCTTCAAATGCTGACCAGCTCAAGAACTTGACTGTGAATAAAAAATTCCGCAGCGCGATGGGAGCAAACAATCATCGGAGAGTGAGAACGTTGTACCATCGGGACTGGACAGAATTATTAGTTTGGGGTGTGAGTCTGACTGAGTACGACCAGGAGCTCGCGTACTGAACTCACACGCACTCGACGAGTCCAATGGCTGTGGCATGAATCAATGGATTGTGTCCCGGAATATATTGTCTCTCATGCGACATAACAAAAGATGGTCGTTCTCTTGAGGAGTACCACCATCGGCGTTTAGGATATTGGACTCAGTTGTGCGAAAAAGCCCCAGGAGGCCACTCCGGTCTTCGCAGCAATTCGGGTCGAGAAAGTCATCACGAATATTGCGCCGCCTGTGGTCGTCGACGGACCAGCTTGAATGGCTGTGAGCAGCTTTACTTACCGTGGATCAGTGGAATGCGATGACACAGTTAATGACGATGGGAGTTCGTTCATGTTCTATAGCTGAGGCCACTGGCGTTGGGAAGATTTCGAGGCCAGGAAGACTGGAGCATTGGATCGGTTGCAAGGTACGACCTACATGTGATAAATAGATATCATCAGTACCGCAAAACCGCACATATAAATTTTCCGGTCTACAAAATTCATATCGTCCATATTGACGTCCATCGAAACCACAACTGCGCAACGCAGGCCGCTGAAAAAGGCCGGTAGACGAGAGAGAAGAGATAAAAGCCTCAGCATCTCTCGCATGCGGTCCGAGCTCATCTCTCACTTGCAGTTCAGGCTCATCGTCTCGTGCTCTCGGAAAGAGATCGTATTCGTATTCGGATGCTCCACAACATAGAATTACATCCACCGGGCTAGCAGAAAGCACCGGATCGCCCCGCGCGGATACCAGTTGCAGCGCGCACACCAGTGACACCGCGACTCCCACAGTCGTCTCGTCTCGACGGCGCATGACAGTGGAGCTCCCATGCGGGTGGTTCACGGAAGAAAAGCGCGTATATCACCCCGCAGTATATAACACGTCGCCCGCCCACACCCCAAGAGAAACCCACACGCGCCAGCGTAGTGTAGCGTCGTGGTGACTTCCGCGCGCACCACGGTACCGCAAGCCCGCCGCCTCGTCCACCCCACGCGCCGCCTGACTATGTACTCCACATGTGTTACCCGAACACGACAATCCGGGGGAGCGTCCTCGGGCGCAGCCCTACAAATGACGAAGCTCACGGGAAAAAAGAAATCGGCAGGGAAGAAGTACACGCGGGCGCGAATGCTACACCCACCCGTACGCGGCGCGCGACTAGCCAGCGCAACCGGGCTGGCGCCACAAAGGATCTAAGGGAGCGTGCCCGCCCATATGTCGAAGCCCGCGGAAAATCCGCAGCAAGGCAGGGTGCGCTGGGGGCGTAGGCCGTCAGCCGGGATGAGAAGGTTGCGTCCACCACTCGCAGAAGCCCCTGCGCTGCATACGAGCCGGGCGTGGGCCTCGGCGATCGATCCGTACGTCCCCACCAGTAGCCACAGAGCTCGCGCTAATCCGCAGGGAGGAGGGGTGTGCGTCGCTGCGAACGAAGCTTGGAAGGATTACCGAAGCGCGTGCAAAATCCGCAAGGGTGCGCGCGAGAAGAGGAGGTGCAGCACGGATGTACCACGGTCGCGCGTACGGCGTGCCTCGCTGTTCCGCTCGCAGAAGCCCACGCCGCATCGTCGGGCAGCGAGCGGGGCGTGGACCTCGGGACGCACAATCCATGTATCCTCGCGACTACATGCGCGGCGAGGAAAAGCCGGGAGAAAGCGCCTTGGTACACCAAACCGGCCCAGCCTGCGACAGCGAACCGGCCGCATAGTGTGCGTACGCGGGCGAGCGACACATATGCCAGGACAAGGCGGGGGAGCGCGGTGCGCTTCTCCATGCGTAGGTAGAATCCGGGAGATGTAATTCAAGGATGAAGTGAGCCAATCAACTTCGAAGGTGAAGCCCCACGCGCAGCATGGTGAACTGTAGGACGCGTCCGTGTAACGGCCGCGGCGTCCCCCGTGGCCATGCGCGGCGAGAAGATCAACGGGCTTGGGAGCGGGGAGCAGGAGGACGCCGCACGGGGAGGACAAGCCTACAACAGGGGGGCATGCCGAGACGTACCTCTCTTCGAGCACCGTCACGCCGCACGAGTATAAACGCGCCACCGTATCCGTATCAGGGCTGCGTGGCACGCAGCCGGCGGGCGGGACTATGGCAGCTCACGCAGGCCTAAATGCATGCGTCCGCGCAAACGGGAGCGGCCGGCGAAAACGGGGATACGAAACGAGATGGCGCGGGGAGACGTGGTCCGCAGCACGACGCAGATGGCGAGATCGATGGCGCGGCGTCGCGTGAAGAAAGGCACTGGAGCGCGGCGACGTAGCTCAGACCCCACATGTGTATGATGGAAATGTAAATTGGAGAGGAGGAGAATGTACCTCAAACGTGGATCGGCTCCGTGGCGTCCGCAGGCTTTGCTTATGGCATTGTCGAAGGTCAGACGTCGAAGGCTAATGCATGTGTGAGTCCTCGATCAGCGAGTGGGTAGGAACGAAGGGAGGATGGCGCAAGGAGGAAAGGAAAGGAAGAGGTGGAGAAAGGGGGAGGAAGAGGGGCGGGAAGACGAGGATGGGTGACGTCCTGTCACGTCACAGCGGTAAGACACAGCAGAAAGTTTTAGCGGAATAAAACGCTGACAGGAAGTTCACACATACTCTCCTGGATTTTCCAGGAAATGGAAGAAAAAAAGAGGAAAAACCAATTCGGAATCTACATAGGACCGCCTTCAAGAAGTTCCCCGTCAAACATCTTTCGCTGGAGGTTGGCACATATACATCGTGTCACTGATTAAACACCGTCCAGTCTGAAGCCTAGAGAATATAGTCAATTCCCCAAGAAAAAAGAAAACACGCACCTAGGACACAAAAAAAAGATTGCGACGAGCAGAGTGATTAACGCATCGGCGAGTTCAGACTCCAATCCAAGACCGCATCCATCTTGCCAAGTCCATAGGCACAAGAGAAATTAACATCCTGAGGCAGCCAAAGTCTTCATATGAGACAAGGGTTAACAGTCTATAGCCTGAGGAGCTCTTAAAATAAGTTGTAACCCGAAAAAGCTGTGTTTGTGGGTCTATCATGGTCTCCGTCGGTTGAAGCTCCATTCACCTCCAAGTTCAACTCAAGTAACCTCAGTTTTAGTTGAGCCTTTGAAATAAATGCAAGCCAAAAATATGGGATCATGCACTCTGAGCTCTCTTCACAAAAGAAAATCAGGAAGTCAGTAACAAGAATCGGGACCTGGGAATGTATTTCAAATAAAATGCGTGCGGAATGGTGTCGGATAATGCACATATTTAATGCTGTGCTTTATACTCGATCCTTGTCTACTACTTTCAGCCAATCCGCCGGATTCGACAGAGTCATTAAAAAAATCGGGCAGAAGTCCAGACTAGGGGATCCAGTGGAATGTCCCTCAACGTGGGAACAAGAAGATGGTGTGGTCCATCAGCTTGCAGAATGAATTGCAGTGGATTCATCGATTACCGGGGGCTGTAATACCTTATTTTTGCTTTTGTAGAATTTTAGATCTGTCAATATTATTTGCTGCCACCGGAATCAGTCTGTGAGTTTGCGACAGTTGTATTTTCAGGAGATGCAGAAATGCTAGGGGATTTCAATGTATTTAAGGGTAAATTTTTCCTGTCAACTGCGCACTCACATAACTAGGTGAGGAATGTAATACTTGCTGGTATCCATTCCCAGAACCAGTGCCAATCGGCGATCGCATACAAGTACCGGGAACTATAGGGACATCTCGCTTCAAAGCGAGGTTCTTTAACTTTTTACAGTGCTCACATCTTATTCAAACCAAGGGACGGAAAGATAAGGGTTATGCAGGTGCCGGGGCATTGCTAGTTTGACCAGAGAAAAATTGCTTTACTTACATTAAGTCGGGGATTTGGGTGAACTCTTGTTCCAACTATTGACGCTATTGTGCTTGGGACTTGATACAAGTCGATTCTCACTGCCAGTGCTCATACTGAGTCTACCTGAATTTCTGTTCAAATTTCATTACTCACCAATCCATATTGAGATGCTCTTAAAGGTTGTGAAGAGAAAAGAAAAGACTGTAACACACACTGCTATCAAACTACCTCTATATCTACTCATATCCTACAAGTGCTATATCCCCCAAGTTAAACTCCAAAATGTATGAAGGGCACCCAGCATAAAAAATCCTTCTCTGCTGCGGGCTGTTCTCGAAGCCTTTGAACGGCGAGATGCAGCGCCTGAGCTGCCCTCGTTGGATCTGCAGGTGATGCCTCCAATAGATGGGCATAAACATCACTAGCAACTTATGGGGCATCATTGTCATCAATAGACCACATCGTCCCAATGACACCTCGGTATCCCGCTAATAGCATCCCAGCAGTGAGATGAACTGACTCGTCTTGGAGCTTTTGGGAACCGGTAGCAGTTTGACAGGCAGAGAGGAATGCCAGGTCAGCATTTGGGAGAGAAAGCTAGATAATGTTTGAGAGTGTCAACCGTGAGCTTCCAGCAAGGAGGAGGGCACTTTCAGTTGGAGAGTCACTCTGCACACCATGGCAGGCAAAATGGACCCATCTGGAATTTGTCATGCCCTTCTGAACCTTGTCTATTGTTGCAATTTCTTCATCCAACCACTGAAGATGGGCCTTTCCCCTAGCATGTTGCTGGATGCATTTTATTTCTTCCTGGGTTCCTGGGAGGTAGGACTGCCCCTTGGCTGATGGTTGAGTGACCACAAGGATTTGAAGTTCTGACTGGGATCCAGATTGTGGGCGAAACCCTTGGATCAAGGCGGTCAATGATGGTGTATAAGAGGAAATCAGAAAGTCCGATAATTTCGAGCCGAAGGCTTGGTTTTCACTGTAGACTCCTGCTGCATGGATAGGAAGAAATACTAGTGGACCTGTTGGACACCACCAAATACGCACTTCAGGCCACTACCTGGACCTACCAAAAGGGCCAAAGGCCCCGGTTTGAATGATGGGCCCAAAGGGCTTCGGCCAGGTGGGGGAATCCCGGGATGCGGGGTGGTCCCGGGTGTAGAGAAAAAGTGCTTGGGAGCTCCTGGTGAAACCGAAAAATTTGGCTGGGAGCTCCCAGACATGTCACATCACACATTGGTGTCTGGGGTCCTTTGCTTCAAAAATGCCATTTTGCGGCACATTTGGTGCCTGGCTCACTAGATACTGGCCTTGGCCTGTATATTAATTAATCACCCATCTGTGCTGCAGGGCATGAGGCAAATGTGCCAATGAAGACAAAGGTCCTGAATGTTCAGTTACATTGGGATTCAATAGGAAAGGTGGGTTTGAATTGGTCTCTTGTGTCGATACCCATCGAATATAATTTATAGTGGTTGTTATTCTAACATCAAAAGTGCTAATAATAGTAATATGGTGTTTTGGTAATTCACCTGCCCTAGGCAGGAGCTCCCACCCAATCCCCAACAAGATCGGGAGCTCCCGGCTCATTTAAATCTTGGGTGGGAGCTCCCACCCCATTCCCAATATTCCCGGGACATCCCCAGGATCTCCGGGAGCTCCCGGCTCATTTCAAAAATTGTGCGGGAGCTCCCGCCCAATCCCCAGGAATGGTGGGAGCTCCCGGCCCACTTCAGGTTTGTACGGGAGCTCCCGGCCCATTTCAAAAATTGTGCGGGAGCTCCCGCCCAATCCCCAGGAATGGCGGGAGCTCCCGGCCCATTTTACATATCAGCTGGGAGCTCCCGTGATATGTAAAATGGGCCCAGTGCACCCAAAACCCACTAGCATCCTATTCTATCACGACAATCAGCCAAACAACTACAATCATCCAAAAAAGGAAATAAGATATTTTAATACCTGATGAACTTGCCGATGCTCAAAAAGGTCAAAACCAAAAAAAAAAGAAAAAAAAAAGTGCGTGTAGCAGGAGTTGAACTCAAGAGCATAGCCATCATTTATCGCTGGCTGTGGGAATTTATTTTGCATTTTGTGCAACCACCAGGGGCTCTTTCCCAGAACCGTCAGTACGGTCCGAGAGCCCTCGGCAAGCTCTACAACTTTGGTTTTGACCATATTTTTGGACACGAATCACTGATTTCCTTTTTTGGCCACTACACCTTTGCCCAAAAAAGGAAATTACAGCGTTTTCCCCTTCCTTTGGTCAGAATTCAAACATTTTGGATGGTCTAACTCATTGGGCAGGATGGAATTCACCATAGAATATGATGTGAAGCATACTCAGAAGGACTACACCTCTGTGAGAGGCAGGTAATGGGCAGAGTGATGCATTCATCTCTCAACATGAATATCTTGGGAACATGGCCGATGAATATGATCCATGCACTAATACAATATATCCCCATGTCATGGACATGACCTTCACATAGTAAAACAGCTCTTGAGTAACCAGGAGAGTATATTCTAACCATATTCTGAAACACCATGTTGGCTTCATTGTGATGGCATATAGTCAGCTAAATTGTTGTATTTATGATCCTAGGCCCCATATCATCTATATAAAAACATGAGTGAGGCCATTGACTCAATTTTTCATTGCTAGATCCTCATTAAAGGTCAACATGCTCAGAATGACTATTCACCCAAATTTACATGTGCCACCAGTGAACAATGTGGGATAAGGATTCAAACCAGATATTACAAGATATCTGAACATAGAAAGCCAAGAATCATCCCAATATAGGTCCTTGAAGATCCACAATCTCAAGTGACATTTTTCGCTTTTTTGGTGGATTAGGGTTCATGTAGAGCCAATAGCATAATATAAACAACAGAAAAGCGAACAGACATGATGAAAGACAGATATTACACTTTATTTGAAGGATTTTGGTCAAGATTTGGCCATATAGTGTTTTCATCCATAAGCATTAAGTGCACTGCATACTGCTGTTTATCTCATGCCCTCGAAAATACCACTTACCTGAAACTTGGCCAAATTTTTGGGATACAGTTGAATATTGATCTTTCATCATGTCTCTTTTCATTTTGAGTGTTTATTTTGCAGTAGCTGCTCTGGATGGTGCCCTATTCACCAAATAAGCGAAAAATGTCATGTGACATTCTGAAGCTTCAAGCCCATATATTGGCACAATTCTGGGATCCAGACATTGGGAAGAGCAGTGGAACTTTTTTTGAACTCTTCCCCTCCATTCTGAACCTTACAATCAGAGCAAATGAGCTGAAAATGCATAGAAACACATCAACACACTTAATCTTTGCTCATGGCTCAGCTCTGTGGGCCAACACCCATCAGACATCTTTTTACACATAGTGATTGTTCTATGATGGGGTTTTTGACATGCCAGATCGATGCATGACCTGGCAATGAAGCAATGATGGCATGATGAACTAGGATCCAAACATGCTCCTTTTCTTCCTGGGAGTCTATTCTAGTACAATAAGCATGTAGTTATACTACTCATCAGTAGGTAGGAATGTCTTCCTGAGACCTGTGTAATTATATCATGAAGATATGATGCTGCAGAGGTGAATGTATCACTCTGCCCATTACCTGCCTCTCACAGAGGTGTAGTCCTTCTGAGTATGCTTCACATCATATTCTATGGTGAATTCCATCCTGCCCAATGAGTTAGACCATCCAAAATGTTTGAATTCTGACCAAAGGAAGGGGAAAACGCTGTAATTTCCTTTTTTGGGCAAAGGTGTAGTGGCCAAAAAAGGAAATCAGTGATTCGTGTCTAAAAATATGGTCAAAACCAAAGTTGTAGAGCTTGCCGAGGGCTCTCGGACCGTACTGACGGTTCTGGGAAAGAGCCCCTGGTGGTTGCACAAAATGCAAAATAAATTCCCACAGCCGGCGATAAATGATGGCTATGCTCTTGAGTTCAACTCCTGCTACACGCACTTTTTTTTTCTTTTTCTTTTGGTTTTGACCTTTTTGAGCATCGGCAAGTTCATCAGGTATTAAAATATCTTATTTCCTTTTTTGGATGATTGTAGTTGTTTGGCTGATTGTCGTGATAGAATAGGATGCTAGTGGGTTTTGGGTGCACTGGGCCCATTTTACATATCACGGGAGCTCCCAGCTGATATGTAAAATGGGCCGGGAGCTCCCGCCATTCCTGGGGATTGGGCAGGAGCTCCCGCACAATTTTTGAAATGGGCCGGGAGCTCCCGTACAAACCTGAAGTGGGCCGGGAGCTCCCACCATTCCTGGGGATTGGGCGGGAGCTCCCACACAATTTTTGAAATGGGCTGGGAGCTCCCGTACAAACTTGAAATGAGCCGGGAGCTCCCGGAGATCCTGGGGATGTCCCGGGAATTTTGGGAATGGGGTGGGAGCTCCCACCCAAGATTTAAATGAGCCGGGAGCTCCCGATCTTGTTGGGGATTGGGTGGGAGCTCCTGCCTAGGGCAGGTGAATTACCAAAATACCATATTACTATTATTAGCACTTTTGATGTTAGAATAACAACCACTATAAATTATATTTGATGGGTGTCAACACAAGAGACCAATTCAAACCCACCTTTTCTATTGAATCCCAATGTAACTGAACATTCAGGACCTTTGTCTTCATTGGCACATTTGCCTCATGCCCTGCAGCACAGATGGGTGATTAATTAATATACAGGCCAAGGCCAGTATCTAGTGAGCCAGGCACCAAATGTGCCGCAAAATGGCATTTTTGAAGCAAAAGGACCCCAGACACCAATGTGTGATGTGACATGTCTGGGAGCTCCCAGCCAAATTTTTCGGTTTCACCGGGAGCTCCCAAGCACTTTTTCTCTACACCCGGGAGCACCCCGCATCCCGGGATTCCCCCACCTGGCCGAAGCCCTTTGGGCCCATCATTCAAACCGGGGCCTTTGGCCCTTTTGGTAGGTCCAGGTAGTGGCCTGAAGTGAAATACGTCCCAAATCTTGGCTCACTGGAGTCTAGAAAAATCATCAGGATGTGATTTGGATGGGTCACTTAAATTAGCTTACCGTAATTGCGAGTGCCTTGAGGATCGGGTGAACAATTTTAAGCCCGAGGACGGAGAGAATATAGCAAAAGATATCATCTGGAGCCATATGTCCCTCTTGAAATCCAAATAACCTATCTTCTTCCAGGAGTTCCCACAATTGATGCCAGAACTTTGGCGAAAGCCTGTGCCTCATGAATTGTGAAGTCACTCAGTGAGATGTGGATGACTTCATCTCCAAGGCCCGGCATAAGAATCAGTGCATCACATCCATATGCACTGATATTCAAGATGGCAACAGGGCCCATTTTCGCAGCATGCGAAAGCTCAGAAATTGGCTTAGATAACAGGAACCTCTCAAACCCTGGCAGCTCTCTGATCTGCTGCAGGACTTCATTTCTTTCAAGAGCAAGATCATGATATTGCCGTACAATTGAGTCAAGTGATTGTGGTTCAATCCCATCGGTAACAGCATTGCTCCGGGTGCCAGCAGTTTCCAATGATGTGGAGAGAGAGAGAAGTGTATCAGCAAGGTCAGGATGGCTCTTCCTCAGTTCATCCACTGGTGTGCGCAGATTGAGAAGCTGACCCCAGATAACTGAACGCCCCTGGTCAAGCCATTCCACAGCCTTCTCATAGTCATGCACAGCAATTGCAGCTGAGGCAGCATCTCTCACAACTTGGCCTGCCTGTGAGAGGAGATGATGCCGATCGGTTATGGATAGCCCAAGCCATGCCATTTCAGGTATAAGTTTGATGGCCGTAGTATATGCATGGAGTATAGATGATGGCTCATGAATGTGGGCATGTTTCACCCACCTTTTGGCAGCATCGAATTGTATGCTGGCAGGGCCTGTTGCTGAGGATGCGGCTGAAGTGTAGTGACATAGCATCTTCTCAGAGTCCTGAGGATCATGGAGCTGCTCAAAGCGACCGGAAAGCGTAAGGCCAAGGTTGTTCAACCACCCAGGCTTGTCAGGGTGGCCATCTGGGGTGAGCCGGACAGCATCCTCTTTCATCATGATGGACTTGTTGAGGTCGCTGAGGTCACCGAGCCGCTCAAAGCGACCCAAAAGCGAGCCGCCAAGGCTGTTCAACCTTGCAGGCTTGTCGGGGTGGCCATCTGGAGTGAGCCGGACAGCATCCTCAAACATCATGATGGACTTGTTGAGGTCGCTGAGGTCACCGAGCCGCTCAAAGCGACCCAAAAGCGAGCTGCCAATGTTGTTCAACCTTGCAGGCTTGTCAGGGTCTCCATCTGGAGTGAGTTGGACAGCATCCTCAAACATCATGATGGACTTGTTGAGGTCGCTGAGGTCACCGAGCCGCTCAAAGCGACGGAAAAGCGAGCTGCCAAGGTTGTTCAACGTTGCAGGCTTGTCGGGGTGGCCATCTGGAGTGAGCCGGACAGCATCCTCTTTCATCATGATGGACCTGTTGAGGTCGCTGAGGTCACCGAGCCGCTCAAAGCAACGGAAAAGCGAGTTGCCAAGGTTGTTCAATGTTGCAGGCTCGTTGGGGTGGCCATCTGGAGTGAGCCGGACAGCATCCTCTTTCATCATGATGGACCTGTTGAGGTCGCTGAGATCACCGAGCCGCTCAAAGCGACCCAAAAGCGAGCTGCCAAGGTTGTTCAACCTTGCAGGCTTGTTGGGGTGGCCATCTGGAGTGAGCCGGACAGCATCCTCAAACATCATGATGGACTTGTTGAGGTCACTGAGGTCACCGAGCCGCTCAAAGCGACGCAAAAGCGAGATGCCAAGGTTGTTCAACCTTGCAGGCTTGTCGGGGTGGCCATCTGGAGTGAGCCGGACAGCATCCTCAAACATCATGATGGACTTGTTGAGGTCGCTGAGGTCACCGAGCCGCTCAAAGCGACCCAAAAGCGAGCTGCCAAGGTTGTTCAACCTTGCAGGCTTGTCGGGTAGCCATCTGGAGTGAGCCGGACAGCATCCTCAAACATCATGATGGACTTGTTGAGGTCGCTGAGGTCACCGAGCCGCTCAAAGCGACGCAAAAGCGAGCTGCCAAGGTTGTTCAACCATGCAGGCTTGTTGGGGTGGCCATCTGGAGTGAGTTGGACAGCATCCTCAAACATCATGATGGACTTGTTGAGGTCGCTGAGGTCACCGAGCCGCTCAAAGCGACGCAAAGGCGAGTTGCCAAGGTTGTTCAACCTTGAAGGCTTGTCGGGGTGGCCATCTGGAGTGAGAGTACCAACTGCTTCAAATCTCAATACAGACTGGTTGAGATCATCAAGACCACCAAGCCGCTGAAACCGTATGCGGAGTGACATCCCGAGCTCATCCAAGCGTGAGGGCTCCAGAAGATCTCCCTGCAAAGTGCGCTCAACAGCAGCTTCGCGCATCACAACAGATTGGTTGATATCCACCAAGCTACCAAACTGTTTAAAGCGATGTCGCAAGGACCTTCCAAGATCTGTAAGATGGCTGATAGGCCCTGGGTCATCCCGAACGGCATCCTTATATGCACAGACTGCCTGATTCAGGTCATCCACATTCCCAGATGCCTGGTAGGACTGTAACAGAATATCCCCGAGGACATTAAGCCAACGAGCCCTGTCATCATTGCTTTGGAGGCAGAGTAGAATCTTCTCATGCATCACCCAACGCTGCAGAACATCCATTGAAAATTGGGGCTTTCTCAAGTCTTCATGCATCTTCTGCAGCTCACTTCTTGTCTTGTGAACCTTGGTAGAGGCAACTGTAGATGATTCCGACAATAGGCCAGGAATATATAGGGAATCTCACTTGTATCTTCTGGCATACCACTGAGATCTAAACCAGATCCCTTGTGGTACAGCAACTCAGAAACTGAGAAGCCAGCATTGAAATTCAGAGAAGGGCCATCAGGATTCACTTTATTGCACTTGAGTTGGAAGGCTACATTGTAATTTTGAGTGACAGTGCTGAGAGTATCAGATGGTGCACCTACATTTCTTCGATTCTACAGATTCAAGAACTTCGCCTCTCCCGATTTCAACATAGCCCAGCAGTCGTGTTCCTTCAGTTTCACTCTCCCGCAAGATGGTCACTGAGAAAGTAGAAGCATGGGGTAGGCTGCGAGAGGACGTGAGAGTTGCAGTGAATCCCATTTCTATATATCGCACACGCACATTTTGCACCCAAAGCCGAGTTTCCAACTCATTTGATTGTCCTCCGATGCCACAGGCAACGCTTGCAGGAAAATATTATCCTCGACAATGAGCTGGGCAAACATTTTCATGTCACCTGGAAGATCGGCATGGGGGTTAGTCAAGGATGTAACACGGATACCTGTGAAAGGGGACTAAACATGGTTTGGTAGCATCGACATTGGCAAATGCTTACTGTGAAGCTGAATGCTGATTACAGGACATTAATTCAATTGAAAGTCTCGACAGGGGTTCCGGGATACTCACACTTTTTTCAATTCAGGCATGGTTGTGAGGGGAAGGGTTTAGAGGCCACGAATTCGATCTTATATATATCAGATCTCCACGCCGCAACGTGGCTTCAAGGTGCTGTAAAGGCATGGGACCACACATGTCTCGATTAGCAATGCAACGTGCATGCAGGGTGTCGCCACTCTGAGCGCTTCCATCAGCGCCTATCTTGTACCCGGAGGACAAGGTATAGCGGAAAGGCGGCTCTCCTCCTGTTCAAAACCTCCGTGTAAATAGCCTGACTCCTCCAAACACCAACGTCGCCAAACCTCACACTGGTGGTCATGCAAACACCAAACCACCAAAAATACAATGCCTCGCGTTAACCCCTCAACGGTACAGTTGTCTGTGGCGTTTTCATTTGCCTCGAATTGGCACCGCAACGTGCATTCGCAATGTCATCGCTCCCAGCGCTTCTATCAGCGCCTATCTCGTACCCGCAGGACAAGGTACGGCGGAAAGGCGACTCTCCCACTGTTCGAAATCTCTGTGTAAACTCTTCCAGCACCAACATCTACAAACCTCACACTGGTGGTGTGTTGCCGAACACCACGTCCTGGCAAACCCAAAATACAAAGCGTCGCGTTAACCCCCCAACGGTACAGCTGTCTGTGGCATTTTCATTTCCCATCGGTCATTCGGCATCGGAGTTAATTATAAGACGCTGCTGTTACGTAGAAGCCTGGATACTACAACTCGAGATTCCGAGACGACAGCGCTAACGGAAGCTGATTGAAGATAGGGAGAATTAGGCGCCAGTCAGCATCAGGCGCCGATAATGAACACCGAGCAAAATTTGTCGTCCAGCGCGCGCAGATGGTGTGCAAGCGCGGAATGTACTCACCGTGCTATTACGTGCAGGCAAGCCCACAGCTCAAATAAACCCGAATCCGATCAGCGTCTGGTTCACTAAAGTCGTTCTTCCTTGTGCAGGAGTATTTGCATAGGAAATGTGCCATCTTTTCCATGGAACATCGATTTATGGACTGATTCGTTCATAAACACTTCTGTGCACCTCTGCATCTTTTCAAACGCCTTTGCAAATTGCAATTCCATTCTGGATGTATTTTTAGAAATACCCTAGTAACACTGCACAATTATTCAACACGTACGCTCGCACGACTCGGAAAAGTGCGGCAGAGTCCGCGGTCAATCGAGTGGCTTACATTTACACCATTCCAACACTCTATTCAAGACACAATTACACGCTGCCCAGTCCAGGTCTCAATCCCGACGCAGATGATAATCACGCCGTGTCGAGATTCCGATGCGCCGCCAGCCCCGCTCTCTTCGCCCATCTGAGCGCGGTACCGTAGGCATTTCCCACACTCCCACCTACAGATAGTATCCTGTGCCCGTGGTGATTGCATGCGTTGCAGAAAAATCGACCGGCGTGGGCGCTGGCAGGACGGGTACGCCGTGCCTGAAAAAGACGGCCTGCGACACATGGCTCTCGTCGGGCACGGCTAGAGGCACGCCAGTGTAGCAGCCGATCGTCCGGGCTGCGCGGCGAGCGCGAATAAGGCGGATCACGCGGCATGCATGCGCCGCGCGACAACGCGTGCGGCGGGCGAGGACGCACGGGCACGGGCACGGGCACAGAACGGCAGAGCGTCGATGGCAGGATCGGGGCGTGCCACAAGCAGCGAGTACGCACCTTTATTTGAAAAAAAAAAAAATCATCCGGAAGAAATCATCTGTGCTTTCAACTTGGTGATCGAAAAAGGCGGGGTGGCGTAAAGAAAGGCACTGGGGCGACGGGGAAGAATGTTGCAAGTTGCCGCGTGCGCCCACAGCCGGCATGAGAAGGCGTGCTGCTTCTTCCTCCGCGCGCAGAAGCCCGCGCCGAATCCGCAGGCAGAGAGGTCGGGCATCGACAGCAGCGCGCGATCAGTACATCCTCGCGACTACATGGCGCATCGAGGATAAGACAGGGGAGAGCGCGTTCTACTGCAAGATGAAGTAAAAACTTGGGGTAAAGGGCCGTGGCTACACCCGGCATGAACGAGTACTTATGAGTTTGAAGGGTATTTAAGAATGTTCATCCCACCCAATGAATTTTAATTTTAATTTTTACAACAAGCAACGTCATTGATGGAGTTTGATCGTTGGGGCGTGTATTTTTTGGTGAAGATTGAAAATAACGCAGCGTGAAAGGTGAGAAATATTCGAAGAAACGAATTCAAACAATAGTCATAAGTTTAGACTCGGGAATTTGAGCCCCAGACTTGAAGCTCTGTATTGTGTCAGCAAGGATGTACACACACCTTGTTCCTTAACCACATCGGACCAATTACTGTCTTTCTGACCTGATTGCAGATAACGGCAATAATTTTCGCACGGCTGAAAAAACATGGCCACAGAGAAGTTGAGCCCCGGCCTGAAAAAACAAAACTCGCTCTGCTTCTGGCCAGCATTAAATCAGGAGAATTGTTAGCATTTCAAGGAAAGGCAGGGGGTGAAGTAATGATCGCTGATGGGAAGCTGTGATGGAATATCATTCTATTCTTAGAACCTCCAGCACTCGGATCGAACACCTGAGAACTTTGTCGAATATTCTTCTCTTTTATAGAAATACATGGAACTCAGTAGAATATTCTTTAGCTACCTTTATATAGCTGTAGATAGTCAAAGTCCTGTATCTTACATCTCAATCACATACAATCAGTTGAACTGACATCTGCGTGAACTTAAGTGACGCCGCGAGCTCATTAAGAACTTACCGCCAACTAACTCTACAAGTAACGCTATAAGCTTGCTTCACGGTTAGCAACGCAATCCTAAGAATACGGAGACGTATCCCGTGTTCGCGTCCAACGAAGATACAAATCTCGTTGTTCGGTTGCTAAGGTAGATCCGTACTGACTTGCCGTTGATTATCTAGGAACTTGAACTATCTTATCTTTCTCGTACAAACTAAAGAACGCAGGCTATTTAAGCTCAAGCCTGCGCTCGGCACTCCGCGCACCCGGTTTCGCTTACA
This sequence comes from Mycena rebaudengoi, assembly GCA_029282285.1. Classification (NCBI taxonomy): domain Eukaryota; kingdom Fungi; phylum Basidiomycota; class Agaricomycetes; order Agaricales; family Mycenaceae; genus Mycena; species Mycena rebaudengoi. Next base: position 567,475 of record JARJCX010000018.1, read on the forward strand.
CTGGTGGACACATTGGGAAGTTCCTTGTTTAAACAACAGTTGAGTAATCTACATTTCTACCTTTCAACTCCTCTGCCATGTCTACGACCACTGTCCATGGATTTGGCAGTAATCATCCCCGCACATCTACTCCTCCCCGTGGTCGTTCAGAAGATCAGACAGAGCCTGATTTTGAGGCGGCGGCACAGTTTGAAGATGTACCGCTTCAAGATTATAACGGCCCTCTTGATGATGATTCAATTGATACATCCTCCCCGATTGTGAAGGAGCGTATCATGGTCCCAACTCTGAGACCTCTTTCTAAAATTGGGAACAATGCTCAGATAGCAGCCCGCAGAGCTGAAGCTTTGGCCAAGGGTGCGACTGGCACTGGAAAGGACTTTCTACTTGATGCATCTGCTGCCTCACGAAGACTTTTTCGCCACATCTTTCAGAAAGAACTTCAATTGCTCGATACCTTGCTTACCGAGGTTGAGAGACTCGAGGTTCTCGGAGGCGATCCTGGTTTTCGTGTCCAAAAAGACCATTTCCGGCTGTTGCTTCGTGTTCTGCAAAAACTTCGTGCTAAGGCAGATGATTCATTCCGCATTGACGGTAAGACTCCGCCTCCGCTCCCCACCTGGGGTGACGATGAGGACATTCTCGGAGTGTATGATAAAAATTCATTCGAGATACTTGGAGTGTGCTTCCGCACTGAGGTTGAGAACTTTCTCGTGCTTTTGGACAGGTATTATAATTTTCCTGAACAGAGGGCGCAAGACCGACACGTTGATCTTGACAGCGCAGCTGATCAATTCATAGAGAAATCTCAACCAGCAGTGCATCTGTCTTCTCAACATGACGATCACGGCGATATGACAAAAGCAAGCGAATCAACTACTTATCCGCTCCGCAATGTCTCACTTGCCCGCTTCGGTTCTGCAGCATCCAATAATGTCCTACCTCGGAACAATCCGCGAATGGGAGAGATTTTGCGGCCAATGGCGTCGCTATTCCACTCCGGACGTGAGCACGCAGTTCAGAGTTTAGCAACTCGGCCCGAAGAAGCCGCACAAATGAGACGCATGACGCCTCAGGGGAATCTTGGGGGCAGAGACGTACCACCACATGTTCCGCAAGGAAATGTAGTGGGACGTAACTCAGGAACCCGTTCTCCTTCTGCTTTTCGACGAGGTGGTGCGCCTCCTGCGGGTAATCCGGATAGTAGTGACGACGACAGTGACGATGACCGTGGAAATCCAGGTCGTCGTCGTTCAGCACCATTCCGATTGCCTGGGGATAAAAAGGGCACGGCGAACGCTGCAAAAGTTCTGTCTGCAGGTAGTGGTTCGAATTCTTCGAAAGTAGCTCATTTTGACTTCAAATTGAAGTATGAGAACGTACCCAAGTGGGATGGAAACGTTGATACCATAATCAGGTGGATGTTAAAAATAAACGACATCGCCCGAGAATCCGAAACCATCTTCGAACAGTTGGGCCGTGTGGTTCCTAAACGGCTAGAAGGCGCAGCGGAGGTTTGGTATTGGTCACTACCCATTAAGTATCGATCCGAAATTGAGGAAAACTGGGATACTTTGAGAAAGGCTTTTCAAACATACTTCCTGAATCGTAAATGGTTAGACCAACAGCGAGGTCGAGCAAATAGAGCGACTTACCGGGACTCTGGCCATTCACGCGAGACCCCAAGTGAGTACTTCATTCGTAAGACCGAACTCCTCAACAATGTGTATACCATGGATGATTCCGAGATTATCTTAGAGGTCATGGATGGTGCACCTTCAACGTGGAATACCATCCTTACCACTCAGATGTACCGGGACATCGTCGAATTTCAGGCTGCAGTTCGTTATCATGAGGATGCCTTGATGAAATTGGACCGTCAGGAAAGAGACAGCACTTACCGTGAACGCGAACGTGATCGAGATCGCGATCGTGATTACCAGCGAAATAACCCTCGCACGGCGCGCGTTAACCTGGTTGGTTGGTCTGAAAATTTAGGGCCGCCAAAGTTTCCTAAAGATGACCGGAATGTTTCGAAAAAGGCTACGCCTGAATCTAAGGGTGCGAGGCCTTGTCGACATTGCGGGAGCGGGAAACATTGGGATAACGAATGTAAGCACTCTTTCAAGGGAAATCGAGCGGCACGAACCAACTTGGTTACCGCCACTGGCGAGGACCATGAAGCGCAGGATGATTACGATGACCTGTATTATGGATTAGACAGCGAAGAGTCGGAGATTGAAGAGCCACCGAAGCAGGATTTTGAGGAGCCCCTCAGGATTACTGGATCGAATGATTCGGGCCTGGGGGGGAATAATGGGTCAAATGTCTCGTTAAAGGACTCAGATGACACGGCTTCGGTTACTATCTCTGAAAATGATAGTGTTGAAGTCGCTGTACAGGCGGGATCGACTGCTTGCACAACCTATCGAGCCAGAGGCGATAAGCTTGCTCTGAATAGGAGAACGAGAAGGCGATTAGCTAGAGAAATCAAGGCAGTCAATTATCGTGTTGTGCACTCGCCAGGTAATAAATCCGGCAATCCTGTCATAGAATTACGGAAATATATGGCCAGGCCCGCAGGTTCCTCATTCCTCGGCGCATATCCTACAGAAACATCAGCTACCATTGGTGGTTTGGACGTAGACCCCATCATCATCATTGTGGATACCGGCTCGGACATCACTTTGATATCGCAAGAGGCCCTGGACAACCTGACTAACCCACCAAAGTTGAAGTCAGGACATCAAGTCAATTTGATCCAGGTAACAGGCACGTCCTCGATATCCGGATTCGTGACGCTGGACCTATTCTTTCATACAGATCAGGGCCCGGTGAAATTGAATGTGGATGCCTACGTGGTAAAGGGGATGACGACTCCATTCATCCTAGGCAACGACTTTGCAGATCAATATTCCATTTCAATATTGAGGGATGAAGGAGACTCTTATCTGCGCTTTGGTACCTCTGGACGGCATCTCAAGGTAGAAAGCTCCACTTCGGCTTCGATGATAGACGATGAAGGGCACGCTTTCAAGGTGAGAGTCCGGCCAGGAGCCAATCAGAATGGTCGGAGAGCGAAGATTCACCGTCGGAACCAGAAGCTTAAGCGCAGAAATCGCATGCGGCAGGGTAGATCCGAGGTCTGGGCTACAGAACGAGTCGTGATCCCGCCCGAGACCAGTGTGACAGTTCCCGTACATGCATTTTTCCCAAAGGGTCAAGATGCTGTGTTTGTCGAACGGCGAATGGAGGCCCATGGATACGGAGATGAGATGTCCGGATCTGCGGACACACTTGTTTCTAGAAACAACCCCGTCCTGCATGTTGCCAATTTCTCTGGTATAGCTGTCACAGTCTCGAAAGGACAGTTACTCGGGCTCTCCAGAAATCCAAAAACGTGGTTGGACAAGATGAGCAAGTATTCACGGAGCCAGCAAGTTCAGATTAATGCACATGCTTCATTGATGAGGAACTTGGTTTCTACAAAGCTTGCGGGAGATGAACAGAGAGCACATGGTCGCAAAGCAGAGAACGTGGACGGCAGTGATGGAGACCTAATTACTTCCGTTGATCGGGGATCAAACCCGGGATCTGCGGAACCCATCACTCCTGCGCACACTGGCCAGTGTTTCGACATAACTGAACCAGACTGTCCCTACTGCCGACCGGATAGACACAAGAAGGCCTCAACCCCACCAACTTCTGGTACTTTAGGGGTACGATCCATCACTAGCATTTCCTCGAAAGCCCAACGTAACGCCACGGAGCCGGATGATGCTCTTGCGGAGGAACCTCTTGAAGGAGGTCCAAAGACGTCTGAGCCTCCGGAACCTTCGATTTCAGGTGAACAGCTGTTAAAAGCCGTGGATATTTCACCTGATATCACAACAGAACAGCGGAAGCTACTCGAGGATGTGATCGTGCGGAACAAGGCAGCATTTGGAATCGACGGTAGGCTAGGAAATTACGAAATTCAAGTGGAAATTCCGATGAAACCAGGAGCCGAACCTGTTTCTCTGCCGCCGTTCCCAGTCTCTCCTGCGAACCGGGAGGTCATTGATAAACAAATGGATTCGTGGATCCAACTCGGGGTGATCGAACCTTCAAAAAGTCCGTGGGCCGCTCCTGTTTTCATTGTGTACAGGAATGGTAAGCCTCGGATGGTAATCGACTTACGCAAGCTCAACGAGATGGTCATCGCAGACGAATTTCCGTTACCTCGACAAGAAGATATTTTACAAGCACTTTCAGGCTCGCAGTGGCTTACCACTCTCGACGCACTTGCGGGCTTCACACAACTCACCATGTCACCATCTTCAGCGGAAAAATTAGCTTTTCGCACACATCGCGGCTTATGGCAATTCCGCCGTATGCCTTTCGGCTATCGCAACGGACCGAGTGTATTCCAACGTGTCATGCAAAATGTTCTGGCGCCTTTCCTTTGGATATTTGCGCTAGTATATATCGATGACATCGTTGTCTTCTCGCTGACCTTTGAAGACCACGTAGAACATTTAAATCAAGTATTCTCGGCCATTGCAAATGCCAACATCACCCTTTCACCGGCTAAATGCCATCTCGCGTATCAATCTCTCCTTCTCCTCGGTCAGAAGGTATCCCGTCTGGGACTCTCGACACACAAGGAGAAAGTGGACGCGATCCTTCAGCTCAGTGAACCACGCAATGTTCATGAGCTTCAACAATTTCTCGGTATGATGGTCTATTTCTCTTCATACATTCCTTTCTATGCGTGGATTGCACTGCCTTTCTTTCGCCTGCTGCAGAAGGGTGTGAAATGGAAATGGACTGACCTAGAATCCGAAGCTTTCGAGCTTTCTAAACAGGTTCTCACCAATGCTCCCGTACGCGGTTATGCTATACGAGGTATTCCATATCGAGTTTACTCAGACGCGTGTGATTTTGGCTTAGCTGCGATTTTACAGCAGGTACAACCTATTCTTATCCGAGACCTACGTGGTACTCGTGTTTACGACCGACTTGAGCGGGCATTCAAAAATGGTGAGCCGGTTCCTGTACTTGTCACCGCCATGAAGGGTGTTGATGACATTCCCACACCCGGATCATGGGCGAAAAACTTTGAAGACACTACAGTACACATCGAGAGGGTAATCTGCTATTGGTCTCGTGTACTAAAATCACCAGAACGAAATTATTCCCCAACAGAACGCGAAGCACTCGCACTCAAGGAGGCGCTCATTAAATTCCAACCGTTCCTGGAGGGTGAGACTGTTGGCGCAATCACTGATCATGCCGCTCTGACTTGGAGCCGGACCTTCCAGAACGTCAATCGCCGCCTTTTGACGTGGGGAACAGTATTCTCCGCTTATCCGGGTTTAAAAATAGTCCACCGTGCTGGACGTGTCCACTCTAACGTGGACCCTATCTCAAGACTTCGACGCCGTGTTCCCATTCATGACAGCCCAGCTGCTGACACCATTCCAGCTGTGGAGCTCTTGGCCGACGATCCTCTCAAAAATATGTATGACGATCTGGGCCCTCGCTTCGAGGAAAAACTTCTTACCGTTGCTACTCGCCTTGTTCACACGTCGGAGGATGATGCCGAAAAGGATCAAGTTTACTCCAGCGAAATTTCAATAAACTCGGATAGCTCGCTCTCCACATCGTACACCACCTCGCGCTCCTTCTCCGTCCTCGTGGGAATTTCCGAAGATGAAATCACGGCCTGGGCTGCAGCATATCACGACGATCCTCATTTTGCGAAAGTTCTGAAGGGATGGAAGAGCGAAAGTAATTGGTCTAATCCTCTCTATCCACAATATCATTATTCCGATGCGGGACTGATTTACTTCGAAGATTGGCAGGGAAACAATCGGTTATGTGTACCAGAGAAATTCCGAGTTCCAGTGATGTCAGAAATTCATGACACGCTGACGGAGGCTGCTCATGCCGGGTACCACAGAACTTATAACCGGCTTGCAACTACCTACTACTGGCCTCGCATGTCACGTCAATTAAAACAGTATACATCTACGTGTGACATTTGCCAGAAGAGTAAGCCTCGGCGACATGCCCCAGCGGGACTCTTACAGCCGATTCCGATCCCGACGCAGCCATTCGAAGTCGTCTCCATGGACTTCATTCCAGAACTCCCCGAATCATCGGGCTACTCTAACATCCTTGTGATCGTGGACAAATTAACGAAGTACTGCATTTTTATCCCTTGTAAGACCGACATCACGGAACTTGAGACAGCCAAATTATTCTTTAAGCACATCATCACTCATTTTGGCATTCCAAAACAGGTTATCACCGACCGAGACACGCGATGGCGCCACGATTTTTGGGCTGAGATCTGCCGTCAGCTAGGCACGAAGCGTGCTTTAACAACTGCCTATCATCCTCAAGCAGATGGCCAAACGGAGAATTTGAACCAGACACTGGAAATTGCGCTCCGTGCCTATATTGGGCCCTCGAGGGACGACTGGTCAGAGTTCCTGGACGGCTTAGCCTTGGCATACAACACCACACCTCATTCAAGCACTGGATTCTCTCCTGCTTATCTCTTGCGAGGCTATCATCCAATCACTGGCGCTTCCTTAATTTCAACTTCAGATGCGACGGAAAGGCCCTCCAACGAAGCTAAAATTAGTGGGGGGGATGAACTCGTGATCAATGAAAAAGCCCAGAGAATGATGGATGAATTCGAATCTAACCGCACCCGAGCCAAAGAAGCGCTGCTCTTATCTCAAGTCTTTCAAAAGCGCGCTTACAACGATGGGCGTCTTCTCACCGAGTTTGAAGAAGGTGATTTAGTCGTACTCAACCCGCACTCATTAAATCTTCTACGGGATGAGAAAGGACGAGGAAAGAAACTTCTCATGAAGTATGACGGTCCCTTTGAAATTATTCGCAAACTCAGCCCGGTCACTTATCAACTACGCCTGCCGGTCTCCTACGGCATTCATCCAATTTTAAACATCGCACATTTGGAGACTTACTCTAAATCCCCTCCCGAATTGGGAGACCGCCCCGTGAAATCACTCAACCGCGACGATTTTGACGCCAAGCCCGAGGAGGATGTGGAATTTATTCTCGCCGAACGATGGCGCAAGATTCGCGGACGCCGAATTCAGCAATTCAAGGTACGCTGGAAAGGATTCGGTCCCGAAGATGATGAGTGGCTAACAAAAAGAGGTCTTCGCAATGCTCCACAAATTCTAGAAGACTGGATTAATGCTAAGAAGGTGAATGCTCATCAGCAGATTCGACGAGCTCCATCGAACTCTGATGCAGAAGCATCGCAGTGACGCACGAGTCCAACTATATTTACCCTGCTAGCTCTATAAAAAATTACGGGCTTGTAGGCACAGTTTATCCAGTTCGTTCACCTCCCACGTTGTCTCTGCGAGACCAATTTATCTGCTTCATCTACTTCAACTCAACTCCATCACTCATCCTTCCTCATGGCCCGCACTCGCGCCATTCTTATCAAATCTGCCCGCGCTGGCCGCCGCGACCGCTTCGTACAACAGTTTTCTCGGCTCAACCTCAGTCAAATCCGCCCTTCGGTCATTCAGTTCCCATCCGTCATTCCATCAGCTTATGGCAGCCGCCACTCCACCACTACGGCGACCACTGCTTCATCGACAATTATTGCCTCGCCGCCGGAGTCACCGGGCCCGCCGAACTCCCCGATGGATACGACGCCACGCGATGAGAAGGCACTCATCCGCGTGTTCAACCCGAACAACCCGATGGCCATGTTCGACTCCATCGTCGGTGATTCTCTTGTGCGTACACTTTTCAGGCATGTGCTCGGCACCGCCGCCGATATCTGGCCTGCGCCATCTACGGACGATCTGGAACCTGTAGTTCATCAAGGGCAACACTTCTACCGTGTGCGGCCTATTCTGGCAAATAAGTACGAACATTTTCAACCATTATGCTTCAAATTTGACACATGTCGGCGCCTAGGTACCGCGGAGCTGCCCACAACTTGGCAGGCATCGTTCTCTGTGCCGGAAATAACTACAACCCTTGGTTTCCCGGCGCTGTCATCCCTGACGGCATTCCCCTCGAGAATCTCATCGAGTACAACGTTCGCATGCCAGCCATTTGTCTCTTTCGCGTGTACACCCAAATCACCTTCGAAGCACTTCTTTTTCGCACTATTCCCGAGGCCTTGGACCACATTGCCACACTCCAGAAGATATGCCGTTACTTCGTCTTCTGGATCGCAAACGGCATTCGCATGTCCATCGAAAGGGGCTATCTTGGCACCTGGAAGTGGGGCTCTGCAATCGGCATGAGCGATGCAGAGTTCATGCACCGGGTTACGCCTACATTCCATTATGGAGGGTACTCAGAACTTGCAGTTTACATGTGCAATCTTGCTGAGCAAAGTGATGTTGACTTTGGTACGAATCTGCATTTTCTAGTTATTTTCAGACTCTGACATCGCTTGTCCAGCTTGCGCTCGGCTAATCACATCAAATGCTTCACGCCTCAGTTTCACACACCATCAGTCGGAAAAAGATGGGTCGACAACGAGCCACATCGCAGCATGGCCTGCGGCTTTTGGGGACAATGCTGAGGAGGAGGAAATGGAAGTTGATACTCATATCCTCTAAGTGTTGCGCTATGCAGGTCTCTTTTGTACTACCACCGTTGCTCCAATCCATTTTTTTTACTTGTATCCGAGTACATGTAGGCTGGGGGGGCTTTGTGATGGAATATCATTCTATTCTTAGAACCTCCAGCACTCGGATCGAACACCTGAGAACTTTGTCGAATATTCTTCTCTTTTATAGAAATACATGGAACTCAGTAGAATATTCTTTAGCTACCTTTATATAGCTGTAGATAGTCAAAGTCCTGTATCTTACATCTCAATCACATACAATCAGTTGAACTGACATCTGCGTGAACTTAAGTGACGCCGCGAGCTCATTAAGAACTTACCGCCAACTAACTCTACAAGTAACGCTATAAGCTTGCTTCACGGTTAGCAACGCAATCCTAAGAATACGGAGACGTATCCCGTGTTCGCGTCCAACGAAGATACAAATCTCGTTGTTCGGTTGCTAAGGTAGATCCGTACTGACTTGCCGTTGATTATCTAGGAACTTGAACTATCTTATCTTTCTCGTACAAACTAAAGAACGCAGGCTATTTAAGCTCAAGCCTGCGCTCGGCACTCCGCGCACCCGGTTTCGCTTACAGAAGCTGGGAAGTTTACCTTGGAGGTAGTGGGACATGTAGATCAGCATCCACTTATAGGCCAGTGGGGTGCAGCAGGAAAAAAAAAGAAGAAAAGATCGAGAGCAGTAGAAGAAAAATGAGGTCTGCTTGTTTGGATGGGCAGTCAACCCTCGGATTTCGAGCTCCCACTGTGGCAACTCGTGGGGTTTCAGGTGTTCCGTATGTAACTCACGTCCGAGAACCCCATCTTCTCATAGCCTGCAATCTGTTGGTTTCTTAGCGTGGATGGCAAGAGGATTAGAAAAGTTTGCTCTGCAAGGCTGTTGATGGTGCCGGCTCAGTCAAGAGCCTTATCTGCCAACAAGTCAGGAAAAGAAAGCAATGTTACATCCACACCATCACAGATACTTATTGGTTGAGAGCGGAAGTTTGGTTATGTTAGGATTACAGGACGACAGAGGCTGCAGGCTTAGTCAGTAGACAGATCCTGCCATTCCAGACCTTCCAGACCTTCTCGACCAGACGGTATGGCACCAATACTGACTTTAAATACAATAACTGCGCCGCTCCTCGCCAACCTTCGGTTGGCTCGTCGCGGCCAAGTTGAATGTCGGTGATTGCCATGCGAATCAAAAATTATTTGATGGTATTTGCACCGAGGGTAATGAGTGAGCCGACGTTCTTCAAACTTTAATAGAAGGGGTCCATAGGGCACAAAAAGCGCTGATTTGAAGATGATAATAGAGGATGAGTGCAGCTATTTGATGGCGGTTATTGCCAGCGGAAGGTTGCCAGACTGCCATCGGAATGTCGGCAAACAGAACAGTTGTGGATGATTTTCATCAAGTATGGATGGTGCAAGGGTAGGAAATCACGGAAGAAGCCGAATGCAAAAAACTTTTTTGTCCAACTAGGAGTTGTCACCGAGTAGGGGTTTTTTCCCTGAGTAACAATAACAAGTACAATGCCCAGCCACTAATTTCATTAGAAAAAAATGAAGCATGTTTTAGCACTGCCATTAAATATATCAAGCACAGCCCCTAATAAGTCCCTCAACGAAATCGGTCTCTAATGAAAAAGTGATCAAAATTTGGTGCTCTCGAGTTTTGAAAGGGACAATCCCTATTACATAAGTACTCGTAAAAAGTAAAAAAAGGGGGGCGAAAGCAAATGCATCCCTATGCACCGCGGAAGCATTGATCGGATGGGCCTGTACCATGAGTAATCGGGCATGAAGTGACAAAACAAAAGAATGAAGAGGGGCAGGGAGCGCGGGGACGCGTCTGTCCCAGCAGAAGGCTGTGCAACGGGGTCGCGGTGTTTCCATGCACCAATTCATCGGTGTGAGTGCGGGTAGGACGAGTATGCCCCACAGGCAGGAGAAGCCAGTAAAGGAACTGCGATACGCGCCTCTCGTCGAGCACGGTATGTGAAAGCGCGTCAGGGCAGAGAGAGGGTATGGCGGATAACACAGATGCAGGCGCAGGCGCAGGCACATGCGACGGTCGAAGACACGGGCACGGAACGAGATGGCTCGGGAGCGTGGTAGCGTGACAAGATCAAGGTGATGGCGCGGTGTCAGAGTAAGGTACTGGGGTGCGAGCGCCCCCCCGTAGCTCATGCCCCAATTCCGGAGATGGCAAAGAGGAGGACAGCGCACGGTTCGGGTAAATATAACTCAAATTCCCGTGTGCGAAGAAGATGTCGAGCTATCGAGGTCCCGGTCAGCATCCCAATCGCTGGAAAGCAATGAGGAGAATGTACCTCAAACGTGGAATTGGCTATGGTGGCACTTCGCTGGGGTGTCGGCACTGCGCCTAATGAACCTGAGGAGTCCTGGATCAGCGACGGCATCCTCATGCACCACAACAAAAGAAAGTGGGAGAGCACGATGCGTCCCCCTCCACGACGAGCTGGCAATTGAAGGACGGCATTTGTCGGCTCTCGCTCGAGCACGAGTAGCTAGAGGAGCGCCGCTGGATCCGATCGCTAGGGCCTTACGGGGACGAAAGGGGGATGGCGCAAAGAGCAAAAAAAAAGGGTTAGGGACTCGGAGGAAGAGGAAGGCGGGCAGATAAAGGTGGGGTGTCGGAAGAAGATGGGTGGGTGACGTCACGTCACGTCACACCAATTTTGTGGCGGAGGACAGTGAGGGGGGAGAGAAGATGGAATAGCGGTCAAACTCAGGCAGGGGAAACGGAAATAAGCATAAAATGAAAAGATCGGAGAGAAAATGTCTCGCGCGCGAGGTTGAGTTGCGCCAATTCTGTTGAACTTTGACAAAAAAGGAACCGTCTGCATCTTCAATGCGTCGGCGGGGAATCGAATCCCGTTCAGCCTCACTCTACCTTCAGGAAATTATGCATTTTTTCAGAAGGACTGCGTGCACCGTGCACCATCGACGCTTCATTCCCCTCTTCTGAGGCTTAAGTAATTTACGCGCTTTTTATTTCAGATCCGGGCGCCAGGGCATATATTGATGATTTGAAGCCACACGCACTTTTAATGTTATTGCGGGGGAAAAAACAAACTTCAATGCTCAGTGTTCCAGCATTTGTTTCCATGATGAAGGAGGAACGCAGCATCGAATCACCGTAATGCCTCCGTCCCTGGGGAGTCGAACCCCGATAAGTCTCATTTCAAAGCTCATGGATTGTTTTTGGACGGAATGGCTGCGTGCGCCGCGTACCACCGGCGCTTTCTATCATTCCTTGTATCCTGAATTTATACGACTCACTTGCGGCCCAATTTTCTGGCAAGTAGAAGAAATAAATACACCACTTGTGGGGAATACAAAAATTGAGATGCACCGAAGTGGTCTTTCTTTCATATTCACAAGGGGGCGGGCGGCTCGCAAGGACACAGAGAAAAGAAACCGGCCTCCGTCTAATACGTATTAATCTCACGCGCTTCTCTTGATGTTTCTTGACAGAAGGCCCGTGTGCGCCGCGCTGGACCACCGACTTTTTACATCGTTCTTCTTGGGCTGCATTTATACCAAGAATGTTCCTCCCCAATGCTCAGCGGGATAATATAAAATAAGACATCCGCGCACAGTGGTGGGCGTGGAGAGAATACATAGAAGATGGATGTACATTGATTTAATTCATGGAGAGGATGGATGTGCATCGAGTTATTTGATCCTGAATGTATTTCGAGCTCGTATGTGGAAAAAGGAATCTCTTGTAAACGCAGAAGGGATGGGCCGGCGGGGAGTCGTCCACTTACAGGCGCCTTCAAGTGGATGATAGCAAGTTAGAATAAATTGAATCTGTGAGGTATCGGCGGGGAATGTTATAACAACCCCCCGTTCTTTTCACTTCATAGTTCGCTTCGACTTAGCACGAAATATCAGACTCAAAAAATGATCCAATTGACCGCACCCATGCATCAGCAGGGAATCGAACCCCCTCCGTCGTAATCTGGGCTGATTTTCGATATACACGGAGTGCACCTCTCAGCGCCTATGCTTACTACTGTTCTTGCTGCCAGCAATAAATCCACAGTACGGGAGAGACATTGTTGCCGCAGTCCGAAAAAGGGAACCAGGAAGGAATAAAATAACCGCTGAGCTGGAGCATTCGCTCAGATCGTACGACGTACATGCGATAAATAAACATCAGCGGTGGCAAAACCGCCACAATATATATGAATTTCCTGTGAATGCGGTCTAGTCGTCCATAAGAAAGAAAGTCCCACACTCGACTAGACCTCCATACTGAAGTACGCACGGCAGACCGCCGACACCTGCAGACGAGAGGGAAAGGAAAAATGCTACAGCGTCTGTCGCTTGCAGCCAGGGCTCATCCGCTCGCTCTCCCAGAAACCTTAATTCCAGAATTTGTGTGTTAACGGCAGTTTCACAGCGGGGGATTTGCACCTAGAGAGCTTTCGAAGAAGCTGGCCATGATAGTTGGATGCTCGACAACACAGAATGATATCCATGGCATAAAGCAGTGAACGGCGAGGCCAACCACCTGGTGATTCGCATAAATCGCACGCAAGTAGACAAGCGCGTATATCTCGCCCCGCACTTCGCCTGCCCACGCGCCAGGAAGTATCCCACTTCCGAGGAAGAAGCCCAGACGCACCGGCGTCGTAGTGATTTCTGCGCGGACCCCGCCGCCAGCGTCTTTGCCTTGTCATCCCCCGTCGGCGCCGCTGTCATCATGCGACGATCTCGAGCGCGTTAGCACGCGAGACAAGAAACCAGCCGATCCGAGGCAGCGCGCTCAGGGCTTGGATGGGGCGTGTGAAGCTGCAGTACCCTCAGCCGTACATATGCCGAACCGCGCGCAAAAGAAATCCGCAGGGAGGAGGGGTACGCACGGGGAGCCGCAGGAAGGGTACGCGCGAGCGAGGAGGGCCAGCCGAGCTTAGACATGACAAGGTCCGAGCATGGATATGACCAGGTCGCGAGTACGGCGCGCAGTGCCTGTGCAAATATGCAGAACCCACCGCACGGACCTCGGTGCACACGATTCGTACGTCCTCGCGACTAAATAGCGCGGCGAGGAAAAGGAGGGAGAGAGCCATGGTACACCGCAGCAGCAGCGCAGAGTGCGTAAGCGGACGAGCGAGGTCGACGCCATCCGCATACGCTAGGACAAAGTGGGGGAGCGCGGTGCGCTCCACTCCACCGTGAAGCGTATTCGAGCGCAAAGTAAAAGATAAAGATGGAGAGAAAAGTGGGTAGGACAGGGTTAAGGGACGCGTCCATGTAACAACAGAAGATTTGCGCAGCGCGGTCGCGGCATCCCCATCCACAACGGCGGCGGTCCCCCGGGAGACATGGCGCGTAGAAAACTCGGCCAGCTGGAGCGCGGGAAGGATGAGTGCGCAGAGCGGGCACGGCAATACACCGCGCCGGCGAGGGAGGCGACTCTCTACGAGTACCAGCAGAAGCGCGTGACTGCCACCAGTCGGTCTCGAGGGCTGCCCGTAAGGAGGGGATTGCGTCCTAGGAGAACAGTGCGGCCGTGACGTCCCCATGCGCCGCGAGAGAAATCTCGCGGGCAGGACAAGCCGGCAAAGGAACTGGGACACTGCTGTATCCATCCGCATCATCAGCAGCTGCCGGGCAGGGCTGAGTCACACGCAATCGGCGAGTGCACCTATGGAATGCGCCTTACGCAGGCGTAGGGCTATGCCAGTGCGTAGGTGCACGGGCGGGGGACGAAGACGCAAGCACGGGCGGCACGCGTTCACTTAGCATGACGCCGGTGGCGGGATCGGGGCGTGCCGCAAGCAGCGGTGGCGCGGCATCGCGTAAAGAACGGAAGTGGGGCGTCCCTAGACCCGAGGAGAACATACCGCAAACTTGGCATCGGCTGGGTGGGTGGCGCCCGCCGGTTTCGATGTCCAAGGAATCGGTGAGGCGCAGTCTTGGAGAGGCGGGTAAAAAGGGCAGAGGAGCAAAGGAAAGCAAGCGAACTCGGCGCAGAGCCTGAGGAGGACCGGGCAGACGAGTCGGCCCACGGGATGCGTGACGTCGGGTCACGTCACATCGAATGTCGAACGCGGCAACTCGGCACCGGCCAAGCAGCAAAGAAGTGGGGTGAGAAACGCTCAAACCGACTTCACATGCAAGTACATGGCGCGCAAACTTTCCAGAGAGATTGAACGCCGGCATAAAAATACTTTGAAAATACTGATGAACTTCTGCTTTGATCAAGCTTGATTCTGGGACCACCTTCCTTGAATGCGGAATGGCAGGCTCACAGTTGCAAACTCAGCTTTGTACCCATGTACATTGATTCTGTACATATGTAGACTCATCGGTAAATTTTGACGCGTCGGTCTTTGCCAAAGAAAAAAGAAGGGTGGACTCGTCAACAAGGCATCGGCAGGGAGTCGAACCCCTACCCGTCTCATACTGGAAATGGCTAATTAATATGCCGACGGATTGCGCCGTGAACCACCGATTCGTTATGTATATCCCTATGTCCAGAGTATATCCACCACAAAACGAACGGGCCATGGAGACGCTTGGGAAGTGCGACCCAGGCATTAGCGAGGAGTCGAAAGTCTTACTATAGCGGCACTGGTCAACGTAGTATTTGACTGTGTGCACCGCCCACCGCCGACATTTTCTCTATATCCCTCTACCCGAAATAAATGCACCCAAAAGAAAAGCACTGCAAGGGGACACAAAAGAGTTCGATTGTGTTTCGGCTCAAGTATGGGCGGGGAGTCGAACCCCTACCTGTCTTATAATGAACATCCATCATAGTTAGATGGAGTGCAGCCCGCACCACCGATGCTTTCTGTACATCCCTCTCTCCACAATAAATCCACCCCCAAAAATGTAAGGGGAGACAAAAAGAATTGACATGCATGCGTTGGCGGGAAGTCGAACCCTCATAATACACGCCTTTTGGGAATATCGTTCGACGGAGTGCACCCTCGCACCACCGATGCTTTCTTGCCTTCCTGCTGCCACGGAAAAACACCTTAGAAAGAGAAAAAGGCGGAACAGGCCTTATGCTCCAGCGGGGAGTCGAACCCCTCACCGGTCTTACTATTACGACAGCATATTCTTTGACCGTATGCACGGCACACCACCAATGCGCTTTATCCCACCTGCTAAGGCTGGCCACCATTACAATTATATTTAAATATAATAGTATTTAATGGTAGAATTACGATTAAATATGATGCCCAATGTAATCTTAGCTTCAGAATATTCAACCATTAGATTGAATTAAAATATGATTACATTACAATACAGAGCCTGTATTTAATCGTAATATTAGGATCAAGTATATTACGGCGTTCGGATTTCTTCGGTGTTCGGTGCGAACTCCGTCCGGGGTTGCTGTTGCGGCCGCACTACGCAAGTCTCCGAATGACAGCTATCCAGTTGTTTGTCAGGCTTCAGGCTCCGCTTCAAAAACAAACTTCAAGCTCCGCTCCAAAATTTGCTTTTGTCCGTCTTCTTCCATCCTCATGCTCGATGACAAACAGCTAGTCAAGCACTTCCCTGCACTTCACAAGGCTCTTAATATCCGTGTCGCCTCTCTTCCGGACTCAGTCCCACTCGGAACCCCCGCTGGGCCCCTCGCTCGTTATTTCGGGGATCTCACCATCGATGAAGAGGAGGGCCCAGCCTACACTGCTAATACTAAATGGGAGCGTGTCTTTCAGGTTTCCCAAGATGAACAACGCAGGCGTGTCGTCCGCGGACCACACGGCCTCTTCCTCGCTGTCAATTTTTTGGCATTCTGCGCCAATGTCGATGGGATCCAGGCTGACTACGGCATCGGGATGTTGGCACGGCGGATCCATCAACTAAACCTAATTATGGATTCTGTGTGAGCACCCTGCCACGTCTTGCTTCACTCATCACTTACATGTTGTTATAGACTCACGACAGCCGATGTTTCCGTGCCGCCATCAACATTCTTCGCTCCGAAGGCTAAACTTAAACCTGTTGTTAATGCATCAGCCAGTTCCTCTGCTGTCGTCCCAGCCAAATGAGGCCGAGGTGATATTTTATTCAATTTCTTGTCATTGTTTCTCATTATATCTGCAACAGCGGAAACAGATGCTGACCCAGAGAGCGAGGCTCAGGATAAAACCTACCGACCCCCAAAGAAGATCATAGTTTTATCTGAAGAGGAAACTGACGCACCAGAGCCAGTGAGCTCATTTTGTGCATCACCCTTGTCGCATTTCACTCACATTTAAACTCCAGGTGGACAAGGGGAAGAAGAGGAATGACAAGGTGCACAAGTTCAAATTGCGCTGAGTAGGAATATATACTGATGTGTATATGATTTCTAGTGTCAGGAGCCACCCACAAAGAAGGCAAAGTTGAAGGTAATCAGCTTTATAAGCTGCAAACCGAGCTGACAGTTGCTGTAGTCAAGGACTCGCAGTGACCGTCCGGATGAAACAGCCGAGGCCGAGGACAATATACTGGCAACAAAGGCTGGCCGTAATCCGAAACGGTCGCGCTGGGTCATTACCAATTATACCCCTGTCATCGGCAAGAATAAAGATTTGAAGCCGGTATGGAAATGGCAATGCAACTGGTGCTTGTACATGTTTAATTACCCTTCATCTCCACTTCTTTGAAGCGATATGCAGAGCTTTTCGGACCACCGAGCGCACTTTAGGATGTATCAAATATGACGAGGAGACGATTACTCTTGTCATTGGCAGTAATCTCCACTCTCACCTCGCTAAATGTAGCCATATTCCTGCCGAAGCAAGCTACGAAGTTTTCGAGGCAGCTGAGGACCTCGCCTGTTTAGGTACACGACCTGTTCCCGTGACTGACTCCGATGATATGGTTGCGAGCACGTCTGCGCTAATTCAGCAGAGGCAGACCATGACTAAAATTATCCAGTGGGGTATCGAAAACCCCGCGGTGGTACTCACAAAGTGCGGTTTCCATGAATGCTTAGTTGAGGCTATTACTCTCGATGACCATCCGTTCTCTTTTGCCGATCGAAAGGGTGTATAAAGACTCCTTCAATATCTTCTTCCCCGCGGATGGTTGATTCCAAGTCGTAAAACTGTCAGGTGGGACCTCGACAAGATGCATGAGCTACTCATGAAGCGCATCACAACAATGATGTTGGTCAGTTGAAGCACTTAGTTCTAGCCATCACGTCTCGCTGATTTAGTAAACAGGAGAACGAGTCTAGATTTTCCCTTGCTGAGGATCTGTGGACAAGCAAAAATTCTGTTCACGCGTTCTGCAGGGTTGTGGGGTGGCTGATAGACAATGACTGGAAGCTATGCCAATTCGTGCTTGATCTTCTTCCTCTTGACGGCGATCATTCGGGTGCTGCCACAGCGAAACTTCTCTTTCAATGATTGAAAGATAGAGATCCAAGGCTTCTCCCAAAACTGCGTAAGTGCATCTGATGTCCATTTCTCATCGCTTATGAAACCCAATCACAGTTGCAAACTGCGGCGATAATGCTTCCAGCAATGGTGCCCTCAATGACAAGCTCAGCGACCTGATGTGGCGTGAACTTATGCATATTGACTCGCAAAATATGCAAATTGGGTGCGCTGGACACGTTTTAAACATTGTCGCTCAGTGTGTTGTCTCTTCTATTTTTTGATCTACTCAGTTTCTTACTAATGCTGACGCAGAAAAATGTATTATGCTCTCGGGTTTACAGACGATCCAGATGTTATAGATCACTACGAAATCAACCGGCAGCACCCTCTCGCCTACTGCTCTGAGGATGATCCAGAAGTAATCAACGAGGCAAAGCTAATGTTAGATGAAACCACGGCTGTCAAGGCCACCGACGGTGTCAAGGCAGGTTGCGAACCAGCCGTTACAGATTCGAACTCCGAGAGTGAGTCTGAATCGGAATATGAATCAGGCGATGAGTCGGACACCAGTTTAGCCCCACGTTAAGCCCGACGCAAGCGCAAGAAGGCTAAACGTAAGCCTACAATCGTAGACAAGGTATGGTTCAATTAAAGCCCTCCCTGCTCAACATTCAAACATACTCCAGTTGCACGAAACCGTGGTTGACATCAGCCGTTCTGAAATACGCAGGAAACGAATCCGGAGACTCATCCGAGAGACGTGCGAGCCGGAGAATCGGCACCTTGTTCTTATTCGTGGCATGATTATTCGCTGGAACACTACACACACCGAAATTGACCGCGGTACTATTCTTGAACCCGTAACGCCATTTCTATCTTATCTATTTTTAATTAACATCTCACGACACTGAAACAGGCGTTAACGCGATGGATCTCCGAACTCGCGTGTGGCTTGACCGGTAAGAAGCAGAAAGCCGCACTCCGTAAGGCGAAGCGGCTGTACCTGTCTCCGCGTGATTGGGATGATCTACGACGAATTGCTGCAGTAATGGCGGTAAATAATTTACGCTCTTTCAAAAAAAAATGCTGATGTGCAAGAGCACTGCTAGATTCTTCACGAGGCGACACTTGATCTCTCGAAGAAGGATGTTCCGACCATCTGCAAAATTCTTCCCACCTACAAGGCTGTTGAAGAACATATCAAGGCATCGTTAGCAGCGATACGCCCTGCGGATGATACCTGTAATCTACGTGCCGCAATTCGTGCTGGCCTCGACAAGCTTGCAATTCACACCGAAAAAGCGCTCGTTAGTGACTACCCCTTGCTGGGAGCCAGTACGTCAATCAGTTCCATCTTATTTTCTAGTTAACTGATCTCCTTCTAGTTTTGCATCCTGCCATACACCTCAGTTATTTTGAGGACACAACGCGATGGAGCACGGACTTGGCATCACGCGGTAAATTGATTCTCGAGCATCTCTACGAAATATACAGGGAGGAATCAACCGACGTCGAGACGAGTTTATGACAGAGCGCGCCATCCAAGCCGCCTGCGGCATCTCCGTGTAAAGGTTTCTTCCGGCGAGCAGTCCAACGTACAAATGCTGGTTCGAAAACTCAGGATCAAATCAAGTCCGAGATAGAGGTATTTTTCAGCGGGCTATATCCTCTTGCAGATGACGATGATGACATTTTGGCCTGGTGGAAGGTAAGGGTTCGTCCTCATTTGTACTTTTAGTCTTACCCCTTTCTCAGGCCAATGCCATTCACTTCCCCATCTTATCATGCATCGCACGCGATGTCCTGGCTATTCCGGGTGTCAGCATTGCAGTCGAGCGGCTCTTCTCAAGCAGCAAGCACACCCTGTCTGATTCCCGCTCATCAATGGCAGCCCTCATGGCGGCGATTACCATTGTCTCGAAGGAGTTGCTGAACAGTGGATACGGGGAGAATTTAAATTTTTTGGAGGGCATAATCATCCATTAGATACGATTAAATAGCATTAAAATACCATTACATTTAATTACAATACTCATAGGATTAAATACACATTGGGTTCCTAATATTAAGTTACGATTACACTACATTATGGGCCAGAGCCGTATTTAATCTTAATTGGCCAGCCTTAGACTCCAGCACGGGCCGCTGCCAGCGGCCGACTTTGCCGGCTCCGCGTATATTACTGGTTGGAGCCGGGTGGCCGATCAGACAATGGCACTGCCAAAGTGTCAAAATGACAAATTTCATCCGTGGCAATCCTGCCGATGGTATACCCATACTGCTTCTTTACACAAGAAAAATGTGTTATCACTGGTTGAACATTTCAAGTTTTTCAGTGAAAAAATTGGTGAAAGACTTGAATTTTTTTTCACTTATTTTTTCAGTAAAAAAACAGGCGAAAAATGTAAAACTATTTTCACATTTTTCACTTCATTTTTGTTTTGAGTCAAAAAAATGTGAAAATAGTTTTACATTTTTCACCAATTTTTTCACTGAAAAACTCGAAATGTTCAACCAGTGTTACACTCGATATTAGTATTCATGTGGTGCCTGTGGGGTGTGCAATGATCACAACTGTCAGTGCAATACAAGACAACCAAGTCCTGAGATAAAAAAAAAAAAAGTCCTGAGATAATTCCCCCAGATTAAATATAGTGACCAACTAACATGGAGCTGGGGTAGGTACATGATAGACTTGAGAATTGAAGTCTGAACCAATAATGGGGTTCAACAAAATACACTGAGTTTTGGTGAAAGCCAACAGAAGTCAGCAGGTAGCAGTGGCTCCAGAATATTAGTATATGAACACTGAGCCATTGGACCTGCTGCAAACCAATGGATATCAGTGGTGTCTCGGTGCATATGGTGTGCATGGAATACCACTGAACATTGATGTTTGACAGTGGATATCACCAGGGTAAGAGATCTCGCAAAAGCAGTGGTTCACAATGGATTCCAATGGGTGCTACTGGTTATCTATAGCGGAATGCCCACCGCTGGAGTACAGTGGTCGCCAGCAACAACCAGTGAGGTTCAGATCAAGCATCAGTGATGACCGGCACATGCCGGTGCCGACCAGTGACGTTTCCATACGGGGTATATTACTGCCTTAAGTTGAACCTGGAGTTGAAATGGAGCTTCAACCTACGGGGATCCGTATAGACCATGATAGACACACAAATGCATTACAATCTATTTCAAGAGTTCCTGTAGACTCGCAATCGGTCTCATATGAAGACATCGCATGCCTCCGGAAGCTTATTTCTCTTGTACATATGAAATTTGGTGTGATGGACACGGTTTTGAATTGGAGTCTGCACTTGTCCGTCCCGTCGCCTCAAGCACAAGTATCTTTGTGGTGTGATTTTCCCGGTATATATTTAGCAGCGAGAAGGGAGGAAAGCATCAATGGTGCAGGATGGACTCAATCAACTTATGATATATATATGATCCTGTAGTCAGACTTCAGACTGGCAAGGGTGCGATTCCGTGCCAATACATGGAATTGGACTCAATTTGCCGAATTCTTTTTTACATTTTTTTGTTGGTGGGTTTATTCTGTAAAGAGGAAAATACTGAAAGCATTGGTGGTGCTGGGTGCAATCCCTTAATATAATGGGTGACTTTCCATAACAATAAAAAATGTTTCTGCAATTCTGAGCAATTTCTTATCTGTACATTTACTTGAATATTACGGACCCTGGTCAAACAGACCGTATTTTACACCCGTAAATTAGTAGACTCGTGAACCAGTTGATGCTCGCGATTTCGCGGGCTCGGAATTAAGGCTGAATCGGGGAGATATGCAAACACAGCCAACATCAGACAAAACAAGAACAATGGCAACGATCAATCACAAGCGGACTGGGCCCCCATGTCGCGCTTTTGGCGGAAGGAAATTTCCCCCACCATTTGAAGCGCTCGACTTAGAGAAATTTCACGGAAATTTGAAAAATTGGACCCCGGTTGTAACAGCAACAGTTTTAAATTCTATGTTGAATGAGCCCAACATGCTTTTTTTTCAGTCAAAAAACATGTTGGGCTCGTTCAATAGAGAATTCAAAATGGTCCATATTTCCTCTTTACCCAAAATTTTCAACTTTTACCGAAATTCTACTAAGGGCCTGATCAGGAACCATTAATTCCTGCGTGAATCTGGAAAAGTCACAATCAGTCACACTGATCAAACGCGTCCCGAATGCCCACCTCCGCCGCCTGAAGCCCCGCACTACGCGTCCCCATGCCCACCACACACATCGTGCGTCGGAACAACGTGCACAACCTCTCTCCGGACATCCTTCAGGTGATTCAGCGCCGCCAACACGCTCTATCTGCCGCTGCGCTTGCAACCATCTATTCTGCCAACAGTCTCTTGCATCTAGAACGCCCAATTCCCATATCTCGTCACACGTCCATTCCCACAGGTCAGGATTGGCTTGACGAGATTATAAATGGCCATCCAGAGCGATGTCTTGACCAGCTGGGGATGTATCCCGGGGCTTTTTTGTTGCTATGCTGGGATTTCTCGACAAATGGAGCTCTGGGCGACAGCCGGCACATTACTGCAGCAGAACAAACTGCCATATTCGTCTACTGGTTTGTGCACGCGAGCAGCCAGAGGGACTTGATGGAGCGTTTCCAGAGGTCGAACGACACGATCAGCAAATACACAAACCTCGTCCTTGACATCGCCGTCGGGAACTTCTATCAGAAATATGTGCAGAACCCCGCAGACTCTACTCCCGCGAAAATTGCCGACAATCCCGCATATTTCCCCTTCTTTCGCTATTGCCGAGGCGCCGTTGACGGCACGCACATCAACGCCTTCGTGCTTGCTGCTGATACTGTCCGTTATCGTGATCGACATGGAGCCATCTCCCAGAACGTCCTGGCGGCATGTGATTTTGACCTCCGCTTCACATATATCATGCCAGGGTATGAAGGAACCGCTGCGGATGGGCGACTTTTCGATACTGCACGTCGCAACGGATTCGCCTTACCCGAATATCGCTATTACCTTGGAGACGCGGGATTCCCCAATTGCGACCTCATTCTGGCCCCGTTTATTGCTATACGCTATCACCTGAAGGAGTGGGACGAGAGCGGATGCGAACCCGAGACACCACAGGAGCTGTATAACCTCCGGCACTCACGACTACGAAATGCTATCGAGCGAATATTTGGTGTCATGAAGCGTCAGTTCCCCATCCTCATCTCCAGCCCTGAGTGTTCGTATGCAGTGCAGGCAAAGATTGTAGCTGCAGCGGGAGCCTTGCACAATTTTCTCTGCATCCATGACCGGCTCAACTCCTTTGCTTTTGACCTGAATAATCAAGAGGAGTACGATCCCGAAGCCCACCCATTCCTCGCCGGTGTGGTCATTCCGGAGTGGCGCGTACTTGCAATCACAGATGAGGAGTCGGAGAGGGCAAACAGGCTGTGGGAGCGGATTATGACGAGCATGTGGAACCAATACATTGCAGAACACGACAACTCGGACTAGTACACATTGTAACAAAAGTTTGGAGGGATACAGAGAATTCGAGAGGGTCCCAGATGATCACGATGAGCAACAAACACAGCAAAGAGCTATACCCAATTGAAAGGCACCTCTACATCCTTCTCGGCCAGAACGCGCTTCAGCAAAGCGATGCGCTGGATGCGGTTCGTGGTCCTGATGAATACACGTGCGCGCATTTTGTTTGTGCTCAACGCATCCAAGAACAGGGCGTAGTATTCGCCATCAGGATCGTCAGGGAGGAGGGTGGGGTCGGCAGTGAATGCGTCTACGATCGCGTCGACATGCGAGGTGTCGGCCTTGGTGATAATTGGTGCGGACATACCCTTGCCAATTGAATTCAGACCACGCGCGATCTCGCTCCCTGTTTCGGTGTTGCGTGAAGCACGACGACCACCAGAGCTTGAACTGCCCGATGTCAAACGGTCGCGGTCGCGTGCACTAGCCTTTTTCTTCGGCTGGGCGCTATTCTCATTCTCCTCATCGTTGCGGAGGGTGTCAGGGAGGCGACAGCGTTTGGTGGAGGGGGCGAGAAGCTCATCATCGTACGGCTTCGGGGAAGGAGGTTCCTTGGGTGCAGAGTCCTTGTCCATGTCAATAATATCGTTCGGGATAGTCTCGAGAGGCTGGCGCGCGCTTTTGCGCTTCAGAGGGGACGACGAGGAGGGAGCAGCGGCGGATGTGGAGGCGGAAGCAGAGGCGGAAGCGGAAGCAGACGACGGCTTAGATTTCTTCGACTTGGGTTTTGTAAGATGCAGGACATGTTCGCCGGTGGCCTTGTTGCCACCAAAAAGTTCCGCAAGACAATTGTAGTATGCACTGGTTGAGCAATTCAAAATTTTCATTGAGTTTTTCAATGAAAAACTTCCTTCATTTTTCACACCTTTTTCACTTGAAATGTATCTGAAAATTTTATAACTTTTTCAGAACTTTCGTGACTTTGCTGAAAAACTTTTGAATTTTTCACAAAATTACTGAAAAAGTTATAAATCTTTCAGACACATTTTCAGCGAAAAATGTGTGAAAAATAAAGGAAGTTTTCCACTGATACTTTGACCGAAAAACTTGAGTTTTTCAACCAGTGATGGACAGGGTTTTTTGAAGCATTTCATGTACTTTTCGCCATGTTCCTACATCCCATTAGCACATAGTTGGATGCGAGGCTCAGCTACGCGCACCTCTGCAAAGTTTTTGACGAAATCAGCCTCTGCAGTAGCTTTTCTTCGCCCCGTCATCCCATCCAACGCCGCTCTTTCCCCTCACAAATTCGTATTCTTCATAGATGTTCTTGACCTGAGGAAAGATAAGTGTGAAAGCAGCAAGCGGAGACAAAATAATCACGTATCGCAGGCGGTTGGCAACCGTGTCTTTTGAGCGTATGGGCCGCATGGGGAACCACTTTTTCAGGGCCACAGAGATCTCAGTGAATGCTTTGTTCTTGAATCCGTTGCCACTTAGGTATTGGGACGGATCCTTCTTCAGAAATTCCAGCACATAGTTGGTCTCGAGTTCGGTGAAAGAGGTTCCGGCATTCTGGGGGATTTCGGGAGCCACATCATCGTCAGAGGAGACAGCAGAGTGGGTAGGAGAGTCTGAATGAGAGGCCATGCTGTGGGGGCAGCTGGAGAGTGGGTGGTGGCCGCCAGCAGTCGAGGGAAGCGAAGGAGCAAACAAAAGAAGATGCGTGACAGGAGCGTTACAAGAATTCTCACATTCACGCAGGAATTAATGGTTCCCGATCAGGCCCTAAGTCGAACACTTCAAATAGCGGGGGGAAAATCCATCACCAAAAACGGCTCCATGGGGGCCCAGCCAGTATCTGATGATGCGAGGTCTCGAGCGATCAATGTGTACATGTTTATTCAGATGCCGGATGGGGATGAGCCTAGTAAATTAGGTCAAACAGATCCCCGCTGGGACCAAAGGTAAATTACCCACATCAACTAGGCCTCCGACTTATTTCCCACCACAGTAATGGAATCAAAAGTGGGGAGGGAAGCCCAGGTGGAAAGGTGGGGTCTTGTCATGATTCGAGACCGGGCATAGTTATGGTGGGCAGAGGAAAGAAAGACATCTGACATGAGATGGAAAAGTGTGGTCTGGTCAGTCATTCGAGACCTGGGGCGGGTGGTTGGCGGAAGAAAGACTCAGAAATGAGACGATATCAACATACACAGTCCATTCACATGCTGATGGCGGAGTTTCAAACACTTCGCAACACCTTGTGGGGCTTGGAATAACTTGGAAAATCCTGGCGCAATGAATCTGGCCAAGTAAAACTAAGTAGTCCTTTGAAAAGATTCAGTTCTTATGAGTGCCAAATATTTTGTTAATATTTTTGATAACCAGCTTGTTCAAAAAGCTGGCCAACACATTGTGCGACGGGTGGAGGTAAGCTATCAAATAACCTGCAACTTACAGCTGGTGACAACATTGTTACCACCTGGCACCAGGTCTTCCCAAACATGTCCACAACACAATCATCCCAGGTGCAGGTAACATGTCGGCACTTTGGTGGTGTACATATATATTAGATTTTACAAGTCAACTACCACTAGCAGTGAAACAGTGGTATATGTCTGACCTCCCTCAACTGACTGACTGATTTGTTCAAGGAATGAACTCTCCAACTTCTCCAAAAACATGGAATCAACTTCAAGTGCCAGACAGCCAGTAAGTGTCACCTGGGAATGACCTTAATTTCACCTTCGGAGAGGCCTATCACCTTATTTGGGCAAGAAATAAACTACTGTGGTTGGAATTTAGTGTAGTTTTTCTTTCAGCGGCCGGGTGGAGGCCTACTATTGTCTGATTTTTACAAGAACAAACTGCCCACTCTCCATGAAACATGACGTAGCTGAGACGGCCAGTGTGGTTGAAAATTTGGTCCAGTGGAAGCTGGCTAGAGGCGCATTGCTAGAGCATGCTTTATCAAAATACTTTATCAAAATATAGAGGCAAGCGCCGCAAGGCTTGCGGAATCGATGAAAATATGAGGCAAATCTATTATATATTGAGCGAAATCATAACAAGAAAATGGTGGGGTGGGGGGGTATATTATACTCGTGTGGTCCACAACATGAACTACGACTTAGTCTACGAGTTTACAGAAGACAAACAAGCAGCACTATTAGGGTGTTTATCCTTCTAGTTCTACAAGACGTCAACTGAGCACAACACCATTCCAGGGGCGACACTGGCTAAACAGTGACTGGCTGGCCATTTGGCTGGACCTTTGGTTAGAACCTTGTGGGACCTGATCACAAGCAGAGTACACAAGTGTATGGGAGGAGGGTCCCTCCTCCCAGGTAAAAATCCCCGGAATCCACCAGTGCACTGTCAGCTGTCGTATGTCTGTCCCTTTTCAGAGTGCATGCGAGACCACAAATCAGGGTGTTCACCTTCCAAAAAGAAGGTCCACAGCCAACAATAAAACCAGTCTCGTGGCCTGAGAAAGGAGTATAAAAGATTATAGGCTGCCTGCACCAGAGAGGTGGGCACAATAAAATCCGATAAAATCCAATCTTGATGGTGTTCTGGACCTGCGACGCGGAAGAAGGACCAACACAGGACACATTGAGCAGGGAAATAATATCACATTGAGATATATATTGTACGCCGCAGACTAGGGTTATTAACAATTCTGACTTGAGTAATTGTTATAAGACATATATTGACTCCGGTGGCCTCCACATTGGCTACGATATTGGGGCCTGGCATCAACTGGAGGAACCAGGCCTGCCCGGAGGCCATAATATAAACACATGCTATGTCTGGCAATGTCTTGTCGGTGTGACACGATGCGATGTCACCCATCCGCTCACCCTCGTCTAGTATCTACCCGGCCCCTCTCGCCTTCCAATCCGATGTCGGCAATACTACAAGCAAAGCCTATGGGTGACACAGAGCCGATCCACGCTTGAGG
Organism: Mycena rebaudengoi; assembly: GCA_029282285.1. NCBI lineage: Eukaryota > Fungi > Basidiomycota > Agaricomycetes > Agaricales > Mycenaceae > Mycena > Mycena rebaudengoi. Next base: position 594,903 of record JARJCX010000018.1, read on the forward strand.
TGCGTTCTCCTCCCCTCCTTCTTTACATTTCCATCATACATATTTAGGGTCTGAGCTACGTCGCTATGCCTTTCTTCACGTGACACCGCCACCTGATAATACCACGAATCGGCTCTAGTTAGAGGGAGGTTTACCCCCCCCCATACCTCCCTCTAATATGAGATGGTTCAGGCATACCATGATGCCATGTGATTTCCTTTTTGTTTTCGGGTGGGACTTGGGGAAATTTTTGAAAATTTGGCCTGCCACAGTGGCCATTTGGGGGTGGGTGTTGGGGTTGGCAGGAGGGGTGATTTGGGGTGGGGTCGGGAGGGGGGGGTGCTGCCGCCGTTGCTGCAACATTTTTGGGGGGAGGTACAAAAGTGTCTAGGATTGTGTGCATACATTAGGTACCAGTTGTCCCAACCAAAAGCAATGAAAAAAAAAATCGGGGAGGGGGGGGGGGTCTGCCATGACTGCCGCCCATCCATACCATGTGCCACCGCTGCCGCACTTGGTCTTAGCAGGGTCATAAAAAATTAGTGACCCCAATAGTGCTGCCATGGCTGCCACCACAAGCCTTATCTACATCAGTAATATTTTGTGACTGCATCAAACTGCCACACCTGCCGCACCATCAGAGTCATCACTTAACTCTATCACAAAAAAATTGTGACCTGGTTTGGCTGCCACCATTGCCGCCTATACACCCAATCTGCCACCGCTGCCACAATGATCAGCACCACCAATAATGGCGGCAATGATGGCAGTTAAGAACATCAGTATTTTTTTGTGACTTGTTTCCACTGCCACACTTGCCACCCATACACCTGATCTGCCACCACTGCCACAATCATCAGCACAGCCAATAATGGCAGCAATGATGGCAGCTAAGAACATCAGGTTTTTTTTAGACTTGTTGTAGCTGCCACAACTGCCGCCCATACATCTGATTTGCCGCCGGTGGCAGTACCAAGAATAGTAGTGGCAACAGTGGCAGTTATGGACCTCAGTAATTTGTTTGTCACTTGTTTTAGGTTCCAGAGTGGTCAGCATCACTAATAACATCATTAATTTGTTTCTGGCTTGTATTAACTGCCGCAGTTGCTGCATGTAGACCCCAGCTGCCGCTGCCATGGTGGTGGTTGGTACCATAAATTGGTGTACTTTCTAGGCCTTAAAAATGATAGTTATGCCCATGCAGCTCTTAATAGCTCAATTGAACTTGCCGCCGAGAGAAAGAAGTCTTGGGCCAAAGATCTCATCAAAGCTGCAATGAAAATGCCATTCAAGCTTCTCGAGCTAATTTTAACCAAGTCTACGACAATCGAAGAGATTGAGGAGTATTCTAAATTGGTAAAAAACTCGAACTTGAATTGGTTGCAAGGTGAAATCAACTCCTCGGAAAAACGCTATTTGCTACATGGCCGTCGTGAACCTCAAAAGAACAAAGGACCCGCCCAAATAGTCTCCTGCATGCGGCACTACCTAATACTTGTGAAGACTCAGAAACACAGGGAGGCTCTGACCTCCCTGTTGCTTTCAACTCACTTGTTAGCCGTGGAGATCTTGCGCTACGTCGATCACGTATTGCCAAAAGTACCCAGCGCAGATCGGGTGCGTAGATTCTGTAAATCTGAAGTTGAAACCCCTGAACATGCACTGATCACCTGTGTTTCTTCGGACGCCGCACAGCTTTTCTGGACAAACTCTTCAATGATTTACCTAATTTATGACACCAGATGGCCGAACTGTCCAACACGGAGTTCCTAAAAGCTATCATCTATCCCCGATCTACCATTGCGCTGGTTGCTAAATTTGCGTTTGATGTCCTCCAGATTTATTACGCCGTTCCTGTGTACCATTTGAGTGAAGGCTAACCTGTCCAATTTTTGCTTCTTTGTATTTGTCTAGTCTTACCCCAGCATGTGGAAACATAGCGACCGGGAGCTTTGGCTAGCAGGGTGCGGAGAGGTCCAGGGATAGTATACTTAGTGCCTGTATGCTGGGATACTTACTGGAAACCGGTGTTCATGAGTTGGACCGTGTAATACTACCTATCTACCTACCTTTCACCCACATAAAATGGCACGGAAAGAGTCTACCTTTTCATAAGCAAATATATAAGAAGATTCACTTTTATTTTAAACGGAGAGGTAGAAAAAAGGGCAACTTTAAGCAACATTTTCAGCAATTAAGAAAAGAGTTACTATCAGTGATTAACGAAAGGCCTCACCTTTCAGCAGGCCTTTCAACAAAGGAAGAAAGGCTTTCTTATCTTTATAACTGAAAGTGCTGCAAAAAGAACACCTTTTTGTTCTCCTTCAGGTACAAAGAAAAGAAACTGTTTTCTAAATTTAGGAAAGTCACGCTGAAAGGAGAACTTTCAGCATGACCCCCAGGTGCGAAACTGCTGGAAGCGCTTGAAACCTGTTTGAGGCATATGTTCGGTGAATTTCCGCTGCTTGAAGCATTTGAAACTGCTTGGGGCACAATTTCCACTGCTTGAAGCGCTCGAAACCTGCTTGAGGCATACATTCGATGAATTTCCACTGCGAAACTGCTGGAAGCGCTTGAAACCTGCTCGTGCTCTTGCTCGGAACCTTCTGGAAAACCTGGAGACTTATAATAAAGCATCCTCAAAAGCTACTAGGAACATATTTCAACCACTTTCCTCATGTTCTGCACCAGAACTTGCTGAAGATATTTGAAAGGCATTTTAAAAGTTCTGCTGGTGTGTCCAGTGTATTCTGGTTCCAAGAACAGAGAAAATATACAGAAGGTATTCTGAAGCATATCCAGAAAACATTTTGAATGTTTTCTGGATTTGCAGGGCCATGAAATCAAGCAGCATGTAAAAGGTATCTTGAACAGTATTGAAAATGTACACAGGAAATATTTTGAATACCGTCCAGTTTTTTGGGACCATAAAAATATAAGACATGCAGAATACATGCTGAACACTATAAAAAAGGTAGTCCAAAGATATTTCAAATACCTTCCATTTTGTCCAGCCTGATACATAAAAAGTTATTTAAAACATCGCTATCGTGTTACACTGGGTGACTTCCCATAAGCTTTTTTTTATTCTGGGGGATTATTTTCGCACTTTCCGCCGTGATGCCAAGGCACCTGTCAGGACCCCATCACCTCAAAGGGGCCAAATATATTCTACCATCACTCGAATATCCTCAAATCTAGACGAGGGGTCCTACCCCCCCGAATGGATTATTTGCGGTGAAGATTATCCGTTTAGGACGAACTGATTGATGATCACTCCCGTCACAAACTCTCCAACGCCCCCAGTCAGCGCTCAACTGCCTCAAATGTATATCTGGGTCAATATATCAAGCTCGACTACATAGGCAACCGTCCTCCACCTATATTCACACTCTTTAAAGCACCTCAAATGGATATTTTTGCATCGGATTCCTGCGAGAAGCCTGCAGGCAGAGCGCCTTACCGGTCTTACCTGTCCTGCAGCTCTCCTTGCATGATGTATGAAAAAAAACCTCGCAGTCAATTGCCTACTGAAGGGAGGGATTTTTCTCCATCTAACCTACTAAATATATTACTTTGCTTGCGGGAAACACACGTAGTATGAATAGACATGACTATCCTGTCCATCAATCCCATCATTGGCACCCCGAGAAATTGCGCCAGAATATTTAAATCTTATGGGAAGTCACCCACTCCCAAACATCTGTAAGGCTGTGATCAAAATAGTCAGAAGGGATCCTTAATGAAATTGAAAAGAACTTTGAAAATCTCTAGCATATTCCGTGACCAATTATTGAAGAAATATTTTGAAATTGTCTTGAATATTCTGGGGCTGCAAAATCGAGTAATATTGTAAATATTCTCTGCATAGCTTTAGGATGTTCCATGATGGAATTATTGGTTATCCTCCCAGTGGGATCCGCACTCAGCAAATATGATATTACTTATTGTTTCACTAGGCTGCATCAGTGGCAACTTTTGGGGGAATGGCAGTTACCTTGATTGCTTTCACAATTCAGACCACACTTGATCATACTTGATGTGGGCAAAATAAATAAATATGCAGGCTACATATTGGACAAAAGGCTCTGATCTGCACATGGTATGACATGCACACCGGAAACAGGTGGGTATGTGTTTGTCCAAATATGGGCGGAGATATGGAGAAGTTGAAGAGGAATGATAACACAATTAAAACACAAAACCCTGACTGTCCAAGACCCAGACTGTACTTCAAACCGAGACTCCTTGCATTCCCTTGTTCCTGCTTCTTTGAGGCACTCCTTCCTCTTCCTCCTCCTCATCAGTGATGTATGTCTCCTCCGGTGCACTATCAGGTACCTGCAATTCTGAAAGTTGTTGAATTTGTTCCTCATACTTGAGCAAAATGGCAAAGTCAACCTCGGCTAGCTTTGCATCAATCTTGATTATATCCTTCATCTGGGAAGATCTTTTGAACAGGGGTCTTGCTGCCTTCCACAATTCAACTGCCTTCATGACCTCCCCACGAGTATTCAGGATATCAGCAATTCGAACCATGCAATCTGCCTGCCAGCGATGGACATCCATGAATGTGAATCCATCAAGAGCGACATTGAATAAGCTGAGGGCAGTTTCATTGTCATTTTCAGCTGCAAAAATCTGGCCAAGGCAGCGGATTGCTTGCATTATCTGGCGTTTTTCATTGCACTTCAATGCCAGTCCAAGGAAGGTCCCTGTCCATCCAAGTGTATTTTGGAGATCATTCATCCCAGTCGAAAGATCTCCAAGCCTTTCAACACATACAAGTGCCAGATCTGTGTCAATATCCATAAACAATGAAAAACATTGTTCAAACAGTGCCTTTGCCATACCAAGGGCCCCATCGCGCAGGCAAAGTTCACCAGCGGCATGATCAGCTATAAGCCATACATGTCTGCCATAATACCCATACAATGCCTTCAAATGTGACTGAGCCGTGTCTAGATTTGGGCGAATGATTTTTGAGTCAGCACCAGTAGCAACATCAATGAAAGCAATGTTCAAGTTTGCCAGGATGGCATTGTATGAAGTTGGCTGGCGGCTAGATGCGATGGCAACTTGCAGTTTGCGAGATTCCAGATACTCAGATTTCAACAAGTGTATCTCTGCCTGCTCATTTTGGATGACAAGTTCCAATACACTTTGTTGTTCACCAAGAGTAGCCAGGATGTGTCTGGCTTTTTGCAGAAGACATTGAGCATGCCAATAGTTTGCCAGTAGTGTGTGACATCTGCCTTGAAGCCAGAGAGAGAATGCTTGGAAATAGATGTCCCCCATGTACTCAGCATACCTATGTGCCTTCTTAGCATGTGTGAGTGCATTCAAGGGTTTTCCAGTAATATTCAAGATGTTGCATATGCTGCCCAATGCATGGATGCCAACAATGGTGGGGTATCCAATACTTTCTGCTAGGGAATAGGCTGTTTGAAGATACTCGAGGGCTCCCGCAAAATCTAGCTTTGCCCACCGGAAGTACAGTCCCAGAGCATGGTACCATCTGGCTGGTAAGATATTAGTTGCATAAAGACAGAAACTGTGATTGGGTCTTACCCTGTTCCAGTGGAGCTTTTGATTTGAAATGCTGAGTACCCAGGTTGGCATTGTTATTGAGATCCAGGCCAGGCAAATATTGAGAAGATCCCAGTAGCTCAACAAGATATTCTCCAAACATTGGATGGTCTTTCCAATGGGACATTTGCTCCGCAAGCTGCAGTAAAAGGGGTAAACATGTGCGATGACACCGAACATAAAAATCATTGAGGAACAGGATGCTTTTGAAATTCTGGACAGTATCAGGTAATTCAGGGCCATCTAGTTCAAGGCCATCATGCAGAACAGTGTTGAAGTTGCCCAAATTTCGTGAAATTTGGGGGAGTATATGTGCTACATTGAGGTTCTTGACTTGGTTCCAAAGATCAAGAATTTGATGGAAGTGTTCTCGTAGTTTTAGCTTTGAGGCATTTTCTGGAGGATGAATATGGAAGATGTGTTCCCGAATTGGAGTCAGCAACTTCAGGTGTTGATCCTGGCCAACAAAGGCAAGAGCCGTCCGAATCAGAGTGGCCTTGCAGGCCAGAATATCAGGAATTGGTAGTTTGGCCTGCACCAAATCGGCATCTGCAAGCCCATCTGGTAGCATGGACAGAATGCTGAGCAGCTCCTGAGCACCTGGAGTCATCCGGGAGCTGGTGTACGACAACATGATGGATATGTCCAGGCTTGATCTCTGGTCATGCCCTTCTGAAATCATCTGAGTACTTTCCAATTTCCAACGAGAAAGTGCCTTGGCACATCCCTCGGAGCCAGCAACACTAGCAATGAGGTTGACTGCCAGTGGGAGATTCCCTGTCAGTCTGACGAGTTCTTTGATGCTGGCATCATCATGGCCTTCATCAGCAACTTCAATGAAGGTCTGCCAAGCAGCCACATTGGAAAGTGGCTTGAGAGGGGCCAGGAAGGGGCGAGTCCATTTGACTTTGGCCGGTCGCTCCGCACCTCTCAGGGTGATCTACAGCAAATTCAGGGCATTATTGGATAAGCTCACAAACATCACTCACCATGAGACCCAAGTGAGGAACATCAGTCAGGAGAGATAGAAACTCTTCAACCTCAGAGTGAGATGAAAGGCTTTCCCAAGGGGTATCCAGATTATCAAGGACCAGAAGAGAAGGAGGAGCATAGGCAAAGTAATGTGCAATCTTCTTTGCCAAGTTTGAGCCCTTCTCCAACCCAATATGATCTGCAATTGTTGCAACCAGCTCAGTGCAAGTGGGGCTTGAGTGGCATGGAACAAAGTATCGATGTGGATACTTGGCTTCCACTTGTGGACTATGAAGGGCTGCTGTAGCTAGACTAGTTTTACCCATGCCCCCTGCACCAAGAACAGCAATGTGTGCAGAATCCTGCAGGAGGATATTCACCACATCCTGGAGCTCTCTTTCACGGCCGTGAAAGATTTTAGGAGCTGCTGGGAGCAGACTAAAAGATCCCGAACTAATGAGAAAATCAGCAACTGTGCATTATCACACTCCCGATGACTTGATAACGGACCTGTTGCCGGAACTTGAAAGAGTCCCAATCACCTAAATAAAAACTTGAGCCAGAAAACTGGAGCCTGATTCGAACTGCAACCAACAGAGGAGCTATCCGAGCTGCTAAGGTCTAGATGTGCATCAAGGAGAGCCATAAGCTCATCGTGATGCTGCTTTGCATCCCTTTTCACATGTCCTATCTGTGAGTGTGTTGAACCCCCAGCTCTGACCTGAATTCATTTCAGTTCAGTAATGAGATGACAATGACTCAGGATTATGCCATCAGATGTACCCTGAACATTCCGATGGCCTTATGGAGTTCCTCCTTGCACATCTCCAATTTCCCAGCATTATCAGGCTGTTTGAAGAGTTGCTTGATCTTTCCCATTTTTTGCTGCATGTTCAGAACAGTGAAAACCTTTTGAAGTGTTCTGTCATAATATCTCACTCTGTGTCACCCAGAAAAATGCAATGACAACATACTCAGTGAATTTTACAATGTCATACAAGAGTGCCGTTGGAAGCACCCCTTTAATTTCCGATGTGGAGCACAGGCTTATAATAGCACACAGGATCTCGTGGATTTGTTCAACCATTATCATCCATTCGTCCCTGTTGGACCTGACAGCCTATATTTATCTTCCTGAGCAAGGTATTTTATACTAGCCATGGGATAGACATACCTCCACACATTTCAGAATTGACAAAGTCAACGCTGCGACTGAGGATAAGAAGGGAATCTGGAATGATCCCGCAATCTCTTCAACAGTGCTGGCTGCCACTGTTGTATACTGGATTAGATTCTCGAGATGTGTTGGTACCTTCATGGGTGGGGGGGATCACGGTAGGTAGGTATCGGAGTGCAAACCCAAAACTCAGTTACTCTTTATCTATCCTGATTACTACCAACAGATATGCCGAACTATGTTGCACTGCATGTCAAACTTCAGGCACGCGGAGTCAAGAATCCACTTACTGTGATACACGTCAGGGAAAATGCGGCCATAGAGCGCAGCCAAGATCGTATATTGGATAGGATTTTCTGAAATTATTAACTGCAGTAGGCACGGTGGAAATTATCAACAGAAACGGTAGGCTTGTATATCTTTTGACGTGTTCCTCCCACAGATACGATCCTGCGTGCTTTCTCAGCATCATATGCACGGGTATAAGGATCTGTGATGTTCCGCACCCGAAAATAGACCATATGTTTCACCAGTAGCAAAAAAAAAAATTAAGAATACTACTTGAGTCCCAGTGAACTTCCAGTCCATCATTACACACATGGGCATCTCGAGCCCAGTTGACAAGGGAGCAAAGGTAAAAGACACTAGAGCTATGTGGCCATCCGCAGATGATCAATAACATCTCCCGCCTGAGCTGTCTTAAGGGAGATGCAATCACAGCAGAAGGATTCCATCTCCACTCAGAGCGCAGCTTACACCAATCCGCAGTATACGTAGCACTGTCAAGATCAAAACCAGAAGAGATAGTTCTCTGATCCCAACATCAATCTGCGCAACGGTGCAATGATCATTTTTTGGGGCCGATCACCCTCACTGCATCCGATGATTAGGAATCACATATTGGGAGCTTTGCTGTATTGCCTTGCAATAGGATGATATTTATTATAACAAACAGCGAAAAGAAAATACTCAGACAATCCTTGTATCACTGCGTTCCCTGGGCACCGAGGCAAAGGTCTGCGGCCCTGTGCTGAGGTGTGCCGAGAGCCCGAGGCAGGCCACGTGGCGATGACGGCGGCACATCTCGGCAGATCTCGGCACAGCCTGTGCGTCCCTGTGCTGCGGCCCTGCCGCCATCAGCTGATTCAGCCCAAAGTTATTGCCAAACGGCCACAACGCCTCACTCAAAATGCACTTTTTTTTCACTAGCATGGATTACAGTGCCGCACGGACCTTCCCTGGCCATGAACGGAGTAAAACGGAGCTTGGAAAAGGGAGATAAATATGCAGATCTCGGCACACCTCGGCAGAGCCTGTGCGTCGGCGCCCAGGGAACGCAGTGTATACTGAAAAAAGCGCAGAACTCGAAAGAAGAAGCCACGTCCAAATTTGTAAGCCGCCGGCGTCAGAAATTGTGCCCCCATGATTGGCGGGGAAACTGAGTCCCAAGCCCGTGGCCTCAAATAGTTGCGTTCTAAAATTTATAAGGGTCGGGGTTCGACTCCCCCCGATGCATGGGGCTGCGTGTTATGGAATTCCATTTTTGTCCCCCTCTTTTTTTATTTTTGGTGGATTTATTTCGGACAGAGGGATATAGATATATTGCATGCATCATAAGGGTCGGTTGGGTTCGACTCCCCGCTGGGGCATGACTCGTCGTGATCTGGGGCTTTTGTGTCCTTGCAGTGCATCGCAGGCTTCTATTTATTGAGGATATTGGGGAGGAAAGAGGCATCGGTGGTGCGCGGCGCACACAGTCAAATAATATGCTGCCGACGGCTCGATTGCCGGCCGTTGCATGAAGTCGTAATCTGCGAAGTTTTGTATCGTAAGTCGTAGGTAATTTCCCAGTATTTATTCACGGCAGTAGGAAGGTAAGACGGTATCCGTGGTGCGAGGATGCATAGTTAGTACATAGTTACCTTCTTTCTTTTGCAATTGTTTTCGCGGTCGCATAGACTATCGAGGACAATCGGAAGGAAATAAAGCGTCGGTTCACAGTCAATATATATACCCTCGAGTAAGATATACCCACCGATGCCGCTCGCGTCCCCAGATTCCTTCTGTCCTTGAGCGCGATTATCCGTTCTCTTAACGAAATCTCTCGAATGTCATTGTACATGTTTGTGCGACATCCCCATTTGTATATCCCCAGTCCTGCCCCTCCTCTCTGGTCGTTCATTCACAGCTTTTTCGACTCCCACAAGCGCGCAGTATATGCACAGCTATGTTCCATTTACAGCCACGGAACACTGCTAACACACCATGGGATCGTACCTCCTGACCTTGGAACTGAGGCAAAGTGCCTCGACTTTGACATTCCACAGCTTTTTATGCAAGCCTCATGACCTGAACACAAGACCTGAATCAACTGTATCACGGTTCAATAACATCCGAAAGGCATCTTCCTCAATGCCGCAGCCAGCGACGATGCTGCGGACACGTATTGCTGCGTGGCTTGCCAAGGTATAAACAGCTCACTTTCTGGGATCCCGTTGGCTAGTCTGCCCGCCCCAGTCTCCTGCTTGAAACTTGGGGTAAAGGGCCGTGGCAGCGCCCGGCATGCAACTCGTACTTCCTTTTTTTTTTTGATGCACTCAGAGACGATCGGGAGGTAGAAGTACAATCAAAATTCTTGATTACATCATTGTATTATTTTTAAAATAGGTATAATGTAGACCGAGTGGAGAACGATTGCAAAATGGATAGTCACTCGGTCGCCTTTGAAAAATATCTTGATCAGATGATTATTTTGCGAGGCCAGGACCATGGGAGATAGCTTATGGCGCAGTTTACATTTGGACAAATGCACGGATATCAAATGATCGACGATGGGTTCACATGAGCGCATCAATGGCCTGTATCTAGTATCCACTGAACTCCAAGACCTCAAGAAACTCTAGCATACACAACTCCGACAGCTTCGCCTATTTCACCGTTTATATTGCAAGTGTTCAAGAAATTAGCCGGTAGTGTGTGCAGCATTCCATCTTGTTCGCAAGTCGATCCTGTCAAGATACCGTCATGATACCAGATTGCGCCATTAGGTTTAATCAGACGCGAGGTGAAATGGTGATCGTGCAGGTAGATTACTCCGCGAATCGCATATCTATGGGCCACCTCTTTAATCTGAATATTCAACGCAGCGTCATAGATGAGTCCTTTATCGCATGTGGAGATATAAATGAAGGGAGGGAAGTCGGTTAGAGTGATAACCTTATTTAACTGAACACGACAATTTGTACAGCTATAATTTGAAGGAGAAATCATGGATTGACCTAACCATTGAGACAAATATCGGGCAGAAGGAGCAGTCGAGACTGGAGGCACAGCTACCCGATACGCTGAGAAATCGCGCTGTGCGCTAGGATAGGTAGGTAGGTAGGTAATATTACATGGCACTGTCCACTCATGAACGCCGGTTTCCAGGAAGTATCCCGCTGTACACACTATTACAACATCGTCCCTGGGCCCCCCAAAATTCCGTTAGCCGAGCTCACGGTCGCAGTACGCCGACTCGCCGCGGTAGAACTAAAAGAATCTAAGGAAGCAACAGTCAGCACTTCAACTACGATTAGCCTCACTCAATCGATACACGGCAGCGGCATAAAAGACTTCAAGAACATCAAATGCGTATTTTGCAACCAGGGCAATCGTGGATCTCGGATAAATGATGGCTTTCAGGAACTCCGTCTCGGAAAGTTCCGCCATCCGGTGTCGTAAGTTCGGTAAATCAGTGAACAGTTTGCCAAGAAATATGCCGCGTAATTCTATCAGTGTCCCGGAGGATTCACAGGTGATTAACGCGTGTTCTGGTGTTTCCACTTGAATTTTACAGAACCTACACAACCGTTCCGATCGCGGCACAGGTTGATACGCATGATCCACCTAACGCAAGACTTCCATGGCTAACAGGTGAGTTGAGAGTAACAGGGAGGTCAGAGCCTCGCGGTGTTTTCTGCGTTTTCACAAGTGTTAGATAATGCCGCATACAGGAGGTAACTTGGGCTGGGCTCTTGTCCTTTTGGGGTTCACGACGGCCGTGTAATAAATAGAGTTTTTTGGACGAGTTAATTTCCTCTTGTAACCATTCCAGCATTAAAGTCTTAACCAGTTTTATATAATCTTCAATGTCCATGACTGTGGTAGTACGGGACAGATCAAGGTCTGGCAGATGGAATGGCATTCTCGTAGCAGCTTTGATGATATCCTTAACCCACGACTTTTTACCCTTGGCGGCAAGTTCAAAGGAACTGTCAAGTGCAGCATGAGCATAAGAGTCTGTTTTTAGGCCAAGTAAATCAAGTGGCTGAGACTAAGAAGGAGGTGTCGAACTCGAAGAGGCGTAATCCCAGTTTCGGTGAACAGCGGCGCAATCATGGATCGGCGATGGAGATTAAGCATTTGACGTATGAAGCTAACTTGAACTTTAGATAACTCCTTCACATGCACGTCTTCACTGTCCGGTGATATTTCACACGCATGGATCAGATGGCAGTCAACGCGAGCCATGTATAGTGGTTTAAGTTCTCTTGGCGTCAGTCTACCCGTCATGTCTTCAATTCCCATGATCTGATGTCCACAATAGCGCGCTGTGTGTGCTTGGCTTTATAATGGTCTTTAAACATATTCTGAGTGTCTGTGCGCAGATTGACCCTGACATATTTCTCTTCCGTACTGATGCTGAGTTCCGTTAAACCAAGGTGGAATGTTGGGGGTGGCAGAGTTGTTCGTCCAAAGATCAAAATTATATTTTTGATCAGGTTGACGAGAATAAAGTTCTTCGCGCACCATCGTTCCAGAGTGGCTAATTTGGTATTGAGACTACCAGTGGAGAGGCAGAAAATAAGCAGGTTGTCAGCCTGTGCCAGTAATGAAATGGAGCGGCGATGAGATTGAGCAGTTGACAAATGAATGAATGAAGCCAAAGTTGAACTATGAATTGTACCGGCTCGATGGGTGTATCTCTGTCCAGTGATGATTCACAGTCACGAATCAAGCGGCAGTTTAGGTAGTACCACATACCGGGCAAGATATAGAATATTGACCAAATGTGGTCCCTCCCAGTGTTCGCTCGGCTAAATGATCTATTGAGGTAAGTGCCATTCCGGTTGGAAATAAGGCTGGGTGTTCAACTGTTAACAAATGTCTGGTTGAATCCCTCGCAGATTCAAGCGAATCTGACCGACCCCTGCACTTAGCAAATCCATCAGAAAGTAAAGAAAGATAATGGGATTGTCGAGAAAAGAATTCGGTCCATTGCGAAGGATGCTCTTGCCAGATGTCATACAGTATACCAAATAGGGCATCATAAGCACAACTATAATTAACTCGGTCCCACATAGTGGCAGAAGGACGTATAACGGGAGCCGTATAGGTACGTGCCCGCTTAGCAGGCTTGCCTCCTTGTTCAGTCTTACGGCGCTTACTGGGCATCTGCGTATCAGTTTTATTCTTAGCGGGAATCTTGTCTTTTCCGACGAGGGTCCACTGACTAAGTTGCCGGATTTCAGGGACCTTAGGCGCGTCCCCATCCCTCCACGAAAGGGCTGGATGTAAATCCAGGGGATCATAGTCCTTGCCTTTATGTTCTTGATAGGTCCTCAATATATCTGACCGGGTTACTCCGGCCACTGACGGGGGCAAAGAACATAAGTATCTACCTTTTGTTATCTCATTTAGCAGCTCAAGTTCTCTAAACTCTTGTCGTAAATATCCTGATATTCCTTTGGTGATGGCAGTGGTGTCGAAGGCTTGGACAATGGCGGTGCCTGAGGCGGTAGAACTCCTTGACAGACAAGTATAATATGAAAAATGAGATTTGCAATGCTGGAGGTCAACCACATTATAGGTTCGCGTTTTTCCCTGTGAAGCATAATCAGTCATTGAAAAATTAGGCAAGACAAGAACTTACTCGCGTAAAATAGCTACAACCATATCATTAGGGAAGGAGCACCAGATCCGTTTAGATGCACGGCTCAACGCAACAATATTTTCGGCAAGACCAGGGATATTTATGACTCGGGGAGGTTTAACGAGTTTTACGAAAAGGGTGTCCAATATCCTCCGGCCATCCTCGTCATAGGCTTCTTGCCAACCAGCCACAGTCCCTTCCTGTCCTTTCGTAATACATAATTCGGTAGCGTCGTTATTTTTAATCATTATCGGCATACCGATCCATAGGCCCAATTTACCAGCAATATGCTCGCTAGTTCAAGGATGAGCGTCATGTAATTCTCTGCGTTCACTGTCAGATAAGTATCTATAAGACGGAAGCTTGGTTTTATTCCTATTTTTACGTTCTACTCTGTCGGATGAACTAGCTGCCAAAGTATCAACTGCGTAAAATTCAGTCAGTTGTTGTCCAGTATCTTCGGCGAACCGTTGAGAGCCTAGCTGATTCAACTTGTCCTTCTGCGAGTTCCAAGCGGTTATTACTGGAACCGACCTGAAGTTAGGATCATCGAATCGCGGCTGGCCAGGCTTCAGGCCAATAACCCTAGTGCGAAGAAACGCGAGATCATCGGGGGTGCACGTCGCGTACCTCATATTTTCCAGCGCGGTGCGATATTTGATATCACAAGGAGTCATTTCTTGCATACACATATTTTTCTTAAGGATGACCACAGTATCTACCTGCTTCCAGATTATCTTACCTATAGTCTTTTCTTGATCAACTACCGACATTTTGCTGTGACGCACAGAGGACACATTCCATTCAGGAGCAAATAAAGGCTGGCCCCCCACTGGAGGGAAATATGTCTAACACGATCTACAGCGAAATTCTGCCTTATCAACAACATCTTGACTGTCGAGCAGGCCGGAAAATTCAAAATGAGGTGGAAGAGCAACTTTCTTGACTTCACCTTCGAGCACCAGCTTCGCATCATCAACTGGCCCGAGACCTTGGTCGATTCAGGTCATATCCTGGGGAAAACCGTGGAGGTCGGCAACATCCCGCGTAAGACGGTGGAGGCACTCCTCCCTCCCCTGATCAAAAAATACGCCCACCAACGACAAGGACAAGGACCACCAAGTCATAGAAGTGCAGCGGTGGGATGACACTACGTCTTAGTTTGCCATTCGATGCAACGTGGGCTTACTATCCGTTCAGATGAAGAAGAGATGTCCCTTGTGCTCCAGTGCGACATCCCACTCGTTATAAGTACCTCAGGCGCACCAAGGCGGCCAGGGAGAAAGCGATAGCCAAAGCGGGGAAGCAGCGGAGGAAGGCCAGCAGCTCGAGGAAGAGGGATTCGTCGTCTGAGGCGGCTCCACCTCCGCCACGCGGCGGTGGTCGCAGTGGCGCACGATCCCCCGATGGACGCCGGTCTCGATCTCGTTGACGACCGGAACCGATCTCGGTCTCGATCCCATTCGCGGGGACACCACGAACACCGGAGCCATTCCCGTGAACGGTGCAACCGCTATCAGCCCGCCAGGTCCCCTTTGCGCTAGCGTTCCGACCACCGCAACGACAGCCGCAGGCGTTCCGCTTCGCGCAGACGCCACCACCACTGTTCAACCCTCCAGTCCCGCCGTGGCAACAGCTGTGACTGCTCGCGTTCGCGCAAACACGACTCTCGTGCACGCAGTGGCACCGCGGCTTCTGGTTCCACCGCAGGGCCAAGCATCCAGCGTCCAGCGAAGAAGCCACGTCTTCAGGCTCCATCGCCGGTTCCAGCTCTGCTTCCTGCGAATCGCCGAGGCGGCAATCCCTCTCTCAAGCGAAAACGCGACCGCTCTGCTGATGGCCAGGTGGCCATTTCAGTACCTCAAGCAACGGCTGGGGGCGGTGGCGAAGCAGAGGGCCATCTTCACCTTATACTGGTGGTGTACAAGAACAGCACGGACACACCCTTGATCTTCTATGCGCGGGATTTGGTCGAAGTTGAAGAAATTGCACTGATAGAACGATACTTGTACATCCAGCACCCCGAGGGACACTGGGTTCGATTAAATCGAGATTCCTCAGCCTCAGGAGGACAGCGGCCAGTGTGGCTCACAGAGAAGGATCAGGAGCGCTACCAGCGGGAGGTACAGAAGTGGAAGCCCATCATCGGGAGGTTGGGAAAGTAATCTATTGCATGTCTACGTACGAAATATGATGTAAGTTTTCAGACTGCCGTGAACTTTGAACAACAAGTACAGACTTAGAAAATTATTACCTCGCCTTGACTATTTCCTTTTTAGGATGGTAACGGTTGTTTATTTGGCCCAAATGATAA
This sequence comes from Mycena rebaudengoi, assembly GCA_029282285.1. Taxonomy (NCBI): domain Eukaryota; kingdom Fungi; phylum Basidiomycota; class Agaricomycetes; order Agaricales; family Mycenaceae; genus Mycena; species Mycena rebaudengoi. The sequence continues at coordinate 610,848 of JARJCX010000018.1, forward strand.
GATAATATAACGACTTTTTAAAAAAAAGAAAGAAAGAAAGAAAAAGTGCTAAGACAGAAAAGAAGAGGTGATTATGAGTCAATAACTGAGAGAATGCAGAAGTATAAGGAGTCGGGAAGAAATTTGAATTGATCGGAAATTGAGAATTCCCTTTCTTGGCCACAAGTGTTTGTTTGTTTGGATGAAAAGATAAGAACAGTTGATTAATAGTCAGAGAATTAGCTGAGAAAGTATAAAGAAAAAATAAAACTGCTGCAGATTAATTATTGGTATTGCTATGATATTGATTGTAGGGTCTGGGAGCTCCCACTTGAGGTTTGAAAAATGGTGGGAGCTCCCAGTTGGTCTTGGACAAGCACTGGGAGCTCCCAGCGGTGTCATGTCTCAAAATGGTTTGGAGACAAGACCAATTCGCATAGTGCAAAGCGATCTGAGAAAATTGATGTTAATGTAAGCGAAACACGTGGAGCATGGGGAAATCACCACCTTATTCAATCCAACTAAACTGGTAACAAACTCATTATGACTCATAACACAGCCTTCAACAAGGTAAATTGCCAATCTGCAATTTAAATGGGTAAATTAGACTCCATAGCAACGGACTAATTAACCGCACTGCCTTAGCACCACGGAAACCAATCAATCACACAGCCATGCACAGCCTTGCACAGCTTGGCCAAAGACAGAATCAATTAATCGCACTGCTTCTGCACAGCCGCCACATCTGAAACAAATTAGGGGCTTAATTGCATAGCGACTAATTGCGTAACCAGCAACGGTGACAGGATTAACTTGGGGTAAAGGGCCGTGGCTTTGCCCGGCATGAAACTCGTACTTAATTTATTCAAAGGCAACCTAAAACATAATATAAATACAATTGATCTCACTGTCAATATTGCAAGTATTCAGACATCCCTGTGGAAGCCCATGTGTAACACCATCTTGCTCGCAGTTGGGACCTGTCAAATCGCAGTGTCAGAATCCCATCATAAAACTAGACCACCCCGTTTGTTTTTATAAATCTAGCAGTGAAGTGGTTATGACCATGGTAGACAACTCCACGGATAGCATTTCGATGGTGTGTATCCCGAATATCAATGTTCAACACAGAGTCATGGGAAATATTCGGATCTGATGAAGAGGCTAGGGTAGGTAGGTAGGTAGGTATATTCCGACGCAGTCCCATCAGGAAACAGCCGGTGTCAGTACTACATACATTGCGTCAGACCATGTGCTACGGGTACCCTCAATCTTCTGCTGATTGATCTACCCTCCATTTCGGAATTCCTATTCTGTTGTCATTATTCTAGTATGAAACAAGTACTCTGGGTTTTAAAACATCGTGCATGGCATAAATTTTTATAAACCTCGAAAGTATACTCGGCCAGACGTTTAGTAACATTTGAGTAATGTCAATGTTTTGGTACAGCGCTCATTTGTGGAGGAAATCCGCTGAGATTCCCGTGCGAGGGATATATGGGGAGATTCAGCATCAATTCAGGTGACACACATCCCACAAAAACAATAAGGCGCGGAGTTAAGTAAACTCTGAGTTTCCTCGACAGCCAATAAAGACATAGTTCTCGCCTTCCACGGCCGTATTGCAGAATTGATCGAAGAATTTCAATGTGATGAGCATGTGGCACTGGCGAGATGGGTAAATCAGATATACCTCAACACTAGAACTGGAAGCCAGTATTTGGCTGGAAGACACTTGTCTCGGTGAATAAATTTATAGGATAGAGTGGTTGTGGATCCCGAGACGGTGTCTGATGAATTCGTGTTGAACATCTGCCAATGTTTTAAGATTGCCGCGCGGGTGTCCAAGCAGACTATAAATCCGAATGTGCGGTGCGGTTAACCTGCACCATGTGTAAACAAATTCCCTTGGGAGGTGGTATGCAGTTAATATTAATAGTCAGCTGCGAAGGTTCCATTCACCACGTTCCTAGTTTTGGACGCTTTTTTGAGAAAATATTGAGAAAGAACATCAAGTTCCAATGAGGTGAAGATAGCCCAACAAGAAAAATGTGGCATCGGCAGCCTCAGGCTTCTCTGATGCAAATGGCAGACAGTTGTGCCTCGACAGAAATTTTGTCGCAATGGGGCCCAAAAGTGTCTGTGAAGTGCGGGAAAAGTTATTTCGTGCAGGGTTGGTGAAGCCAACTCATCTGTTAGCACGCCAATTAAGGTCTTGAAACCGTCGGCGAGATTATCATCTTGGTTTACGACATACAACGTTCAAGTATACACCATTATGAGCCAATAATAAAAAGCGGCTCATGAGTTTCATCCGGCGGGAGAAAAATCCTCGTGTATGAACAAGCTAACATAGGTATATGTGAGCTATCGAGTTCTTGGAGTCGTCAAATCATGGGCCATAGCCAAAAACCAACTTGACTTCATTAGACTCCAAATCAACTGATTTTCCTCACTCAAGATGAGGATAGGGGCGTGAGACACATCGGACCGCGATTCCGCGTGTCTCGGAAAGTCCCGGAGCCCTTGCTCGCTTGCCGATACCGCCTGCGCGCAAACGACGTGCAGATAGCGAAAACGTCCATAGTGGCCTATCTCAGTCTCTAACATTAGACCAAGGTCTATACTGGACATTTTGATGGCTGCGTTCGGAATTGCAACAGCAGATCCCCCAGTGTCCACCATTTCAGCCTCTTGCATTAGCCATTCTAACCATGCTGGGATTCCCAGTCATGGCAGTTTTTATAGGAGGTGAGCGGGTCTCATTTGTCGTCCATTTTGTCGGATAGGAGACAAGAGCAAAATAACAAATTGAAAGATCAAAGGAGCCCAGGGCAAGAGAGAAAGCAGACGGTGTCACGGCATGAGAGCGTAGGCACAGAGAGCGAGGCGCTGATGTGGAGAAGCATGCAGAATAGATTATGTGTGTCAGTGGGATATCTATGGACCAAAATAGTGCAGTCCTGCTTTGCCGGGCGGCAGGCGCTAGGGGTCCGCCCTGGCCCCCAAATTTCCTTTGATTTACCTTCGGTTGAGTCCTTGCAGGCAGCGTGGTCCAACACTTCATGTTCCAGTCTTTTCTACCTATGTACATTGCACTGGACCAGCTACACTGGTCGCGCCGAGCGGATGGCCGAGTGGATGGCATGTTTGGTCATATTAATATTACAATACGATAGAGGGTGCATGCTTAATCAGCAAATAGATTCGCCATACCACCACCTTCTATCACCTCCTAGACATCTTGACCAGATGGCATGGCACCAGCACTCGGTGGATGGTGTCCTTTTATTGCGGTTAGTTTTGTGCATCCACCATTGCCGCAGACAGCAGTCAATCTAGGCTTCTCGGTCATTGCGCTACCAAGGCTGTAGTTAATCGTGAATAGAATAATCTTGACGGACCCCACACCTGATTGAATGTATTATTTAAGGATTGTTTACATGCGATATAAGGACGCAATAGTTCCGCAGGATATTGCCGAAGCGAGGTTAGTCAGCAGAAGATGGAGATGTAAAGACTCCCAGCATGGCGAGATAGTTGACAAACCTAAGAAATATGGTGCCCGCAGAAATGAAACCCGTCGGATCATTCCGAAGGTGATGTCAAAAAAAAAATTTACAATGTTTGCAGATGTTGTTATTTTTCACCGAGTAGGGGGTATTTTTCCCCGAGTACGTACACAAGTACAATGCTCAGCCACTAAAAACATTAGGTTTTTGTCTAATGGAGTGATTTTTTCAACTACACACAGCCACTAAAAAGTGCCTCACAGTTTTTTGTCACTGACCTGAATTAAGGTCCCCCGAGATATAAAAGAGACGATCCTTATTACATAAGTACTCGTAATTTGAGTTTCAAGGGGAAGGAAATGAGTCACTAAATTACTTGGAAATGTATATAAACCCCATGTAAATGCTTTGAATGAATAAGACACTTACCAGACATCATATCAATCAACACTCTATTGCTCTAAGCTGACACAAAAGGCTTGAGGCTGGTATTTTTCTGCACGTACTACTTCTTTTTTTACTCTATCACTCTCCTCCGCACTTAGCTAGATTACTCTCTGGCCCGGCTACATCTGCTTTTGTAAGGACCCTCTCCCCAGTCGCTTACCTCGCATCTATTACAACGCCCTCTTGCTCCCCCGCTTAGCTAGACTACTCTCTGGCCCGGCAACATCTGCTTTTGTAAGGACCCCCTCCCAGTTGCTTACCTCGCATTCTCTTACTCCGTGTTTTGGTTTATTTCTTACTATCTGCTGATTTTACTAACCGCTTCACAATTTACTGCTGGCTTGGGATCATCTCATACTAGTATGATTTTATAGTGAGTAACTTTACAGGACCTTAAGGGAATCGCTCGAACAAAGCCAACTCCAGCACTTCTCTTGTGTAACAACTTACACGCACAACAGCGGTTGATCGAAAAGGGGTGGGAGCTCCCACCTGGGGTTGGCAAAGCCCTGGGAGCTCCCACCAGATGTTCTAATGGGGTGGGAGCTCCCATGTGCGGTTGGAGAAGTGTTGGGAGCTCCCAGTGGATGTTTGAACATAAAGTGGGAGCTCCCATGTGAGGTTTCAGTAAGTGCTGGGAGCTCCCACCTAGGGATGGACAGGAGGTCATATGAGCTGGGAGCTCCCACGTAGAGATTATATTGGGTGTATAATGAATATGAATCCCCCGATCAGTTGAAATATAACATAATTGTAATGCAACCAGATATTGTATTTGTATATGTATCTTCCAGTGCAGCTATCCAACTGTGCTGCCCAACCCTCAGCTACACCACAAAGCGAGTGCACCACAATCCGACCATACTGCCCCACAGCCCAAGCAGCAAGCCAACGGTTCCGCAGCAAGCGCACCGCAATCCGACCGTGTTGCCCTACAGCCAAAGCAGCAAGCCAATGGTTCCGTGGTGAGCACACTGCAATCCGACTGTGCTGCCCCACAGCCCAAGCAGCGAGCCAACGGTTCTGCAGTGAGTGCACTGCAGTCCGACCGTGCTGCCCCACAGCCCAAGCAGCAAGCCAACAGTTCTGTGGCAAGTGCACTGCAATCCGACCGTGCTGCCCCACAGCCCAAGCAGCGAGCCAACAGTTCTGCAGTGCACCACAATCCAACTGTGCTGCCCTGCAGCCCATGCAGCAAGCCAACGGTTCCACAGTGTGTACCCCTGCAACCAAAGCAGCAATCCAACCAAATCCCAGCACACTGCCCTGCGGCAATCCAAGCATCCATGTGCGATGCCAACAGTATAGCCAACAACTACCATGCACACCCTGGAGACATGGGCTGCACAAGGTGCAAAATACGGATTTTTTGGGGGAAAAGGACCCCGGACACCCCTGTTTGGGGGTGGGTGCTCCCATTTCATGCCATTTGCGCTGGGAGCTCCCAGCCAAATTTTTCGGTTCCACCTTCAGCAGATGGAAGCTCCCACCTTTGGGAGTGGTGGGAGCTCCCACCCACTTTCACTTATATTGGGAGACTCCCACCCAGGTGGGATTTCTCTATTCCCTGGGAGGCCCTTTGGGCTAATTATTCAAACTGGCCCATTAGGCCCTTGGGGTACCTCAATAAGGTAGCCCGAAGTGAAAGCAGAAAGCTGCCAGCAGAACTACTAGGCCAATTCCGAACGTAAGGATGCAATCCACAGGGGGTAAGACACGGATTCTAGTGCGACATTGGGGTACAGTTTCGGATCAATTGAGGCCCAGGAGCAGCTTTTATGAGGAATGCTGCCCCGGCAATGGACGCCAACGAAGCGCCAATCCAGCGGTATTGAGGGCGATTGGAACCCAAGAAATTGACGTAGGTGTTGAGAGAATGCAGAAGAACGGCCCAGCGAGGGTATAGACGGCAGTCAGGCAGGGGCTGAAGCGAAGGGCGCCATGGGGTGGAGGAGGAGGGAGAAGTGCTGGGATGGTGACATGTGTAAACAAAACAACCCATTTGGAGTGGCAGTGAAAGCTCCATCATTCAGGCGGCGAAGCGGGCCAGAGCGACCGATGGTGGGGTACGCCGCCATCGCCGTGGAGTTGTGCTCACCCATCAAAAGGTAAACAAAAGAAGCCTACATCAAAGTGGGGAAATCAAAAAATATAGCAGCAAATATCGGCTACAGGCTGTCTGGCCAAACAGGGACACGTGGACTGCCATGCAGCAGCAGGCAGAGAGGGGGGTCTGTTGGATTGCCAAAGGGGGGGAGGGAAAGAGGGCTTTGGCCATTGTCCTAGTGGTGGGTGGCTAGACTTGTGGCTTTACACTACAATTCCGCTGGCTGGTGCCATGGCATCAGACAAATGGCTAGTGATACGGGTGTTTGACATCCAACGTCGACAATGCCACACGCAAAGGCTGCGGGCACCACGGAGCCGATCCACGCATAAGGTGTTGGCTTCCTCTCGTTGTACATTTCCATCATATAGGATCTGAGCTATGTCGCACCATTACCTTTCTTCGCACAATGCCGCACCACCGATCTTATCATCGATCTCATCTGTGGGAACGCATGGACCACGCTTCCCGGCCCGCCATCTCATTTCATAACTGCGTTGTCACCCCCCGCTCCTGTTTTATAGGATGCATGCATTTACGCCTGAGTGCCCCGCCATACCTCCTGCTCGCCGGCTGCGTGCCATGCAGCCCTGATACGGATGCAGTGGCGCGTTTATACTCATGTGGCATGGCGGTGCTCGAAGAGAGATGTGTGTCGCCTGGCCGCTTTGCAGGCTTGTCCTGCGCGCATGGTGTCCTCATGCTGTCCGCTCCCACACCGGTCGATTTTCCCGCCGTGGCTGCCTTCTGCTGCTACACAGACGTGTCCCACCGCTCTACCCCTTTTTTCTCTTTCATTTTGTCATTTGGGCGCGCATGTTCGACGTGCTGAACCCGGGCCTCACGGTCACTATGTTCCAGTTCCCGGTAGACAACCCATAGACAGATGTTCGTCATGGTTCTATCCTATTCTGGCAGGTAAATAATATAAAACAAGAGTTCAGGTAGATTATACCATGTTTCTCTGGGCTGTTTTTTTCCAATAACATCAGAAATTTATTTTGGAATGCCTCAAGTCCACAATAAATAGGATGGGAACCCTGGAGGGAGGGAACACTGAGCTACAATAGATATTATGGCAGGTAAATAATGTGCAAAGTGAGTCAAGACCCGCTGCGTGTTTTGTAAATTTGGAGTTTTTTTTTTACCAAATTTGAGCAGTGCTAATTTTTTAAATGAGCAGTGGTACAGTCATTCCATGGTCCTTGCAAGAGCTTTTGAATGTTGGCCTTTCTCCATCAAAATTCAAGCTCCACGGCCTGGCCAGAGTATGTAGAGGATGTAAATGAAGGCCTAGATTCCCAAACAACACAAAGAATTAGAAGAATCCACCCTCTTTTGCATTTTTGGGCCACATTGGTGCAGGCTGGATTTTCCGACATAATTGGTCCCTGCATTTCTATGCAAAATCCGGTGTTATGACTTCAAAGCATGGAAACTTCGATGCTTTGGAATGCTTTAGTGAACATTTGGACTTTCTATCAACTGAGTTTTTTCCCCAAGTCCCAATTTTCCTCATATTCCTCCTCTGACTTGGGATCTGACGCAAGATCTGAAAGATCTGAACCTTCCGCCGAAATTCCCTGGATTTATCAGAAGAAATGTTCTCCTCATATCGACCTTGCACCCCTCATCATATGAACCCTCCACACCACTCATCTCATCGCCGTCTTCACGGAACTGGTCCGATGACAGTCCCCACTTCGGACATCATGTGAGGGCGAGGTTTCTCATTCCTCGTTTGACACCATGCAGTCAGCGGTTCAACTCAAACTTTTTGTGGCATATCCATAGCATCCTAATGAACATCTGAGTGAAGTTAGACAGTCGAATTTTGCCCATTCTTGAGGCACAGTTGCTCATAACACAATTCCCCACCAGTCTCCATACTTTAGCCAGTCCCAAGAGAAGGTCGCACTGCAGAAAATTATAGGAGGCTAGATTAGAGTTTACTTGGCATGTGGGCCATTGCTTCGCATGGCAATACGAGTCCAGTCCCAGGTATACAATTAAGAGCAAAGCCTTTATTACGCAATACAATTATCGTATTAATCTGCCCAGCCTCAGTTCGTTTATTCTTCCCGCACATGTCATACAAGTAAATATGCTCTAATTTCGGGACGGGACCTTCATTTTCATCAAATGCTCGCAGCATAAACGGCGCGCATGGCGTCTTTACCGCGATACGCATGAAGAGGTGCCAGATCAACCTTTTTCAAGTTGCCCTCGAATCTAGTCGAAGACCGCGTCGTTATCCCGTTATGAAACCATATATCGCCATCAGTAGTGAACATGCGACTGAAAAAATGTGCATTTCCATGATATATCATTCCACGCAACTTGGTGACGACACTACGACCATTACAATCGAAGCGCAACACCGGATCCAAGCGGACCTGCTTAGTAGTGATAGACAAACACAAAACGGCAGGGACGGATGTAAGTGTGGTCTTCCTGTACATTGGATGAGATACCCGATCATCCAAGCATCAACGACAGGGACCCATTTTGTGCCGCAAATGATCCCGAAACCATTTACCCATACTAATGACCCGCCCAGACTCGTGGCGAAGCGCGGGAGGGAGAGTCACCACGACGTGGTGACCGAAAGTCTGTACGGTGCCCTCAGTACAGAATCCACAGCGATCACAACATGTAATGACATCACCATTAGCTCCCAGGAAATATGTGATCTATCAGTCGATCCACACTGGCATTGCTGTGAACATAAGGAAAATGTTCAGGCGACTTAGTATGAAGCATGCGACATACTACGTCCCTGCCATGCTCCAGAGTGAACCGGCTCAGGAGTGCCTGATTAAATCCAGCGACCAACGCCCTCATCTCGTCTGACATCGGACGATGCATTTATCTGCATTATTGTGAGCTGGCGCTACAGTATATTACGGGTCAATGACACAAACAAATAAAGAATGCTTGTAGTTGTGCATCCAGAGCTTCATTTCTTGATCTGAGTACACAAAACACATTAATTTTATGCAGTTCATGATCCTACACAAGTTGGGAAATTTTGAGCTCCAGGATTATGGTGGATGATAGGTTCGGATCAAGCCAGCCGTTCATTGTTTTGTGATGCGGGCATCATTTGGTATCAAAACAAATGAAGGGGCTTGTATCAAGATCTAGAAATCGGGGGAGATATTCATCACGTCCTACAGCTTTAGTTCATGAGCGAAACAATTGCATATATAACAAAAAGTTATACGTAGGAAGCAAACTTAAATTTACAGCTATCCAGAATAATATTTTGACAAGGAATCGTCAACTTCCGAAGCGCTCAAGGTGTGCTTTTGGACAATTTTGGAAGTATATAAATCAGCTGTTTTTGTAACGATAAGGCCCAGGAAAGAAAATTCTTTAGAGTAGGAATACTTTGAATTCAATTTCAGAAGGCTGTTTAAGAGGTACTTTTAATATTCTGTGCAGATTTCAGAGAGTAATGTGAAAACTTGCTAAAATTGATGGGCGGGATCAGACGAGATCCCAAGTCACGTGGTGACATTTGGCGCAGAGTCACATTTGTGACCATATCTCCGAAGTGTAAAACGTCGAATGGAAGAGAGTCTGGGACACCAAAACAAAATCAAGTCGAGAGACACCTTTATTATTGCTATATGAAGAACTGGGTACCACTTTTATACCAAAAAAATACCACCTCAACACGGTATTGACTCAACTTCCCTGACAACTGATGGCACAAAAAGCCCGCAGACCACAAGTACCAGTGTTCAAAATATTTTGTGAATCCTTCTAGAATATTTAATATGCTCTTGTATCAATGGATAAACGTGATTTTTTTCTGAAAAACATTCAGTTATGCTAAACTGAGCTCCAGAATGTGTTGCGGAGTTTATGCTGTGCATCCACAAGACCCAAGCTGGTAGTCTTCCCAAAAATCGTCTGAAGCTTCTGCCAAGACTCGGCAGTAGTTTCCGTCCGAACCAAGCCTCTAAGGCGACCGGATTGATCAAGTTTCCGAAGAGGAGACCGTGCGCTGTCGCATTGCGCTGGTCCCATTCCTCGTTGTGCGGGGTTTGGAGAACCAAGGAGTCGGGACGTAGATGGCAGGAATGAGGTTCGAGGTAGGTTTTGCGATGAGGACCACACTTCCATCTGGAGTATTGGTGGACCGGGCTGCGGGGGCAGTGGAATGATTCATGGCGCCATATCACTATCCGGTCCAGCCCACCAGGTAGGCTCCACAGACATATATAATTATGACCTGACCATTTTGGAATAGGCAAAGTATCTGTTTCCTCCTGTAGAAAGGATTGAGCCTACACCGCATCATCATACACCGCAAGTCAGCTTAACCGGCCGAGAGTTCGAGTGGATTCGTGTGTGGCGGGTGTAAAACATAACATGCTTCGATCAGCTAACTATACATATATATATACACATGCCGGATTTAATCAAGCCCGTAGTGAGATGAATCTACAACAACGGTTTCGACCGTAGCCGATCCCTCGAAACAATATTTGATGAACGTCCCACCATCCAGTCCACCAATGCGCAAGACGACTTCGAAGGACGACGCGAAGATGCCGCCACCAAGCAGCAACTTGGCAAATTCCGATCCGCTATTCCGCGTACGAGAGTCCGCAACTACAAGCGACAGGAGAGGAAACCGGCCATACACGCCACTCCCGATTTCGAGAAGACTCTCGGCAGTTCCACTCCCCGATCTTCTGCAATCTAAACGGCAGAGGCTCGGCATACCGCAGATGATCGCATCAAATTCCATCGAAGTTGCCCCGCATAAAGTCAAAGCAGCTGCGACCACCGTTCGAAATGCGGGCCCGCATATCGAAATCACAGGTACGACCAGACGCGACGGCTCGATCGCCAGAACCAGTGTCTGGAGAATGGGCATGACCACGCGACCCAACAACCGGCAAGATCCCATGGACACTGGTGAAAATTCCAGATGGATCAGATGTGAGAGTACCAGTGGGTCGACGGCAACATCACTAAAATCGATGCAATCGACAAATAAGAGGTGTAGGCGGGCCAAACGAGGGACCGATCGCAGGACAGCGTACAGTTCCGACTGGCGAACATCAATCGGGTCCCACATGTCCTGTAACCGAAGCTCCGCTAAATTCCGACAAAATCCATATCCGCCCTTGCTCGGAAAGAGACAATGTTGGAGGTAAGGGACTCCAAAGCCGCCAACGGAGGGACGTAATCTGGGAATACTGTACCATTTCAACCAAAGGTTCAGGTGACGGTGACACTCATTTTTTTTGATGTATGCAAAAATCGCCTTAAATCAAAAGAAAATTTATCGGCCATCCCGGACATCTAAAATTCCCAAATTGATGAACCTTTGGTCGAAATAGTACAGGAGGCGAAGAGGCTTCCACCATGGACAGGCGGCACAAAACGAGTGCTTGCATCCGCGTCCTTTGATGCCGTGTATAGGTGAACGCACCAACAAAAAGACCTGCCAACCACATTGAGAACAGCATCGACAAATACCGACGGGGAATATGTCGAGCTAGGAGCAGGCCATCCGACAGTGATGTTGATGTAGACAAAGAGGCTGGGCCCCTTCGACTGCTGCAACCACTTCTCTACCCTGTGTAGAGGAGTCCACGGATCGATATATATCCTACACCAGACGGCAGAATCTGCCGAAAGAACGTCGTTCCAGTGCCTGCACACGCCCTGCAGGACAGTAAGTTCGCCCGCATACAGTGGCCATCCAGCGACGAGGAATTCGAGGGCAATCCTAAGTACCCGGGAAAGCACTTCGACCGGCAAGTCTTGTACAATAGCCTTGACGACCAGCATCAGACGCGACACTCGATATTCTAATAGCTTACCTTGGGGGGGGGGAGCCATCATAAGCAATATTCGAGGTCTTTATAAGACGCACGGCAACTGAACGCCATGAAAGAACACAGCGCCGACATAGAAAGAATATCAGATAAACGCACGGCAGCTGAACACCACGAATGAGCACACCGTCGTCTACACAGAAAGAAAATCAGATCGATCCATCGGATTATACGGCACGACTGATGTGGATCAGACTTCGCTATTATTCAACACACCGTTTCCTTTTTCGCGCGGCACGACTGGCATGTTCGAACAACGGATGTTGAGGACTGCCAGTTTTTGCAACCACGGCGCGCCCCCCAATAAGTCGTGAAAATTCGCCCAAGTAAAAGGGACGCGATGGCCCATGTCCCGGAGAACCAAGATGGACAGGTGATGGAAGGGGCTGGATATCTACCAATCGACATCAACTCCGCACAAGCGAAGCGCAGTAAGCCCACGCATATCAAGTGGGAACCCAAGCATAGCGTCCTCGGTTAGTCGGTACGGTCCGCGAGGAAGATAAGGTTTGAAGTCCATGTTCAGAGCGCGGAGCCTGCTGAAATTATACGTTTCGAAGAAGTAGCGCAGTTCCTCTAAGACGCAATGGCCATGGAAGACAACACAGAGAACCTCGAACTTGGAGAGGAAGGGTCGTACAGCGCGGAGGATTCCAACGGAACTCGAACAGTTCATGTGTACACCTGTAGCGACATCCACTAACCTCTTCACGCCGATAAGATGAAGTCGGACGAACAGGGAAGTCTGCTTGCTATGAAGTAAACAAGAGCGCAGGAAAGCCAGAGGAACAGCCACATGAACCTGAATATGCCGCCAAAACTCGACATTATCCAATACAATGGTCCTCCATTTGACACTTGGGCAAGCCGATGTCAATCCAATAAAAAAGTCTACTCAAATTCGCCGCTTTGCATCAACATGAAACGACAGATAAGCACGATCTCATACGGTAGACAATAGATCGTGACCCCTGTGAATATTTGTAGAAAGACCAATCAATAAAACGACGCAGACACTCACCTTCCTTCATGGCTTCTGCTGATATTAATGGATTGCAGATCGACGCAAGGAGTCATACCGAGCCTATGCGTCAGAAAGCGGAGCCGATGATATCTAGGCCCCCCCCCAAAAAAATCAAGAATTATACACCAGCGACACCGTACACTCACCTCGAAATTGTGTCGAGTCGTGCTAAAGCCATGGCCGACAGACACCTATATGACCAAAAGGAAGCTAAGCCAAGTGAAGGCCCAGCAAAATAATGACTAAAACAAGTTGACAAGAACTTTCGAACGTCATCCATCACACGTAAAAAAACTTGGCATCATAAAAGCAATAGTTATAATAGAGCGCACTGACTTCCCACCATCACACCAGGGCAATGGTATTCCCACAGCTAGTCAAAGTTTTGAGTCTGAACCATGTACAAAAATCTGCGCTGGAAGTGCTTATAAAGAACGATTACCTAAATAAATTTAGGACTCGTAATGGAAGAGGTTTACAAAAAAAATCCCTGCAAAAATATGGACTCCTGGCTCAGAAAAAAAGTGTCATGCAAGGACCATGGAATGACTGTATCTTTTTGTTTGCATTTTCCGAGCAGTGCTGTCTTTGTTTGATTTATTGGAGCGGTGTATTGAAAATCACGCAGCCTGTGCCTTTTTTTTGCATCCATACCTGGTGTATATTTTTTCCTGAAAGATATTGAAGGTGTGTGAGTTTTTATAGAAAACAAGCCCAACCTGTGTAAATTTTATGAAAAAACCCTCAACCTGCGTGAAAATAATTATGAGACACTATAACAGCCATACACCAGTCATTAGGCTGGTATGTGTGCAATTCAGTTACACGAAATATATATTCCAACCTCCAGCGAAATTGATATGTGGCTGCCCGGGGGAGCCGGGGGAGGTGTTAGATAAAAAATTCCTCTTTTTTTTCTGCCATTTTATTGTCCTGGAAAATTAAAGAACGTATGTGTTCGTCTGAAGTCCATGCGAACGTCCCGGACTCTTCCCACCACCTGCCGTCTTCCAATTCCTTCCTTTCACCCTCCTGCACCAGCACTCTTCCTCAAGGTGGGAGGAAGCTTCCTCCCTCCTCGCGCCACTCGTCCCCGCCCTCGCTGATCCAGGACTGCCAAATCTACTGGACGTTGCTGGCATCCGACACAGAACCTCGAAGATTCCCCAAACGACGCCGGCGCGCGCCTCCCAGAGCTGAGCCCACGCTGGCGGTCATTTATGCGGCGCCGTGCCATCGCTGCCTGCGGCAGACCCCATGCTGCGGGAACGCGAGGCTCGTTCCGTGTTCGCATCTATGCCCGCGGCGCGCGGTGTCACGGGACGCACGCGCTTCGTACGCCTGCGCTTGCACCACGCATACGCTTCCGCCTGCGTGAGCGCTCGCTCACCATCTGTGTGCCAGAGTCTCGGGATCGGCTGCTGCGGATACAGATACAGTGGCGGGCTTTTACACATATACTCGTGCTCAGGCGGTGCGCGCGTCGCATGCCCTTCTCTGCCGGCTTGTAAGCCCGCGCGGTGTACTCGTCCTGCCCGCGCTCACGCCGATCGCTAGGCGCATGGTAGACGCGTCCCATTGCGCTGTCCTGCCCCCTTTTTTCTCTTTCATTTTCATTTTGTCATTTCGCGCTTGAATGCTCGTGGTACACGAGGAGAGTGGCGTTGCGCGGTCCCCCGCCTTGTCCTAGCGCATGCGGATCGTAAGCGCGCGATCGGCTTGCTATCTCGGGCTGGGCTGCTTCGGCATACCATGGCGCTCTCCTCCAGCTTTGCCTCGTGGTGCAATGTAGCCGCGAGGACGTACACATCGCGCGTGCTGTGGGCCACTCCCGACTCGGGAGGGATCTGCGCACCGTGGCGCTCTGCCCCGCCCTGTCCACCATGCACTATGTAGTTGCGAGGACGCCCGGATTCACACAGGTGCTGCGAGCCCTTTCATGCCAACTGTGGCTTTGGGCCTCTCCCGCGCACGCTTCCTATTTACGCGCGCTTCAGTATATGTTGGGCTGAGGGAATGTCGGATTGTTTGCCATCTGCGGTGAGGGCGTCGAGCGGCAGGTATGGGTGTAGGATGCGTATGACAGAGACGCCGGCAGTGGGCGCCCTTTTAATGCCAGCTGTGCGTCGATGTACATTCCTCGCGCACCCTTCCTCCCTGCGGATTTCTTTGCGCTAGCTTCGGCATATGGTGAATGAGGGGCGCGCTCCCTCGGTGCTAAGTATGACCAGAAAAAAAATTACTTACTTGCATTAAGTCAGGGCTTTGGGCGAACTCTGGTTCCAAACTATTGACGCTATTGTGCTTGGGACTTGATGCAAGTCGATTCTCACTGCCAGTGCTGATACTGAGTCTACCTAAATCTCTGTTCAAATTTCATTACTCACCAATCCATATTGAGATGCTCTTAGAGGTTGTGAAGAGAAAAGAAAAGACTGTAACACACACTGCTATCAAACTACCTCTATATTTACTCATATCCTACAAGTGCTATATCCCCCAAGGTGATGGACACGGTCTTGAATTGGAGTCTGCACTTGTCCGTCCTGTCGCCTCAAGCACAAGTATATTTGTGGTGTGATTTTCCCGGTATATATTTAGCAGCGAGAAGGGAGGAAAGCATCAATGGTGCAGGGTGCACTCAATCAACCTATGATATATATATGATCCTGTAGTCAGACTTCAGACTGGCAAGGGTGCCGATACATGGACTTGAACTCAATTTGCCGAATCCTTTTTTACTTTTTTTTATTGGTGGGTTTATTCTGTAAAGAGGAAAATACCGAAAGCATTGGTGGTGCTTGGTCACGGGTGCAATCCCTTAATACAATCACTCTGCTTGTCACAATATTTTTTTTGGTGTCCCGGGAGCGTGTTTTCTTTTTTCGTGGGTAATTCATCGACCGTATTCTCTGGATGTGAGAGTGGAAGTGTAATTCAGTTGTACCAACCTCCAGTGAAAGATGTTTGACTGTTCAAGGAACTTCTTGAAGGTGGACCGTGGTCTTATGATTTCGTTTTTTTTCCCCCTTCTTTATTCTGCCATTCTATTTTCCTGCAAAATTCAGGAGAACTCCGTGTCAGTGTTTTATTGAATAAAGTGTTCCGCTAATCTTTCTGCTGTTTGGTAATGTCTTGCCGTTGTGACGTGACACGACGTCACCCATCCTTCCTCCACCCTGCCTCGACTCTCGCCTGTCCTCTTCCTCCCTTCGGACCCGCCCACTCACTGCATTAGCATTCGACATCCAACGTCAACAATGCCACAAGCAAAGCCTGCGCGCGCCACGGAGCCGATCCACGCTTGAGGTGCGTTCTCCTCCTCTCCAATTTACATCTCCATCATACACATTTAGGGTCTGAGCTACGTCGCTATTCCTTTCTTTACGCGACGCCGCGCCATCGATCTCGCCATTTGCGTCATGCTGCCTCCCCGCGCCATCTCGTTTCGCACCCGCGTCTTCGCCGGCCGCTCCAGTTCTCGCGGACGCACGCATTTACGTCTGCGTAAGCCGCCATGCTCCCGCTCGCCGGCTGTGTGCCACGCAGGCCTGATACGGATGCAGTGCCACGTTTATACTTGTGCAGCGTTTCGGTGCTCGAGTAGAGGTGCGTGCCGCATGCCCGCTTTGCAGCCGTCCTCGTCCTTCCCGCTCCCAAGCCCGTCGATTTTCCCGCCGCGCATGGCCACGGGGGATGCCGCAGCTGCCTTCAGCTCACGTCCCACAGCTCTTCCCTACCCCCTTTTCTCTTTGATTTTGTCATTTCCGGCGCCAATGTTCTCTGTGTTGCGCGCGGGGCTTCACATTCGAAGTTTTCGCTTCAGTTCCTCCTAGAAGTTCGTTTCCCGGATTCTGCGGCCACCTAATCGTCGAGGGGGACGTAGTGTGCTCCTCCGCCTTGTCCTGGCGTATACGCGCACCCACCACGCAGCCGGTTCTCTGTCGCAAACTAGGCTGGCGCGGTGTAGCATGGTGCTCTCCCCCATCTTGTCCTCAACGCGCCATGTAGTCCCGAGGACGTACGGATGGCGCGCGCCGCGGTCCAGGCCCGGCTCTCTGCCTCACGATGCGGCGCGGGGTTCTGCGAGCGGAATGGCGGGGCACGCCGTACCCGCGACCTTGCAAAATCCACGCTGCGTCTCCGCTTCTTACCCTTGAGTAATCCTTCCAGGCTTCGTTCGCAGCGACGCGCACCCCGGATGTGCGCGAGCTGTGTGGCTGCGCTTGTAGTGGTGGGGACATTCGGATCGATCGCCGAGGTCCACGCCCGGCTCGTATGCAGCGCGGGGGCTTCTGCGAGTGGAAGGCGCGACCTTCTCATACCAGCTGACGGCCCACGTTCCCCGCGCACCCTGCCTCGCTGTGGATTTTCCGCGGGCTCGGATTGTTTGTGACGATAGCCCGGTTGCGCCGGCTAGTCGCGCGCTGCGTACGGGGCATAGGGTTCGCAATTCTCCCCTGCCGATTCTTTCTTCCCGCGAGCTTCGTTATATGTGAGGGCGCTCCCCCGGATTGTCGCGATAGCCCGTGTTCGGGTAGCGCGTGTGGAGTACATAGTCGAACGGCGCGTGGAATGTAGGGTGCGGCTGGCGGAGACATCGGCGGGGTATTACGAGGCGGCGGGCGAGCGGTGTCATCGGACGCGGGCGCGTGTGGTTTTTACTGGAATGTGGGCGGGTAAGCGGTGTACGCCGGGGCGAGATAACCACTCGCAGGTGCGCGTCGTGGAAGCTCCTTTGTCATGGGCCGTCGGGACGAGACGAGTTGTGGGCACTGCGGGAGTCGCCCTGTCACTGGTGTGCGCGCAGCAGCTGGTGTCTGCACGGGGCGATCCGGTTCTTTCTGCTAGCCCGGCGGATATCATTCTGTGTTGTAGAGCATCCGAATATGAATACCGATTTCTTCCGGGAGCACGAGACGATGAGCCGGGACTGCAAGCGAGAGATGAACTTGGCTCGGACCACATGCGAGAGATGCTGCGGCTTTTATCTTGCTTTCATCTCTCTTGCTCTCTCGTCTACCGGCCGTTTTCCAGCGGCCTGTGTTGGGCAGTCGAAGTACTTGTGGTTTCAATGGACTTCAATATGCACGATATGAATTTTGTAGACCGCATTCACAGAAAATTTATATGTGCGATTTTGCGGTGGTACAAGCTTTTTCTGCTTGTGGGTGTTCATTCGAGCCTGAAATACAAGCCCTCTCTGACGTTCAGCATCGACAAGAGCCTGGTCCTCTAAGCCAGCTGATTGTTTCCAGCTGCTTGTTTCGCTGGAATTGGATGAGAATATTCAGTTGAGACGCATCGAAAGTCAAGATTCCGCCCACCAATTCGTCTACAACTCCCACAGATCTCACCACGGAAATTACGAGCTGCAGATCCACATTCCAGGCATTGTGGGTACTCCTGCATATCATTAATTCAGGCCCGAAATCACACTCAATGGGCTGAAATACCTCTCTAATTGCACGTTCCAGCGGGTCATCCTTGAAGGACTCAAGCATCTGGTACCGCGCGCAGAGACCATTGAAATCCTTGTTGGGAAAGTCCACCCATCTCCTATCTGAGTCCCCAGGCACTTGGTAATCGGAGAGTCGTCACAGAGAATCGACATGATTGAGGGAGAGACGTTGAGTGGCACAATCACGGAGATGGAGACGCGTTGTGTTTCTGGTCACATCATGCAGTCAGTTACACCGCGTTTCAGAAGTGCCGAACTTGCTTCAAGTGGCAAGTTCGCTTAGCGACTCTAAAAAATGTGGTTCAATGGTTTGGTTCGGGTGTAAAACAACACAGGAATAATATTATAGTTGACAGAGACTACCGTCGGCGGGATGGCCACGGATGAAATTTGACATTTTGACACTTTGACAGCGCCATTGTCCAATCGGCCACCCGTTCAGTATAGACAACAAGAAGACTAACTGGAAGCTTCGCTAACAGTTTCATCGGAGTCTGGTTGTTTGTCCGGTTGTTCTTGATTGCAGAGAGCTGCAATTTGCGCATACAAATGCGCCGAAGATATGCTTGCAGCTTTCCGAGCCCAGTTCGAGGCATTCACCCGACTGAGTGATCCTGAGAAAAAAGGGAGTTCTTGAACATATCCAGTTAATACGACGACACGACTACGGATTTGGAAGTGAGTAGGAGAAGTTGCGGATACCCGTGAGGTTGTCCGTGAATACAAACCGAGGCTGTAGGTAATGATCGTGGTGCTCTTCTGATTAGTCCACCCACGGAACCAGTTGCAAGCCAATAACGTTTCAGCAGTTATCGGTTACCCCCAAATAATTCTGCATATTTACGCGCCTGCCGAACTGAAAAAAAAGCTTCGCTATTGCCCTTACTGGAGGGAGGTAGCAGTAATGAGAGCAAACGACTCTTTCGACCTCGGTTTGATGGAACATTTGAAGGGCAAGCGCATTCTGCGGATACTTGAATTGGAAGAGGAAATTATTATTCGACACGCACGCCACAACAGATGAATGATATTCGTAAGAGGGCTCTAAGACTTTGCCGTCTTCTCAAATGGCCTTGTTTATGTCGAATACTGCCAACAGAGACGCGATTGTGCTATATGCCGACCCGGACAGACACTTCGAAAAGTTGAATACAGTAGTAAATCCTCGTATTCAAACAGACTCACTGTCGTCCGAACCCAAAGGCAATCTCTGGGTCTCTGACTGCGGGGTTCAACCGGCCGGTGATCAGAAATCGATGGGTATGCAACCTGAAAATCCTTGAGGGTAACTATAATTACAATTTTCGGAACAGACCTCATCGTGGAGCATGGCCCTGTGATGCAATTGGTTGACTTGTCATTCTTAGAAGTTGAATGCAAAAAATGTGTACCAAGTGTTGGGAATCACAATAGACCCAGCAGGAATTCGGTACCCGCGGTACATATCTTCCTCGGCAACAAAATGTGGAACAGCTGAGAAAAAGAGCTCAAGTCCCACCGATATCGAAAAAAGAGCAACACTGACCGATTGGGGTAACTGGCCACCACCTCAATACCTCCTTCACAATCACAGAAACATACGAAAGAGATTCTTTGTCATCAAAGTTCGGAATATGTCCTGTACGAACGACCGCATCAATTTCTCTCTGTGCTTTTTCTAAACATCAGGGTAGTCAAGCATCACTAGTATGAATGTGCCGATAGCAGCAGTTGTCTGTAAGACGACATCGTCAGAGGCTATTGGTGAAAGGAGAAAAATAGGTATACCGTGTCGAAGCCAGCTGTGTACATAATACCAGCAGTATCCTCGATAACTTGCAGTTTGTCGGCTGTGAAAGACGCAGGAGCTGTACCTTCGGCCTAGAGAAGATCGTTACTTTCCCCAGCATCTGAAAATGACAACTTTACAACAAGACGTTTGGTGACTCCAAACGGTAGTCCGACCATATCCTCGGGTGCGACGTTTCCAATATTTCATTTTGCATTTGTCCTGGTTAGCTTCCTTATGTAGGCAAGGAACGAGGACAAACCGAAGGAAGAAAAAATTGATCACTAGTGGACTTTCAAGCCAATTGAAAGTATGGCACCGTAATCCTTGCTCCACTTCATGTAAGTTTCCTATTCGAAGCTAGAAGGGAGCCCAAATAGATTACCGACCAACAGGAGTTTGGCCGGACCCGGTGGCAATGGTAAGCGAGAGCTGTGACGCTTGATATACGCAATTAACAGAGAGAATGCGGAAAGAACAAGAGTTCAAGCTAGAATGGTGTTCAAAGTGTAAGAGAAATGTTGGCAAGGCTTGCAACCAGAATTTTAACCATAGCATATAACACTGGTTTGTCCGCAGGTGCCCGAAAGAGATCTAGAGTTGAAGAAGATTCGAATGGCACGGATAGCTACCGATCTGATCTGAGATCAATGGGAGCGTAGCCCGATAAATCCCAAACCAAGCTTCAGGAGCACGGAGCACGCATGCACCCAATGCGCCCCCGCATAACAATGAGCGGGAGGCGGGAGCGCGGCAGTGGAGGGCGCGAGTCGGGTCCAGTTGGTCGGTATCAGTCATCCGAGTCGAGGCGACAGAAATAGGCAGTCGTGGATGAGAGAAGACATATCCGATGCCCGATGCCCGATGCCCGACGCCCGACATGTTGGCTAGACGGTGGGCAGGAGTGCGACGGTGTGGTTGGTACGAAATGATGGGCTGTGCTTCGGAACGGTCGGAGCCGGGTGGCCGATCGGACAATGGCGCTGTCAAAGTGTCAAAATGTCAAATTTCATCCGTGGCCATCCCGCCGACGGTACAGAGACGACAGAAACGAGTATTCTACCATTGAATTCCGTTGTGCTCGAGTATCCGAATCATGTTGCCAAAAATGTTCCAGCCCCATGTAGGGAGCAGTTGAGGTGAAGACAGCTCTTCGTATGCAGCGATGGCCTGCTTCTAAAACTCTGCTGTGACCCAGCGCATGGCTTCTTCCCGAGTGCAGCTTAGGTCAGCCCAAAGAGCGTTCAACGATTCCTGGTCCACAGGCTGACTCAGTCTGGCGACACCGTATGCCTGTGGGCGCCGAAAAATTTCGATGGGGGCAGCACCTGAAGTCATTAGCTTTTTCTCCTGCTTGCGGGATGGGTGGTAGTTCCAGTAGAGCTTAAATTCATCCAGCTTGTGCCGGACGATCTGCGGCCATAGCCAGTGAAAAAGATTGCTACAACGCTTGTCAGTATTATCCGTGACAGTTAAGCAACAAGTACAGACATATGAAGCTCGCTTCCAGCATTGAAAAGGCCGTTTGTTTTGCCGTCTTCGATGTACTCTCGCAGGGAGCGCCCACAATTTTTGCGAAGCCAGGCCCACAGTGATTTGATTGGAATATTATGAGTACCCTTGATGGCCATAGTAATAGGCCAAAGGATCGGGTCGAGATCCAGGGTGAATATCAATCTAAATAGGCGAGTATTAGAACAGAAGAATCGGAAGTTATTAAAGGAGGACGAACCGGAGACCCGTGTGGCACGCGAACATGTCGCCAGTTTCGGAACCCTTGTCAAATGTCACTTGCAGAGGGATTACTAGCGAATATCAATAAGAAAATCTCGCAACACAACCTGAGAAATGAACTCACCACCGAACTCAGTGATAAAATCTAAATAGACATGCCCAATGACCACGGCATGGCGGGCGTCCGGAACAACAACCAAGTGGCATACCAAGCCCGAGGCTTTGTCTCTGAAGCCGTAGATCGGAATACTGACAGGGCCCATCTTCAATGCTGCACTTGAGAGCTTCTCGTGACCATCGCAGTGGACCTCTTGAAAGACCCCAATAGCAGTCAAATTCTTGCGTGGGATCTTGTCTTTACGACCAGGATAACGCCGGATGGATCCTCCCGGCTGGTTGTCCTTCATGATTTGCTGAACGGTGTCCCTGCACAGCGTCAATGAATTAGTTGAAGTTTTTTCAGAAGCCTTACCGAGGTATTTGGTGCCCGTCAAGAGCCAAGGCAGTCTTCATGGTTGCTGGGCCGTTGCCTTGGTTCACGTCGTCGTCGAGTTTGTCGCAGACCAGTGTCGTGGCGACAGAGAAAGGCGGTGGTTTGCGAACCGTAGGAATATCAAATTGCTTGTTGAGCATCTTGAGTTTGCTCACGCTATTCCAAGAGTTTTAGTTTGCGTAGAACAACTTTCAGAATGAGCGAACAAACCCAATGTGATAATTTAGCTCGGTGGCCAAGTTTGAAAGCTTCTGATTATTCTTGAGTTGGAGGGCTGCATAACGAATCAAGACCTGTTTAGATGTTAATACACTGGGTGGCACCGGTGGCAAAATTGCCAGAAAAAGATACTTGCATTCGCCGTTTTGGTAGCCATTATTCCCCATCGTGTTGACCATTATCACAGAAGTGAAAGTAAGAAAATATCGACGTAGCACGGAAAGGTTGGAGTGGAGGTTAAAGTCGAGAGCAAGTTCAAGAACAAATTTGGTCATGTTTTCGTCCATTGTCTGAAATAAAAGGCCAAAGCATCGGCATCATCAAGACTTCGTCCAGGTATATTTCCGGGCCTTCATCTGCATTTGAGCTGAATGACAGGGACCAACGTGAAATGGAGTATTATAATGATGTTCTAATAAAATAGAGTGAATGATTTGGTAGTTGGTAGATGCTCAGTACTCAAGATGATCAAAGTAGAAGTTGCACCGTAATTCCTCACGGTCATTTCAGCAAACGTGAGCAGTGGTTTAGTGGTTGTCCTGATTAGTATAGACAACAAGTCTAACTGGAAGCTTCGCTAACAGTATCATCGGAGTCTCGTTGTTTGTCCGATTGCAGAGAGCTGCAATTTGCGCATACAAATGCGCCGAAGATATTCTTGCAGCTTTCCGAGCCCAGTTCGAGGCATTGATTGGCCCCTTCACCCAACGCTCTCAGACCTTACCGGTTCTCCTCTTACCACCACCATCAAAACGCGTTTTGCCTCTGCGCTACTCTTGCGATCCGTACACCGTTAATACAACGAGTGTCGGCCAACGCAAGGTAGTCCTGCAGCGTCTCCCGTAGTTTTCTCGGTGCTTGAGTAAAAATTCGGAAAATTTTGCAAAATTTTGCCTATTGGCCGCGCGAATACTGTGCTACGGTGAAAACATCTCTGTGGAAAACATCTGTGGTCACCAATTGGGCCCAGTGTACCTTCACTTGTGCTCTCCATGTACTATTCTGTTCGTATCACCTCTTCAGAGCTTAACGGGGGGGCGGGCGTCGCTCGACTTTTCCTCGCTCTGACCCTGCAAATCCACGGTCGCTGTCAATCATTATTCGGATCAAAGATCATTGAAACACTATATAGGTGGTCTACGCGACTCTACGCGCATCATCACTCGGCTTGAATAGCTGCGCTGGGCGATTTCAACGCGCGGAATACTATTACTTGTCATAGATAAACTTTACTTGTCATAGCCCAAAATCTATAAAACTGTGAAGTTAGCGCTATTCTTATTGTTTGTGCTGCGATGTATGCACAATCACGTGGGTTGACATTGTTTATCGCTGCTATTGATGCGACGAACGCGTTTCCTTCCACAGACCACTGCACCCTCTGGCCTAAGCTCGCAAGAATGGGCATGGCCGGCCCGGTTTCAGACTGGCTCCGCAAGATTTACTTGCGCATGGGATACTACGTCAAGCACGGGGACTCCCGATCAACGGAATTCAGCGCACTGATTGGTCCGATTCTAACTGAGGATCCCGCCTCACCGGTTCTCTGGACCTTATTCATGGCGGACTTGGTTATGCTTCCTGATCCTGACGATGTGCATCTCGACAACATACGGATAGCTATAATGGCTCAGACAGATGATATCTTGCTAATGTCCCTAACTGCGCGAGGTCTTCGAGCTAAACTGAACACTCTCAAACAGTGGTGTGCTGTCAACTTCATCTTGATCAACATGTTGAAAACTGTGATCCTGATTTTCGGCTCAACACCCAACCCAATGCCCGTGTTCAAACTAGGAGATCAAATGTTGAGAATCACTGATGATGAGAAATATGTCGGGGTCAACTTCCGCACAGACACACAAAATATGCTCCAAGAACACTACGTAACGAAGGCAGGAACCGCTTGGCACTGTGTGCATCGTATCATGGCCATTGAAGACTCAACGGGACAGCTGACACCAAAAGAACTGAATACGCTATAGTTAGCTCGCATGGACTGTCATCTTACGCACGGATGTGAAATCTCTCCGGATTGCGAAAATGTCCACGTTCAACAGCTCTGTGATGCGCAGATAAGCTTTATCCGTCAGATCCTCAATCTCCATGGACGATCCATGATAGTCCCACTCTACACGGAAACTGGCATTGTCCCTCTCCGAGTTCGACGTTTCATCCTGGCACTTGGATATTTGCAACATCTGCTCTCGCTTCCACCCACGCACTTCGCACGGGCCGCTTTAAATAGCTCTCTGCAGCTCGCGGTACTCGGCAAGAAATCTTGAGCAAGAGATCTGATTATAGCATCATCCAAGCTTCCATTTGCATGTCGTCCACCTGATCTACAAAATGCAACACCAGTTTCTATTCTGGATTATGCTAAATCAGTGGACAATCTCATGCTAAAATGGCTACAAGGAGAAGTTGATTCCTCGGACAAACTCTACCTGATTCAAGGCCGACGCGAGCCGCAAAAGGACAAGCCCGCTGCACCGGAAATCTTATATTTACGGCACTACCTGTTCATGGTTAAAACACAGAAGCGTCGCGAAGCTCTGACTTCCCTTCTGCTGTCGACCCACTTACTTGCCGTCGAGGTTTTACGATACAGTAATCATTTGCTACCACGAATTGAACGCTCTCAACGGGTGTGTAGGTTTTGCCACAGTGAAGTTGAAACCCCGGAACATGCTCTGCTAGCCTGCGTCCCATCACACGATGTCGTCGCACTCAGGACAGTCTTCCTTGAAAAACTTTCATTTGTGTTCCTTCCTTACACCGTTCCAAGGCTGAACTCAACGACATTGAGTTCTATAAAGCCATGGTTTATGAGCGCCCATCAATTGGCCTCGTGGCTAAATTTGCATTTGAAGTCCTTGAGGTGTTCTACGCAACCCCTGTGTTCAGATTAGATGTTTGAGACAAGTCCATTCCATTACTAACTCTTTTTTGCTTTCATATTTCAACCAGGTTCTACCGTGGGACAGGAGACTGGTCCGTGAGCTCGGCTTGGAGGATATGTGGAAGTCAGGGACAAGAGTGTACTTAGAATCCTGTAAATCTAGAGTACACCGGGATACTTCCTGGCCCCGGCGTTCCTAAGCGGGACCGTGCCGTGTAATGCTACCTACCTACCTACACCCGACTGGATGATCCTGAGAAAAAAGGGAATTCTTGAACATATCCAGTTAATACGAGGACACGACTACGGATTTGGAAGTGAGTAGGAGAAGTTGCGGATACCCGTGAGGTTGTTCGTGAATACAAGCCGAGGCTGTAGATAATGATCGTGGGGCTCTTCTGTTTAGTCCACCCGCGGAACCAGTTGCAAGCCAATAACGTTTCAGCAGTTATCGGCTACCCCCAAATAATTCTGCATATTTACGCGCCTGCCGAACTGAAAAAAAGCTTCGCTATTGCCCTTACTGGAGGGAGGTAGCAGTAATGAGAGCAAACGACTCTTTCGACCTCAGTTTGATGGAACATTTGAAGGGCAAGCGCATTCTGCGGATACTTGAGTTGGAAGAGGAAATTATTATTCGACACGCACGCCACAACGGATGAATGATATTCGTAAGAGGGCTCTAAGACTTTTCCGTCTTCTCAAATGGCCTTGTTTATGTCGAATACTGCCAACAGAGACGCGATTGTAACCAACAGGGTGGATTGTGCTATATGCCAACCCGGACAGACACTTCGAAAAGTTGAATACAGCAGTAAATCCTCGTATTCAAACAGACTCACTGTCGTCCGAACCCAAAGGCAATCTCTGGGTCTCTGACTGCGGGGTTCAACTGGCCATTGATCAGAAATCGGTGGGTATGCAACCTGAAAATCCTTGAGGGTAACTATAATTACAATTTTCGGAACAGACCTCATCATGGAGCATGGCCCTGTGATGCAATTGGTTGACTTGTCATTCCTAGAAGTTGAATGCGAAAAATGTGTACCAAGTGTTGGGAATCACAGTAGACCCAGCAGGAATTCGGTACCCGCGGTACATATCTTCCTCGGCAACAAAATGTGGAACAGCTGAGAAAAAGAGCTCAAGTCCCACCGACATCGAAAAAGAGCAACGCTGACCGATTGGGATAACTGGCCGCCACCTCAATACCTCCTTCACAATCGCAGAAATATACGAAAGAGATTCTTTGTCATCAAAGTTCGGAAGATGTCCTGTACAAACGACCGCATCGATTTCTTTCTGTGCCTTTTTCTAAACATCAGGGTAGTCAAGCATCACTAGTATGAATGTGCCGATAGCAGCAGTTGTCTGTGAGACGACATTGTCAGAGGATATTGGTGAAAAGAGAAAAATAGGTATACCGTGTCGAAGCCAGCTGTGTACATAATACCAGCAGTATCCTCGATAACTTACAGTTTGTCGGCTGTGAAAGACGCAGGAGCTGTACCTTCGGCCTAGAGAAGATCGTTACTTTTCCCAGCATCCGAAAACGACAACTTTACAACAAGACGTTTGGTGACTCCAAACGGTAGTCCGACCATATCCTCGGGTGCGACGTTTCCAATATTTCGTTTTGCATTTGTCCTGGCTAGCTTCCTTATGTAGGCGAGGGACGAGGACAAACCGAAGGAAGAAAAAATTGTTTCTCACCAGCTTGTTGACCATTGGCGCTCGCAGTCTTTAATATTGACATGTTTGAAATCTTTTGGTATAAATGGAATCTTCACTGGCGTGTTAGAATAGATGGCGGAGCGCTGCTCAAGCATATCGAAGGCGACATCGACCGAAGACAAAACGATGATCAAGCTAACATCTGAGGCTACAAAATAATCACTAGTGGACTTTCAAGTCAATTGAAAGTATGGCACCGTAATCCTTGCTCCACTTCATGTAAGTTTCCCATTCGAAACTAGAAGGGAGCCCAAATAGATTACCGACCAACGGGAGTTTGGCCGGACCCGGTGGCAAGGGCGGGAGGCGGGAGCGCGGCAGTGGAGGGCGCGAGTTGAGTCCAGTTGGTCGGTATCAGTCATCCGAGTCGAGGCGAAAGAAATAGGCAGTCATGGATGAGAGAAGACACATCCGATGCCCGATGCCCGATGCCCGACGCCCGACATGTTGGCTAAACGGTGGGCAGGAGTGGTCAGGACTAAATGATGGGCTGTGCTTCGGAACGGTCTCGAATTTCATGTACATGCATAGCGGTCACTGGCGGGGTATATCAATCCTAATTACTTCCCATCATATGCAAACTTACAAAAAGCCGACCACTGTAACATCTTCAGCCAACTTACACCGGAGAACAACGAGTCCTAATGGATTCCATTGAAGAAAAATATGTTTGAACTGCACTGGATCCCGATGGACTTTAACAACTAACAGTGGGGGCCAAGGGTTACGAGCAGAGTAATAAATCAAAATCAAAATGGTTGTATAATCTACTCGCCTAATGCCTGTACCCAAAACTCGTCAGATAAATTCATGTCTTTCTTAACTGCCCCCTACTGTATTGAATTACAGTGAAAACAGACAGTGTACGGGAGCCAGTGCATTTTGTTGGCTCTTGGTACGCATCAATCGGGTTGCGGACTGGTCATGCCTGATGCTGATCGCCGGAAATCACTATCTTGTCTGATTGATCGACAGTAAATAGCGGACAACAATGAGCATCAATGCCCGTCAGTGGCCGCCGTTGGCCAGTGATGTTCACTGTTGGCCACCAGTAAACTTTCCAGTCCGGGGTTTATAACTCACTTAAGGAACTTCAGTTTTGGTTGAGCCTTTGAAATAAATGCAAGCCAAAAATATGGAATGCACACTGACCATTCACTGATTCTGAACTGCCTTCACAAAACAGAATATGCAGGTCAATAACAAGAATCGGGACCTGGGAATGCCTTTCAAAATAAAATTCCGTGCGGAATGGTGTCGGACCGTGCACATATTTAATGCTGGGTTTTATACTTCATCCTTATCATCCTCTTTATTGAGTCAATCTGCCAGATTTAGAGAGTCATTAAGAAATCGGGCAGTAGTCCTGACTAGGCGATCCAGTGGAATGTCTGTTAACGGGGTGCATAATTAATTGTGGATTTGTCGACGACCTAGGGTGGAGGGTGTTGTAATACCTTACTTTTGCATTATGGAAATTAGATCTGTCGATATTATTTACTGCTACCCTTGTTGTATTTTTGCGAGATGTGTGAAAGCGGAGCAGCGAGAGATGCCCTGGGCTATTCAATGTGCTCAATGATAATTTTTCCTGCCAGCTGCGGACTCACATAACTAGGTGTGGAATGGAATGTAATACTTGGGAATTTTACAGACATCTCGTTTCAAAGCGGGGTGCTGTGATTTTTTACAGTGTTGACATGTTATTCAAGACATGGAAAGATATTGTGGAAAGATAGGGTTGCACAGGGCTCGAGGAGGCATTGAAGTGGTAAGGATGAGCAGAAAAAAATGCTTACTTACATAAAATTAGGCCTTTGGGTGAAGCCTATTGCCAAACTATTGACGCTATTGTGGTTGGGACTTGATGTAAGTTGTTTCTCGCCGTCAGTGCGGATACTGAGTCTACCTACTTCCACCAATTTTCTGTTCAAATTTCATCACTCACCAATCCATATTACAAGACAATTATGGTTGGTTGTATACTCACTTGTACTGTCAGAAATTGAGTTTGTATCTCTGACATTTTGTTCTTCCATTCATAAAGCTTCTCAGGTTGGACACAATATACAAACATTGAGTTCGACATGATATACATAAGGCTCCCTCAGATGCTCTTAGATGTATTATGTAAACTCCGCTACTCCATTGAAGAAAAAAAGACACTACTACCAAACTACCTCCATACCTACTCATATCATACAGTTGCTATATCCCCCAAGTTAAAGTCCAAAATGTATGAAGGGCACCCAGCGTAAAAATTCCTTCTCTGCTCCGGGCTGTTCTCGAAGCCTTTGAACAGCGAGATGCAGCGCCTGAGCTGCCCTCGCCGGATCTGGAGGTGATGCCTCCAATAGATGGGCGTAGACATCACTGGCAACTTGTGGGGCATCATTGTCCATGATAGACCACATTGTCCCAATGACACCTCGGTATCCCGCTAGTAACATCCCAGCGGTGAGATGAACCGACTCATCTTGGAGCTCTTGGGAACCAGTGGCAGTTTGACATGCAGAGAGGAATGCCAGGTCAGCATTTGGGAGAGATAGCTGGATAATGTTTGAGAGTGTCAACCGTGAGCTTCCGGCAAGGAGGAGGGCACTCTCAGTTGGAGAGTCACTCTGAACACCATGGCAGGCAAAGTGGACCCATCTGGAATCCATCATGCCTTGCTTAACATTTTCTATTGTGGCCATTTCTTCATCCAACCACTCAAGATGAACCTTTTTTCCCTCAACATGCCGCTGGATGCATTTTATTTCCTCCTGAGTTCCCGGGAGGTAGGACTGCCCCTTGGCTGATGGTTGACTGACAGCAAGGATTTGAAGTTCTGTCTGGGATCCAGAATGTGGGTGAGGATCAAGGTGGTCAATGATGGTGTATAAGAGGAAATCAGAAAGTCCGATAATTTGGAGCCAAAGGCTTGGTTTTCACCATAGCCTCCTGCGGCATAGATAGGAAGAAATGCTAGTGGACCCATTGGACACCACCAAATACATCCCAAATCTTGGCTCACTGGAGTCTAAAAAATCATTAGGATATGATTTGGATGTGTCGATTAAATTAGTTTACCATAATTGCGAGTGCCATGAGGATCGGGTGAACAACTTTAAGCCAGAGGACAGAGGGAATATAGCAAAAGATATCATCTGGAGCCATATGTCCCTCTTGAAATCCAAATAACCTATCACTTCTTCCGGGATTTCCCACAATTGATGCCAAAACTTTGGCAAAGGCCTGTGCCTCATGAATTGAGAAGTCACTGAGTGGGACATGGATGACTTCTGCAAGGTCTGGCATGAGGATCAAAGCATCACATCCATCTGCACTGATATTCAAGATGGCAACAGGGCCCATTTTCGCAGCAGGCAAAAGCTCAGAAATTGGCTTGGATAACAGGAACCTCTCAAACCCTGGAAGCTCTCTGATCTTCTGCAGGACCTCATTTCTTTTAAGAGCAAGATCATGAGATTGCTGTGTGGTGGAGTCAAGTGATTGTGGTTTGATATCATCAGTAATACCATTGCTCCGGGTGCCAGCAGTTTCTAATGAGGCAGAGAGAGAGAGAAGCCTATCTGCAAGGCCAGGATAGCTCTTCCTCAGTTCATCTACTGGTGTGCGCAGGTTGAGGAGCTGACCCCAGATAACTGAAGGCCCCTGGTCAAGCCATTCCACAGCCTTCTCATAGTCATGCACAGCAATTGCAGCTGAGGCAGCATCTCTCACAGCTTGGCCTGCCTGTGAGAGGAGATGATGCCGATCGGATATAGACAGCCCAAGCCATGCTATTTCAGGAATAAGTTCGATGGGTGTAGTATATGCATGGAGTATAGATGATGGCTCATGAATGTGGGCATGTTTCGCCCAAATTTTGGCTGCCTCGAATCGTATGCTGGCAGGGCCTGTTGCTGAGGATGCGGCTGAAGTGTAGTGAAGTAGCATCTTCTCAGAGTCCTGAGGATCATGGAGCTGCTCAAAGCGACCGGAAAGCGAATTGCCAAGGTTGTTCAACAACCTAGGCTTGTCAGGGTGACCATCTGGAGTGAGTCGGACAGCATCCTCTTTCATCATGATGGACTTGTTGAGGTCGCTGAGATCGCTGGGCTGCTTAAAGTGCTGGAAAAGCGAGCTCCCAAGGTTGCTCAACCTCCCAGGCTTGTCAGGGTGACCATCTGGAGTGAGTCAGACAGCATCCTCATTCATCATGATGGACTTGTTGAGGTCGCTGAGATCGCTGAGCTGCTTAAAGCGCTGGAAAAGCGAGCTCCCAAGGTTGCTCAACCTCCCAGGCTTGTCAGGGTGGCCATCTGGAGTGAGTCGGAAAGCATCCTCAAACACCATGATGGACTTGTTGAGGTCACTGAGATCACTGAGCCGCTCAAAACGACCCAAAAGCGAGTTGCTAAGGTTGCTCAACCTCCAAGGCTTGTCAGGGTGGCCATCTGGAGTGAGTCGGACAACATCCTCTTTCATCATGATGGACTTGTTGAGGTCGCTGAGATCACCGAGCCGCTCAAAGCGACCCAAAAGCGAGTTGCCATTGTTCAACATTGCAGGCTTGTCAGGGTGGCCATCTGGAATGAGTTGGACACCATCCTCAAACATCATGATGGACTTATTGCAGTCGCTGAGATCACCAAGCTGCTCAAAGCGAACCAAAAGCGAATTTCCAAGGTTGTTCAACCTCCCAGGGTGACCATCTGGAGTGAGAGTAACAGCTGCTTCAAATCTCAATACAGACTGGTTGAGATCATCAAGACCTCCAAGCCGCTGAAACCGTATACGGAGTGACATCCCGAGCTCATCCAAGCGTGAGGGCTCCAGAAGATCTCCCTGAAAAGTGCGCTCAACAGCAGCTTCGAGCATCACAACAGATTGGTTGATATCCACCAAGCTACCAAACTGTTTAAAGCGATGTTGCAAGGACCTTCCAAGATCTGTAAGATGGCTGATAGGCCCTGGGTCATCCCGAACGGCATCCTTATATGCACAGACTGCCTGATTCAGGTCATCCACATTCCCAGATGCCTGGTAGGACTGTAACAGAATATCCCCGAGGACATTAAGCCAACGAGCCCTGTCATCAATGCTTTGGAGGCAGAGTAGAATCTTCTCATGCATCACCCAACGCTGCAGAGCATCCATTGAAAATTGGGGCTTTCTCGAGTCTTCATGCATCTTCTGCAGCTCACTTCTTATCTTGTGAACCTTGGTAGAGGCAACTGTAGATGATTCAGACAATAGGCCAGGAATATATAGGGAATCTCACTTGTATCTTCTGGCATACCACTGAGATCTAAACCAGATACCTCGTGGTACTGCAACTCAGAAACTGAGAAGCCAACATTGAAATTCAGAGAAGGGCCATCAGGATTCACTTTATTGCACTTGAGTTGGAAGGCTACATTGTAATTTTGAGTGACAGTGCTGAGAGTATCAGATGGTGCACCTACATTTCTTCGATTCTACAGATTCAAGAACTTCGCCTCTCCCGATTTCAACATAGCCCAGCAGTCGTGTTCCTTCAGTTTCACTCTCCCGCAAGATGGTCACTGAGAAAGTAGAAGCATGGGGTAGGCTGCGAGAGGACGTGAGAGTTGCAGTGAATCCCATTTCTATATATCGCACACGCACATTTTGCACCCAAAGCCGAGTTTCCAACTCATTTGATTGTCCTCCGATGCCACAGGCAACGCTTGCAGGAAAATATTATCCTCGACAATGAGCTGGACAAACATTTTCATGTCACCCGGAAGATCGGCATGGGGGTTAGTCAAGGCTGTAACACGGATACCTGTGAAAGGGGACTAAACATGGTTTGGTAGCATCGACATAGGCAAATGCTTACTGTGAAGCTGAATGCTGATTACAGGACATTAATTCAATTGAAAGTCTCGACAGGGGTTCCGGGATACTCACACTTTCTTCAATTCAGACATGGTTGTGAGGGGAAGGGTTGAGAGGCCACGAATTCGATCTTATATATATCAGATGTCCACGCCGCAACGTGGCTTCAAGGTGCTGTAAAGGCATGGGACCACACATGTCTCGAATTGGCAATGCAACGTGCATGCAGGGTGTCGCCACTCTGAGCGCTTCCATCAGCGCCTATCTTGTACCCGGAGGACAAGGTATAGCGGAAAGGCGACTCTCCTCCTGTTCAAAACCTCCGTGTAAATAGCCTGACTCCTCCAAACACCAACGTCGCCAAACCTCACACTGGTGGTTATGCAAACACCAAACCACCAAAAATACAATGCCTCGCGTTAACTGGATTCTGTGCCTCCAATAGTTTCAAGTTTGTTTTTCTTGTCATTGGTGTATAGGGTCACAACAGAGCATAGCTCAGGTAATCGAAGGACGGATGGTTGATAGTATCCGTAGCATACATAATGATGCGATGTATGTAGTACGGACCCCGGTTGTTCCTTAATGGGACCGCGCCGGTAATACTACCTACCTACCTACCCCCAACGGTACAGTTGTCTGTGGCGTTTTCATTTGCCTCGAATTGGCACCGCAACGTGCATTCGCAATGTCACTGCTCCCAGCGCTTCTATCAGCGCCTATCTCGTACCCGCAGGACAAGGTACGGCGGAAAGGCGACTCTCCCACTGTTCGAAATCTCTGTGTAAACTCATCCAGCACCAACATCTACAAACCTCACACTGGTGGTGTGTTGCCGAACACCACGTCCTGGCAAACCCAAAATACAAAGCGTCGCGTTAACCCAGGTACAGTACCAGCTTGTTCCTTTTAGTGACCACCGCAGTAATACATCCTCCTCCTCCTCCTCCTCAACGGTACAGCTGTCTGTGGCATTTTCATTTCCCATCGGTCATTCGGCATCGGAGTTAATTATAAGGCGCTGTAACCTGCTACGTAGAAGCCTGGATACTACAACTCGAGATTCCGAGACGACAGCGCTAACGGAAGCTGATTGAAGATAGGGCATCAGGCGCAGATAATGAACACCGAGCAAAATTTGTCGTTCAGCGCGCGCAGATGGTGTGCAAGCGCGGAATGTACTTGCCGTGCTACTACGTGCAGGCAAGCCCAGAGCTCAAATAAACCCGAATCCGATCAGCGTCTGGTTCACTACCTTGTGCAGGAGGATTTGCATAGGAAATGTGCCATCTTTCTATGGAACATCGATTTATGGACTGATTCGTTCATAAACACGTCTGTGCACCTCTGCATCTTTTCAAACATCTTTGCAAATTGTAATTCCATTCTGGATGTATTTTTAGAAATACCCCAATAACACTGCACAATTATTCAACACGTACGCTCGCACGACTCGGAAAAGTGCGGCAGAGTGCGCGGTCAATCGAGTGGCTTACATTCACACCATTCCAACATTCTATTCAAGACACAATTACTACGCTGCCCAGTCCAGGTCTCAATCCCGACGCAGATGATAATCACGCCGTGTCGAGATTCCGATGCGCCGCCAGCCCCGCTCTCTTCGCCCATCTGAGCGCGGTACCGTAGGCATCTCCCACACGCCCACCTACATATAGTATCCTGCGCCCGTAGTGATTGCATGCGTTGCGAAAAATCGACCGGCGTGGGCGCTGGCAGGACGGGTACGCCGTGCCTGCAAAAGACGGCCTGCGAGACATGGCTCTCGTCGGGCACGGTTAGAAGCATGCCAGTGTAGCAGCCGATCGTCCGGGCCGCGCGGCGAGCGCGAATAAGGCGGATCACGCGGCATCCATGCGCCGCACGACAACGCGTGCGGCGGGCGAGGACGCACGGGCACGGGCACGGGCACAGAACGGCAGAGCGCCGATGGCGGGATCGGGGCGTGCCACAAGCAGCGAGTACGCACCTTATTTGAAAAAAAAAAATCATCCAGAAGAAATCGTCCGTGCTTTCAACTTAGTGATCGAAAATGGCGGGGTGGCGTAAAGAAAGGCACTGGGGCGACGGGGAAGAATGTTGCAAGTTGCCGCGTGCGCCCACAGCCGGCATGAGAAGTCGTGCCGCTTCTTCCTCCGCGCGCAGAAGCCCGCGCCGAATCCGCAGGCAGAGAGTCGGGCATCGACAGCAGTGCGCGCGATCAGTGCATCCTCGCGACTACATGGCGCGTCGAGGATAAGACAGGGGAGAGCGCCTTCTACTGCGAGATGAGAAAAAGAAAAGAAAAAAAAAAAGAGGGGGCGAAAGCAACACGGCCGCGATGTCCCTATGCACCGCGGAAGCATTGATTGGATGGGCCTGTACCATGAGTAATCGAGCGCGAAGTGACAAAATAAAAGAGAGAAGAAGGGGCAGGGAGCGCGATGGAACGCGTCTGTCCCAGCAGAAGGCTGTGCAACGGGGCCGCGGTGTTTCCATGCACCAATTCATCGGCGTGAGCGCGGGTAGGACGAGTATGCCCCATGGGCAGGAGAAGCCAGTAAAGGAACTGCGATACGCGCCTCTCGTCGAGCACGGTATGTGAAAGCGCGTCAAGCCAGAGAGAGGGTATGGCGGATAACACAGATGCAGGCGCAGGCGCAGGCACATGCGACGGTCGAAGACGCGGGCACGGAACGAGATGGCGCGGGAGGCGTGGTAGCGTGACGAGATCGAGGTGATGGCGCGGTGTCGGAGTAAGGTACTGGGGTGCGAGCGCTCCCCCGTAGCTCATGCCCCAATTCCGGAGATGGAAATGCAAAGAGGAGGACAACGCACGGTTCGGGTAAATATAACTCAAATTCCCGTGTGCGAAGAAGATGTCGAGCTATCGAGGTCCCAGTCAGCATCCTAATCACTGGAAAGCAATGAGGAGAACGTACCTCAAACGTGGAATTGGCTACGGTGGCACTTCGCTGGGGCGTTGGCACTGCGCCCAATGAACCTGAGGAGTCCTGGATCAGCGACAGCATCCGCATGCACCACGACAGAAGAAAGTGGGAAAGCACGATGCGTCCCCCTCCACGACGAGCTGGCAATTGAAGGACGGCATTTGACGGCTCTCGTTCGAGCACGAGTAGCTAGAGGGGCGCCGCTGGATCCGATCGCTAGGGCCTTACGGGGACAAAAGGAGGATGGCGCAAAGAGCAAAAAAAAAGGGTTAGGGACTCGGAGGAAGAGGAAGGCGGGGAGATGAGGGTGGGTGGGTGACGACACGTCACGTCACACCAATTTTGTGGCGGAGGACAGTGAGGGGGGAGAGAAGATGGAATAGCGGACAAACTCAAACGGAAATAAGCATAAAATGAAAAGACCGTAGAGAAAATGTCTCGCGCGCGAGGTTGAGTTGCGTCAATTCGGTTGAACTTTGACAAAAAAAGGAACCGTCTGCATCTTCAATGCGTCGGCGGGGAATCGAATCCCGTTCAGCCTCACTCTACCTTCAGGGACATTATGCATTTTTTCAGAAGGACTGCGTGCAGCGTGCACCATCGACGCTTCATTCCCCTCTTCTGAGGCTTAAGTAATTTACGCGCTTTTTATTTCAGATCCGGGCGACAGGGCATATATTGATGATTTGAAACCACACGCACTTTTAATGTTATTGGGGGGGGGGGGGGGAAACAAACTTCAATGCTCAGTGTTCCAGCATTTGTTTCCATGATGAAGGAGAATCACCGTAATACGTCCCTGGGGAGTCGAACCCCGATCAGTCTCATTTCAAAGGTCATGGATCGTTTTCGGACGGAACGACTGCGTGCGCACACGCCACCGACGCTTTCTATCATTCCTCATATCCTGAATTTATACGACTCACTTGCGGCCCAATTTTCTGGCAAGTAGAAGAAATAAATACAGGGAATAGCTATCATATTTACAAGGGGGCGGGCGGCTCGCAAGGACATAGAAAAAAGAAACCGACTTCCGTCAAATACGTCGGCGGGGAGTCAAACCCCGATCAGTCTCACGCTTCTCTTGATGTTTCTTCAGAAGGACCGTGTGCGCCGCGCACCACCGACTTTTTATACCGTTCTTTTGGATGGATTTATACCAAGAATTTTCCTCTCCAATGCTCAGCGGGATAATAAAAAATAAGACATCCGCGCACAGTGGTAGGCGTGGAGAAAATACATGGTAGATGGATGTACATTGGTTTACTGCATGGAGAGGATGGATGTGCATCGATTTATTTGATCCTGCATGTATTTCGAGCTCGTGTGAAGGAAAAGAAATGTGTTGTAAACGCAGAAGGGATGGGCCGGCGGGGAGTCATCCACTTACAGGCGCCTTCAAGTGGATGATAGCAAACTGGAATAAAATTGAATCTGTCAGGTATCGGCGGGGAATGTTATAACAACCCCCGTTCATTCAGCTTCATAGTTCGCTTCGACTTAGAACGAAATATCACATTGTAAGGCCTCAAAAAATGATCCAATCGACCGCACGCATGCATCAGCAGGGAACCGAACCCCCCTCGTCGTAATCTGGGTTGATTTTCGATATCACGGAGTGCACCTCTCTGCGCCTATGCTTACTATTCTTCTTGCTGCCAGCAATAATCCAGAGACATTGTTGCCGCGGTCCGAAAAGGAAAGCAGGACGGAATGAAATAACAGCTGAGCTGGAGCATTCGCTCAGATCGTACGACGCATATGCGATAAATAAACATCAGCGGTGGCAAAACCGCCACAATATATATGAATTTCCTGTGAATGCGGTCTAGTTGTCCATAAGAAAGAAAGCAAGTCCCACACTCGACTGGACCTCCGTACTGACTGTAATATTGCGGCCAAGTACGCACCGCAGACCGCCGACACCTGCAGACAAGAGGGAAAGGAAAAATGCCACAGCGTCTGTCGCTTGCAGCCAGGGCTCGTCCGCTCGCGCTCCCAGAAACCTTAATTCCGAAATTTTGTGGGTTAACGGCAGTTTCACAGCGGGGGATTCGCACCAAGAGAGCTTTCGAAGAAGTTGGCCACGATAGTCGGATGCTCGACAACACAGAATGATATCCATGGCATAAAGTAGTGAACGGCGAGGCCGACCACCTAGTGATTCGCATAAATCGCACGCAAGTAGACAAGCGCGTATATCTCGCCCCGCACTTCGCCTGGAAACCTGCGAAAAAGCCCAGACGCACCGGCGTCGCAGTGATTTCCGCGCGCCCCACGGTACCGCGAGTCCGCTCTCAGTGTCTCCGCCTCATCATCCCCCGCCGACGTCATTATCATTCCGTGCGACGATCTTGACCGACGTTATCACGCGAGATGAGAAACCACCCGATCCGAGGCAGCGCGCTCGGGGCTTGTGAAGTTGTAGTGCCCTCAGCCGTACATATGCCAAACCGCGCGCAAAGAAAATCTGCAGGGAGGAAGGCTGCGCACGGGGAGCGCAAGCCGAGCGTGGATGTGGCCGCAAGCCGAGCATGGACATGACAAGGGGGCGTACGACGCGCAGTGCTTCTGCAATATTTGCAGGCCACAGCACGGACCTCGGCGCGCGCAGTTCATACATCCTTGCGACTACATAACGCAGCGAGGACAAGCCGGGAGAGTGCCACGGTACACCACAGCAGCCCAGCCTGCAGCGGCGAAGAGTGCGTATGCGGCCGAGCGAGGTCGACGCCGTCTGTATACGCCAGGACAAGGTGGGGGGGAGGGCGGTGCGCTCCACGTGCACCGTGAAGCACATCTAACCACGAAATGGAAAAAGAAGAAAGAGAGAAGAGAGCGCAGGACAGCCGTATGGGACGTCTCCGTGTACCAGCAGAAAGTTGCGCAACGCAGTCACGGCGTCCCCATGCACAACGGCGGCGGTCCATGGCGCGCAGAAAACTCGGCCAGCCGGAGTGCGGGAAGGATGAGTGCGCAGAGCGGGCACGACAAGTACACCGTGCCGATGAGGGAGGCGCCTCTCTACAAGCACCAGCAGAAGCGCGACTGCCACCAGTCGATCGCGAGGGCTGCACGTAGATAGGGGATTTCGTCCTGGGAGAACAGTATGTGCCGCGAGAAAGTCGCGCGGGCAGAACAAGCCGGCAAAAGAGCTGGGACACCACTGTATCCATCTGCATCAGAAGCAGCTGCCGCCCAGGCACGGAATCGGCGAATGCGCCTATGGCGGGCGCCTCACGCAGGCGTAGGCTATACCAGTGCGCAAGCGCGCGGGCGGGGGACGAAGACGCAAGCACGGGTGGTGCGCGTTCCCCTGCGTTCCCTCAGTATGACGCCGATGGCGAGATCGGGGCGTGCCGCAAGTGGCGGTGGCGCAGCGTCGCGCAAAGAACGGAAGTGGGGCGTCCCCCAAACGTGGGATCGGCGGCTGGGTGGCGCCCCCAGTTTTCGACGTCCAAGGACTCTGTGAGCCGCAATCCTGGCGAAGCGGGTAAAAGGGGAAGATGGCGCGAGGGAAAAAGGAAAGCACGAGGGAAGGAGGGACTTGGCGGGACTCGGCGTCGGGAGGGTAGAGGTAGGCCGGGCACTGGCCGGGCAGACGAGGATGGGCGTCGGAAGAAGACGCGATGTGACGTCGGGTCACGTCACATCGAATGCTCGAACGCGGCACCAACTCGGCAAGAAGTGAGGTGCGAAACGCTCACACATGTACATGTATGCAAATCTTCCAGAAACATTGAATTCCGGTGAGAAAGAATTTTTGAAAAATGCTCATGAAATTCTGGACCCTTCCTTGAATGCGGAATGACAGGCGCTCAATTACAAACTCAGATTTTTCCCCGTGCATCTCAGCCGCTTCCTGCATCGACCCTGCGCACAGTATCATCGGTAAAAATTTTAACCCGCCTTTTTTTGCAAAAGAAGAAAGAGCAAATTTTTTTCCTCAGGCGATATGCGTTAGCGGGGAGTCGAACCCCTAGTGGTCTTGTATGCAACATCTCAGTCGATAGTTCGACGGAGCGCTCCGTGCACCACCGATGCTTTGTGTTTCCCTCACCAAATACGTTCAAAAACGGGCACCTAAGGACAGGAAGAACCCGTACCCGTACTCTTACTACATTTTGTTCGATAGCGTACATATCTATTGATTGTGCCCGCCTCGCGCCACCGAATCATGATTCTTTCTTTTAATTCCTTCCTATCGCTCGTGAGACATACACTCTTGAAAATTATTGCAAGGATCAAAAAAAAACCCCACAAATACCAAGTAATGCGTCAGCGGGGAGTCGAATCCCTACCCATCTTATAATACCCAGCTTTTCCGACTATGGGTCGATGGAGTGCGCCTTGCACCAGGGAGGAATGTAAGGGACAAAAAAGAAGCCGGGGCACAAATTCATGCATCGGCGGAAAGTTGAACCCGTCACCGGTCTCATTATAGTGTCGCTGGTCAGCATATACTACTTGACTGTGCACATGTCTGCACCGCGTACCACCGACGCTTTCTTTATATCCCTCTGTCCATAATATATCCACCCAAATAAAATTGTAAGGCCAAACAAAAGAATTTGAGAAATGGGGTCCACTTCCATGCATCGGCGAGGAGTCGAATCCCTACCCGTCTTATAATTAGTGGGATCGCCACGATAGTTCGATAGAGTGCACCCCGCGCCACCGATACTTTCTCTACATCCCTGTCTCCAGAATAAATCCACCAAGAAGGAATGTAAGGAACAAAAAGAAATCGGGTCACAAACTTATGCATCGGCGGGGAGGTGAACCCCGACCCGTCTAATCACCTGCTGTCGTTTCTAATATAGTTCGACACTGTGCACCGTGCACTACCGTATGTTCTTGTTTCCACAATATATTCGCCAAGAAACGAGCGAGTCGTACCCATCCTCGTCACTTAGTTACTTCGCTTAGCGTTGCGGAAGTTCGTCACTTTGCTGGGAAAGTGTGAAAGTTCATAATTTCAGTGAATAATTGAGAAAGCTCGTCACTTCAATTAATGCAGCCTTCAACATGTTTTTTCTTCATTTGCGTGAAGAGGACCAACCATTTGATGCCCCTCCCCTCTCTCGCTGCGCTCGGGGGGTCCCCCGAGCCGGGGCATCTCAGGTTGGCACGCCAAAGCCTCGTTCCCGCGGAAATTTATATCCTTCAACCCTAACACCCTATCCCTAACCTCTAACCCGAAACCCCGAACCCCGAACCTCTAACCCGGACCCTAACCGGTGAATACCTGCGCTTGCCCTAACTGCTCGAAATATATTCCATGTGGATACAGAATTAATAGCATCAAAATGAGAAAGTTTGTAACTATTCAACTGAAGTCACGAACTTTCACAGAATCCCATCAAACTCACGAACTTTCGCAGCGCTAAGCGAAGTAACTAAGTGACGAAGATGGCGCGGACTCGAAACGAGCTGGGTGGGACATAAAAAGAATTCCGTTGGTAGCCCACGCTCGTGCAACGGAGTGCGCCCATACCTCCGATGTGCATGCCTTCTTTCCCTCATGGTTCCTGAAAATAAATGCCTTCAAAGAAAATCGCACCCAAGGACAGAAATCGGGGGACGCGAGCGGCATCGGTGGGTACTGTTGATGCATTTTGCTCGATGGTGTGACTAGAACCACCGCATGATGCTTTCCTTTGACTGCTCCCCATTGCCTTAGATATTGCATACAACCATGAAAGTTATTCTGAGAACCAAAAAAAAAATCCGACAGCGGGCTCATACATCAGCGGGGAGTCGAACCGCTACCCGTCTGATAATAACTGTGACGGATTACTTATAGTTCGCCGATGTCTATTTTCTTCCCTCCTATCCCTAATAAATCCAGGAACAATTGAACTAACAGGGGAACCAAAAGGAATTCTCGGAAAAATGGGTTTAGCATCGGCGGGGAATGGAACCCCTTACCCGTCTGATAGTGGACAATCAGCCTCAACATAGTTTGATGGAGTGCACCGTGCACCACCAATGCTTACTTTCCTTCGCGTTCCCCTCAATAAGTACGTTAGAAAAGGGAGCACCTAAGGACAAAAAGAATTGGGGGATGCAACCCGTACCAGGCATACATTTTGGGGTATGAATTGACTGCATGTTTGCGTGTACCGCTCACGACCGCTTCTTTTTTTCCGCCGTGCCTTCCCGGTGCTATAGATCAATATCGGGAAAATCAGTGCTAGGATACAAAAATTCGCATGGTTTGGGCTCATGTATCGGCGGGGATTCGAACCCCTACCCTATATCTAGATATGGTTCGACGGGGGTCAACTCGCACCACCGATGCTTCATTGCCTCCCTCCTACGGCTAAGAAATACCTTCAAAAATCCTCCCCCAGACCAGACTTTCAAGGAAGAGTCACAGCCTCACGCCCTATCGGTAGTAAGTCTCCCCAGCATTTCTATTTTGTGGGAACCAGCGATGCTTTCCTCCCTTCCTGATCTGTTCAACACAGATGAGCCAGAAACATCGCACTGAAGCATACAAAAATACTTTTGCCGCTCTGTTGGGAATATTGGGCTATTATTTGACTGTGCGCACCTCGGAAACGGGACGGGGCATACATATCATAGCCCTTTTTTTTCTTTTTTTCCTTTAACACGTGAATTGAAGTATGTGTGTAGTCTAACATCGAAGATGTGTTGAACTGGCAGGTGGCGCAGAAATAGGGAGCAAGCGGATCAGATACAGACTGTACATCGTAGTCCATGAATCCGCAAAAGTACGGAATGGAATATATATAGCGCGGCACATGACGGTCACCGCCTCAGTTCAACAGTGTGAATGGTGCGTCCGACTTGGGGTAAAGGGTCATGGCGGTGCCCGGCATGGAACTCATACTTCCTTTTTTTTCTTTTTTTATGTTGAGGGACTCAGACTTGAGACTAAAGTGGGGCTCCCTGGAAGTATACTTAATCTAAATTCTTGATTAATTTCGTTTTATGATTTTTAAAATGCGTATCATGTAGACGGAGTGTAGAACAATTGAATTACTTGGTCGCCTTTTAAAATTATGTTGATCGGATTATTTTTTGCAAGGCCAAGTGTCGGAAAAATCAAATTTGCCTGATCAGCTCTTATAACTGATTTTTGATTATTCTCAGTCTGACGGTCTACTCGCTGAAGCCGTACGAATATATTACGGAGGTTGAAAAGGTGGCGGTAAGGCTGATAATGTTCAAAAACTGATTATAACACCTGATCAGGCAAATTGTATTTTTCCGACAAGGCCATGGGAGTTAGCTTATGAAACAGTTTACATTTGAATAAATGCACGGATATCAAATTATCGATGATTATTCTGCATTGGAGAGTGGGTGATTCGAGTCCACCCGAAGACATTCGATGTAGTTTCTTTTTTGACCCCAGCTCCTAACATAATTTAATCACACAGTGTTCAGTAGCTTGAATCTGGGATCTCCGCT
Organism: Mycena rebaudengoi; assembly: GCA_029282285.1. NCBI lineage: Eukaryota > Fungi > Basidiomycota > Agaricomycetes > Agaricales > Mycenaceae > Mycena > Mycena rebaudengoi. The sequence continues at coordinate 654,330 of JARJCX010000018.1, forward strand.
GAACTTCGGAGGGCGGGGCGGATTAAATTAAAATATTCCTGGTACCGATTTAGGTCCAGGTCTCCCTCTCATAATCCAATGACTCTGGTGTTATGTCCTCACATCTATTTGAAAAAAAAGTTTTTTCAAGTAGAACACTGGGCAGGTAGTCACAATTTAAGCGGCTCCACAACCAAGTGGTATGATGGCTCAGTTGGGACGATGCACAGCACCAACTAGTCAAGCGCTAGTCACCAATTAATGTGGTTATGCGCGTGAGTTCGATTATTGTTACGTGCACTTTCTTTTTTTTCTTTCACCAGTTATTTTTTGCTGGTTGAAGACGTCCAAGGCTTGAAATAAAATTGTAGCGAGTCGATAGAAGGTTAGCACATTGATCACCCTTGTGACCCAATCACGCAGTGAAGAGTCAAAATGAATTTACTGGAGCTATAACTTTTGGATACTGTACACTATCATATCATTCAGCGGAGCCAGAAGGCAGCAGGCAGATCCCGATCAATGGTGTACAGCACAAGGCAAAAAGATAAAGTATAGAAGAGGCAAGTAGTCACATACACTCGGCAGCAAACTGGCGTTGCACGCCGTGCGAAAAAATGGGCAGGCAATGGCCACGGCTGGGGCGTGACGACGTGCCACAGAGCCCCGCATCTGCATCCGGTGGGACCACCGGATATGTCATCTGCCGGGAGTACGTCAAACGCTAAAGCTATGTTGAGCGGGCCCAGCTTCGCGGGCGCGGGGGGCTGGGCAGCGGAGCGAATGTGACGCCCCTCGACGGTCAGGGACCATGGCGCCACTGCTACGGCACGAAGTCCTTTGTGCAGAAACTCCGCCGAGGGCGTGTAGTCGTCGTTGGCTCGGACCATGGGTAGGATGCGCCGCCGTAGGCCGGGGTCTGGAATGCGGCCTCGAATGTGACGCCAAAGGTCGGTGCGGTGGGCAGCATCGAGGCTCTTGCTTGCCAAGAAGTCCTGGACGGTCGCGTGCGCCCCTGGCGCCATGGAGTCGTCCATGAAGCTTGACATTTGGATGGTGTGGTCACCAGATGAAGACTCGGTCGACAACGGGGAGTAGCTCAGGCCTGGCGTCGACGGGATGGGGCTGTGGCTCGACGAGGAAATCGCAACCGGCGAGTTATCCTAGATCGCAAGATCAATTAGAAAAGCACATTTTCGAAGAAGAAAAAAAAGTATACTCGCCTGTATGAACTCGTAGGTAAACTCAGAGGACCCAGTATGTGGGGACAGGATTTGCGGGTGCAGACATGCGCTCGAAGCGGGCGAGCTCGATGACGGCTGCGTTGGCTGCGGATAGTGTGCGTGTGAACCCACCCGGTGCAACTGTCTCGAACGCGCAGAGGGGCACGAGGGTGTCTGCGGGGGCATAGTGGGTGGTGCGGCGGGAGCAGGACATACACGTGAATGGTGCACTGTGGGGCGTCGCAGTCATACTGAAACTCGAGCAGGTGCGGCGCGTCGGGCGTCGTCTCGGCCAGCGGGGACAGCCGCAGTGAGGGCCGCTTGAGGTTGACGAGGGCCTGGAGGGTCGTTGTGGGCTGCGCCGGCAACTTACTCTTCTCAATTGTAAGATAAACGCACCGCTTCCGCCAGCGAGCAGATGCATGCGCTCGAACACGCGCAGCGGTGCGTGCAGAGCACGACACGCGCAGCCCACGCGGGGCCCGCGGCCTTCACCGCGAGCGCGCACGTGATCCCGCCGTGCACGCGCAGCACCAGCTCGACCGTGTTCTCCCCATTGCCCGCGGTGGTGTTATCCTTATCTCCGCTGCGTGCAGCGAGCTCACGGTAAATGTGTGTGACGACAGCGCGTGCATCCCCAGGCCGAGGAAGCGCACGAAGACGTGCTGCCCGGGCGCCCACGCGAAGCGGCGCAGCGCGCACACGCATATCCCGAGCAGGCCGGGACCGGCGGATTCGACGGACACGGGGAGCCCGAGGCCGGTTATGTAGAGCGTGCGCAGGACGCGCAGGAGCCAGGTGAGGGTGTAGATGGCGGCGGTGGCGAAGAAATAGTCCCTGGATTATGTAGTGTGAGTTATTGTGAATGATTGTCTGCCTGTTCTACTACGCACCAGGAAGTGAGGCGGAAGCTGACGTGGATGAAGAGCGCGGCCATAAATATCCCGGATGCGCTGTGTGAGTATCCTCAATGTCTTGGAAAGAAATAACAGTCGAAAGACGCGTACATGAAATGCAGCCTATGAACAACAATTAAATAAATCAAACACTGGCAGGAAACAAACGCACTTCTTGAACGTCTCGTAGTAGGGCCCGCGGAAGACGCCCCACGAGAGGTGCGCACGACGTCCGTGGTCAGGTTGTCGGCGTCGACCATCTTCTTGGCGCCGCCGCCGAGCGTCCACGTGGGCCAGGGCTCTCCTGCGCGATGTTGGGGCCAAATAGCGAGTCCGGGGCAGCACTCTTCTTGCTGGCGTCGAGACCAAAGGACATGAACGAGAGCTAACGAGAGGATGTGAGCTGTCGGAGAAGTGGCTGTTACGAGTACTTATGTTTACATATGTTATCGTTTCTTTCAAATCTCAGGGCACCCAAAATCGATCACTTTTTTACTAGTTTCCGATTTCGTTGAGGGACCCCTTTAGTGGCTGTGTCTAGTCGTTGTACTATTTCTATTAGTCGAAAACGTATGAAAAATAGCGGCTGTGCCTTTGTTCGTATTTGGTTAATTGTTCGTATTTACATACTCGGGGAAAAATACCCCTTACTCGGTGAAAAATCATCACTTGCGCAAACAATGGCAAAAAAGTTTTTTGCAATCACCCTCATCCTTCGGCATTCTCCCTCCCCCTTTCGGACTTGAAGAAAATGAAAACCATAAGGACAGGACGGGATCCTCCGACGAACCGTGTCTAACTGCAATGGAGCACAACTTTTTTTGTATGGCATATTTATACCGTTTTTGGTACTCAATTTTGTATAACGGCATATGATATACTTAGAATTGTGATTGCAATATTTATCGCGGGAAATGGGGGCGCGGGGCATGGTGTTTGGTCTTGATTGGCAGCGGAGGCTGCGTTTTGTTTGGTTCCGTTCAGGTAAGTACACAATGATAGCTTGGTCGCCATTTGGTTAATTGCATCTGTGGCTGGTAGACTGCCCGTACCAACAACATTTGCCGACGTGCCGACAACGTACTTGGATATTAAATCACCGAGCGCTCCCTCCACGCATCGCCCCCTGCATCGCTGCGCTGAACACATGCAGCCCTGCGCTCAATGTTCCGTCCCGCCATCCCCGATGCGCCTCCTGTCCACAGCACCGCCTGCCCGGCCTCCTGTGTCACCGTCCCGCCTCGCAACAGCTCCCGCCTCCTAATCGCCCGCCAACTCCCTTACACACTCACACCCCTAATCCGCTCCCTCCCGCCTGTTACTAGCCCAATTTCCTGCCACTAAAATACGCTAGAAGTACATAGAGTATACGTCGCGCCCCTAGGTTGCCTCGCCCGCGTAAGCCAGCCGAGGTAACCAGCCCAGATACTCCGTGGTCCCGGAAAGATCCGGGTGATGGCCTGGCCCAGGGGCCGTGATCGGGACACGTGATGCCGTCGCATCGACGCGCTCTTCGCTGTTTGGGCCAATCCGACGTGTTTCTGGGCAACTTATGAATTATACACGTGTGGATGCATGCTCTGAGCTTGCAGAGCCACTTTACGGCCTATTAGGAAACATAGAGAGCATAAAATAGAGCAAATTCTCGAAATAGCGCCGATAAATTGAGGTATTGAATGAAATAAATGGCTGCCGGGACGCTGCGAGCCTGAAATGATGTACTGTCATGTATTGAGAGATTAGATTGAGTTTTAAAGGCACAACGACCCATTTCACATTTTTTATTTTATTTTATAGTGCATAGTAGTGAAATATTTGGGCCTGAGATACTCTAGCCTCTAAGATAGGATTCTTGGATGATTCTCGAGGGAATAAAGATATTTCATCACTCTTTCAGTACTTATCATTAATTCCTTTGCCTGCTCAAAAAGATATTGGCCCACCTTTAACTCATGCTTCCCAGGTGAAATTTTGTATTGAACTTGCAATAAAGTAGGCTTGTGAGCACCTTGAGTGATCATATATGCCTTAGGGATACGCTGGGACATTTTCAGATTTACGAACATACCAGATATGCTCCAGAGCTGGAAATTGCAAGAATAAATTGTGCATGATTGAACATGCACAATTGTGACTGTGAACATCTTCCGATCGAACACATTGAAGAAATTCGATCGAACACTTTTTAAAAATGTGTTCAATCGATGTACAAACACATTATTCAATCGAACATTCAGATATTAGGCTGGGAAAATGATGGTTTTGACTAGTGTTCAATCACAGATTGAACATGTTCAATTGGGAATCCTTCAATTGAGATGTTCAATGTGTTCGATTGTGAAGCCTAATAGGGTAATTATCCTTGATTGAGAGTACGTTCAGCGAGGTAACCGGGCTGTGTTTGAGCACCTCTGTTTGGCGGGCAAAAAATCACGTGTGGGGTAACCGCGGGGATCACCACAGCCGAAGTATATACATTCTCCCTAAATGATCCTATTACCTTTATATAATTTGGTTACCCCAATACAGATTAGATGACACTTTGCAACCCACCCCCTACGCTCCCAAATCCATCAACGACTGGGGTGTGACACTGCCTTGAATGTGTCCTTCCAGGGAATTTCTTGGGAAAATACCAATACACTACACAACCACATTCAAGCCAATCTTGCATACCGCTATCAAATGCGCATTTATTTTCCGGCGCTCATTTGTTTATGGTCCGGTTTCAGAGTTTATGAACAATAGCCAATGGTGAATTGTTCCACACCTGCACTGGATTTAACACTACCCCTGCATAATCCGTCTTCAAATATTGTCGACGGTCCACTGGTTTGTTATTTGATTTCACTGCTTCGTTCCACCGACTCTCGTAGTGCATCAACGAGCGCTCCGTAATTTTCCACACCCGCGGCCCGCTCCGCCCTGCGCCGCTGCGCTGAGCATCCCACATCGCCATGTGCCTCCCGCCCACTGCAGCGCATCAACAAGTCGGCCCGCTGCGCTGCGCCTCCCGCCCACCGCAGCGCATCAACTTTGAGAAACCCGGGGACGGGATGCCAAAGGCGATGTGAGGCCATTCTTCTTCTGATATTATTTTATTCTCATGCTTAATCTTATCATTTGGTACTTGGAACATATAACCCAAAAAAAAAAAAAAGTAAGTACGAGTTGCATGCCGGGCGACGCCACGGCCCTTTACCCCAAGTGCACAGATGCCTAAAGGAGACATGAAGTCATGCCCGATTTGGGCATGTTATGTTGTGAGGGCACTGCACCAGAGTCAATTCAATTTTGCTGAAAATTTTGTACATCGTCATGTGATTTGCCGGTCTGACCCGGTTACCGCCTTCCCTACGGCTTTTTCCGACTCTGCCTTAATCTCGTTGAAGTTCAGGAATCGAGGCTCATTGTCCGTGTCTGTGCGACCTGCTCATGGATGATATAATTTTTCTAATGAAGTGTGGATTCATGCTACTGTACTATTTCGACCAAAGGTTCACACCATGTCGCTTTCACCTCCGTGAACACTTGGGGTAAAGGGCCGTGGCGTCGCCCGGCATGCAACTCGTACTTACTTTTTTTTTTTTTTGGGTTATATGTTCCAAGTACCAAATGATAAGATTAAGCATGAGAATAAAATAATATCAGAAGAAGAATGGCCTCACATCGCCTTTGGCATCCCGTCCCCGGGTTTCTCAAAGTTGATGCGCTGCGGTGGGCGGGAGGCGCAGCGCAGCGGGCCGACTTGTTGATGCGCTGCAGTGGGCGGGAGGCACATGGCGATGTGGGATGCTCAGCGCAGCGGCGCAGGGCGGAGCGGGCCGCGGGTGTGGAAAATTACGGAGCGCTCGTTGATGCACTACGAGAGTCGGTGGAACGAAGCAGTGAAATCAAATAACAAACCAGTGGACCGTCGACAATATTTGAAGACGGATTATGCAGGGGTAGTGTTAAATCCAGTGCAGGTGTGGAACAATTCACCATTGGCTATTGTTCATAAACTCTGAAACCGGACCATAAACAAATGAGCGCCGGAAAATAAATGCGCATTTGATAGCGGTATGCAAGATTGGCTTGAATGTGGTTGTGTAGTGTATTGGTATTTTCCCAAGAAATTCCCTGGAAGGACACATTCAAGGCAGTGTCACACCCCAGTCGTTGATGGATTTGGGAGCGTAGGGGGTGGGTTGCAAAGTGTCATCTAATCTGTATTGGGGTAACCAAATTATATAAAGGTAATAGGATCATTTAGGGAGAATGTATATACTTCGGCTGTGGTGATCCCCGCGGTTACCCCACACGTGATTTTTTGCCCGCCAAACAGAGGTGCTCAAACACAGCCCGGTTACCTCGCTGAACGTACTCTCAATCAAGGATAATTACCCTATTAGGCTTCACAATCGAACACATTGAACATCTCAATTGAAGGATTCCCAATTGAACATGTTCAATCTGTGATTGAACACTAGTCAAAACCATCATTTTCCCAGCCTAATATCTGAATGTTCGATTGAATAATGTGTTTGTACATCGATTGAACACATTTTTAAAAAGTGTTCGATCGAATTTCTTCAATGTGTTCGATCGGAAGATGTTCACAGTCACAATTGTGCATGTTCAATCATGCACAATTTATTCTTGCAATTTCCAGCTCTGGAGCATATCTGGTATGTTCGTAAATCTGAAAATGTCCCAGCGTATCCCTAAGGCATATATGATCACTCAAGGTGCTCACAAGCCTACTTTATTGCAAGTTCAATACAAAATTTCACCTGGGAAGCATGAGTTAAAGGTGGGCCAATATCTTTTTGAGCAGGCAAAGGAATTAATGATAAGTACTGAAAGAGTGATGAAATATCTTTATTCCCTCGAGAATCATCCAAGAATCCTATCTTAGAGGCTAGAGTATCTCAGGCCCAAATATTTCACTACTATGCACTATAAAATAAAATAAAAAATGTGAAATGGGTCGTTGTGCCTTTAAAACTCAATCTAATCTCTCAATACATGACAGTACATCATTTCAGGCTCGCAGCGTCCCGGCAGCCATTTATTTCATTCAATACCTCAATTTATCGGCGCTATTTCGAGAATTTGCTCTATTTTATGCTCTCTATGTTTCCTAATAGGCCGTAAAGTGGCTCTGCAAGCTCAGAGCATGCATCCACACGTGTATAATTCATAAGTTGCCCAGAAACACGTCGGATTGGCCCAAACAGCGAAGAGCGCGTCGATGCGACGGCATCACGTGTCCCGATCACGGCCCCTGGGCCAGGCCATCACCCGGATCTTTCCGGGACCACGGAGTATCTGGGCTGGTTACCTCGGCTGGCTTACGCGGGCGAGGCAACCTAGGGGCGCGACGTATACTCTATGTACTTCTAGCGTATTTTAGTGGCAGGAAATTGGGCTAGTAACAGGCGGGAGGGAGCGGATTAGGGGTGTGAGTGTGTAAGGGAGTTGGCGGGCGATTAGGAGGCGGGAGCTGTTGCGAGGCGGGACGGTGACACAGGAGGCCGGGCAGGCGGTGCTGTGGACAGGAGGCGCATCGGGGATGGCGGGACGGAACATTGAGCGCAGGGCTGCATGTGTTCAGCGCAGCGATGCAGGGGGCGATGCGTGGAGGGAGCGCTCGGTGATTTAATATCCAAGTACGTTGTCGGCACGTCGGCAAATGTTGTTGGTACGGGCAGTCTACCAGCCACAGATGCAATTAACCAAATGGCGACCAAGCTATCATTGTGTACTTACCTGAACGGAACCAAACAAAACGCAGCCTCCGCTGCCAATCAAGACCAAACACCATGCCCCGCGCCCCCATTTCCCGCGATAAATATTGCAATCACAATTCTAAGTATATCATATGCCGTTATACAAAATTGAGTACCAAAAACGGTATAAATATGCCATACAAAAAAAGTTGTGCTCCATTGCAGTTAGACACGGTTCGTCGGAGGATCCCGTCCTGTCCTTATGGTTTTCATTTTCTTCAAGTCCGAAAGGGGGAGGGAGAATGCCGAAGGATGAGGGTGATTGCAAAAAACTTTTTTGCCATTGTTTGCGCAAGTGATGATTTTTCACCGAGTAAGGGGTATTTTTCCCCGAGTATGTAAATACGAACAATTAACCAAATACGAACAAAGGCACAGCCGCTATTTTTCATACGTTTTCGACTAATAGAAATAGTACAACGACTAGACACAGCCACTAAAGGGGTCCCTCAACGAAATCGGAAACTAGTAAAAAAGTGATCGATTTTGGGTGCCCTGAGATTTGAAAGAAACGATAACATATGTAAACATAAGTACTCGTAATTTTTTGCAAGCACACCGCCAAATGCAAGATTTCAGGATGCTTGTAAATGTAGCCAAATTTTGTAATTTCAGAAACAACAATAAATCCGCCCTAAAATGTACCTAATTTTTTTTTTTAGGATGTCTGAAATTGAAGCCGTGGCATCAAAACCACCGCTATGGTAATCCCACAGTGAGTCAATCTTTTTTGTCTGAATGATGTGAAGAAAAGTGGGTAGGAAAGATTGGTAAAGAACAATTGCCTAAGTAAACTTAGGACTTGTAATTAAGTAGGAGGTCTGAATCTTTGAATTTAAGTAACAATTTCTCAATGACTGAATTTGTACCTTAAATTATAAATTGCAGTTGCAGATTCGGCACAGGTGAAACTAATAATTTAAGGGTGCCCCGAAAGCTATAGTTTCGGGCAACATTTAAGTCCATCTGAAATAATAAAATTAAGGTACGATTTCAGCCAAACAATAAGATTTGGGCACAGTTTCAGCCTTCACCGGCGCATTAATCCTATTGTTTCGGGTGGACGTAAATGCTGCCCGAAACTATTGTTTTCGGGGCACCCTTAAATTATTAGTTTCACCTGTGCTGAATCTGCAACTGAAATTTATAATTTAAGGTACAAATTCAGTCGTTGAGAAATTGTTACTTAAACTCAAAGATTCAGACCTCCTAAAGCTGTAACTTAATCTAGTGTATTCAGCTTCAATTTCAGACATCCTGAAAAAAATTATTTAAAGTACATTTTAGGGCGGACTTAATGTTGTTTCTGAAATTATAAAATTCGGTTACATTTACAGGCCTCCTGAAATCTTGCATTTGGCGGTGTGAAGGTGTTTATTCCTCATGTAGCGTGAGAAATTACTATAAGGGGACGTCCGGACCGGTTCGGTTTTTTGGCAGTTTTGTGGCCTATTTGGGCCAAAATTCTGCAAAGTCACCGTCACCCTCCTCAAATTTGTTCAGTTCACAACCCTCAGTCACCTGTCACCTGAACCTTTGGTCGAAATAGTACAGTAAACACATTCTGTTCATTGCCAATTCATTTTCGCAACCATTTTGCAGTATATAAACCTTATAGACAGTTTGCTGTCACGCAACCATGTCGGAGGAGAAGGAGGAGGAGGAGGATGTATTACTGCGGAGGTCCCTAAAAGGAACAAGCAGTCGGATTACAAGGTCATAGCAGAGCTATAGATCTGGAGTCCGTAGTTTAATGTTATTTCAGCCAGGGATGGATTGCTTGCTTGATATTTTACTTCCTTATGCCGTATTCACGCCAGGAGAACGAGATCCAAAAGTCGCGCGAAAGCCGACACCTAGTCGATATGGTAGGCCTGTAAGCGCATTCAGTTGCTAGCTGAGATTGCCGAAGTGTCCACAATCCTGAGTCTGATCCGGCTTGAAAGGTTGTTGAACAGTACCAGAGATGCCCGGAGGGCTTTAATAATATGAACGATTCGGTTGACAGAAAGGAGATGACAGATGATCAAGATTCTCAGATGAACTGAACTAGTCAGCACTGGCTAAACAAAAAGGTGTCAACAGGTGCGGGACGCTAATGGAATGTATGTATGTTGAAAAAAAAATTGACCAATATATATGTGTCGGAAGTTGAACGGTCAACATAAATGTGTCGGAAATCTGAACGTGTCGTAAGCATGTGTCAGGAAACAAAGTTGACCTAAATATGTGTGGAAAACTCAGATGTGTTGAATGTATGTGTCAGAAAACCTCGCTTTTTCCGACACATACATTCATTGCTTTAAACCTTGTATAAGTGTCGGAAAACCTTCATTTGAGCAATATATGTGTCGGAAATGTCAAAAAATGCTATATATGTGTTGGATGAATAAAAGTGCATTTGGACCCTCATACTGCAGCGGGGAACTAATTGTTGGACCAAGGAATTATTAGTTTGCCCCTCCGTTCTGTGGTACAAAACCTGTGGCTGTGTCTTGGGAAAAGCCACTCATTTTGTACCACAGAACGGAACGGCAACTTATTAAAGGGTGGATAGATTTGCGACATCCACAGTGCATTCACGCTCGCAAAGATCCAACACACGAATTAATCATCAAGTGAGCTGTGATAAAGAACGTGGAATCAAGCTGGGAAATAACCGGAAATTACGCGTTTCATTCAAATCGTCGCATTTAAGTTTACTACGTATGAATTCCGGTATATATTCCAACTATCAATAGCGACGCACGAGGTATTGTATTAGTCTAGGGTACTAGATATTTTCCCAAGTGTAGTCAGGCCGATGCAAAATTCTTCTCGAAATATTCTTGCGCTACTTGAATGGCATCGTGACCTAAGAGATAATCCTGCATGTCGGGAGCTGCATATCACTGTAAGTCCCCAAAATATTATTATGCGAGAAGCTATGCTTACAGCGAAAATACAATCCTGGTTTGGCCGGAATCACCACTTGCTCGGCGGATTCTTGTCCCACGAATTCGCCCCGTTGTTTTCGAAGGATCTGATGCGCCTCCAACCGACCAGGCACTTGTTCGCGAGTGGTGCCGAAAGGAAGTAAACATCCAATCGTCGCCGCCTCTTCCATGGCCATCGCTGCTCCTTGCCCGAGTGTAGGGAACGTCGCGTGTGCGGCGTCGCCAAGGAGCAAAACACATCCCTTGGTCCAGGTCGGGAGCTTCGGTAGCGCGCGCATGTCCCAAATGCTAAGCGTCTCCGGGGCCAGTTCGATGAAAGATCTAAACTTTGGGATAAAATCATTGAATTCCTCCAACATCTCGGCGCGAGTCGCCTTCCTACGGATGACTGGGGGAAAAAATCAAAGTCAAAGAATAAATAATTGGAAATTGATTGGAAAACACGCGCACGATCTTCACCCAGCTCCCCCTTGTATTCATGTAGCATAGCCACATTGATGAGGGTTCGATCGCGACAGGGATACAGAAAAATTATGCGTGTTGAACCTGCAGCTGTGGCTCCTGAGATGAGGCGGGGCCCGGAAATTCCTTCTCTGTGCACCCAATCAAATTCAGGACGGCCTTCTAGTTTTGAGGCGTCGAGAACCCAGCGGAAGGAACAGATGCCCGACGGCGGCAGAGGCACACGATCTCCCACCACAGTGGCTCGAAGTGTTGACTACAACTTTAGTTGGCGCGCTGAGAGAAAAACTGAGAAACCCGGCACACACATTGATTCCATCGGCCGCGATAATGACGTCTGTTTCATACTTCTCACCTGATTTACTCGTCAGAATTCCAGCCTCTGGGTCGCAATCCACGATTTGTGTTGACAGGTGCAACCGAACGGGAGCGCCGGCACCATTTTCTTCCAACGCAAGACGCTTGAGTTCATCATGGAAGTCCCTTCGATGACACGTGCATGCTTGCTACACGAAAATGTTAATTGAAATGGAAGATCCAGGCAACACACTCACCAAACCATCGTACTTGTTTCCGTTTTGAATCGTGATAGGGCGCCCTTCTTCGCTGTCTCCGCTGAAGTGCAGTATCTGTGATATCCTTGAGCCTTTGTCCTCGCATGAATTGCGGACTTTTGCTTACCCCTACATAGTCTACTGCTCTCAAATTTTCCTTCGAGTAGCCCAGGCTCTCCAGAATACGTTTTGAATTCGGAGGTACAATAATAGCCGCTCCAACCTCCTTGTTTAAGGCAGAAATTTCAAATACCTGGATGATGTGTGAGTCTCTCCATCTATCAACAGAAGATAGATGTGTACATTCACGATGTGCCCCGCCCTTCGCAATGAAACTGCAGTTGCAAGACCTGCCAGCCCCGCGCCAACGATAGCAATATTTAGGGGACGGGAAACCGAGTCAACAACGGGAGAGGGCATATTTGGTGGGTTTTTGATCGTGGACGACCAGTACTATTTATCTGGGTTTTTCGGTCATTTCAGTCATTTGTTTCCGTTTATCCACCGCTTCGTCAGTGCGGCAGAACTACGTAAACCTTCTGACAAAAGGGATACAGCTGCAGATGCGCCGGATACTCTCGAAAACCACGTCCGTGGGGTGCCTCAGCTTCGGTTAAAATTCATATGTGATTATTATTTCCAAGAATAATCAGTCCATCCACCCCTGCCACACGCTTCGAGCAGCCTATACCGTGTCTCAGCGCAACACCTTTGGCGCATCGGAATTCGTGCCTGGCTTTTGAGATTCCTTCCGCAAGTTCTTCATCTCCTTCATTGAAATGCGCTAGACTCGTAACCAGTCTGTAACCGACATCCAAAAAATGTGCACTTTTGGCGGTTACAAGTGCTCGCCACATTTTTTGGATGTCGGTTACAGACTGGTTACGAGTCTAGAAATGCGCTCGGTCCTCGCGTAAATTGTTCGGTCGTTATTACGACACGTCGCCCGCTCCGTCTTTAATCGTTTTCACGGCGCAGGCAAAGTAGGCCGAGTTGTTGAGGAGGAAAGCCACCAGAGCTGAGAGACGAGTGGAAGGCACTGGAGCAGGAGCGAAAGGCCGAGAACGCGAGCATCAGGACCCGCTGGCACGCTGAAGCCTCAGTTCGGTGCCACGAATGAGACTGAGGCTCCTGTGGCTGGACTTTCACGCCTCAGAACTCGTCGCGGCGGCAGCGAGTCTTCCGGATCAGGAAGCTCCAGTGACAGTGACGGCTCAATCAGCCAAGAGGATGAGCTGGACGAGGACTGAGACTACTGTTTAGTACTTAGCACTCCTATGATGTCAGTCGGCCGTTAGGATCCATCTTTCAGCAGCCGATCGATTGCTTTACTCATTTAAGCGCTCGTTAAGCGCTGACCCAAATGGGGACCAGTTCACGCTACGTGACTGTTGATTGACACCGCTTGCCTGTTTCACTGAATAGTAGCAGAAGTTAACGGAATATGTCTCTCGTTCCGTACCCAGAAATTAAAACTTCATATCCAAGTACTGAGACGATGTACAGAAAGACTTCTATCTACTCAGATTTTGTAGAAACAGCTTAAAAGTTGTAGCATCACCTGCTCAATGTGAGTGTTTCACTGACCGGTGGATCACTGTATCCTTCTATCCAGAATAAATCCACCAAATAATGAACTGAAAACAGGCAGCGGATCTCATAATAACTGGTAGAGGTTGACTGAGAGCATCCAACGCTTTATATCCTTTCTAATTGCATATGACCGTAAAAATCCTTCCAAGGACCAAAAACGGCGCAAATCCCCGAACGCATGCATCAGCGGGGATTCGAGCCCCAACCCGTCTTGTACGCAACATCTCTGGTGATAGTTGGACGGAGTGCACCCCGCACCACCGTGATTTCTTGTCTTCCTGCTAGCCATGATAAATCCACCACCGCTTAGTTGCAAGAGTACACGACAAAAAGACGGCTAATCCGGGCCCATGCATCGATGGGGACCCGAACCGCAACCGTCTTATCCGATTAGAAAATTTTTTGGAATAGTTCGACAGCGTGCACCCCGCACTACCGAATGCTTTCTTTCGTTCGTGCTTCCCTTGATAAATTCACCAAAAGAACACAGTGGAAGGGGACGCAAAAAAAGGCGGACCGCAACAATAACCGGTCCGTTAACCACCGACTCATTATCGCCTTTCTACTTCCCTTGATACATAAGACCGTAAAAATCTTTCCAAGGACAAACAAAAAGGCACAAATCTTCGAACATAGTGCCGCAGTTTTAAGGGATTTGGAAGGCGGTTGACGTGTCTTAAATCTACAGTTCGTGCGGGGTGTGTGATCTCGACAGTTGAGTGGTTGGCGTATGAACTGTGTGATGTGCACCGTTTGAAATGAGGTGTTGTTCGGGATTCACCTGTAAGAATTGGACACTTCAGTCTACCACCCTTGACTGCGCAAAGCGTACAACTGAGCCTCAAGTGTCTTAATTCTAGGCCTCAAACATACCTGCTTGGATAAATCCCTGCTTCATCGACATACTACCGACATTTACGCCCATCAAAGCCGTTGGGTAGCCGTATTTTGTGTCCCTGAAGATGATGAATGAACAGTAGAAATTTATTCACAGAAATGTGGGCCAGCAAGACAGCACAAGCTCATGCTATCAATATTTTTAGCGGTCTAAATCTGCCCTAAATTTTGCTTAAATCTAAACATAGTCACTACATACTTATCGCATAGTTCCCAGAAATTTAGCCCCCTTACCAACTGTTCAAATACTATGGTTTACACCTGCGGACTGTTCAATTTTGACAGTTGCAGTGCGACAAATTTAATTGAAAAAGCGGTATCCCTAGCAGTGTGCCGATGCCAATATTGTCCAACTGTACATGAGGTATTGATCAATAGCTTGATGGCCTGGTGTTGCGAAAAGAAACTGTGGTGCTGGGTATCAATTTTTTTCTCCCCACTGCGCGAGATGCGGGGGACTGTTGCAACACCTTGCCCAGTTGCCGACCATGTTTACATGGTCGCAAAATTACAGGAGAAGCGCGCGCACACACACTAACCTATTCAGATTTGTCTCAGAACTGAGCAAGTTCATGATCAATCATTTCATGGATGTCCTCTTTAGAACGATTTTTTCTTACGCTGAGCGGTACCATTTAAGGATCTCATTTTGATATATTTCAAAGAAGTTTCTAGCCGCGCTTCTGTGCTTCTGTGCTCATATATTAAACCTGAGGATTCGTCCAAGCGGATTTCAATCAAATATTGTCGGACATACTTGGCTTGTGGGCCAATGCTTCGCATGGCAGTACGAGTCCAGTCCGGGGGGGCCGACAGTGCTTTGCATTATTTAAGGGAAATACTCATGAGATTCTCCACTATGTGGCAGAATGAGTCCCAGACATACTTCAACCCATTTTGCCATGTGCAGGAGGTATGTTGAAATTTGTTTTGGTCCCATCAAACATACTGTCAAGGTTTAAATTAAATTCAGCAACGACAATAATCCAAGTTGTCAAAATTCAGCTTTGTAAGGGTGAATAGCCCACATGATTTGTACAAAAGCGAAAGCACCAAGATTCTTAGCCCAAGACAACGCGTTGATTGAAGATTATACCGCCTGGCGGCATTGGCAGGTAGAACAAAAAACGATAGAAGAAAAGGACAGGTCACTTGATAATAACCCAACCCGGATTCAAACGGGGACTGCCTGAATCATTCATCGTAGGCGTGAAGCCTGCTGCCATCTTGATAGCTGGGTGGGCCAGGTTCGATCCCAATCCTTGAATTGGCTGGCCGGAAGATAAGAACTAAGTATATGATTGGGGGGCTCAGAAGTGGCTTGGTTGCTTAGGTGCTTTGCCAAGTTTGCCAAATATCTTGAAGCTCGAGGGAGTGCCATGGTGGTAGCTGGGTTTGGATTCACTGAGAAGGTATTGTTCCATAGATTCAAAGTTCGAGTGCGGCTGCATGCAATTCGGTGACACCTCGATGAAAGTAGGACGGGTTGTAGCAGGGTTGGATATTTCACTTACCATCTGGAAACCTACGCCGGCTGAACCAAATCTTAGTTGTGGAAAGGATGAACCAATTGCTCAGTGATGGGTGTCTCCGCAATTTTTCACGTCCTCCAACACTCAAAAGTGTCATTGGGCCCAGGAATCATCCAATGAAAAAAAAAAAGTCAATATACAGCAAAGACCGCAAAGTGCAGCGAGACGGAGGAGACTACAGGAGGTGTCATGAAGGAATGAGACCCCCTTGTGACCCCCCTGTGAACAGCCATTCCTTTGATAATTCAACCACACTTTAGGCTGCACCTGTTGAAATTCACTTCCCTCATAGTAGATCATGGGGCCACAAGGTTTAATAGTCTAACTTGGATACACTGGGAACAGTTGGCCCGATAAGCTGAGAGCACTTCGGTGATGGCCGGATCAAATATCAAAAGTCAACCTTGACCATCCCGCCTACCGTAATCCAAGGTGGCAGGTTCGACAGGCGATGAGGTGGAATTGTGTGTTTGCCAACCACCCGTATACGCCGGCACGTGGAGGACAAACACGCTATAACAGCGCATCGAGCATACTAATTCTTGTACCATGGATAACTTGAACAGCTAGCTACAGAAAAAATGATTTAAGATAATTTGGCCCAGTGATTGTATGGCCCACAGCCGAATCGGAAAATAAGCTCCCAACAATGATTCAAATATGCCACAAGGTGCAGACTTAGGCCAATTCCCGCCAGCTACCAACTCTAATTGAATTTATTTGGAGCCTTGTTATTATGACTATTTATACCGAAGCGGCGATGCAAATGGAGTTCAATTTTAAGAAATAAAATATTAATTTCTGATATCAGTATATGGAAGCAGCAACCGTTGAACCGAACAACCGCGGCGGTACCCCGAAGACATGCGAACAAGAACTGAACCCATCATGTACAATTGCAAATTTGCTGTATCTGCGTGGGAAAGACAATCAAAATCCAGTTTCTGTAAATGGCTTTTGAAATGGCGCAGAACCGAGTTGACCGGGTAACTTTCTCCTTATATGTTTCCATAGTGCAGCGGAGAATGGACTCAAAAAGCGAGTAGAATAAAATAAAATACCTCATTCCCTTTGCTTATTAAAAGGAAGATAGCGCTCTTATTCGGGAAAGGGCCGCTAGCTAGTATGCCTCCCCCCCCCCCCCCCCCCCGAGCATACCTGGTTTCTCCGTGTTACTGGATCTTATGTACATTTTGCATCTGGGTTTAACTTCTGAGAGGCAAATAATAGCTATGCAGTGCTAGGGTTCCCCGGTATACGGTACTCTACAGTTCTTTATTTTCCAAGCCCCTTCACAGTTATTACGGCTGTATATTTGGGAAAAAAGTAGTAAAAATACATATAAGTTCTCACCATCCACTCACGGCCAAAGCTCCTGCAGACAATGCCTGATGGGCCCCCAGTGTGAGAAAAAGTGTCCAAAGGTAATAAAAGGCCGAGTCGAACATTGAAGCATTGAGTTGTCAATACCTATCCGGAAAATAAACAGTCGTCTCAAACCACACGCCCACTTTCTGGTATGTACTGTCAATTCGAGACAGAACCATAACGAAACAGTCTGCCGAAACAACACCGGTTTCTTTCTATGAGCCAAGAATTACTTGGCAACGTCAAATGGAAGCAACGTAAGCGACCAGAAAAGGAATAAAGTATTCAAATTTCAGCCGTTACGCAATTCAGCAATGTCAGCGAAAGTCTCGGTGACATGCTGTAGGAAAGCACACCAGGAACAGGCAGGACGGTCTTATTCATGTACAAAAATGTGGGTAGGAAGTGACTGATAAAGAACAATTACCTAAATAAATTTAGGACTTGTAACATATCAAGCAATCTAAAATGCGAGCACGTTTTGCGAGCACTCAAATGACATAATACATAAGACATATTAGAGGACACTGCCAACGACATTCCGCCAAGTGAACAGGTCCAATCATCATCATAATACATCACTGGCAATAGGACGGCAATATCTATAAAACATAATTAGCTGGCACACCACATCGGAAGGGTACACTTACAGATATCATGTGAATCCGACAATCCATTAGCACTGGAGAACGACTTGGTTGACAGTGTCGGAGAATCCCCTGAAGAGTCGCCAAGAGATTCTAGAGAGTTGGCCTGCACAAATGCTAGAACCAGCCACGGGCAGAGCAAGTAGAAAGAGAGACACATTGAGGAGTATATTCAAAGACTTGTGCTTAGCAATACACGATGTCATCTTGCTTGTCTAGATCTCCCTCCGCTGAAATTTTCTATTCGCTATCAACTTTGACGAAACAAAACATAACCAAATACTACTCTGGCTTCAACCGTCGATACTTAACTTGCTTAACTTCCGCCGCAGATCACAATCCCGATCTGGCAATTTGATGGCGGCACCACTACCATGTCGTGGATCCTTGCCGTCGATGCCGATGACCACCCATTTTGAAGTATTAAGTTGTGAGACGGCGGGAAAGGTAGCAGGCCAAGGCTGAGCATTTCAATACAACGGGAAGAAGGCCATAAGAGTTGGATTATGTAAGAGGTGAAGTACATGTACATGTATCTATCCACATCCTCGCGCTTCATTTACGCGAAGAGTACTCGCAAATGCAATTATGCATCATCCAAATAACCCCAAATACTATTCTGGCTCCAAACTCTTCGCTGAGCAACCGATCTATGTAGCGCTCTTACAGTACACATACGAGTTCCTGTACCTTTCTATGATCCCATGGCTTTGCCAACCCTCAAACACGGTTACAGACGCCGCTGGCGACCCCTCGTGTGCAAAGGAAGCGAGAAAAATGTTTTTGTCTGCGACTATTTCAGGCTCAAATGCCAAGAGAATGTGATGACTCATGGGACATTAGTCATACCGGGACTGATGGTCTTGGCAGACTCTCTTCAGGACCGCAATACCGAGCGTCAATGGCGAGGGCAACCCAAACAGAATGTATTCTGCCATTTATTCCCCACGTAACATTTGGTGTTCCGCGCAAAACAAACTGCCTTTTGAGGGTCTCCACCCCAAATAGGATGGAAAATTTTGATCCCGCCCTTTTTAAGTTCCGCGTAATACAAAGTCAACCTCCACGTAAGATAGAGTACTAGTCAAGTATTGCCCCAATCACATGGATCCAGATTACAATTTTGTTAAGTTGAATTTAGGTGATGAAACAGAATTACAAATTGTATTAGATGAGATATAATAAAAAGACCGAGCATTGTTGAAATGGTACGTATCAAGGAAGCTATTGTTTGATTCCCCACAACGGCATGCTCAAAATCGTTCTCTGCCATTTTTTTTACCCATGCCCCACAGCACAGAAAATCCTGCATAAAATAAAGTACAATAAGTTCTGTAAACCTGCGTAGCGCACGGTGGGAACCTTACTTCAATTGGTGATGAAAAAATCTTCAAGGACCAGGTTTGACTACCCACAAAAGCATGGTATGGTACAAGTGCCCGTTCTGCATGTCATAACTGCGTCTATTACATTAAAATAACTACATTCAACCAGAGACCACTTCATCCACCTGCATTTCAGATTGAAACATGCCCCACCTGTCCTCCATTTCACCCTCGCTTTAGCCATTCTATCACTCACAATCCGACATTCACGCGGTGCCATAAGCAAGATGAACAAATAGTAACCAGACAGAAATCTGACTCACAGTTATTACGTTGGTTCCCAGTCTTGGCAACAACTTCAACATAATAGAGCATATCTGCACAGGCCAAAACGCCCGTTTGATCCTAAAAATGAGCCTGATTCCAGAAATGTTGGGGCAGCCTAAAGGGGAATGGGTGACACGAAAAAGAGCGACCATGGTGCTGCTGTCGGTCATTCTACCCAAATTAAATTCCAGTACCATCCTCACATAGACTCTTCTTCAACCTGAAAATTGCATCTGTAAATTAAGGGTGGGAGTTGCCGTCACTCAGAAGTCACACTGAGATTTCATCAAATTCTGACGTCGCCTAAAAACATAGAGTGATCTCCAAAATAAAAACGGTCGTGCAGATATGCTCTAATCAAGGACACTAAAGAAAGGTCACCTGCATAAAAACCACAGTAACGGTAATCCCACGGTGAGTCTATCTTTTTTGTCTGAATGATGTGAAGAAAAGTGGGTAGGAAAGATGGTAAAGAATGATTACCTAAGTAAACTTAGGACTCGTAATGGTAGCTGCGAAACGTGCAATAGCCACGGTTCAGTCGTCGAATCTTACTGCACAATTTAAACAGTTCGTTTGTATTGAATCCCAATTGGGAACTGTTTAAATCTAACAGTTCGCAACCTTAAATTTACCCCAACTATGACCTACATATGCATCAGCGGGGATTCGAACCCCTACCCATCTTATACGCAACATATCTCAGTTGATAGTTCGACGGCGTGCTCCCTGCACCACCGATGCTTTCTTATATCCCTCTGCCGAGAATAAACTCACCAAAGGACAGACCAAAACCGAAAGAAGACAACAAAAAGGGGGCGACAGTTTGGCAGTCCATCGGCGGGGACTCGAACCCCTATGTACCCGTCTTATCAGAAACCCGCTTTATTTTCGACAGAGTGCACCTCGCCATCACCAAACTTTGCGACGGCGGTGAGTAACGATTGCACATTGCTCGAACATCTTCTCACTTGACACAAATACCAGTAACCGTGGCGGGCGGTACATTCTGGGTAGGGTAATACGCAAATTGCTATAGAATAACATTCACGATGCGAATGGCAAAGTAACGGCACGTTTGATTCGGATGTATCTAGTTTACCCACCGGGTACGTCAACTCTTTTCGCCGAGACTGTCGGAGAATAATTCCGTTCAATCAGCAACTAGTTCCGTCCTGTGCCCTCTCAGCGCTGGTTTACTCGTCAACACTAGTCTTTCAGGTCTTCTAGCTGAGGCGACATCAGATCCAATGTACCTTCAAGCGGCGTCCGACACGGCGGATTTATTCACGCCCACCTTTATGTCAGTTCTCATCTCGTTCAAGATACCATTTCAGTGCGCCAAAACGATTCTTGTCAGGTGAACCCAGGTACAGATCCCGAATAGTTCAGTGTCGTAATCGAAGGCCTCTCGATTCTTTTTGAAAGTTTTTCTATCACCAAGAAGGCATCGATACAACTGCTGTTGGTTCTACCAGTTTGTTGTTTCCACTCTCTGTTGACACAGAAATAGACTCAACGATCTTATAACCGTCATTCCGCATACTACTTGGCCACAAATAGACGGAATTCTTAACAATGATGATCACGACTTCGTCCCTGGGGACTGGATCACAGGATTGGGGGTTGCATATGTACGCAATGTAACAAGCCCCGAGTTACGGGACTGGATGAAGGCTTATATTGGGGTTCAGGTGAGGCACATACATTTGACGTAGGCGCAGTTCTGAACATCTGAACCAGTTTAATGCAGTCATTGACCTTGCAGCCAATGGAACGAACATTTATGGGTACGTGTGGAAGGGACCACCCAGTTCTACGTTCGATGGTGGGGCACAAACTGACGCCATTCGCGTACTGCTGAGCGCAGTATCCTTCGAGAACGACTCCCAGGCTTCTTCCCCGACACCATCTTCAACCCGCGCAATTCTTCCATCCCCCTCCTCTCGTGCCGTCTCGGGCAGATCATCCACGACTGGCCCAATAGTTGGAGGAGTAATTGGAGGCATAGCTCTCCTATCGTGCATTATCCTCGTATTTTGGATGGTCCGCCGACGGCAGCTCTGGCGAGCCCAAGGTTCGGTAGCCCCTCCCACGTAGCACCTACGATCTTCACCCCTTATGTACACAGAAGGCCCATTTCTTCGGCCTCTGTCGCGGCAGAAAACGAAGCTCAACGCTGCCGCTGTCAGCCCTCCGACTTCTGGCGATCAGTGGGACGGCGCAGCACCCTGGGAAGCAGTGCACGCGGACAACACTCATCCCAGGGGCGCAAACTTGGACGTTCAGTCCCTCGACATTCGCACAGCGTGGGCAGTGGTAGAAATGCTGCACCAACGTTTACAAAACGAGGACCACCCCCCGGAGTATCTTGCGTCCAGTCTGTCGCACCAATGAGATCTCGAGACCTCTCACCCGAGCAATGACTGTTTCATAGTCAATCCCCGTAGGGCATGTGTA
The DNA here is from genome assembly GCA_029282285.1 of Mycena rebaudengoi. Lineage (NCBI taxonomy): Eukaryota > Fungi > Basidiomycota > Agaricomycetes > Agaricales > Mycenaceae > Mycena > Mycena rebaudengoi. The sequence continues at coordinate 676,303 of JARJCX010000018.1, forward strand.
TTCTAATCGTCCATGTATCAATATTTGCGTAAGGGGACTCGGATATATATGAAGAAGGGGCTGAAAAGATACGGAGACTGAGCAGTTCCAGTAATGGTTCACGGGAGCCGATTTTCAGCTACCCGCGGGCCCGAAGTAATGCGCACATATCGCCCCGCCGGCGTCGGTGTCATCCGCTATAGGCGCCTAACCCAGCCCATCACGGGACACGAATCGGTCCGAGGGGGCACTTGCCCTCAGCCCTATATATGCCCAACCTCGCGCCAAAAAATCGGCAGGGAGCAAGTGTGGAACCCTACACCCGTACACGGCGCGCGACGAACCAGCATAAGTGGGATACCGCCACAAATCATAGCATCTGCACACACACACACAATGTGAGGGAGCGGGCTCCCCATATACCGAAGCCCACGTAAACTGCGCAAGTACGCCCGCAGCTAGTATGAGAAGGCCGTACTGCTTCCCCACGCGCAGAAGCACGCGCCGAATCCTGAGGCAGGCAGCGTGGACTACGGCGCACGCGGTGCACATGCGTCCCCGCGACTACACAGCAGATGTCGACGATAAGGCGGAGGAAAGCGCGTTCGATTGCGAGACGAAGGGGGCAAAGAAAAAGAAGAAAAAAGAGGGGGGCGAAAACGATGGGACGCGAAATGAAAGATGCGAGACAGAGAGAAGGGGGCCCGGGTAGCGCTATGATCGCGTCTGTACCAGCAGAAGGCCGCGCAGCGCGGCCGCGGTGTCCCCATGCCCCAATCGCTCTGCGTGAGCGCGCGCAGGACGAGTAAGCCGCACGCAGGGAAAGTCAGTAAAGGAGCTGCGATACGCGTCTCACGTTGGGCACGAGCATGTAAAAGCGTGCTATAGCCGAGGCGGCGAGAGAGGCTAGAGCGGATAACGCCGGCGCACGTGCATGCGAATGCGGTGGGCGAAGACGCGGCACGCAACGAGGTGGTGGGAAGCGTGGTGCGCGCGTTCTTGGAGGATGACCACGATGGGGAGATCGAGGCGGTGGCACGGCGTCGCAGCAGAGTAAGGCATTTGGGACGAGCACTCCGCCATAGCTCAGGTAGATGGAAACGTAAAGAGGAGGAGGAGAACGCACGGTTCGAGTAGATATAGCTCAATTTCCATGTGCGAAGACGATGCCGATCTTGAGAGTCCAGCACCGAGGAGAACGGAGCTCAAACGTGGGATTGTGGCGCGAGGAGTACACCGGGCGGGATGACAAGCCGGCAGGCGACGCGCGCGCCTCCCTTTCGAGGAGCAGGAGTAGCTACAGCTGCAGCTGCGTGGGCGCGTAGCTGGCGAGTGCCGGTGCTTGCGTGTCGTGAGAACGACGCCGTTGGGTGAGGACGTCGCCATCATGAAGAGGGTTGGTAATAAAAGGAGTTGTCAGAGATGCTGCCCGAGTGTACAAGAAGGAGCAGAGCCAGAGCCGCTAGATGGTCAAAGAACAATGGGAACCAATGGAAGATGAGTTGTTTGGAATCAAGCTGATGTGATCGGATCATCATAAGCGGCTGCGTCCTGCTGAGTTCCGCTCATTGCCCGCTCATATACATGGAGAACGGCCGCGTCACTACCGCGTCGCCATGTGTGAACTATCTAGGGGATAATTCTTGCTGCCCGCAGCTGCGGGCTCACACCACTGGCAGCTCCATGTGCTCGCAGAGTACCCAAGACTGGCGCTTACAGCTTAAGCCCGCAGAATCGACGTAAAATACTGGGCTGGGCCCGTTTAAAATCCACTATATCATTCGCCGTCACTAGGCAGTGTATCATGCTGTCGGATTTGACAGGACTTGTCAAGATTTGTCAATTCAATCCTCTTGACATTCCTTCAATGTCACTCGCAATTCCTCGAAGCTTATTGGCCTGCCCAGGAATGATGACACCTCGCTCCTTCTACAATAGTGGTTCTCTTATTTTCCTTGCGTGTTTCCTCCAAATAAAATATAACTATAATATCCGCATCTAGACGCTCCCACCAATCTCTCTGATTCTTAACGTTGTTGCCGAGACTCGAGGAACTTGGCAGGCACATCACCATTGAACTTGAAGTCACGCTTCATTCAGATGAAGCGCGATACCCCTCTCTCTGGCCGGAAGTCGGGAGAAGTCGCTTGGTGCCGGGACCTATAGCTACTCAGAGCCTGGTGTCAGAACACCTTTCAGGCACCAGGGAAACTGAACAGGTCCAAGAATACTAGTGATCCAAGTTTTGTTCAAAGCAACTGCGTGCCCGAAGACTTGGGCGAAGTTTTCATACATAATACAAGCCATTGCGCCCGCCATCAGTTTTAAACCGCTTTGACACATCCCCTTTGGACACAGGTACTTCCCCTCAAGACCTATCAGGGCTCAAATAATGATGTCATCGCGGCATGGTCTGGCATGGTGAACCCTAGGCTTTTCGTGGGGTTTTCAAACCTCCAAGTCGCCGCAAGAAATTTGGAAAGGAGCCAAGAGAGATCAGGGGATTACAACTTCTTCTTACGGCGATCACAGCAAGAACCCCTGATCCCCAGTCGCGAGGTGGACGCTGGTGGACGAACTTGGACGCATGAACCGCCTCCGTCGGAAGCCGGTGGTGCCTCATTCCTCTATCTCTCGGGTCACCGGGAGAGCGGCGAGGTAGGCAGAGGAAACAGGCCTGGACGTTCGTGGAATTAGTGAGCAGGATTATGTAACGGCCTTGCAATTCCGCTAACCGGGATATATTCCTGGAAATAGCAGTAAATAGCGTGAATACCTCCAGTCTCACTGCCACCTATCTTTAACGTAATGGCTTGCGCCAAGCTTCTGCAGATCAATTCCTGCCAATTCGAAACCTGCCCGAAATGTCGGTGTGGAAACTTCGGCCACTGATCCCCTGTCTGACCACTGATTGGTTTACTGCGGAGACAACGGACGGCGGTCCACGCGTACACCCTCACCCTCCGAGTCTCCAACTGGAATGGTAAACCGTGTTCTATCGCTCTTCAACAGCTTGTACGTACAGTATTTGAAACGTTATGGAAGATATGGACATCGACCATACCCATTTATATTTAGAGATGGTAAGTGGAGATGTCGACATTGGGTCGGCTCAACGACGACCTTTCATTCCCGGTACCGTTGAAGCTGTTGAGTTTTGATGCATATCATCGGATTTCCCACACAACTTCACAAGGGTTGCGTCGGCCTCGAGTCTCCTTGGGGTAATTATTTTGGTCCCGATTCATTCGCTTCGGACCCGAAACAAACTCTATAAAAGCTGGCGCCTCTGTCGACGTCAATGCTGTTTTCCTTTCCAACCATGAAAGTTCTAATTTCTCCTTCATTCGTCTACCTTTCCCTTTTGTCTGGCGTGCAGCTTGCCTCTGCACTTTCACTTCCCTCCCTCACCGGCTTATTTTCCCGTGAAGTCGCACCACGTAGGACCGACTCACTCCTAATCAGTAATTACTTTCCTCTACTCGGGCATTTTCCAAACCCTGATTATTATATTTCAGATCCCGATGCCTTCCCAAACCTGCCCACTGCGGCAGAAGCGAAAGCCGCCTCTGCAGCTGCGAATCTCAATTTAACTGACATTCAGGGCGATATTTTGTATGCTTTCTTGCTAGAATTCGGAATCCTAATTCTCATCGGTGCCGGGCAGAATTGGAATGAGCAAGAAACGGGAACTCTTCTTCTTCTTCAGCATCGCGGACCCCAAGTTGTTCAAATCTCATCTTGCTTCGGATGTCCTTCCTCTCGTTACCTCCACCACGCAGCTCCTGAGCGTCTCTACGCAACCCAAGACGGCTCTCAACATTGCTTTCTCTCAGACCGGCCTCACGGCGTTGGGGGCTACCCAATCCCTCGGTGATTCGCTCTTCAGCAGTGGCCAGTTTTCAGGTGCATCTGGACTTGGCGACCCTGGTACCACCAACTGGGTTGCAGCATTCGCCGGCACCCGCATTCATGGTGTAATTCTTCTTGCATCCGACACCCAAGCAAACATAGATAGCACCTTAGCCTCTCTGAAGACCGCACTGGGTACCAGCATCAAAGAAGTTTACTCGCTCCAGGGCGCTGCTCGTCCGGGAAATCAGGCCGGCCACGAACGTGAGTGCCTGTGACTTTCGTTGTCTGTTTAGTTCCTGATTTTTAACAGACTTTGGGTACTTGGATGGAATTTCTAACCCCGCCATCGATGGTTTCACGACGGCTCCCAAACCCGGCCAAGGACCGGCCGTCGCGGCTGGAACACTTCTGCTCGGCGAGAATGGTGACTTCGTCACGCGTCCCCCTTGGGCCAAGGACGGTTCCTTCCTTGTATTCCGCCAACTCTCCCAACTGGTCCCTGAATTCGCCAAATTTGTGACCACCAACGCCATTGTCAAGCCGGGTCTTACCGTTCAGCAAGGCGCTGACCTCCTCGGTGCCCGCATGGTTGGCCGGTGGAAGAGTGTAAGACTTTCTTTTGTGTTTCTTCCTTCTTCACTAACGGTTACCATATTAGGGTGCTCCCGTTGATCTCGCCCCCCTTGCCGACGACCCTGCCCTCGGAGCGGATCCAAACCGCAACAATAACTTCACTTTCGGCAGTGTAACCGACCAGACCAAGTAAATACCACGATTTGATTTCAACGGAGTTATTGACAGTGGACTAATTAGATGCCCCTTCTCTGCGCACATTCGCAAGACCCGCCCCCGTTCCGATTTGGGGACCCCCGAGGACAGTGCTCATCACATCATGAGGGCCGGCATTCCGTACGTGTTATTTATCACTACCCATATTCTGGAGCTCACAAAATATTCTAGGTATGGGCCTGAAGGTTCGCAGTTGTACCATATTCTGAGAACGGCGTCACTCATCAATTCCATCTAGTCACCGCTGCTGAGACAAAAGCATCTAAGACCTCGACAGAGCGCGGTCTTGCCTTTGGTTCGTTTTGAACACTATTCGAGATCTTCAATATTGACTGAACAATTTTTCTAGTGTGCTACCAGTCCAACATCGGCCAAGGATTCCAGTTCATGCAAAACGTCTGGGCCAATAGCAACTTGTGAGCCCTTTTCTTCACTGATATCCATTTGCCTTGAGTTGACCTTGCTGTCAGCTTTGCTCACGGAACCGGAGCTGACCCGATCATTGTAAGTCATTCACTGATTCCGTTGAGCTCGAAACTGAGGCAATCGTCCAGGGTGCTCAAGCTGGAGCCGCACGCTCTATAACCGGACTCGACCCCACCGATCCTAACAAGAGCATAACTCTTACCACCGGTGCGTAACATATTTTTGCTGAAGTACTGGGTAGCTTATTCGATTTCAGATTTTGTTGTTTCGCGCGGCGGGGAATACTTCTTCTCTCCCTCGTTGTCCGCAATTCGCAACACCCTTTCGGTCTAATTACCCCTGGTACATTCTAATTCTAAACGATAGTTGAGGGATGCTTTCGTTCCTTCCTGCTGTTCTAAGTAATTGCAGAAAAAAAACCACAGAAATTTTGACCATGCAGTGACGTGTAGCATCAGCGGAACCCGGGCTGATTACAACCGTTAAATGCGATCATTGAGACGAAGATATTTCTCATGAGTAAATGCTCTGCATGATCACGCATCAGCGGGGAGTCGAACCCCCACCCGTCTCATACTTCCCAATCGATAGTTCGATGAATCAAAAGTGCTACCAATCTAGGCGGATGGATATTAGTGTTCTGAGACCCGGTTACCTACGTAACCAGGAATTCTATTTCGGGATGTCGCATTTCGGGATCTTGTTTTTCTTCGTATAAACCTATACCATCGAGAGACGTTCGACTGTTATGATCGCCGATTTGCTATTTTTATGAACGATTGTACGGAAGGGATGTTTGTCCTCTCATACCTTCTTGATCCTGGTAACGAATATTGCTGAGCACTTTTGTAATATTGTTGCTCGACAGTGTATTACCGTGATGTAGCTATGAGACTCACTCTTCCTCCCCGTTGCAGCTTCAGCAAACTAACTGCTTCTCCTTTCATTTCCTACCTCATGAAAATTGCTCGACTCATGCTCAAAAACGAACAAATACGTGAAAAAAAAGGTGACGCCGCCGAAGGTGATGTTCTGGTGAAGCAGATGATATGTACGTGCAGATTCTGTCCTGCCTTCGACGAATACTGACTCGATGTAGCTTATATCTATCGGGAGTCACCCTTTGGTCTTCCGTGCACCGATAATTCCATGCGACTTAGTTGGTGGAAGGCAATATCAAAAGGCAGTAATGGCTACGTCGTGGCAGTATGTTTCTTCCAGTCTTTATGATTTAGCTTATTTACGTCGAACCTTTGTAGTGTCCTATCAAGCTATTAAGTATTGTTCCGAGCGAAATGTGCGACGTGCGTACCGCATCGAAACTTACTGCTACGAACACGGCTAAACACAACCATCTCGGCCCCGAAAACCTCATACGCTGTGCGCAACTCAATCAATATTGGCGGTATGGGTTTGGCTCCCAAGAGGTTAAGTCAAAGAACCCAAATATCCGACTCTTAGTTTTCTCCGCGATTTTCCTTTCTTACTGCTAGCTCGCCTCCTTCCAGATCAAGAACCGTGGGAATAATCAAAACCCTTCATCTCATCAACGTCTCAATGTCCAACGTTCACGTTTCAACATTCAACCTCAGTCGATCTTCGACGCAAATCGCACACCTGCATCTCATCAGCTCATCTCTGGATCGAAATCGCAACTTCTGGGCGTCTTGGGAATATGCGTAGCGAGCAAAGTCATTTTCCATCCTTGTAGCATCTCATTTTGACAGGGGGAAAATATGTTGGATGCTTCAGCAATGATTCCTCAAACAATTTGGAATATATCCTATCCATTCTGGGTCAATTTTGTCAACTGAAAAAGTTATCACTTCAAAACTATCCGTCGACGGCCGTAACGGGTCTGACGGACGGCACCCGTCCGTCAGCGTATCGCCCTTGGAAGCCTGACGGACGGGTGGGCACGTCCATCAACCCGTTAGACCCGTCCTGGTGCCCGGCCGGCTGACGGGACGGACGGGTCGAAGCCCTAGCCAACTTTGGAGATGGTGGCCTATCTTAGCCCTTCAAGTGTTTGACGTTGAGCCATCTCGCTCCCTTTGGTTTGCATCTCATCGAGCCTGTTTTGCTGTCGCATAGCTTCATTCTTGCACTAGACCGGCTACCGTCATCTCTATGAAGAGGCGAATCGTTCATAGAGAAGAATTGAGCGCCCCTATTCTGTTCCTAGATGCCATTCTTTTGAACGTATATATAAAGGCAGCAAGCACGAAGGAACGAAAGCATCGGAGGTGCGAGGTACACTTCGTCTAACTATGACGTGTCAGCGACTCGGACGAGTATACTAGTAATGAGCAAGTGTCTCGATCAAAAAGAAGAAGTGGGCTCGGATCGGTACTAGCTACTGACTCTCTTAGTCATGCAAGGCCAGCAGTATTCATTAGCCGCTAGATGGCTAGCTTAATTTGCTTCTCAGTAGTATATGAAGCCCTGTACTTTGTGTATAATAATAGGGAACTTTCTACCTACCTATCTCGAACCCACCTTCAACTTGGTGTCCCCAGTACTGAACCTAACTCGCTTCATATCTTCTCAACCCAATTCTGGGGTCTTCTGCAAAGAATGAAGGCTCGTTCGCTTATTGGTCTTCCTATCGTGCTATCGTGCTGTACCAAGGCCTTGCAAGTCCCGTTTCGCAGTCCAGGCAGGCAGGAATCAGTCGCCGAAATCGATATTTCATGGGACTTCGAGGAAGGTGTCCACCCGAATTCTACCGCACATCTCGTATTCGAAACTGTGAACTCGCTCCTCCAACAGTGGCCCAATACCCGCTATAGAAACGGTAGGGTACATATTCTGTTCTCGGTTTGCGCGTCGCTTACAATTGTCGACAGGGCATAATATAGTCGCGGGAACCATACCAGTCGGGACCCTTCTCTATCATGGCCGAAATGATTACAAACTCCCCACTGTCCCGGAATGGACAGCCACCGACCCACAGCATTCTGAGCTGTTCTGCTGGAGACCAGATTTGCCACTTCAGAATAAATCGACCGTGGACCGTCTCGGATGCTGGCATCTAACGCTTAGCGCTGTAAGGCCTCTGAAGGTTCTATACTTTGATGGAAATAGTGCAGCCAAACTAAAAGAAGGGACGCTTGATAGCCAGGATATCATGGTGTGGGGAAAGATTTCCCCTGAGCGACGGGTCGCAGAAAGAGAGCGCCTCAGTGGCCTCTGCGAGTGGGGAAAGCAGTTTGGCATCGATGGCTATCTGAGGTACATATCTGCAAATTCTTCCCGTCTAATCGCTCATCTGCAAAATGACAGAATGGAAATGGCCTTGTGAGCATCATTATCAGCGTCTTCTCGTCACTCCTGCTCGAACTGGCTTCGATCCAGCGAAGTCATGCTATGTGATTTCAAGCATGGCGTGGAGCTCGTTTCCGCGGACTATTTATCACGGCCTTGGGATCCCCCACGTGAAATTCGCGACAGGTATCCGAATCATGTCGACCGTCGTTTCGAAGTCATACAAGCCGGGTTGGTTCATGGCCGCTACCCCGGAGAAAACGCGTGTTCAGCTTGACTTGACGCGGCTGGTGTCGTTTTACGATACGTCCCTCGTGCCCAGCTTGATGTCGCAGAGGGCGACCACGGACCGTTGGGCCCATCGACTCCAGGGAATCGACGCCACAGATACACAGGCTGTCATGCAGCGCCTCTCTGACCTCCTCAAATCCCACCAGCGCGCTGGCAGCGGTGTCGACTGGCGTGTTATGATTCAAGTCGTCGTTGACCGCTACGCGGATCATCTGGAACTTGCGGACTACCTCCTCAGTTCCGCAACCAAGGACAATCTCGTGGACGCGGCAAGCAAGGTTCTACTCCAACTGCGTTCGATGCTCAGGAGCTATCTGCTCCACTCTTCCCAACCTCCTTCAGATTCAAACTTCGCAGCCAACCAATCCTGGGCACTCCCCGTCTGGAATGGCTGCGCTACACGCGACACTGTAAATATACGGTCCAACTCTCAAATCCTGAAGCGTTTTACCGCGTCTGAGCACATGTTGCTCAGCGCCATAGAGGGAACCAACCGCGAGATCTGTCGAGTGCTGGTAAGCATGTGGACTGAGGGCGTTGTTGCGGGACTGGATGCTGCCATCCCAGTCGTAAATACAACGTCGAACATTCCCGCTGTTGTCGAACACTGGACCAGTCAGCTCTCCGTGCTGATGAAATGGCTGGACTGGAGCGTTTGGGTGAAGTGTAAGCCTGCGTGCGGATTCGAGGCGCGTTACCCATGCAACCTTTTAACTTCCCTCCATCGTCTCATTGCTTTTCAGGAGCTGTGCTTTCTGCCAACATATCCGTTCTCTTACAGTGGAATAGGCAAAGTCCCAGAGGACCCTCGCATGTGGCGAACACCAGCACCCCGGTGCATACGGCGCATAGAGCCATACTCACCATTTTAACATCCTGAGCATACGTGTATGGTGCGGATCTGTTGTTGAATTGCAGAACTTGCCCCAAGCTCACTTGTCTTGTAGGCAAATGCTGCGCATGGCGGTACGAGTCCCGTCCCAAGAGTCCTAACTCGGAACTGATACCCACATCTAGATGCCAACAGCGCAACAGCAATGAGGAATCTACTGCATATAATAGGGACAGGCAGAGTAGGGGTTTTAGAAGGGTTGCAGCACAATGGCTTCTCGACGAATAATTTATTTCTGAGGCATGGGAGAAGCACATAAATCCGAAGCGCATCTGAAACATGTGACGTGACCTCGAGAAAAGCTATCGATTCATGGCGTCAAGGGAAATGGGATCAGATACTGAACTGATCAGAGTAGGGTGTTCGTTAGTGTATGAACGAAGCCGATTGCCGAGCAAGACTTCTAGCGGCATTCCTCCCCGCCTCCTCGGAGAAGTGGCGTACGTATGGACAACTCACCAATGAATCAATATCTTGCATGCTAATCGCAGTGCGTCTTGTCAGAGATACATGTGAGTTGATAGCTTGATGCTCAAGTTGGGTGCATATTGTAACACACGCAGTAGTGGTACATTTAATGGAATCGTGCGTCTCCTCCTGGCTGTCATGCGCACCTAGTTCGGGTCTTCCGCGGTGATAAAGAAGACGAGTGGGGGCGCAATTGTCTCTCAGTCGAACCTGAAACTACGTCTCCGAGTAGTGGAGGCAAGCACCTGTCAGATGCGCTTATTGCGGCCGCTCAGAATCAAGATCCCTATTGATCAGGCTCTTGCAATTATGAGGACCGGGTTTCAGCGTTAGGGCGAATAAGAAGAGCAGACTGCTAAAATTGAGGTAGTTGTAGCACGTCTTGACTACGATAATAATATTTGGTTTCCTTCTCTAAGTATGTACTGTTATTCTTTCCCTATTATTCACCCCCATTCACAGGTGTTTTTAACATCGGGTCTGAGTGTCCGCAGCTGAAGTACAAGCCATTCATGGGAATTTCGTCTTGTAATTGCCAGAGCACAGGGTTTTTGGACGTTACAATCTTGAGACTCCCATTCCACCACCTTAGGTCCATCATGCATGATATACCGCGGTCAAAATCATCGTGTCCGACTATCTAGCCGCGGGACATCCTCCCCGGCTCCCCAGCGGCGCTTTTTTTTGTGCACATCGGCCCAACCTCTCTTTTTTCAACGCTCTGCTTGCTTTTTCGCGCTATCTAGGTCTCCCACTTCGCAAAGGAATTTATCTCTCCCGACAGACAATCTATCGTACCTCACGTTTCCTCCACACCTTCTAGCTCATGGCCCTACTCCCCATACGTATATATATTCGGAACACCCATCAATCCATGACCATTTTTATGTAATTGTACATACATACTCTTTGTTTAGCTTGTGTTTAGCGGCATCTTTCTTCTCCGCTCCCATCTGGCCTAACCACTCAAATCCCAGTAAGAAACTATGTTCCGAATATGGGCGGGTAGGTACGAATCCCCGCCGATATGTTAATGAGCGCTTGAGCATTTTTGAGTCCTTAGATGAGAATTCTTTCCGGGTTCTTATCGCCGGCAGTAGAAAAGAAATAAGAGCATCGGTGTGCGAGGTGCACTCCGTCAACCTATAGAAATGGAAGCTCTCGATTACGCCGGATTGGGGCTTGAATCCTCGCCATGCATACCGCACAATTCTTTTTTTTTTTTTTACAAGAATGGAAGCGTCAAATTTTGGGAAGCTATTTTGCATTTATGAAGCTTAAGCTTACAAGGAGATGCAAAACCTGAAAGATGCGGACCGTTCGATTAATATTCGTCCCATTGACAGTCTCCCAAATTCATGGTGTTTTCTCCTCTTTCTGGAAGATTCGTGAGAGTCCACGTGCATGTGAAGTTCATCTGAGCGCTTATTCCCCAATGAACTGATATTTTTACTGTCTCGAAATCAACCGAAGTGGCGCAGTTCAACGGTTCAACCCCGCGCAACATTTGCTCAATTGCATCCAGGATTTTTGTTCTCATTTTATTCCGTTTCCTTCTTCCCCTCTCATTTCTGAGTTTTCTCCGCCCGTAGCTTGATTTAAGGGTGATTATCACTGAAGTCTGATGTACACTGATGTACACCAGTGTCCTTTGTAAGTCCAGGCATATAACTCAACTTGATCAGCGTCTCTTCCACAACCACCATCGTCGCTGCGGCGACCCTCATCTTCAGTACCATTGCACACTTGAAACGCCTCCGAAATCGATGCGTGTGGCTTTCCACTCCTCACAGTCCAGCAAAACCTTGAAGAAATCGCGGGTGAAGTCCTTTCATTTGAACGTTCCCAGGGCCAACCTGATATTCTGAACGCAATTTACCTTTCCCTGGACCCACTTTCGCAAATGGGGATGGTTCACAAAGTAACTTGTGCAAATTAACTTACCCATACAAAATTAACTTTACTTTACTTTTGGCTGGGTAAGTTAATTTGTCAAGTAAAGCTAAGCGAAAGTAGAAGGAAAGTTAACGGCACGCTCGGATCAACCATCATAAGTAAGTATGGTTGTGTTTGACCCAAACTAACTTTCTGTTAACTTGAGGTGATTATGCGCATGGGAGACCTTAGTCTGGCTGAAGAATATGCTCATGGAGCTCAAATTAATAATCTTACCCAGTTATATGCCCCACCAGTTGCATGGAAAGGAATGTTGTCCTTAACTGAGATCCAGGCTGCCAAGCACGCAACTTCTTTACCGTGAAATTTCTGAGTCTGGCCCCTCTGTCGCTGTATTCTCGACTCCACTCAGGTAAATGGTCTGAATAAGCGTATATGGCTCGCCACCACAGCTTGAGGCGTCCTGGTTGCGGCTTTGTTGACATTTTGCGCTGCCACCTCAATATGACTGAAATCTGCGAGTAAAGGCGTCAATTTCGTGGGTGATGACAAAACTGAGCTCTATCCCAGTGGGGGAACCCTATTTAATTATTTGTCTGCAAGATTTGCTTTAATTGGTGGTCTTAATGCACCTAACTTGCCCAACTGATGGCATAAGTAAGTTTGTTCCTGTTTGATTGATGAACTTGGGTAGCCAAGTTCGTTCAAGCTACATACGGCTCAGTCAAAAGTGAATTTTACTCAACTGGGGAATATGATACCTGTTAGGCATGTCTATATGAGTCTTGTGTTCAGTGCCGCTCAAACACGACGTGGCAATCAGAAGCCCCCAAAGACCCGAAAGATCAATTTCAGAAATTGCACCGGTACAAGGTGAAACAAGATTGAGAAGGCAAACATAGTTCTTAAGGAGATGAGCGAACAAACTTTGAAGACGAATCCGTCGCTTTTGGACGGACCTACAGTAGGTTAAGTTCCTAGAACAACGGCGGGATCAAAACCCATTTTTGATGTGCTACAAATGCACGAGCTTATTCCCACTTCTCTCATGGGGCGTAAATTTGGGCAAGGAGCGCTCTTTTAGGGATAAAATAAGTGCCATGGCCTGTTTAGGAATATCTCGGCACTCCCCGAAATTTACTGTTGGTGGTAAGGCATTTCTAGCCCAGGACTCCAAACATCCCCACAATCGAGCCCACCAAGTAAATGGGGATGTAAATCATGTTTGAGTAACATTCAATGTGGTACATGACCTCATATCTTCGCTTGGACGCCCCCAAAATGGCCACGAACAAACTTACTTTGAACCGTGCAAGTAAAGTTAACTGAGACCACCCGTGAGAAAGGTTAAGCGAAGTAAAGTAAAGTTAGCCGCGCCAAAATTAGGCGGTAAGTAAAGTTCCAAGTTAGGAAATAAGTTACTTTATTCGCCCTCGCAAATGGGTGACTCACGATGCGATCAAAGGCGACCCATGATCACAGCAATCCAGTACATAGGCTGCAGCAAAATCGGTGAGTTCGACAAAACGAGCGCAATCTTTCTGTAGAATGTGTCTTCCGTCGTGAGCGTCCCCCGTAAGTCATCTAGTATCGCCGTGCGGCGTGTGACAATGTCGACTTCGGGAGCAATGGGTCTTACACGTTAATCAACCAAACGCTTCGGTGGTGAAAGATCGCAGTACGACCCACGGTACTGATCGATGATATTGGAACGCTGCTACTGGAACAATCCCTGTAGATTATGGTCGTGGGTGAAGCCGACGTTCCAGGTCTTCATTGTTCCCGAGGCAACTTTCTCCTCCAACACGTTCGTGGCCGAGTTGTACGACACCTTCAACGTCGCCGCAAGACTTCCAGGTTTCGCGCTGTCTGGAACATTGACCACCACATCGAAATCCTCGTCCTCGCGTCTGGCGTTGATAAGGACACGCACATTGTCTGTGTAGTCGTATGTTGGATTCTCGGGATGGGCGACCAGGACATAAGTCACGGCCGTGCGAGGGCGGAGAAGAACCGGCATACTAAACACATCGTGCGTTTCGGTGAAAAATCCCGGCCCTTTACGTATTTTGCCGTCCAGAAGCCCATACCACTCGCCCTCGGGGACGTAGAACTGTACCACACCGTCCGCGCTGAACAACGGCGCGACGAGAATGTTGGGTCCGAGCATGAACTGCGTGTCGAGTGTCCAGGATATAGGATCTTCCGGGAATTCCATGAACATGGAGCGCATCATGGGCACGCCAGTCTCGTGGGTGTCGATGGCGACGGAGTAGATGTAGGGCATGAGACGGAGCTTGAGTTCGACGAACTTCTTCAAAACATTGTCCGCCTCGCCGGCTGGGTCGACGATCCACGGAACCTATACCACAGTCAGCACTTCAGACGAAGAGGCCGGGTGGATGTTCGTTCGTACCCGATAGCTTCCACTCCCATGTAGACGCGTATGGCTGGACATAGACGCGAATGCAATCCACCTCTTGTATAGTGCCGGGTCCGGTGTGCCCTCGAATCCACCTGGGCTCAAGCATTAGTACACTGATAATCAGCTCGAGGAAGCGACCGACCGATATCATGCGCCCAGTATCCAAACCCACAGAGCCCAAGGCTCATCCCCCCGCGTAAGGTCTCCGCCATCGCCTCAAAGGTTGACATCGGATCTCCACCCCAGTGGACGGGAAAGCGCTGCCCACCGGCGGTAGCTGACCGCGCGAAGACGAGGGCCTCATTCTTCCCCTTGACGCTCTCGACAAGCTCGAAGGTGACCTTGTTGTAGAGGAAGGAGTAGAAGTTGTGCATCTTCTCGGCGTTGGAGCCGTCAAAGTATATGGTGTCGCCAGTGGGGATGCGTTCGCCGAAATCGGTCTGCAGACCGTAGGTCAGGATGGGATGGAGTGAGTGGACCAAGTGGGACAAACCTTGAAGCAGTCGACGCCCATATCCATGAGCTCCTTCAGCTTGTCCTGGTACCATTTGCACGCCTTCGGGTTCGTGAAATCGACCCAGGCCATGCCGGCTTGCTGCAAGCTGTAAGCACCCGCAAACAAGAGGCAAAGTCGGCAGACGTACCCAATAATCGTACTGCCAAATACTTCCATCTCCGCGCTTGATAAAGTAACCACCTTCAACGCCCTCGTCGAACAACTTGCTCTCCTGCGCGATGTACGGGTTGATCCAAACACAGACCTTGTACCCCTTGTCCTTCAAGCGCCTCAACTGGCCCTTCGCATCCGGGAAGAACTCTTTATCGAACTCGAAATCGCACCATTGGAACCCCTTCATCCAAAAGCAGTCGAAATGAAACACCTCAAGCGGAATTGCGCGCTCCTTCATCCCATCCAAGAAATGCGTAACCGTCTTCTCGTCGTAGTCAGTCGTGAAGGAGGTGGTCAGCCACAGTCCAAAGGACCAGGGAGGTGGCAGCGCCGGGCGTCCAGTGAGGAGTGTATACGCTTCCAAAATCTTCTTCGGCTTCGGCCCATGCACGATGTACACCGGAATCTCCTCTCCAGGGACGGCGATGTTCACCCTCGTCGTGCGCTCGCTCTGCACCTCAAAGCTCACCGCGCCCGGACTGGCGACGAACACCCCATAGCCCCTCGAGCTGATGAAGAACGGAACATTCTTGTAGGTGAGCTCGCTCGAAGTGCCGCCGTCTTCGTTCCACATGTCGACGACCTGGCCGTTCTTGAGGAAGGGCCCGAAACGCTCGCCGAGGCCGTAGATCTTCTCCCCCACGGAGAGGTGGAACTGCATCGTCATCCAGCGCTCGCCGAGTTCGGGCGACTCGAGGACGACGTTGGGATGGTCGGATTTGGTACCACGTTTGACATAGCCGATGGAGCGCCAGCCCAGACGGGTGAGGAGGGTGTTCGAGGAGGGGTCGGTGGGGATCTTCGTGGAACCGAGGGAGTGGATATCGATGTTGAAAGAGGAGGGGCGGGTGTCGATGGTGGCGGAAACGGTGTTGGTGGTGAGTTTGAGATCTGTGTCGGTTTTGGACGTCTTGAAGCCGTCTTGCCTATTCTTGTGCTAGGGAAGGCGGTTAGGCGGGTATTGGGCGGGGGATATCGGGCTTACCAGCTCCTTCTGATCTACGTTTGGGAAAGTTTCATATCGCGGTCCAACAAGGGTCTTCGCTTGGGCTTTCCAGTGGTGGGCGTGGACGAGGAGGATATCTGGTGCGGGCGACGAAACCTCGACAGTCACCGTCGGCGTGTTCAGCGTGTCGCCACGGTGGCTCATGTGCCGGGTCGACTATACAAACTGCGATCAGCCTCGAACAAGGGGTGGGAGAGGTACACGTACAGCAAGTGTTCGAATGGAATCCTCCTTCGCCTCGCTCTTCACAGATTCGACCGCCCAGTTGACGATCACGTCTGGGGCGACCCACCACATTCCACGCGAGAATCTGACCATCGTGAAGGTTTGGGAGAAGCTGCTGGACATTAATCGATAGTCTTGATATATCTAGCGCGGAGAATGCTCGGGGATAGGTTAGTCATGCCTGGGTCACGAGGAAGGTAGACTGTCGAATCGTCTGGGCTTATTTAATGTAGGCTTTGATATGGGAACGATTTGAAAGAGAAACGTGCCAATCTGCGAGAGTGGGACAGACAAGAAGTGGGAATTTCGTTCGGAGAAACGATTGAACGATAGGGTGGCGAATAAACCGCCGTGGAGTTATATCGGGGAGATCTACAGCCAATTTTTCAAGAAGCTCGAATATTTCAGCACGGACTTTCGGCGGTGTTTTGGTCGGTGAGGGAACAGGACACGGGTGAGCACCTTGAGTAACAATGAGCACAAAAGGGCATTGCCTGCGAAACTCCTCCTTTGACTCGAATACTCGGAACTTGCTGGTGCAAGGTAGACGGGTCATCAGGGCCTGAACGAGATCCTGTTTGTTGTTTCGATGAGGGAAAGCTGTTTTGGCGTACTTTAGAATCTCGCGACACAACTTAAATGAAGACCTTGTATACGACAGTAAACCTTTTGCTGTGAAAATTTGTGACGGTGGAACACTCAGTAAGTGGCCCATAACTGAGACTAAAAGCCGACTCCTCGATTCAAGCAGCTTCTTGTTCATCTCCGCAAAATATGGCCTCCATGTATTGCACATGGTACGACCCGTCGCCCATTGAGCGGTCATTCAGATGATCCTTGTTGGTTTTCGGATTATAGTGCTCGCAGCTACAATTGCTCTGGTTCATCGCCGGCTAGATATCGTAAATCTGGACCGTACCTGATGTATGGACGGCCTCTATCGTCATAGTCGAACACAACCCTCCCGTCGCAAATTCCTTCCTTTTTTCGATATCCTCGCTGTATTTGAAACATATATGGCTCATGCGCTTCCTGCATCTCTTGCTCCGTGTCAGAGAAGTTCCCTCTTTCTTCACAGAGCGGGCGACTGCATCCAAGCTTTTGGATTGCCGTGATGTAGGAAATGGTCTTCAGAAATATATCTTGTGAAGGCGAGACATACTGCAAGCGACCCTCGCGATCCTTCCGCAATCTCTTCCGAACGTCATCTCGAGATGCCTTTGTATGGGGGATGCTTAGTTCTGTCTCGTTGCTATGAGGGCAAATTTTTGACCCTTCACCTACACTGTGGTCCACGGAAATAGTGAATTTCACTCCACTTTTCACATATTTATTGGGAGAATTTCACGGTTAAATAGGGTGAATTTCACAATGAAAAAGCGAATTTCACGATAAAAGGTGGTGAAAATTTTCACGTACAAAATGTCCCTTTTCACAGTACTATTTCACGCCATTTTCAGGTGAACTTTCACCATGCTCTAGATAAAAACCTGACAAAAGAATCCATGTTTTTTGTGCCCTCAATGTTCATTAAGGGGCACTTCTGACGAAGGTCAATGCATGCAATTGTTAATGACTACAGAACATTTTTATTGCAACAACTAATTTAACCAGAAATAAAGGGTTCAAGGCGGGAATCGAACCTGCGACCTCACGAATGCGGACAAAATTCATGCATGTAAGGTATAACCACTATACTAAAGCAACCATACATAGGAATGGAAATTCAAGCATGTCATGGACTAGTTGTTTCCTGTGCTCTTTTATCTGTATCCCAACTACCTTCATAAGACACTGTAGCCATTCTGGTGTGCTATTCACGCATGAGATATTCAAACAACTACGAGTCTGAGGGAGGTAGATAAAATGGTATTTTTTTGGTCATCGGTCTAAAAATAGACTTCGAACCAAAGTTGTAGAGCATGATGAGAGCTATCGGACTTGTCTAAGGTCACTTTTCAAGAGACAGCCTCGTTGGGCTGCAAATTCCAAAATACTTTCCCAGAGCCGGTGGTTTTCAAACTTTCAATCCCATCATTTGTTTGCAATGCTCCAGGGCAGTGTCAGAAAAACCAATTATCATCATTGGCAACAGGATACATTCGGCAAAGGTCACCATACACCATAGTTTAGATTTTTCCTGTTGCAGTGAATTTCACGTTATATCACAGGGAAAACTAAATTCACCCCAAAATGTCGTGAAACAAGATTTTCACTTCATACCGTGAAAATTTGGATTCACTCCAAAACCCCGTGAATCGTGAATTTCACTTTCTTGTACCGTGAATTTCACTCTTTCCGTTTTTCACAGTGCTAAATTTGTGTCATCAGTAAATATTGTCTGCATATCGGTGCACGCACAAGTTCTGTGGCGTTCTAAGCAGTCAACCCATTGTCCTGAGATGCTCCCGAGATCGTCTGTCCCATATGACCGCCTTTGGAGTACTGCCAATTGTCTGGATCCATCCGAAAGAGATGGGCGATTGAGCCTGTCGATGATGTCTCCGGGTATTCAAGGACGTAGCCCACAGGATATTCATACAGAACTTCGACTGTAGTTACTCGGTTAATCGCAACATTGATAGACCGTTTTATAATTTCCGGTAAGCTGGCAGGAACGGGGATCTGAACTATCGCAGGTTTGGCGGCTCGGGATGGCTTTCAAGATATTGAAGAACAGCATTGAGATTTGCTGAATGGATACAGGAGCGTTGATCACATTTCCAGCTGGAAATGTTGCCAAGCGCAAAAGTTGTGGTCGAATATCAACAAGATTGGGAGCCAGGTGCAGCTGTAGTTGATGTGATAATACCGAGGGGGTGTGAGGAGCCGAATGTGCGTCTCCTGTGGTTGGTTCAGCGTTTAGCAAATCGCCGATGGCCAGTGCGCGGGCTCGCAGCATTCTGTTACTGAGACTAGCAAAGGGGCAGAAATATTAGACGGGGAACCGGAGCCAAAAAAAATCTCATTGTATCCGACAGGCTTTTACACAACGTTTGTAACGACTTCGACAGTCATATCCGCAAGATTATCCGCCCATCACCAAATCCGGAAAAATATCGCGAGCCATCGTAATCGCTCGCAATCCTCACAATCCACACAATCCTCGCAATTGTTGTGAGGGAGGATCACAATCGCAGCTAACCGTATCCAAGCACGTGTCATACTTGCCGAACCCACAATCATTGCGGGACTTGCGACCTATCGCACGCGCTCGTAAGGGCTTTTCTGCGGTCTCGATGGAATGTAGAGGTTGTCCAGTGTATGTACAAATATCCCACAGTTTCTTTTCAGATTGCAGTACAGTCAAAGCTCTCTTAAGCCATAGGCGTCGGTGGAAGCCCAAAGCTATGGGTTATTAGAACTATGGGTTGGGAGAGCGTGAAAAAAAAAATTGCCCAAAAAATCTCTAAAAAATCTAAAAAAATCTACAACCTAAGCGGACCTAAAGTAGTCGGTAATCTTCGTGGTAATCATATGTTCTGTCGCCTCCCGTCGCGTTTCACGTCCGAATGAAGACAAGGCAGCCTCCAATGATCGCGCAAAAGGATCATCCAGGTCTGCAAGATAACGAGACAGTGTCGAAACAGCCTGCAGAGCTTCCTGACGACTTGGTTTGGGGTCAATCTCCTCGTCATCATCTCCACCATTCTTCTCTCTGTCTTCCTCCGCTTGATGGAGCTTCCGTACAGCATCTGCAATTTCTTCGTCCGTCGCATCCTCGATGATTTGCTCCCCGGGGTTATGAACAAGATCTTCTAAATCAACGGTGTTGCTTTTCTGGAGCACACCGACTTCTTGCAGCTGCTCTAAGGAGTCCAAAAGTCCCTTCTCAGCGTCGTTAGCGTCGTCCGATTCATCGTCAATTGCAGGAGCGGACTCGGAGGGATGGGATCGGTCCGGTAAAATGCCGCTTTTGCGCCAACAGTTCGCAATTGTTTTGGGCGTAACCTGCTTCCACGCCAGATCTGCAAGTCGCATGGCCTGCAACTGATCGATGTCGTAGATGTCGGATGGGGTGATGCCTTCGTCGTAACGATCGAGTGCGCGTTGCATGCAATATCTGCGGTAGTGGGCCTTGAAGCAGCGTATGACGCCTGCGTCCATTGGTTGAACATGCGCAGTGAGGTTTGGCACAAAATTCTCAACGCGAACATTGGTGAGATGTTTGGGCGGGTTATGACCGCTAAAATTATCCTGCAGCAGTAAAATGTGTCGTTTTTGAAGTCGCATCTGCGCGTCGACATTGGTCAACCACTCGCGGTACAGCTTGGTGGTCATCCAAGCCTTCGCATTGTTTCGATAAAGGAAGCCCAGCTGGGCGCCGGTCTTTCTTTTAAATGCGCGAGGACGTGCGGCTTTCCCGATGATGAACGGCGGCAATTGTTCACTGCCATCCGCGTTTGTTGTGAGTGCGTAGGTGATCCGTTTCTTGACACCTTTCACTCCCGACATCTGTTTGGTCATCAGACCACGGTCTGGAGGCATCCTAAACAGTCGACAAATCCGTAAGTTTCTTCAGCAATGAGGAAACTGACACCTACGCCCAAAAGAGACCCGTCTCGTCCATGTTGAAGACATCACAGAGATCATACTCCTCGTAAACGATGAGTTCCTGTATGCGCAGCCGTTCTTGTTCAAATGTTGCTGGATCCGCCGAAGCAGCCTCGCCGTGCCGTTTGAACTCTTTCAGACCACACCTCCTCTTCAGCGCCGCAAGCCAACCATCACTCAAATTAATGCGCTCGTCCTCGGCGATCCCAGTCAAATCAGCAAAACGGGTCCATTTTTGACGAATGATCTCTCCGTTCAGATGGACGCCGTCTCGCATAGCCTTTGCAATCCACAGTTCCATCATATCCTCGATCTCCGGATGCTCGACTTGTTTTACGCGCTTTGCGTTGCCCGGTCTGCCTTTTTCCTGCTCCTCGTTCCATCGCTCACGCCACATCTGCTCATGCTTGAGCCAGTCAGAAACCAATGGCTGTTTGATGCGGAGGTTTGGGTAGATGGGAGAGAAATGTTTTGCAGTCTTCGTTTGGCTCTCGCCGTTAGAGTGGTGCCAATTCAAGATTTCAATGCGCTGAGCGACTGTAGCATTTTCCTTCTTCGTGAATACGGGTGCAGGAGGAGCTTTCTTTCCTGGCTGAGGTTTGTATCGCTCGGCTGGCCCTGGATTCCGCGTGAGGATGAGTATTGAGATGAAGAAGACACGGACTGGCTCGCTTCTTTGACACTTTCTCTCCACCTTTCGCTTCCTCGCCTTCCCCGCCGCCACCCAGCTCTTTTAGATGATCTACCAGTGCCTTCTCTTTCGAATCCAGACGACAAAGACCACGCTCATAGTCTGAGGCCTTCTCAAGCTTGTCAATCAGTGTTCGCTCGTCCACATCGTTCGCATGGTCATCCAGCCATGCCTCATCGGCGGCCGGGATCTTCTCTTTTCTAGCTAGGCGTTCAAGAAGAGCATCTTTGCGCTTTTTCACTTGTTTTTGGAGCGTAGACAGCCCTTTTTTCAAGAGCTCGAGCGACATAGAGCGTGGAATAAAAGACCGATAGAATGGCTCCGAGATCTTCCGAAAGAATTGATGTCAGATGACTCAGAGCCGCGTACATCCGGCTTGATTCCGGAACAATCGCCGGCCTTTTCTGGCTCAGAAAACCAACAGAAAACATGCATTTATGGGTTATGGCTCTAGGAAATTGTATGGATTATGGGATACAAGAATTTTATGGCTTTTAATTGAGAACGAAGGTGGTGGAGCCAAAAAATCATGGGTTAGAGCAAATTATGGGTTAAAAGAGCTATGGGTTAGGAGAGCTTTGACTGTAGCACCAAGTATGAATGGAACAGAAATATAATTTGCATGGCTATTACTGGACTACTGCTACTACGGCGACAAAGGCAACTTCACGAGCAGCGTGCGCAGCCTTGGTCCGAGCAACGGAAGAGGTGCCTTGGGTACCACCCTCACAGTGTCCATTGTCCGAATACGGCCCTGGGTGAAAACAGGTCAGGAAAGGATAAATACCACTGCCAAAAGCATATGTGTTCCACCAATCCAGAAGTTGGTCGACCTGTCACAGGCAGCGAGATAAGCAAGATGGACACAGTGCGACCAACAACGACTTGGAGGGGAATTGGGGAATCTTGAGCAGTTGCATTGAAGACGGCTCATCATAGCCAGATCTTGAAGAGGTTTTGCGTATTTGAATTCCAGTAGAGATTTGAAGGTAGCTTGAGTCAGAGGCTTGAGAAGGTGTTCGATGGAGGCTTGCACATTTGGCCGCTGACAGCGATTGCTCAGGCCGAGAGCTGAAAGGGATCCCAACAGTACGCTTGAGCTGGGCTTTGAGGGTGGAGTCCTGACAACAAAGAACTCGGACGGACAGGACTACCGGAAAAGTGGTGGGGAACGACGTGGTGGGAAGAGGAAAGCGACGAAAAATGCCCATCACCAACCTGTTTGGTGCGCACAAACACCACGTGGCAGCGGACTTTGAAACGGACTTAGGCAGATTTTGAATGGACTGATCGCTCAGCGAGTTTATCCCCACAATTAGCAGGATAAGCAGGCTGAGGACGACATTGGAGATGGTATTGGAAGAGTTTCCGAGCCTCTTATGTTGTCTTAATATTTCTTCAGATACCGCGAGCTACTGATCTTGGCAGGCGAACTACCGGAGCTACCGACAGCTACTGGATCAGCTAAGCTCAACTCTCTAGACCTTGGCTTACAGCTACGAGTCATTTTTTCCCCCTTGATGTAATCATTGTCTCAATTGACAGATCAAATGCAACCCTTGTATACTAGTTGTCTGCGCAGATATGCTACATACAACCCTTGTGATAGGATTGTGAGCGCGCGTGAGCACATCCAATCAAGACAATTCTGGTCCGCGCTTGGCAATCGTCACCGGATCAATACCAGATTTTTCCGCGTTTGGTGATGCCATTACTTGCGATAATACTGGGTGAAGAACAGAGACATTCGACACCAGGATTCAGGGAAGGTAACGAAGAGCAATAGGCAATCTATGGGTTGTGCAGGCCAGAGGAATGGGGAGGGAGGGGGTAGCATAAGGCGGGATGCGTTGGCGCGAGGCGTGCAGCAGGCACAAGTCCGAAATATCCGAGTAATTCCACGTGCTTCGCGCTTCTTTGATGCCATCACAACTAGACGAATGCACCTTCTCCTCAGTATACACACTGCCAAATGCAAGTTTTCAGGTGGGCTGAAAATGTAACTTAAATTATCAATTTCAGAAGCCAAATTCAGTATGCCTGAAGTTGCACCTCAAATTACTATTTTCAAGACTCCTGAAGTTGCAACTGAATATAGTACATTCAGTTACAACTTCAGAAACCCCGAAGCTTTAAGTTTCAGACCCAATTTCTGCAAGGCTGAAATGCTGCCTTAAATTATAAATTGCAATCGCAGTTTTGTTAAAACTGAAATAAAAAATTAAGGGTGCCTGAAAACAAGGCTAAAACTACCAGTTTCAGCGGTAGCATAATGGTAGCCTAAACTAATAGATCCAGACGCACCGAAAACAGCACTGAAAACAATAAATTCAGGCGGCACTTCGGTCTGCCCGAAACAATAAGATTCGAGCACGCTTTCGGCCGGCACCGAATCTGCACCTGAAACCATTAGTTTCAGTGTCCCTGAAATTCTTCTACAGATGAGCGGTAGATGATCTGCCGCTCATCTGCACATGATCCACATCCTCACATTTTCCCCGGTCTTCACCTGCTGGTCATCGGTACCACTCATAAAAGAATGATCTCAGCATGTTCTATGGCATGTTGAAGCTGTATTTTGTGAATATCAATTGATTTTCTGTTGTGTGCGGCACTGATAAGCCCTACTATGGATGATCTGCAGATGAGCGGCAGATCATCTGCCGCTCATCTGCAGAAGAATTTCGGTTGCGCTGAAACTAATGGTTTAAGGCGACATTTCGGGAACAGCCGAAACGACGCCTTAATCTTATTGTTTCGGGCGGGCCGAACCGCCGACTGAATTTATTGTTTTCAGTGCTGATTTCGGTGCACCCTAATCGATTACTTTAAGTCGCCATTATGCTACTGCTGAAACTAGGAGTACCAGCCTTGAATTCAGGCACCCTTAATTTTATTATTTCAGCTCTGATGAAATTGCGACAGAAATTCATAATTTAAGGCGCTATTTCAGCCTTGCAAAAATTGTACCTGAAACTTAAAGCTTCAGGCTTCCTGAAGTTGTAGCTTAAGGTCATATATTCAGCTACAAATTAGGGTATCCTGAAAACAATTTTTTAATGTACAAAATAATGGTTCCCTAAATTGGCTTCTGAAACCAAGAATTTAAGTTACATTTTCAGGTCACCTGAAATTTTGCATTTGGCGGTGTGATACTCATAATCAGTGTTGAGTCGATCAGTATAGCTCGGATCAACACAAGCTTCTTTTTCTAGAATTCTACAGCTCTAAAGTTCGGTCCAGCACGATCTGAGATCGGGACGTGTTCGACGCGTCGACTCCCTCGTGTTGCACGCCTCATTATGGTTGGTCTTCTGAGTACCTCAGAGTGATTTTCTTAAGTTAAAATACGGGAGACTTGTTTCATCCTGTCAAATTTACTATATTACATTTTATTCGCGTATCCAAGAATTTCAGTGTTTATGTCTAGTCAAGGACAATCACCTCCCCCACACAGCGCTTTATGTGTGTTTTTAGCGAGGTGGGGGTAAAGTAAAATTTACATTGTTCAAAGACATTCCACCGCAGACGCACACAGGTACACATTTTTCAAGACCATTTAGACAGCTCAAAAGCTAGATTTTACAATTAAAATCAATTATTATTATAGTGATACATTTTTGCGCGTGGAAATTGTTGGTCATAGAATTTCAAGGTGTATTTGACCCGTTATATTTGGCCATGTTGCCACTAAACTTTTGTGTGGTTTACCCTTTAGTTTTGTGGGAGACATGTCTGTTGTGAGTCTCAAAAAGTATTCTGGAGTGAATTCACGCGGCAACCGCTGCGCACTTCTCGGTGGTACCATTCAAATGGTCCGCCTTGGCCCTTCGGTTCCTCATTGGGAAGTCCGAGATCGTCGGAGATATACTGGCTCACTACGGACTCACTAATAATGAGCAAGTGAGTTACTCTCGATCAAAGAGAAGAAGTGGGCCCGGATCAGTACTAGCTACTGACTCTCTTAGTCATGCAAGGCCAGCAGTATTCATTAGCCGCTATATGGCTAGCTTAATTTGCTTCTCAGTAGTATATAAAGCCCTGTACTTTGTGCATAATAATAGGGAACTTTCTACCTACCTATCTCGAACCCACCTTCAACTTGGTGTCCCCAGTACTGAACCTAATTCGCTTCATATCTTCTCAACCCAACTATAGGGTCTTCTGCAAAGAATGAGGGCTCGTTCGCTCATTGGCCTTCCTATCGTGCTATCGTGCTGTACCAAGGCCTTGCAAGTCCCGTTTCGCAGTCCAGGCAGGCAGGAATCAGTCGCCGAAATCGATATTTCATGGGACTTCGAGGAAGGTGTCCACCCGAATTCTACCGCACATCTCGTATTCGAAACTGTGAACTCGCTCCTCCAACAGTGGCCCAATACCCGCTATAGAAACGGTAGGGTACATATTCTGTTCTCGGTTTGCGCGTCGCTTACAATTGTCGACAGGGCATAATATAGTCGCGGGAACCATACCAGTCGGGACCCTTCTCTATCATGGCCGAAATGATTACAAACTCCCCACTGTCCCGGAATGGACAGCCACCGACCCACAGCATTCTGAGCTGTTCTGCTGGAGACCAGATTTGCCACTTCAGAATAAATCGACCGTGGACGGTCTCGGATGCTGGCATCTAACGCTTAGCGCTGTAAGGCCTCTGAAGGTTCTATACTTTGATGGAAATAGTGCAGCCAAACTAAAAGAAGGGACGCTTGATAGCCAGAATATCATGGTGTGGGGAAAGGTTTCTCCTGAACGATGGGTCACAGAAAGAGAGCGCATCAGTGGCCTCTGCGAGTGGGGAAAGCAGTTTGGCATCGATGGCTATTTGAGGTAGATATCTGCAAGTTCTCTCGTCTAATCGCTCATCTGGCAATGACAGAATGGAAATGGATTTGTGAGCATCATTATCCGCATCTTCTCGTCAGTCCTGCTTGAACTGGCTTCGATCCAGCGAAATTATGCTATGTGATTTCAAGCATGGCGTGGAGCTTGTTTCCGCCGACTATTTGTCGCGGCCTTGGAATCCCCCACGTGAAATTCGCGACGCGTATCCGAATCGTGTCGACCTTCCATTTGAAGTCATACAATCCGGGTTGGTTCATGGCCGTCACCCCGGAGAAACGCGTGTCCAGCTGGACTTGACGCGGCTGGTGTCGTTTTACGATACGTCCCTCGTTCCCAGCTTGATGTCGCAGAGGGCGACCACGGACCGTTGGGCCCATCGACTCCAGGGAATCGACGCCACAGATACACAGGCTGTCATGCAGCGCCTCTCTGACCTCCTCAAATCCCACCAACGCGCTGGCAGCGGTGTCAACTGGCGTGTTATGATTCAGGTCGTCGTTGACCGCTACGCGGATCGGCTGGAACTTGCGGACTACCTCCTCAGTTCCGCAACCAAGGACAATCTCGTGGACGCGGCAAGCAAGGTTCAAGTCCAACTGCGTTCGATGCTCACGAGCTATCTGCCCCACTCTTCCCAACCTCCTTCAGATCCAAAGTTCCCAGCCAACCGATCCTGGGCACTCCCCGTCTGGAACGTCTGCGCTACACGCGACACAAAAAATATACGGTCCAACTCTCAAATCCTGAAGCGTTTTACCGCGTCTGAGCACATGTTGCTCAGCGCCATAGAGGGAACCAACCGCGAGATCTGTCGAGTGCTGGTAAGCATGTGGACTGAGGGCGTTGTTGCGGGACTGGATGCTGCCATCCCAGTCGTAAACACAACGTCGAACATTCCCGCTGTTGTCGAACACTGGACCAGTCAGCTCTCTGTGCTGATGAAATGGCTAGACTGGAGCGTCTGGGTGAAGTGTAAGCCTGCGTGCGGATTCGAGGCGCGTTACCCAAGCAACCTTTATAACTTCCATCCGTAGTCTCATTGCTTTTCAGGAGCTGTGCTTTTTACCAACATGGCCGTTCTCTTACAGTGGAATAGGCGAAGTGCCAGAGGACCCTCGCATGTGGCGAACACCAGCACCTCGGTGCATACGGCGCGTAGAGCCATACTCACCATTTTAACATCCTGAGCATACGTGTATGGTGCGGATCTGTTGTTGAATTGCAGAACTTGCCCCAAGCTCACTTGTCTTGTAGGCAAATGTTGCGCATGGCGGTACGAGTCCCGTCCCAAGAGTCCTAACTCGGAACTGATATCCCACACATCTAGATGCCAACAGCGCAACAGCAATAAGGAATCTATTGCTTATAATAGGGGCAGGCAGAGTAGGGGTTTTAGACGGGTTTCAGCACAATGGCTTCTAGACGAATAATTTATTTCTGAAGCATGGGAGAAGCACATAAATCCGAAGTGCATCTGAAACATGTGACTTGACCTCGAGAAAAGCTATCGATTCATGGCGTCAAGGGAAATGGGATCAGATACTGAATTGATCAGAGTAGGGCGTTCGTTAGTGTATGAACGAAGCCGATTCCTGAGCAAGACTTCTAGCGGCATTCCTCCCCGCCTCCTCGGAGAAGTGGCGTACGTATGGACTACTCAACAATGAATCAATATCTTGCATGCTAATCGCAGTGCGTCTTATCAGAGATACATGTGAGTTGATAACTTGATGCTCAAGTTGGGTGCATATTGCAACACACGCAGTAGTGGTACATTTAATGGAGTCGTGCGTCTCCTCCTGACTGTCATGCGCAGCTAGTTTGGGTCTCCCGCGGTGATAAAGAAGACGAATGGGGGCGCAATTGTCTCTCAGTCGAACCTGAAACTGCGTCTCCGAGTAGTGGAGGCAAGCACCTGTCAGATGCGCTTATTGCGGCCGCTCAGAATCAAAATCCCTATTGATCAGGCCTTTGCAATGATGAGGACCGGGGTTCAGTGTTACGGCGAATAAGAAGAGCAGATTGCTAAAATTGAGATAGTTATAGCACGTCTTGACTACGAGAATAATGTTTGGTTTCCTTCTCTAAGTATGTACTGTTATTCTTTCCCTATTATTCCACCCGGGTCTGAGTGTCCGCAGCTGAAGTACAAGCCATTCATGGGAATTTCGTCTTGTAATTGCCAGAGCACAGGGTTTTTGGACGTTACAATCTTGAGACTCCCATCCCACCACCTTAGGTCCATCATGCATGATCTACCGCGGTCAAAATCATCATGTCCGTCTATCTAGCCGCGGGACATCCTCCCCGGCTCCCCAGCGGCGCTTGTGTTTGTGCACATCGGCCCAACCTCTGTTTTTTCAACGCTCTGCTTGCTCTTTCGCGCTATCGAGATCTCCCGCTTCGCAAAGTAATTTATCTCTCCCGACAGACAATCTATCGTACCTCACGTTTCCTCCGCACCTTCTAGCTCATGGCCCTACTCCCCATATATATATTTGGAACACCCATCAATCCATGACCATTTTTATGTAATTGTACATACATACTCTTTGTTTAGCGGCATCTTTCTTCTCCGCTCCCATCTGGCCTAGCCACTCAAATTCCAGTAAGACGGATGGGTCCAGTCCTTTTTTTTAGCGGATTTATGCCGGACAGGAGGCATCGGTGGACCTCGTCGAACTATGTTCCGAATATGGGCGGGTAGGTACGAATCCCCGCCGATATGTTAATGAGCGCTTGAGCATTTTTTAGTCCTTAGATGAGAATTCTTTCCGGGTTCTTATTGCTAGGAGTAGACAGAAATAAGAGCATCGGTGGTGCGAGGTGCACTCCGTCAACCTATAGAACTGGAAGCACTCGATTACGACGGATTGGGGCTTGCAATTGAATCCCCGCCATGCATACCGCACAATTTTTTTTTTACAAGAATGGAAGTGTCAAATTTTGGGAAGCTATTTTGCATTTATGAAGCTTAAGCTTACAAGGAGATGCAAAACCTGAAAGATGCGGACCGTTCGATTAATATTCGTCCCATTGACAGTCTCCCAATTCATGGTGTTTTTTACCTTTTCTCCGTTGCAATCATCTTTCTGGAAGATTTGTGAGAGTCCATGTGCATGTGAAGTTCATCTGAGCTTTTATTCCCCAATGAACTGATATTTTTACTGTCCCGAAGTCAATCGAAGTGGCGCAGTTCAATGGTTCAACCCCGCGCGACATTTGCTCAATTGCATCCACCTCATTTTTATTCCGTTTCCTTCTTCCCCTCTCCTTTCTGAGTTTTCTCCGCCAGCTTGATTTAAGTTTGCTTGAGCGTTTGATTCAATGTGACGTGACGTGACGTCACCAATCCGTTTTCTTCCGACTAGACCTCCTCTTCCATGCTTCCACCCTCCCGACTCCAAGTTTCTTGCGCTCTTCCTCTCTATTGCTCTTCGCGTTGTCTTCGCGTTATCCTGACCGCTCGATGCCTCACATTGACTCACGACGCGCCAAGCAAAGCCGCGGAGCCGATCCACGTTCGAGGTGCGCTCTCCTCGTATCTTTTCGGAAATTAGGGTACTGACCTCTCAATGGCTCGGCATCCTGTTCGCACACGGGAAATTAGAGCTTCAAGCACGGCTAAACCGTCGAACACTAACCGTGCGTTCTCTCCTTCCCTCCTTACATTTCCGGCCCACGTCTGGGCTACTGGGCCTCCACCGCGCCTCCCGCCATCTCTTTCCGTGCCCGCGACTTCGCCGCCCTCTTCTTGCACGACGCCTCTCCTTGCCCTCACGTGAGCCGCCATACTCGCACCCGCCGGCGGCGTGCCACGCGGCGCTGGAGATCGGGTGATTCGTATATCCGCTCTTCGTCTGCTTGCTCGCTTGGAATCCTACCCCCGCACCACAGCATCTCACCACATGTGAGGTGGCGCGCTACTTCACGACACTGCTCGCCTGCTCCCTGTGCAGGCGCGCGCCGGCTTTGTAGCGGCATTCGCAGTTCGTCTTGACTGCTGGGGTGGAGCGTTATCGTACCGTTCGCGCTCGCTACATCCAATCGGGGCATCAGCGCGCTTCTGCTCGTGCTCGAGGGCAAGCGCGTATCGCAGATCCTTTCCGATTTGCCCTACCCACGCGGCCTACCGTCCTTTCCCGCGCGCGCGCCAGCCAATTTTTCCGCGGCGCCTGCAGAAACCCCGGCCGCGCGCAGGCTTTTGTTGCCCCTTCCGCGTCCCATCCGTTTCTTTCTTTAACTTTTCATTTCGCGCTCGAATGCGTGCGCGGGACTTCACTTGCGAAGTTCATCTCGCCTCGCCGTGGGGTTTCTCTCCCGAATTGTGCCGGACATACACGTGGAGCGGAGCGCGCTCGCCCGCCTTGTCCTATCGTATCCGGTTGGCGTCATCCTCTCCCATATCACCTGTGCGTCTCTGTACGCTCCTCGGCGCACCCCGCCTTTCTGCAGATTTTGCCCGGGCTTCGGCATATATACGGGATGAGGGGGCACACCTTCGGATCGATTCGTTTGTCGAAATAGCCCGTGTTCGGGTTCGGGTACTCAGTATGGGGGTAGTGGAGCGTCGCGTGGGTAAGGCTGACGGAGACATCAGCAGGGGATGACGCTAGTGGCGGGTGTGGTGTGCTCGCGGTCCTGTGGTGCGCGCGCGGATTCACTACGACGCGACCCGACGCGGGCCGTGTGGGCTTCTTCATGTATATGCATTCACACAGAACATCTGCCGTACACAGATGATGCATGTAGGTACGTCGTACGTACTGATCCAATGGCTATTTTATTTCTGCCTCGCCTCGATTTCTTCCCATTTTTGGACCGCGCTGCAATGTTTCTTCCGCGTCCTCGCGCTGCGGGTCGCTCGCTCATCTTCGCCTGTACGATAAACACGAATGAACTCGTGAAGAATCCTCATCATCGTTTCGTTGGTTCACGCCCCGACCATTTGACTGCCAGTGGTCCCACTCAAATTTACGTTGTAAAAGATATAATCGCTAACCGTACTTATGCAGAAGGATTATCGTAATATTTCAGGTTGTTCCCGTTAATGCTCCCGGATGAGTTCCAATCCATTACCGCCATTACCTCGAAGATTTTGCGGGAAGATATTGATTTGTGGTGAGGCGGACATTAGCAGCAGTTACGACTGACGATTGTTCCAACGGCGCATTTGGGCACAGTTAAACACATGGGCTTGAGAAAGACGCAAAATCATGTGCATTGGGACAGCGCACTGAGGTACTGCAAAAGGACTCCAACAATATATTTCGGACTGTCTCATTTAATCACAACTTCAACCACATCTCACAAGCAAGAGAGAATGTAATATTTAATACTGGTTTGAGAGAAAGTTCACGTACACGCCCCAATGAATTTCTCGCCTCGCATCCTGCAGCTTGTACTCTGGATTTTTCGACTCTCGCCCTCTCCTCTCCGACAAGTTTCAGTTATCTCACGCAAATTTGACCTCCAGCAAGTTTTATGCAAGATTCATTAATGACTTCTCTGTCAACAACAATGCCAAAAAGCGACCTCCGAATGTCGGTGCACCGAGATTTACATGTAAGGTTATGGACATTCTTGCGAGCAATCAAATGCGCACCGTCTTTTTAAGCAAATATTGGGTGCTGCTTGTCGACCGTGTCGCCGTGTTTCCGCGTGCATAAATTTATGCCTGAAATGAGGTAGAAATGATACTCGAAACTTAACACGACGATGGTACATGGCTGGAACCCCTGAGAGGCAGTGCCGCGTGGCTGCGCAATGTAAAACGTGTACATACACGATCAGTATCAATTTTCTTCCCCTACGTCCATGTCTCTCCAACTTGGAAGCCTGCGCGAAGAACTGGCCGAGCTTGACATCTCCATAAAGCAGCAACCACTTTCCCTAGAGGAACTCCAACTGCGCCGAGCCGTCGTTGAAGCGGAACTGGATCTCTACACCTACCCTGTCTTGACCCTCCCTCCCGAAATCACGTCGGAAATCTTCGTACAATCCCTCCCTTCCCATGGGCCAGTGACACCTCATCCATCCGAATCTCCCTTGATTTTTTTGGGGATTTGCCGCACGTGGCGGAGCCTCGCTCTCTCCACTCCAGCGCTGTGGACGAGCCTCGACCTCGATGTCGATAACGATCATCTGGCGTTCAGAGCGTCAGGAAAACTCGAACCATTCGTGGAGACGTGGTTTCATCGCGCGAGGACCCTCCCGCGTTCCTTTGGTTTCTTTGGAGCCGTGGACAACGCCTACGACCACCCATTAAACAGGATCCTCGAGAAACAGGCACCATACCTTCGCGAAATCTCGGTATGCCTCGACTCCGATTCAGTTCTGAACCTGCGCGATGGACCTCCATTCCCTGTCCTACACCACCTGGAGCTTGGTGCTCTAAACTGTGATTTGGAGGATACTGAGACCCCTAGCGACGCCTTCCGTTTAGCCCCTCGGCTGCAGTCACTCTCTCTGCTTTCTGTGCCTCCGTCGGCGTTTGCAGTCCCCTGGGAACAGCTCACAACGCTGTACGTTCAGTCACTTGATGTCGAGGAGTGTCTGAGCGTGCTGCGCTTGGCCCCATCCCTGCGTGAGTTCCGGTATTACGGGGGCGCTGAAGCCCAGACCACCCCTGGACCGCCTTTCCCCCATCCTGGCTTGATTTCACTCGATATCAGTCGTCCAAGCAGCGGAGGTATCATCCCCTTCCTCGCACTCCCAAACTTGCAGAGGTTGGAACTGCGTGGCCTCTCAGTGCTTTCTGATGCCGCAGTCCCCCTTCCGTTCATCTCATCTTCCTCCCTCCACACATTCATACTCAGCGACGAATCACCCATGGTGACTCTCCCGTGGCTCCGCGTCATGGAGCACCTCACCTCGCTCGAGCTCGGAAACCCCTTGTGGGTGTACAAGGAGGACCTCTTCCATGCGCTGGACCGGGCGCACGAGCCCCGCTTCCTCCCAAAACTCGAAAATTTCACGCTTTCGAACTGCGAAATGCTCGAGGTCAGCCAGCGCCTCCTGGATGCGTTGCTCTCACGATGCGGCCCCACGGCTGAGGGGCTCACACGCTTGAAGTCATTTTATGTATCCGATACAGCTGGCCGGCGCTCGGAACCGCTGCTTTTCCATTAAATACTAATATCAGACGAACTCGCGCGCCTGTGGTCTCGAAACTCACAATAGATGGAGCATATCGGTAGTGCACATTGTTGAGATACTAGACAGGATCGCGCACGAATTAAAACGAGTACTAGTGGGGGCCGGCTCCCCATCCTGCATAAGTATATCCTGTTGATTTTCTTGTCGTCCTTGCAATGAGCTTTGCCCCCATATACAGGATTTTTGAGGGAAATAGGAAGGAAAGAAAGCGTCGGTGATACAGCCCAGATACATATACACCATCAAGCAAAATACATGAACGGCGTGGACACCCTCCGACTCCTTCTGTTCCTAGGTGCCATTTCAACGTATTTATTAAGGCAGCAAGCACGAAGGAAAGAAAGCATGGGAGGTGCGAGGCACACTTCGTCTAACTCTGACGCGAATGCTCAGCGCTTATTTGAAGACGGATGGGGGCTCGGATGAGAACTAGCTGGAAGTGCCAGATTCAGCGCCAAATATATACGCCATTGAGCAAATGTATGATCGGTAGCACACCCACCGATGTATCGCCCACACTCGCAATCCTTGCTGTCCTTAGGTGCGATGTTTGAAAACAAAGAAATCATCGGTGGCGCGAGATGCACTCTGCTCGGTCATTAAAATATTAAGGACGGGTGGGGGCTCGACTGCCCGCTGATGCAATGAAATTGACGAACCTTCCAGGGACGCATATATTACATGAGCCTTTTTTTGTCATTCTTCGCCGTTTTTTTTTTGTCAAAATTATCATAGCCCAAAAATCAATTCCCGGCCTCTGACGCGCTCAAAAAATGAAGTTTCCGCCACCCGTCACCTTGACAAGCCGTCGAAATACTACAGGATTACCACCAAAGGAGGTTTTTGCTGATGAGTAGATTCATGAGACCATCTGGGTGCGGAATAGGTGGGCACTGACCAAGCCGGTCATTCGATCCAGCGATTTGGGCCCCCAGCTGACGAGTAAAGATCCGGAGGTCGCGCTCCGCACGGTCGGAGCATACGGGACAACCATCGATTATCGCGCGTTCGCCTGCTGTTAGGGAGAGTGCCTCCGCTTCCGCTATATTCCCCGATGGCAAGAGATATAGTTTCTCGGCCAGTCGGGCAATGTAATCGCGGCACCGGTCCAGTAATCTTCCCCCCAGTTTCGCTTTTCGGGCCACAGTCGCAACCATGATCCTTCGCCCCCCACCAAACGAAAAACTGAAAGTGAGTTGTGATCACATTGCCGTCGAGGTCCTGGGTTCCAGCAGTCATCCATTTGGATGACGACACGTTCTGCTCAACAATTTGTTTCGCTTTTATACCACACGAACGATGGAAGGCCTGCAGCTGATGTGCATGATCCCATGTGAGGATCTTCATTTCGGAGAATTCAACCTTCGCGGTGCGATCTGATTTCAGTGTTGAGAGTGCCGCCTTCGTAGCGAGCTGAGGAAGATCGCGGAGTCGCGCGATGGCAAATAGCCGATGAGGATCGGCGTCGATGAGGGCAGGGTTCTCCAGCATCCGTTCCAGCAAGCGCTGCACATGGATGAACTAGTATTTGTCCGCGGCTTTATGCAACGCAACGACACCGTCAAGATCAGACTCCCCAAGAGTGTAGGGTTCCGGGGACTGCGCTGGGTATGCGAAGGAAAGTAGCCTGTACAGTAGCGAGTCCGGCTCGGGGAATGCTACAACGGGCTTCCCATCCCGCGCAAGAGGACAGGGATTTCCATCGCCCCCGGGAAGTGAGAACATGCCTTCGAAGCAACCAGAGACCAGCTTCAGCATGTCTTTGTGAACATGAAAGTCGACCCCGTTGCATGACCTGAGGATGAAGTCCAAGGGAAAGTCGACCGTGAACACGCTCATATTCTCTGGATAGCCATGAGGCAGCACGCCATGAGGCAGATTACCAAAGTAGTTCCCATGCCGGTGTCTATAATTAAGATTAGACACTGATCTCGATGTTTCGATGCAAAGAAAGTTATTCAACACCTTACACCAAGAAACTCGAAGATCTGAAATTGAACTCGACGGCGGTGCGAAAAATTGACCAGTAAGTTCAATACTCGCGGGCAGCGACAACAAAGTCCTCGTCGATCTTATCCGTATTAGTAGGCCCGGAATTAGAAGAAGTTCAAATTGGCGTATATCTCGCGAGGATGGAGTCGAATTTAACCCAGGTAAAGGACGTCTCATATTTTGAAAAAAGTTTTTTTCATTCGGTGAAAAATCGCGTTTTGATGGAAAATAACATCAGTAAACATTACAGACACTAAAAATATTTGAATCGAATAAACACTGTCACTATTTTAACACAGCACAGCCACTAAATAGTCCGCTGTCCATGTCAGTATAATATATCTCCTCCTAAAAAGATCGAGAAAAATGGTGATCTGAAGTTTGAAAGGGACGATCCTTATTACATAAGTACTCGTAATTTGCCTTGTGTCTTATACTTCTTTTTGGTGATAAGAGGAGGAAGGCATAGAGGTGCGGGATGCACTCCGTCGAAGCATGATGTCCCTGATAATCGGTCGTTTTAAGACGGGCAGGGGTTCAAACCCCCGCTGGCACAATAAGTTTTCCGGTTGTATGTGTTTGGGTCCTTGCTGGTGTGCGATTCCGTCCCACTACTAGTATAAGCTGAATTATGAGTGTCAATACAAGACCGGCACGCTTTCGAATCCCCCTCGATCCATAGGTCTGCACACACTTTTTTCTTTTTACTGTGGGGCTCAAGGAGGGGAAGGAAGAGGCGGTAAAACTAGTGTTAGGAATCCAGGATGTACCAGTGAGTTTGCCGGTTCACCCAAGGTTCATCATTGGATTCTGGTCATCCCAGATATGTGTCTCTCCAGCGTAACTTCTCTTTTGCGTCATTTGTTAAGGGAAATCAGGATAGAAGGCATCAGTGGTGTGAGGTGCACACAGATGGTGCTTCACAGCTGACTCTTTAGTAACAAACACTAGCCAGGGGTTTGAGTCCCCGCTAATGCACAAGGAGGGTGTTTTTTACTGCGTCTCTTTTTGGTCAATGATTTTGCGGTTGCATGGATTGAGAGGATGCAGGAAAGGGTCACTGGTGACCAAGATACTGTACTTTTTCAATCAATTCGACACGGACACCGAACTTCCGAAGGCCCCAAAAATCCGATAAATCGAGAAAAAATTATTGCCGCAATAAAAAAAGTGAGGTGTGACGCGTGACTGTCGAATTGATTACAGTATACAAGATATGCCTGCGCTCCGCTCCGGCACGAGGGTAACAGTTAAAAGTTGGTATTAATACAGAATTAATCGTTATTTTCAAGGCTGACATCTACTAAATATTCAATACAAACATGACAATGGTTACGATACAGTGGTGTGAAATCCAATAAGGCAGGTGCAAGAGGTGTGTACATGCAGTCGTAGATTCACAAAACCCGTTCAACAATCTCAGACGATACATAGCTGCTTGAACAAAGGAAAGCTGCAGAGAATGGTGGCCAATAATTTCCCTTGCGCCAGATTCTGGGATTGATGTCCAGAAGTTGGCCGTGAGTCCAGTCAGAGGGGTTTTGTAAAATTACACC
The DNA here is from genome assembly GCA_029282285.1 of Mycena rebaudengoi. NCBI lineage: Eukaryota > Fungi > Basidiomycota > Agaricomycetes > Agaricales > Mycenaceae > Mycena > Mycena rebaudengoi. The sequence continues at coordinate 713,288 of JARJCX010000018.1, forward strand.
GAGTGCAGCCATTTTAAAACCATTTGAACAGGCGGAACAGGAGAATACCAGGATCCAAGATACCAGAGCGGCAGGATTCTTTGATCGAATGTATGAGGGGTGCAGCTCTTTCCTACAACAGCAAGCCAAGCAAACATCCGTGGCCGCAGTAACTTCTTCTGCCCCATAGAAATAAAGCACACTTTTTTCATACTGCGCTTCATTGCGGCGCAGGCAAGCGCAGTGATTTTGAACTGCACGGCACAGTCGTGTCTGATCTTGTGTCGGGGAATACGTGCCGTAGGCGCAGCAGCTGCGGCACAGCACGTTTATAGAGCTTTGTCTCTGACGTGTCTTTGCACAGCATCCAAATGCGGGATCTTGAACTGCGGCAAAGCAGAACCGTGTCAAGGGCATTGAAGAGGTTCGTCTTCATGCTGTGGAACGTGCAGGAATGCTGAATAAAACGGATCTCCGTGGTTGCAAATGGAGAATGGCTGTGGGCTTGCTGCGAGCGTGTGGGAGCGGAAAATATTACGTAGGAAGGGCCAGGGCGGAGGAACTGGAAGGGGGATAATGCAAATGGATGTTGATCAAATACACCCCAATGAAAACGATAGATTTCACTCAGAGAACAAATAATCTTATTGAAAAAAGTCATACACGCAAGCAGGCACAAAGAATCTGGGAAAATTTAAAGGGAAACGAAGCGCGTTGGAATAATGAAGAGTTGGAGGATGTTCTGCTTCGGAGCCAGAAATCCAGAAGTAACGCAAGCAAGAAAAAAAAATCTGGGAAAATACAGTGAGAAAGCGAGGACGGGGACCAGCTCGGGACCAGCTCGGCGATAGCATGTACGGTTTGAACAATGAGCTCAGAGGACGAAGGATATCAATGTTGCCAAGAAATCTAGCCTCTTGAAGAGTACCAGGAGTTCCATATTGGTGAATAGCCACTTGGGAGATTTCAGAAGACGCAGGAAAGTCGGATCCAGGCCGGACCAAGGCGAGCACCGAAAGGTTAAGGAAATGCTGGGCTTTTATACGGTATCGGAGGATACGTGGCCGCAGTTGCTCCGCAAGCGCAGCTTCTGCGGCGCAGCAATCCTGCGGGGGCTTGGTTTTACACATCCTGCGGAATGTCCAGATGGGAAAGGCTTTGCACTGCGGCAAAGCAGTCCCACGTCATGAGGCTTGGTCCGGTGCTGTTCTAGGTACAGATGGGTGGAATAAATGGAATTATGGGTTATTAATGGGGCATAGCTGTAGGTCTACTGCGAACTCGTGGGAATAGATAATGTCGCAAACGAAGGACCAGGGAGGAGGAACCGGAATGGGTTTACATAAATGGGGATATTGCCCAAACATGTACAATCTGATTCGATAGATTTCGTTAAGAGAACGAATAACTTATGGCATCGAGCAAAATGTACGCACGGTACGGGTTGCATCCTATTCTTTCTGTGAACCTCTTTGTTGAGGGAAGCATAAAAGAAACTGGTGCACAGCGCGCTCCGTCCAACTACCAATGGGGATGTTCAGGGTAGGGGTTTTGACTCCCGCCGATACATGCAGGCGCACATTTTTCATTAGTTTAAAAAACCAAGGCGTTAAATTTTACTTTGCGGGTCTGAGATGCATGGGTATAAAGCTGAGCTCCTATTGAGAGCCTGACAGATGCGGGCCTTTTCCACTTCGGGCAGGTGGTCCCAGAATCCATTGTTTCTTCTTTATTATATTCCGCAGTTTTATTTTCGTGCACGTGATGTCGCAAAAATCCGATTTGCCATATAGCCCAAGATAGCCCCATTCTGAACCTTATAGGCCAAGCCGGTAAGATTACAGGGCTTATGAATAAAATAGGTACTTATAAGGTACTTATAACCCCGCATAGGTACTTATAACCCCTGTAATCTTGCCGGCTTGGCCTATAAGGTGCAGAATGGGGCTATCTTTGGCTATATGGCAAATCGGATTTTTGCGACATTGGTGTACATGGCGAGAATAAATATATGTGAAGTCCGTCTGAGTTCCTTCCGCTAATTTTCTGCGTGTGCCGAATTCAACCATGTCTTCACTGTGACGTGACGTGACGTCACTCACCTGACTTCTTCCGACCAGTCACCACGACCCAACGGCCACTTTGTCTGCCCGCCTTCTAATTCCTTCCCTCCTCCACTACTCTTCGTTCTTCCTCGCGCCATCCTCTCTTCGCCCCGCCCTTGCTGATCCATGACTCAAAATTCACTGCACGTCGCTAGCGCATCATGGACCTCGACGATGCCCCCCAGCGAAGCCCCGGAGCTAATACCACGTTTGAGGTCTTCATAGTCTGGGCTACAAGCTTATGGTGGTGACGTGGTCCTTTCTCGCGCAGTACTTTATAATTACACGACGCCGCGGCGCCGCAGTCGCGGACCACCTCGTTCCGCCCGCGTCTTCGCCCGCCGGACTCTTCTCGCACCGCGCTTCCACTTGCCCGCGCGTGATCGTGGGCCACTGTGCTCGCACTCGCCGGCTGCATGCCACGCAGCGGCTTCTGCGGGCACATGTGCAGTGGCGCGCTTCTACGCGAGAGCAGAGGCGCATGTCGCGGCCATGTTTACGGGCTTGTCCTGCCCGCGCGGTGTACCCGTCATCGATTTTCCGCGGCGCATGGGGATGCCCGGCCCAAACGCGTCCCATAGCGCTCCCTTCTCCGTTTTCTCTCCTTTTTTTCTTCTTTCCTTTTGCGCTCGCATGCTCCTCGTTATGTGGGGGTGGGGGTGGGGGGGGGTTCAGTTCATGAACGTTATCTCCCGGATTCTACCTAGGCCTTCTCCTGACGTGTGCGGATCGCTCACCCGCGTTCGCACGGGGCCGGTTCGGGGTCTCAGGATGGGCTGTTGCGGGAAGACCATGGCGCCCTCCCCTGCTTGTCCTCGACCCGCTATGTAATCACTAGGGCGCAGGGATAGTGCGCGCCGCGGCCCACTCCCGACTCGGGAGGAATCCACGCACTATGTCGCGGCGCGGAACATGCCGCCCGCAGATGCGTCCCGGCCTTCTGCGAATGGAGGAGCAGCGCGACCTCCTCATATCATCTGGGGGCTCAGCCGGCGACACGCGTGCTTCTTCCCCGAGGATTCTGCTCGGGCTTTGTTATATGTGGGGATGAGGGCGTTATCTTCGCCCTATAGTCACGCCATATTATGTGTGGGGGGGGGGGGGGGGGGGGATATATTATACTCGCGAGGTCCACAACATGAACAACGAGTTTACAGAAGACATACAAGTAGTACTATCGGGGTGGTTATCCTTCTAGAATTCTGTGCGCGTGTGACATGACCCAGGGCTGCTTCTTCGCGCGGGCTTCTGCGAGTGGGGGAGCGGTGCGCGCTGGACATGCGACCCGCGTGCACCCCTCCTATGCGGGGGCTGCGGCGTGATACAAGCGCTTAACAGTCGATGATGAACCATATGTTGAGCAACCCCTCCCCCCCGTATTTCCTGCCCGGACCAATGGCTGTCTCTCGTATGTATGCCACTGGTTATACAGGGCACTGCCCTTTCACCCTACAAATGGCCTTCACATTCCACATTCCTGATCATCTTGTATCCCGAAGTTATCTTCTGTGTTTCCAGGACCGCGGCTTTTCTTATCCCACATATTCACGCCACGATCCTGGCTTCTATCTCTGATGGTCGACGACCGCCATCTTTTATCCAATTAGCAATTAGCGCATGCAGTTCGGGGTTCGCCAACATGACCGCGACTTATCCAGGATACATAAATACGGTAAATCCTTAGGACCGTACTAAGTCTATATCCATTTACCAATCACCGTGAGGGTCTACCCGAAAAATACATTCCCACTGTACTTTAGATGACTCGATTAAGCACGGCCCCTACGGCCATCGTCAAGGAATCAATCACCTAGCCTGACAACGGGGCGACATTATGTCGCGAAGGATATTCAAGTTCATGTCGCGTATACAGCTCAAATAGCTCCTAATGCGCACTTCGGTTCGCCTTACAGTTTCTTCCTTTCGCGCGCTCTCTCCTTCCTCCCCACAGCACATTTCGTTTGACTCGTTCTATCCACACTCTTCCCAGGAGTTAGATCACTCAAAGAAGTAAGAATGTGCTTCCTTACTCGATTGGTGTTTTCATTCTCTCCTACATGCCGACGAGGGTGATCTCTGTGTAGAACGGTACCGATTATTGGTAATTCTCTCCAAGCTCACACCTGGAGAAAGTGATCTCGACATGAGGTGAGGTCCCTCCGCCGTTCTTCGTACTTCATTTGAGTATCTGCGGCTTTCGCCGTGCAGGTGCATACTTCACACACCTGTCGCCCACCACCGAGCCTGTATGGCGTCCTCATTCACTCCCAGCCTTACATTTTCCATCGGTGCGCTCTCAACATCGATCAGTCGTTGATCTGCCTAACAATACTTCCAGAACTCCATCTATGATGTGAATGCTGATCTTTCTCTCCACGGAGCGTGCTCTTTGAAATCTAGAACATACCATTGGTGCTGAGAGCATGTATTTCAGGAACGATGATGTCAATAACGGTCTGGACAAACATAATTAATGTATAATTCCTTCTGATCCGCCCTGCCCTCTTCCTCACCGCAACAGATCTTGCTTAGGTGGCATAGCAATCCCTATGCTACGTGTTCATCTATAACAGAAGGTCGCCCCATCTGAGCAGATATAGCTTGGAGTCGTGGTTGGAGGAGTCAGCTGTGCTACCATGATATCCTTCCTGCTTGCCCCCATCTTCTGGCTCATTCCAGCGCAGCTCGGTGTAGACGCTCAACTCGTCTCCCCGACTTGGAGGGTCATTTCATCTCATATCTGTCAACTCCCCTATTCACTCTATTCCAGAAACCCAATATCTCAACTTCGGCTCCCGACCGCATCCTCCTTGTCAGCTCTGCCTTGGAACAGTCATTGAACCACATCGGCCCGGATGGGCAGTTCACCGACAGCGAAGGTGTGGCATTCTTCACTAACTGGCTGATTTCTCCTCTCATTTACTCTCTCAGACGGCGGTTGGGGCCGCGCGGGGCCTTTTTATAGGCAAATGGCCGACTTTGATATTGCGACTGGCCAGAGGAAATACGAGGATAGCGTGCAAAAGAATCTTGCACTTGCTCAGAAGAACGGAATGAATTTCTCCGATGAAAAGTATGTCGCTTGCATGGATTTTTGTGGTGGGATCTGCCGTTTGAATTTCTCTCCACAGTGTCAGTATATCTCCAACACGACTCAAGTGCTGAATTGAACAACAAGTTGCACAGGTAATCAAGACACTGTACGTTCCAGATGTTGGTAATGGAGCATGTCATGCATAGCGCGCGCACTGGCTTCAGAGATTACGGGCGGGCAGCAGCCAAGGCTTATTCAGCGTACGGCACCCAGATATTTCTGGAGTATGCGATCCAGGCCTGGTGGTGAGAGACAAGACGCGCTCACGGGAAGTGGGGGTATTCAGCTAATCTCACTTGGAATAGGTATGGCCGGAAGTACACCCTCACTCCGGACAATGTCAACTCGGGCAAAACCAACGTCAAGAACTACCCCATCACCAAAATTTGCGACGGGGGTGAGTAACGACTGCACAGTTGTCCTACATTTTCTCACTCGACACAAATACTAGTAACCATGGCGGGTGGCATATTTTGGGTAGGGTACGCAAGTTGCTCTAAAATAAACACTGATGCTGGGAATGGCAGAGCAACGACACTTCGGATCCGGATGTATCTGCTTTACCCACCGGGTATGCCATTTTTTTCAACGGGTCGTTGGATAATATTTCATCTCCGTTCAATCAGCATTTTCCTCGTGTGAGTAGTTCCGTTCTGTGCGCTCTCAGTGCCAGTTCACTCGTCAACACTAGCCTGTCAGTCCTTCTAGCTGAGGCGACATCAGACCCAATGTACCTCCAGGCGGCGTCCGACGCAGCGGATTTTATAGATGCCCATCTTTACACAAGTTCCCATCTTGTTCAAGATACAATTTCGGCGCGCCAAAACGATTCTTGTAAAGTGGAAACGTATACAGATCCCGCATATTCCGGTATCTTCATCGAAGGCCTCTCGATTCTGTTTTCTATCACCAAGAAGGCATCCATACAACTACTGTAGGCTCTACCAGTTTGTTGGTTCCACTCTCTGCTGACAGAGAAGTAGACTGAACGATCTTATAACTGTCATTCCGCATACTACTTGGCAACAAGAAGACGGGATTCTTGACAATGATCACGACTTCGTCCCTGGGGAATTGGTCAAGGGCTTGGCGGTTGCATATGTACGCAATGTTACAAACCCGCAGTTACGGGACTGGATAAAGGGTTATATTGGGGTTCAGGTAGGGCGCATACATCTGGCGCAGATGCAGTTCTGAACATCTGAACCAGTTTAATGCTGTCATTGACCTTGCAACCAATGGAACCAACATTTATGGGTATGCGTGGCAGGGACCACCCGGTCCTACGTTCGATGGCGGGGCACAAACTGACGCCATTAACGTGCTGCTGAGTGCGCTATCGTTTGAGGCCGACTCACTGCCTTCTTCTTCAACAAATGGGTCCCCATCTTCCACCGGCGCAATTCCTCCGCCATCTTCCACTTCTGTCTCGCCCAGATCATCCATGACTGGCCCTATCGTTGGAGGGGTGATTGGAGGCATAGCTCTCCTATCTTGCACTGTCTTCGTATTTTGGATAGTCCGACGACGGCAGCTCCGGAGACCCGACGGGTCTGGAGCTCCTCCCACGGCGACAGTATCACCCATGGTCTTCACCCCCTACACCGAACGCCCATCTGCTAGGCCTCTGTCTGTTCTAGCGCCTCAGAGAGCGAAGCCCAACAATGACAGCTTCACCACATCACCAACTTCTGGCAGCGTTGATCAGTTGGGCGGTACAGCACCCGGTGGAGATGCAGAAAATCCCTGGAACACTCATTCATGGCGCCCAACTTCGGAAGCCCAATCCGTCGACATTCCGACCGCGCAGTTGATTGTACTACTGCACGAGCGCTTGCGAAACGAGGGGAACCAAGGCCAGCCACCGGACTATCCTCCATCCAGACAGTGAAACCGGACTTTCGACCTCGCACTGAAGACTTGCTTGCCGATGTAGTATTTGAGGTGCTTCGGCAAAACGCAGTCTTACTGTGCATTATCCTGTCTTTGTACCCCATTCAACTATTTGTCCAGCTTTCACCGAGGGAGACCTGAGTTTTCAAAAAAAAAAAAGGGCTGAGGGTGTACTTAACAGCGTGTACTGTTCTATTTCAAGAAAGCCTTAAATCACTAGTGACGGACCGGCGCAAGGAAAGCGGTCGCGCGCGCACGCGCCCCTCCCCTGAACTCTGAACTTGGGGATACTTGCCGCCGAAGTCGATGGATTCCATTTGAAACAGGCCGGGGAAAATAGTACGATAGAGAAGCATACATGTCCGCAGGAGTTACTTCTGCACCGCAGCCCTTCAGTCCGGCATGTTTCCACCAGAAAGCCTAATCGGGTTGATTTTTCAGCTACGGCGCAACCCTGCGCAACTGCGCAGTCTGCGGTACGACAGCATAGTGCCGGGCGGATTGTCAGATGATATTGGAGGCGAAATAAAGGGGTGCTTCATCGTCGGAAATAAGGAAAGACTGTGGTTTGACACAAGGACGTATACCTTCCATAATTCGGTCGTTGAGAGCAGGCTTGAGGAATATATATCTATGTTTGCATTCCTACAGAACAACGGATCGATCAAAGGGTTCATGGAATTAAATTTTTGGTTACCCAAAAATACTGCCTGCTGTTGCTCGACGCATCTCGATGTGTCCGCAGGCATAAATTCATGCATGAAATGAGACAGCAATATTCCCTCAATTAGCAGCGATGATGCGCGGGTTTTCTCGGACACGATACGACGCGGACACGTGTGGGGCTTCTTCCTGAGAGTCACAGCGCTGGCTCCTCAATTAAGTAGGCTTTTTATTTAGCTACACATCTCCAAATATTGTAAAACAAATGAGGGGGCCCGAATCTGAATTTAATATATCTGATTTGGGACTTGGTACAATCTAATCGCTAATCTAATCTATCAAAGTCCAAATCAAAGTCCACGAAACTTCAAGTATCGCTGCGCCTTTCGCCAGTGATAAAATGCAATATAAAAGATAAGAAATAGATGATAGTTCCAAAATTCGAGATATCAAGTGTGTCGATATCCCTGTCGATACTCGAGATTTTGAATTAGGTTGAGATGGAAGCTGGCTCACCTGAGACAGCTACCGGAGGAGAAACAAGAGGGAAAGAGACTGAGAAACACGAGATAACTGTAAGACCCTTCTGCAGGTGTGGAATTCCAAGATACGAGAGTACTGTAGCAAGAGTGCGATGGGAGTAAGGTACAAGCGAGCACGAGATGTTTGGCTCGGAAGCCGTAAGTAAACACATGTAGGTAAGCGGGAGCTAAGTAGCGGGTTTACACTCTCCCCGTCGTAAAAGAAGTCCATACCTCGTCAAATACAACCAGAGAAAGAACAGTAAGATAGGTAGGAATACGTACAAAATCGCGAGAAGCGATGCGCGGAGGCATTGGCCGCAAGAAAAAATTAGCCCGAGTCCGTCTCCTTCCGCGCTTCCCAATCGTCGAGTGCGGCGTTGTCGCGCAGTTGTGCGCCCGGGAGCCACTGCTCGTCTTCAGTACCGTGGCCAGCCCATCGTACTAGATATTGTCTTCCCCTACCGTGTGGCCGTTCGTCGATAATTTCTTCGACCATCCATTCCTCTTGGCCATTAGCAGTGACGATGGGGCCCGGGCGTGGTAAATTTCTGGCGGGAAAAAGCTCCGGATTGTTTTCGACGTAGGGTTCTAACTCGGAGGTGTGGAAAACGGGAAAGATGTTCGGCTGGTTTGGTAAATTGAGTGTCACGGTCGAGCATTCTTTGTGAACTTTGGGTGATGATGTACGGGCCGTCGAAGCGAGGCATGAATTTTGCGCATCGACCCGTGCCCGCGCGGAGGGGTACTGAGTGCGGCGATTTCCTGTGCTCAGTTTCACGCGCTGGCCTACCTGATAATCCGGCGTGGGACCTCGAGTCTTGTTGGCTTGATCGGCCTGCGAAAATTTGGCAGCAAGTAAATTGTCCTGGGCCTCGGCGATGTCGGACTCTAAGCGCTTTACGATCTCCCGAGCCGTGTCCTCTTCGTCCGTGAGAGGCCGTTGAGAGGTGTCGGCAACGAGTGGGGGGATGATACATGGTGAACGGCCCATTCGCAACTGGAAACCGGAGAAGCCGGTTGAAGCATTGACAGTGTTCATCATATTGAAACGCACGTGAGGTGGGTGCGGACCCACCCCTTCTAGTTTCGGGCAACGTGGTAGCGGATAAGTTGGTTTACGGTTTTATTCGTGCGTTCGCTGGCGCCATCCGTTTCGGGGTGGAAGGAAGTAAATAGTTTGAGTTTAGTGCCAGTGAGGTCGTGCAGTGCCTTCCAGAATTTTGAGACGAAAATTTTGTCACGATCGGAGATGATTTCAAGTGGAAGCCTGTTTTCGCAATACCACTTATCAAAAAATAAGAGGGTGAATTCAGGTGCAGATATATCTGTCCGGGTAGGCGCGATCTGGATGTCAGAGCCCAAATGGTCGGTAAAGGTCACAATGCAATTGAAACCCAGGTCAAGAGGGAGCGGTCCGATGAAGTCAATAGCAACTGAATCGCCCCTCGCATCGGGGATCGGTAAAGGATGGAGAGGACCAGATTTCTTGTAGTTCGGGACTTATTTCTTTGGCATTCGGCACAGGACGGAATGTAACCGTCTTTGAGATCGTGGCGCATATTTGGCCAATAGTATTCATCACGGAGAGACTTATAAGTCTTGTCGAAACCGAAATGGCCGAGTGCGTCATGGGCCAGACGGAACAGGGATTCGCGTATGGATCCAACCTTTGGGATGACGAGACGGTCGCCGATGTACCAGAGGCCGTCACGTTGTTGGAGGCCCGGAACACTGTCTCCGAGAGAGGAGAATTTGGAACACCATTTGTCGGTGGTGTAACCAAGGCGGATGGAGTCCAAAAACTCGTCGTCGGCGGAGATATTCATAATGGAGCAAATAGATGCAAGGTTGGGGTCGTTTCTAGCAGGGCGTACACGGGTTCTAGCGAGGCAACGGACAGCGTGGAATGGAGAGGATTCCGAAACGCAGACGAGAGACGCAACTGCGTTGGAGTCCAGATCATCCTCGAATGGCACCGTGGCTTCGCGTTCCGCATCGGAACTCTGGTCAAAATCAGTGCGGGACAGCGCATCGGCGACGGTATTATCTTCGCCCTTGACATAGACGATTTTGGCGTCGAACTGAGCCATGAATTCCATCCAGCGGGCTTGACGTCTGGACAGATCGCGTTGGTAGTCGAAATTTTTTAGTGTGCGGTGGTCGGTATAAATGAAAAAGGGGGCGCCAACGAGGTCAGAACGCCAACGGCGTAGAGCGCGCATAATAGCAAGCAGCTCCTTCTCGTGAACTGGGGTAGTTCAGTTCCGCCCCTTTGAAGGTCATTGAATCGAAAGCGACGGGGCGCGCAGATTCCCAAGTGGGCCCATATGAGAGAATAGCCCCGGAGCGTTTATCGCTAGCGTCGGCAGTGACGAAAATTTTATTCTCACCCATGTCGGCATGGTTTATAGTGGTGAGTGTCATGATCTCGACCACAATTTTCTTTATAGACTCGAAGGCAAATTGTTCCTTCTCGCCCCAGTCTGGGAAATTCTTGTCTGCAGCCTTTGTAGTCAGCTGAGTGAGCACACCAGTGTGATCCGCCAAGTTGGGGAGAAAGCGTGCGATATAGCCGACAAGGCCCAGGAAGGCGTGGACGTTTGTAGATGACTTAGGCACGGGCCAATGTAAGATACGCTCGATTTTGCTGTCATCGGCCTCGATACCGCGTTCGGAGATGATATGGCCTAAGAAACTGATTTGAAACTGGAAAAGCTTCGTCTTTTTCTCATTGCAATAGAGGGAGTGATTCTTTAAGCATTCAAAAATGGTCTGGAGGTGCTGCGGGTGCTCCTCCACAGAATTCGACCAAATAACGATATTGTCCAGGTATACGTGGCAGATCTTGCCGATGTGCTCACGGAGAGCTGCTGTCACCCGGTGTTGTTGGACAGACGGGGCATTACGGAGACCCATAGGCATTACCAACCACTCATACAGCCCGAGGGGGGTGCTGATGGCCGTATACGGGTTGGAGTCAGGGTGCATCCGTGTCTGGAAAAAACTGTCCGTGAAATCGATCGTCGACCAGATGCGGCCCTTGGAGCAGTCGGCTAGGATGTCGTCAACCAAGGGTAGCGGGAATTCATCACGGATGGTGTTCGCATTAAGGACGCGGAAATCGTTTACCCAACGCGGGGAGAGCAAGTTTGTCGGCTTTAGGTATGAGGAAGGCAGGGGAAGCAAACGGGGAATTGGACGGGCAGATCCGACCAGCGTCCAGGTGCTTCTGAATCAGTGTCTGCCACGCCTCTTTGTACTTGCGCGGGCTCTGGTATGTGCGTTTGGTGAAAGCCTGGTCGGCCTCCTTCAGTTTTATCTCACAGTACACGTCTGTGGGGAGATCCTCGACGTGTGGGATGGGCTCGAAGAGCTGGCGGTACTTCGCCTTGAGATCGTTGCCCATGAGCTGGTAACGCTCCCATTCGGCCAAGGTTTCTATACGCTCGTGAACTGCAGCGACGACGTCAACTGACGTGTTCAAAAAGGTCGTCGTCCTCCATCTGCTGCCTGTGGGCGTCGCAGATGACCTTAAGCTCCGCAGCGAGAGACTTGTGGTCAGCCTTCGTCTTCTTGAGGCGGTCGCGTAGCTTAACCAGGGGTGGTTTTGGTGGCACAGGTGGAGCGGGGTTCAAAAGATCGTATTTCGTACGCTTATCTACGGCGGTACGTGCGTGATGATCGACTACAATATGATTGCGTTCTAGCCATGGTAGACCGAGTATAACGGGGGCACAAAGACCCTGAGCAATGAGTGCAATTACCGTTCGAGATTCCCAAGATTGGTTGTGCGACACGGCGCGGAACTTCACGTATTCGGTGAGAGAGATGTCGGACTCTGTGCTGGATTCGTTTAATGCGAGAGCAATAACTTCGGGCGTGTGCAGGGTGAAACGACGTAGGCCGAGCTTCTGGACGACGACGTCGTCGATTAGAACTAGATGGCAGCCGTTGTCAATCAAACCGCGGACACGTATGGGTAATTCACACAGTGGGCCATCCATAAAGAAGTCCCACATCATGTGAGGGGAGCGGTGTGAATCCGTACTCACGTTGTGGGTCGATAGATCGCCATCGGACGTTCCGCTGTCGTTAGGGTCCTCGATGCTGGGGAGCACCGCGGCGACGGTGTTTGCGGCAGCGGCGGTCGAGGCCGGTTTGGGTCGGGGTGACGTTAAAATGCGCAAGGTCGTCGGCAGAGAGTGCGTTGAGCGCGGCGGTGCAGATAGCGGCGGTGAGCGGACGATACCCCTCCCCAGGAGGGAAGGCGCAGGACTTGTCTTGCGCGCGATGCTTGACGTACAGCTTGCGGCAGCAGCGGCAGCCGTGGTTGGCGTCGAGGAGCGCGCGCTCAGCGTCGGTGAGGATGGGGCAGTGCTTGCCGGCGTTGGAGGAGGATGCAGCGGAGGAGGAGGCGGCGTTGGACGAGGACGTGTTGTTGCCGTTGTTGGTGTTGCGCTTTGACGCGCGGTCGTTGTTGTCCCTCGTGGCCGAGCGCTTTCGGTCCTCAGCCTGCAAGCGTGGACGCTCACTGGCGAGCTCGGCGGCGATGCGTTGGCGTGTCTTGATGCGCCGCACATCGAGACATTTTACCTCGCCGAGCCACTTGTCGAGTGTGACGGCGGCCTGGGCGACGGTGTCGGTCTCGTAATCCTCAATGAGCGTCTCGACCATATTGGACTCGATGTGCTTCATGAGGTCGTCGTCGTCGAGATGGGAGGGGGTGTTGATGAGCAAGGAGTTGAGGGCGTGGACACTGGTAGCGTAATCCCAAAAGGTTTCGATGTCGGACATGCGGCGGCTGCGGAGGGCGATGTGGGCGGTGCGTTCCCAATCATCCGGGAGCGTACGCTCGCACAATTCGTTCATGAAAGACGGGAAATCCATCTTGAGGACGTGCTCGCGCTCCGTCTCGATGGATAACCAGTCCGTGATGCGATGGTGCCGGAAACAACCCATGACCACGGCGGTCTGATCCGCGGTCACGACGGCCTTGAGCGTACAGTAGTTGGAGAAGTTGAGCTCGAAGGAACGAAGGACCGCTGGGGTGCAATCGCCTTCGTGCATGGTGGGCGGCTTGCCGGCTGTGGCTTCGACGGTGGCAACCTTGGACATGGCGGCGACGGAGTAAGAGGTGATAATGTGGGCTGGGGGACGAGTCGGAGTCGGAGTCTATTATTGCGCGGCGCTGTGGTTGCACCGGTGGGGTCGTGGGGGCAGGTGCAGTAGGCGGTGGTGATGGCGACGGCGGGTTAATTGACGACGTCGATGGCAGGGTGGAGAGTGGTGATGGCGGCGATGGTGGTGTAGACGGTATCGCCGGTAGGGCGGGCGTCTTCGAGAGGCTGTGTGTGAGCCTGGGGTTCACCACGGATGGGGGACAGTTCGCCAGCGCTGTGACGTGGCAGTCAGAATGGTGGGCTTGTGCGACACGGCGGTCGTGGGTACGGTGGGAGCTCAGCGGCTCGACGGTAGGGCAGTAAAGAGACGGGAATCAAGCTCGGGGAGCTCGATAACGGTCTCGCCGTTTTGCGCGGTGGCAAAAGAGTGGGTACAGTTAAAAAAATGGAAGCTGGCTCACCTGAGACAGCTACCAGAGGAGAAACAAGAGGGAAAGAGACTGAGAAACACGAGATAGCTGTAAGACCCTTCTGCGGGTGTGGAATTCCAAGATACGAGAGTACTGTAGCAAGAGTGCGATGGGAGTAAGGTACAAGCGAGCACAAGATGTTTGGCCCGGAAGCCGTAAGTAAACACGTGTAGGTAAGCGGGAGCTGAGTAGCGGGTTTACATGAGAGGAAGATTAAATGGGACAAATGGGTTCTCGTTTAAAGGTGTTTGAAACTGGATAGGAAACTTTAGGTTTCAGACACCATTAAACCCATCTGCAGATGATCATCGGCAGATCGTCAGTCATCGTCTTGACGGGAAGATGAGTGATGATGAGCTCTGCAGACGATCTGAGGATGGGTTTAGTGGTGTTTTAATTCTGATGTTTCTCATCCAGTTTCCTCTAAATCTAATTCAAAATCTCAAGTATCGACAGAGATATCAACAGGCTTGATATCTGGAGTTTTGGAACTCATGTCAAGAGTGTTTATTCCCTATTTTTCAAATTGAATTTTATCGCTGGCGAAAGGCGCGGCGATACTTGAAGTATCGTGGACTTTGATTTGGACTTTGATAGATTAGATTAGCGATTAGATTGTACCAAGTCCCAAATCAGATATATTAAATTCAGTTTCGGGCCCCCTCATTTGTTTTACAATATTTGGAGATGTGTAGCTAAATAAAAAGCCTACTTATTACCGAGAATTTACAAAGGTTTGATCGCCGGAGCACAGCCACTTCCCTTTTGGAGAAGCGGGTCGTGTTTGATGCCGGGCAGGGTGCCAAACATCCAAACATTAGTTGGTTGTACTGGCGCGCCCGCATGCACGCACACAGAATTCTCTATGAGTACTTATGAGTACAGGTATACATTAGGACGTTGTCGAGGATTCTCACTTTACACGGGAGCTATTAATGGTGTCAATGTGGCACAATTGCTTCTGAATTACCTCTGGCGATTCCTCCCGTGAATTGTGAAGTTTGGCAGCTTGAAAGCACCTGGTATTTAGATGGCCTCAATTTATTCATGTGATTAGTTTTATAAACATGTTGAATGCACTGGAATGAAACAGAATAAATTGAGTTGGTGGGCAGCATTATTCCATTTTTGGCTCGACCCATGGGAAATGCGGCTCAATAAGACTGCATAAAATTCATCCTACTGCGAAATATAAATCTTATGATGCCAGCTAATGCGATCGGCAGAGTTCTAGAGACAAAAATGCGGTCATGAGCAATTTTGAAACTCCGCCGGCAACGGCCGTTCGTGGTTGCATTCGATGCGGAGCAGCGTAGAAGAGTAGGAATATTCTCCGGCTGCATAGGAGTGTTTAATACTGCACACTCAGTCCACATTTCAATGGAATATGGAAATAGCTCCAAACTGCGGCCTACGGCACTAGATCTTGTGAAATCCCCCGCAATAAGTGAAATAAGTTCACATAAGCACTTATTTCCGATCAATTTACGGTAAATTGATCTCAATTTACAGGATTTACAGTCCCGTGACCTTGCCGCGCGACTGCGTAGCGCACAATTCATCGCATCTGGGGCAAATCTAACGTGTTATGAGCGTATATTAACGTGTGAAACACCATTATAGAGGCTCAGAAGATGTGAATCTTTGCCATGGGTCTGGTAATAAGCATTGCTATATCCGCTTGCGCCTACTTCTGACGCAACGGCTGATGGACCTTCATACATTGTAAAAACCACCTCAATCAGGGTCATGGACCTTGGTAAAAATGTCCACCATCTGTTCTGTGACACGAAAAGTGTCTCTGTATACATATTGTCTTATCACCTTTCTGCTTTTACCGCAACTGCCAACAGGGTGAAGACTAAGCCGGAAGTGGTGGTATCTCCGGGAGACTTGCCAATTGAGGGCACAATTTGTTTCTGGAAAGATCAATGTTGTTGAAAAATTTGCGCTGGGCTCCTTGATGCAATTTATCGAAGGTAAATCTTCAGCTGTATTGTCATTCTTCCCCCATATCCATACCCACATAGAATATGAATAAATTCACAGATATGCTCTCTATTCTCCAAATGTCTACACCTGACCCTTTTCCCGGATCGTATCAACGTCTCTATTGTGCACTTTGTCCATGGTGGCCGCGGGATTACTGCTACATCTTGTGTCATTTCATACTCACCCTACCAAAATATTGTCGCATTGAAATATTTATATTTTGACATGTAGCCTCGGCGTTGCCCCACCTACTTTTTTATATATCCCTGTATGAGAGATACTATCACCACACTTTTAGCGGCACTGAAACTAGACGGAATCACGCCCACCATCTCAATTCTTCCGTCCAAATCAATGCTCACTTTGAATTATTCATGCCTTGTTCTGTATGTCTTGTATGCTTCCAATTCCTTCTGCTAGATGTTACCGGTAGTCCATATAAAAGACTCCCGCTGGTTTATTTTGATCTTAAGCACTGTAGACGACAATGGCACTGGCACTTTTCCAACATCACCTCCAATGAGTATACATGTTGAAAACCTCGGAGTATCCAGATAAAATGCCCCCAAACGGCTATATACACTTGAAATGCTGTTTTTTGTGGCCTACACATGTACCCCAAGATTTTCCCGGAGTCCTCGCTGCACAGAAAGAGCAGTAATATATTAATTAATGTTGAAGTCCACTGATAATCTAAGACATCCGGGAACAAATTGTAACGAAACTGGGTAAGCTAAATCTTCTGAATAACGGCAAAATACAGTTTGTATGAACCAGATTTGAGTCGTTTAATGTCCAGAATTCATGGGTTGAGCCGTAACATGGGCAATATTGGATGGTAATGTGTGAGATGTGGGCAAAGATTAGCTTAGCTTCAGAGCGGAAACTATCTATGAAGACCTGAATGTTTTATTTGCCCTGAGTTTGCGCGAGGCGGCCGCATCATAAGGGCGACAAAATTTACTGAGACGCCGGTAACTAAACGGATTGGGACATTGATGCGATCTCGGCGTCCGCCGGGTTTACATGATTTACAATTTAGTCTTGTAAATCAACACAGATAAACATACTTAATTGAGGAGCCAGCGCTGTGAGTATACGTCGGGGTAACCGCGCCCCTAGGTTACCTCGCTGGTTACCCCCGCGTAAGCTTGCCGAGGTAACCAGCGAGATACTCCGTGGTCCCGGAAAGATCCGGTTGATGGCCCGGCCCCAGGGGCCGTGATCGGGACACGTGATGCCGTCGCGTCGACGCGCTCTTCACCATTTGAGCCAATTCGACGTGCTTCTGGGCAACTTATGGGTTCATACACGTGTGTATGCATGCTCTGATCTTGCGGAGCCACTTTGCGGCCTATTACGAGCCATATATAGCATAAAATAGAGCAAATTCTCGAAATAGTGCCTATAAATTGAGGTATTGAATGAAATACAATGGCTGCAGGGACGTTGCGAGCCTGAGAAGATGTACTGTCATGTATTTAGAGATTATATTGAGTTTCAAAGGCGCAACGACCCATTTCACTTTTTTTACAGTACATACTAGTGAAATATTTGGGCCTGAGATCCCACTGATACTCTAGCCTCTAAGGTAGGATTCATGGGTGATTCTCGAGGGAATAAATATATTTCATCACTCCTTCAGTACTTTTCATTGATTCATTTGCTTGCTCAAAAAGATATTGGTCCACCTTTAACTGATGCTTCCCAGGTGAAATTTTGTATTGAACTTGCAATTAAACTAGGTTTGTGAGCACCTTGAGTGATCAGATATGCCTTAGGGATACACTGGGACATTTTAGGCCAGATTTACAAACATACCAGATATACTCCAGAGCTGGAAATTGCAAGAATAAATTGTGCATGATTGAACATGCGCAATTGTGACTGAACATCCTCCGATCGAACACATTGAAGAAATTCGATCGAACACTTTTTAAAAATGTGTTCAATCGACGTACAAACACATTACTCAATCGAACATTCAGATATTAGGCTGGGAAAACGATGATTTTGGCTAGTGTTCAATCACAGATTGAACATGTTTGATTGGGAATCCTTCAATTGAGATGTTCAATGTGTTCGATTGTGAGGCCTAATAAGGTAATTCTCCTTGATTGGGAGTACGTTCAGCGAGGTAACCGGGCTGTATTTGAGCCCCTCTGTTTGGCGGGCAAAAGATCACGTGTGGGTAACCGGGAGGGCACCGTGGGGGTCACCACAGCCAAGGTATAGAGGTAACCTAGGGGCGCGGTTACCCCGACGTATACTCTATGTATCCTATGTAATCCTCTTTGCCTCATCTGCGATGTCCGTTGGAATTTTCACCCTATGGGCAAATGAGAATGAGATTTTCTTATCTTTTCGCTTCATATGCATTTCATTCTTCATAGACACCTTTGGCTTTAACATCGGAGCTTTCAATTTCGGTGCCTGAGGTCTCACCACTATTAAAATTGACCTCATCTCCGAACAATTTTCACAGATGTGAGATGCCATCAATTCCCGGGCCTCATCAACGGATAGTCGTGGTTCCATCCGTACTCCGTGTAATTTTGCCAGTGTAGCAAGTTTGGCCCAGTTTGCATAGGGCAGTAAACTACACATTAGAATTTTCACGGACAAAAAGGACGTATTTTTAGCCAGCGCAGCATCGACTTCATCGAGTGTGCACTGGTGCTCAAAAATAAGAGCCAGATGCTAATATTCCAAGCCATGGCTATTACGAAGATGTGTAACAACTTCAGTAGGAATCTTGCCTTGTCTTCCACCGCCAATCAATGATCTACGGTCGAAACATGCTCGAAGTTTCAAAGATCCTTCACAGCCAATAGTGGCTCTACCAAAAAATGGAAAGAGTACATCCAAAACTGAAAATGCAACCTGCATATACATTGCCCCGAAATAGACGATCCAATCCAGAATACTCCCCATCCAGAATATATGCCCAGGAGGAAATTTTTCACCCACGGTCAAGGATTGGGCGGGGCATGTGTTGCACTAATCTAACTTACACAATGCATCTGTGAGGTGATCAAAGAGAAAGTGCAAAATATCGGCGAATAATACGCACCGGGGTAATTAGAACGGTCAATTCTAAAGCCGCTAAGGGATCAAAATAGTATTGGGCACATCGCAGATTCAGAGCTCATTGGAAGAGCTCCCTCTGACATGGAGTAGTGATACATTGCTGGGATAAGACAGTCCGTGGCCTTAGGAGACAGGACGACCATTCGGAGCAGAAGTACCTTGAAAATTAAATGGACAACAGTATGAGAGTGAGAAAAATAATCACGAGTTGCATTCTGTTGCCGGTGGTGGTACCAACTTCTGTCCTTTACCCATAACACCGTCCCGCCTGACCCACATTACTGGTCCGGCGTCATTAATTCCCGAGCGGGTGCCGACCTTAATTATAAAAAAAGCACGTTTACTGATCGTCCCCTCCGCGGTTCCGAGCTGTTTCGAGCGTCTGCACTGACGGAGCCACACACTGGCGAATTACAAAGCCGCCTGCTCAAAATAGCGATCTCAAGCAGTTCCGAGATTTGGAGTGCCTACCTACCTTGCAGCATGGTTACTGAGAATGAAACCCACTGTGTCTTATCAACAGGCTTCGTCGGAATCCCTTCCGAATGGCCGCAACAATGAAAGCTCCGAACGAATATCCCGAGCACCACACTGATCCGGTGTCATTAATTTCCGAGCGGGTGGCGACCTTAATTAATTATAAAAAAGCACGTTTACTTATCATCCCCACTGGGGTGTTTCGAACACTTGCATCGTCGGAGCCCCACTCTGTCACCACTTACAAAGCCGCCTGCTCAAAATAGCGATCCCAAGCAGCCGAGATTGGAGCGCCTACCCACCTTAAAGGATGCTTACTGAGAGTTCCCTCCGGAGATTCCAAGCTGTTTTGAGTGGGTTCACTGACAGAGGCCCGCAGTTGCACGTCTAACAAAGCCGCCTGCTCGAAATGGGGTTCCGAGTGGAATCCAACTTGAAATGTATAGTGCGTTTTCGTGTGGAGCAGAGAGCCCTCTATTTTTACTCAAAGTTATCAATGCTCTGACGGCTTATGCATCAGATCCAATGACCAGACAAATATCAACAACTTCAATTAAAAGTGGGGGTGCACAGTTGGAAATACCGGCCCATCAATACCGGCGGCAATTACCGGGCCCCTATCGGACTTTGAATGCGAAGTCCCTCCCGTCCGCGCAAGGAAATACTCAATGTACGTGCCTTCTAGTCTGCCCAACATTTGAGATTGTTCAAGAGAGGATCACCGGGGAGGCTGAGTCCTACCAACCTCACGCGCTGACTGCGCACTTTCATGGTGAACGGGGACTATTTCAGGCAACGGGCCTTCGTTTAGCCTTCACATCCAAATGGTTACCGCAGCGAAAATCGCTCACCAATCTTGTCTGGGCTATATTGTTTCTTCCCCGCTTTTCACGTGCGCACAATTGGTTTTGGGTCGAGCAATATCATATGGCTCGGCCAACTTACCACCTATTCCGAGCCTTATTCAAGGCAGTTTTGCGTGTAGGGATGCTTGTTTACATCCGGCCAATGTGTTGCCGGGAATGCCGCATTAAAACGGGACCGATCATACCGGCCATTCTACCGGCTGTCATACCGGCGTTATGATCGACGCTCGGTATTTCCAACTCCCAATTGCTCACGAAATGTGTCAAATTTCTGGGGGATACAAAAACGATCCCCAAACAAGTTAGGACTCGTCGCATCGAATTTCCGTGGGTGCGGCATGAGTCCTGTGAGTTCACCTTCCTGAGTTCCCGGATGTTTTATGTCATCTGGCACTGAACACCTGTTATTAAGATAGGAGATAAGTATAAACTTGGGCTTCAATCACGGTACAATGGTCTTTGGATTCCTCCTAGACACAGAGATTCGGGGTTTTCGTCATGCCGGATCCTGAGGGCTAGATTCACCTCATACCTAGTACCTCCGCTGGTGCGTTGCATATTCCCTGTCATCCATATCCAGCGGTCCTTTTCAAAAAAAGGTTCGGGGTTTTGGTCTTTCCGTAACAAATCTTCTACTAGGGTTGCATGATTTCTGCGAGTCCACCATCCTGATATCCAGAATGTTTTATGTCATCCGGCACTGAACACTCGATTCCAGGACAAGTATGAACTCGACATGCCCTACCCGCTTGCCGGCAGTGTCCAATAATAATATGTGAGCGGCGCTCTTCGCCTAATGCCGTGTCTCAACAGGTGCAATGATCTTTCAATTCTTCCTTGTTTTGCCTGCCAGAATCCCCTTGGCTCGTGACACATGGTATATAACCCTTCTTCAACTACACTCCGACTGCACTCCGCCTACGCTCTCAATATGCGTTTTGCTCTACGTGTAGTTCTTGCATGTTTCCTTGCTGTTTCAAGCTTCGCGGGTCTCATAAACAATACCGCCGTTAGTATTTCACCACATTCTAGGTCCTCACCGGACTTATCTTGTACGACTTGAGGACCCTGACGTTCGGTACGCAACGGACAAGCACCTCGAGGCGCCTCTCGCTGACGAACATGAGATCGTAAGTTTTCTCAGCTCTCTTTTCCTTTGCATGAGAACCTTGTTACAGCATAACGCCAAAAAGTTCGCCTCGGCGAACTTCCGCGCTCTCCAAGGACGCGCTGTCGCCACGCAACAATTCCATGCAACATGCTCGACGTTTGCCACTTCCATCAAGAGCGCGATTCAAGCCGGAACGTTCGCGTTACAGCCTGAGAGGATTTGGCCGAATGAGTTTAGTTGGTCTGGTGAGTCGCTGCCCCGCATGCGGATCGTCCTTTGTGCGCATCTCTGAGGGGAAATTGGTGTCCACAGGTGGATTCTATCTCACGCCGGACAAGGCGAATGCTCAACTCTTCGGGACGACGTTCCTCGCCAATGCGTGCAAAGACAGGGGCGGAGTAGTCGTTATAGGTTGGTCCGAGCGTTCATCTCCGTTCACCCACCGATAAATAGTCATTTTGTCCCTTTCACAGAATTCAATTTTGACACATCCGGCTTACAGTTCGTGCCATTCGAACACAACCGGCAGAACTCCTTGTAACCTTCTCCTTACCAGAGTCAAGGAAGTGGGCACGAACAAGTCGACAGTGGACGCGGTGCGTACTAACTACCCTTTCCTTCATTACCTTCCAGCATTTATCTCCTTCACCTCCGTAGTTCCGAGGACTACAGTCCCGCCTCGGAGGAGCATTCCAGCGATTCCTTAAAAAACAGGCGGTATCCGACAGTGATGGGCCGGCCCCGCCGACCGACGAGGGCGTCTCCAATGACGACAACCCAGTCGATTCGCCACCCAAGATCGCGTTACCCACTGCCACGCAGCTCACACAGATGACAACCACAGCCAATGCTCTGTCACCGGTCAAGGCCAGGAACGATGAGCTAGTGAAGGCGTTCAATGAGTTCAAGACGCTGGATGTGGTCACCGGCGCCGGATCCTTGACGGCGTCACAGAAGGTACTCATTGACGACGCTGCGAATCTAGAGGTGGGAATCCCGCGGCTTGGGGACCCGTTCAACCAGGTGGTGTTGGTTACGCAGAAAGGTACTCAGGCAAACACGCTTTAGTGTGATATGCGACAGGAACTGACTATGCGACAGCGATGGAGAAGCTCAAGTTTGTCAGTCAGACGAACCTCCCGCAGGAGCTTGCGAACAAACAGCCCCTCTTACTGGAGTTCCTGAAGAAAAAAGGCGATTTGGACTTGGAAAGTTCTTGATGAAGAGCTTTATTCGGGACTTATGTTTTTTAAAATTCTTGGTTCCGGACTTAGGAACCAGGTCTGCTTGACGATATAGTCTGTCTGTTGTCCGTACCCCGTGGGAAAACCATCATTTGTCATTTGTGCTTTGTCTTGCCTACTGCTTCTCTACCTTCCTGCGTTTCTTGTTTTCTTCGTACCAGTCATCTACTTGCACAAACCTCCTCTGTCTACAGTAACCATGGAGGAAATACCTGAATTGCCTGAAAGCGAGTACCTTAACCTGCTTCGCGGCCCGCACCTCATCGACACGCTTTTAGGACGACCGAGCCCTCCCCTCCCTTTGGAAAGTCATATCATGGAACAAATTATTTTCACATCTGTTGTAGCAGCTGGTCCCTCAACATCTCCGCATGTGGCAGAAAATCCGTCAAGTAGGTTACCTTATTCCACGCGCCCACCGCGGTTGACGCATGTGTACTCAGCACATTTCGGTCCTCATCTCTCTCATAATCCTTTGCTGAACCGACCTCAAACTCTGCGGGAGGTCCGCGCCGAGGATATGTCACCCTTCGCGCCGTCACAGTTCAATTACACGCAGGACGTCTAAATGTCGCCTTTCTCGTCCTCCATGCGTTCCGCCAACCCGTCTGCTATCGCCTCTGGCGCTGCAACCCAGGCCAGCGCTACGGTTAATCCCGTGGGAGAGCCTACGTCTAATTTGCCACCTCCCAGTCCACGTACGTCCTATTCATGTCCTGTTTAAATAGTGCTCATGGTCGCTTCCTATGTTGTCATCCTCTTCTGCTCGTTCGGTATTTTTTTCCTTATACCCTATACCGCTTGTTCTTCACATTCCCCCTGTCCCACGATCCGCTCGTCTCACATGTCCCACTCGTACCGCTGTACCGCCTGTTCCGCCGTTCTTGTTCCGCCGTTCCACACGTTCTACTCGCAGCAGTTGCCTCTGCGGCTGCACTTAATGTGCTCCCTATCATCTTATCCAACGACATCAGCGTCGATGCGGCCGATGGCTCAGACTATGTTACCACATATACACTTAATCGAGAATTCACCTTTGTCGCGGTCTTGACCGCTGCCATACTCGCTACGCTTAATCCTGCCGATATGGACACGGTTCACTTGCTCTGCACCACGCCCAATATATCCGAACTCGTGTCCCTGTTCACACACCTGACCGTGAAGCAGCTAAAAATTTTGGCGATGAGTCATGGTATATACTTCCCTGCTAGCGTCTCGAAGACATGCTTTTACTGTCACTTCTTAACCATGAGTGTAGGCAAGAGTGCCAGCAAGCCGGTCCTCTTCTGTTCAAGCGTGGACCTAGAAGGGATTCCGACAAAGTTGTATCGATAGACAGAGAGCATCTTGCCGCAAATGTGGAAAATGAACGAGTCCGACGACTGTGTATCAACTTAGGTTCCATGTGCTTGTTTCTGATCAGACGAACAGCCGGGTAGTACTTATAAACAAAAGTGTGACTTCAATTGGCATGGGGAGGAACCAAGGCTGCCCGGAGGGCTATTCTATACTGAGTCCTGACTGGATATTATTTATGACGGCGGTGATCACTATTACGTGGATCCAGTGAGCATGCCAAGCCAATCTGGATAACGCGATAGTGAGATCCAGAAATAACAGAAAATACAAACCTTTGCATTGGACGGAGACAGACGATCGTTCGGAGTGGTGGCAATTAAGGCTTAAAATTTGGTCTCAGAGATCCTTGAGGCTTACTGGGGCTTAAGTTCCCACGCTATCAGGGAGCATAAACCCAGTGCAAAATTCCCGCAAATAATCTTTCTGGCAAGCTTTCATCTACCCACAGGTTTCTGAACAGGTATTGCATACCTACCCAAATCCAAGCTTAAGTGAAATCTCGGAATAACATCTTCCACTTCACCGATCCAGATGTAACTCCCGCTCAAATGGAACAACAGTATAACTTCGAGGTCCTTTTTAATTCAGCTTTTTAGATCATGACATTGTGAACCGCGGAGATCTGACAAACTAGTCAGTAGAGCTCTCACGCAGTTCGTCGTAGGGAAGAATCAGTCAGATTGTATTATTTACCTGACAAACTAGTCAGCTGTAGGTAAATAAGTAACAGTCCGTAAATAGATAGAAGAACTTCTTACCTCTCACGCAGTTCGTTGTAGGGAAGAACCAGTGAGAGATAAGACAAAAGATGGGAACAATATATAATTTTAGGCACTCGTTGGACGAGTAGCATGATG
This sequence comes from Mycena rebaudengoi, assembly GCA_029282285.1. Classification (NCBI taxonomy): domain Eukaryota; kingdom Fungi; phylum Basidiomycota; class Agaricomycetes; order Agaricales; family Mycenaceae; genus Mycena; species Mycena rebaudengoi. The sequence continues at coordinate 738,132 of JARJCX010000018.1, forward strand.
CCAAATGTTAACAGACATTCAGCACACGGGATCCGTACGCCAGACCGCCTAGCCGACTCGATTGTTGACTCAAAAATCCAGGTTCAACTTGTGTAAAAGTGCTCAAGAATAGCATTGATGTACCTGCATGTTTCGACACGAGTGGTCCTGTCAACACCCGTTCCAGCAGCAAGACAGGAATTTCTCATGAGTATTTATAATCTCTGAGGGACACTTAATTTAATTGGTTATCCAGGCCATAAAACTGTACAGGTTCAAGTGGTTTTATTTACCTCATTTCTCGCGAAGACAGTTTCCATTTCCCCGGAGCCATCGTACCTCTGACAAATCTCCCCTGTGTGAAGTGGTTCACAAATTTCAAGCCTGAACCCATTTATTGTACATCGGGACATCTTAGGCTTTCAAAAAAGTGAAAAAAAATGGCATTCATTATCCCCGTGGATAATATTCATCGGAGTAATCATCCTTACCCAAGGCTGCATGCACTATGTAGCAACATGGACATCTGACAACATCTTGGAGCTGTGTTCAACCTTCTAACCCATGGACTGACCAACAGATATATGTGACACTGTACTTGCACTTTAAAATACCTAATACTAATTGATTTAATTGTTGAACTTCGTCTTCCTCTGTTTACAGACTTAGCACCAGTGACTATCATTAATTCACGCTATTAGGCGTAAAAGTTGGGGCATATGCATTAAATCACCTAAAATACTTGCGGCAGACCAAATATAGTTGTGACATATTAAATGGGCATTTGGATCTTCATATTACATTAACTCCTCTTCGAGCTGAATTTTCGTCTGTAAATTCAATTCGGGAGTGGTCGCAAAATTTCACTCAGAAGTCGCTCTAAGATTATCCTCGAGGTGCCAGCGATGCAATTGATGGACTGTACAGTAATGTTATTTAGACTGCGTGTGTTTCCTTCAAGCGAAACAGTATATTTAGTTGGTCACATCGAGGTGAATTCCTCCCCAGTAGGCACGACTGCGGATCTGGCCGAAATGATTGCATATGACTCATATTGAATGGCCGTGCAGTTGAGGACTGAATATCAACGGGCGGATCACAGGATTGGGATGAGCCGGAGACGTTCAACGTTCAACTCCGACAAAGTAGCTCCAGGCGCCGATTTCAGCCGTCTAAAGATTAGAACCCTCATTTGTGCCGGTGGAGAAATGCCTGAGCAGTGCTGAGCAGAAATCATTGACAGAATGCACCTGAGGCTCGAATGCATACCGATGGATCATTGATACATGTGGAATTTCTCTTTTATGGCATTTCTTATGCTAAATAAGGAGGATAGAAGCATCGGTGGTGTGGGGTGCACATTATCAGAATACAGTATTATTACAATCAAATCGACAGTCACGCATCACACGGGGACCTGTCGATGTTGAACTTTGGTGGTTCGTCACCCGTCACCCGGGCAGTTGTCGAATCTTCCAAACGGTTCATCACGCAAAAAATCGGTGTCCCCTCACAAAAAAGCTCGATTTTGGTCAAAATTTTGTCGATTTTGTCGATTTCTTTCTTGGCATGTGAAAGTTTGGGAATTGGGAGAGCCGGCGTGATGCACGGCGGCAAGCTCACGGCACAGATCGGAGGTTGAAATATTGATCGGCGGCTGACAGTAGCGACCACCCCCTGCTTGCCTTTCGTTCCTTACTCCCCAATATCTCCCTCTTTCTCTCGTCCTCTTATTTTTAACTTATGAATGCCTCGCTTTTTTTCGAGGACATTTATCTAGTATGATCATGATGTACGCATACATATGGGCTTGATCGCCCGCTGCGCCGTGTCGTTCAACCTGGCGCATGTCTCGGAGTCTCTCTTCCTAATAATAAATCATGAATATATTTCAGACGTTCAGTCGTTTAAGCCGCTGACTTGGGGGCAATATCCTCCAAGAATGCATGCACAGTAAATATTTTGGCTACCACGTGGGTTGCACTTTGATGGTGGCACTGCCTAATTCGTACTCCGCTCTCGATCATACAATGCCGCCGTTGCCGCCGTGAGGCACCGATCGCCGCCGTGCCTCGATCGCGCCGGCTCTCCCAATTCCCAAATGCTCTCCTTGGCATCACGCCAAAATTTTGGGCTGTCGGATCATCGAATCGGAAATTTGGGTCACGCGTCACCCCCTTGTCGACTTGATTGTAATAGTACAGGAGCGTGGACAAATTAAAGATGAGGAGGGGTTCAACTCCCCTTTGGAGAACTTCCCCGCACTATCCTCCCACTGTTCGTCGCAGGAAATGCCATCGAGCTCGTGAAGACGTACAAATTTGTTGGAGTTATTTTCACTTCAACTGAAAGAAATATATTTACTGAACATTACCTTACTAAAGTGTCCAAAGCGAGGAATTCCGACGTGGCTAACGCAACGTTCGCTGCGAAGACCAACATCGGTTGCCTGCCCCCTGCCGACGGCATCCGTTTGTACATGGCGCACTGATCCCCACCTGACATTCGGCTGCGAAGTTTGCCTCGATACCAACACAAACAATCTACGCGCGCTAACGGATGTGCAGCACGAGTTCATTAGAAGGCTCCTGGGCATTCACGACCGCTCCATCCTCGCACCTCTCTTTTCAGAGACCGGCATTCTTCCCTTGACCTACCGTTGGCCCTTCCTGGCTCTTGGATATTTGATCTATCTCTTAGATCTCACTCCTACGCATCTGGCCAAGGTCGCATATCTCGACAGCCTCGCTCTTCTTGCCTCCGGGATGCCATGCTGGTTGTCAGATCTGCGCATCGTACTCGCATCCCTTCCGATTCCGGTCACTCTGCCTGTGGGGCCGATGTCGTCGGAGGATGTCACGGAGATCAGAAAGGGTGTACTAGACGCCTGCCAACAGCACTAAGTACCTCAATCTTACGAAAGAGCTCGCACTACGCCTACCTTTGATCCAGGGACGACTTGGTTGAACGCAATGAGGACGGCAATTTTGTCGAAACCGCTTTGAAGCTACGACAGTACCTTCGTGTCCCCGTTCCTGCTCATCGTAAGACGTTGACGCGCCTATTCCTGTCCTGCCACACCCTCGATATTGAAGTTCTTCGATACAAAGAACGATACCGAAAACGCACACCCCGAGTCATGCTCTCGTTGTCTGCAGGGGACACACCGACCTCGATCGACTCCGTGCCGCATTTTTGCGCGACGTATGTCAACTCGTGCCTGAACTACCCCGCACGTGTGTCTCCGCGGATGCTTTCCTTCTTCAAATTGTGCTGTGCAGAAATTTTGACGTTATCAAACGGTTGGCTAAATATACCTTTGATATATTTGCTGTCTACGCGACTCGCGATGCGCTTAAGCCCGCTGAGTATTTATTTAATGTTTGGAATAAATTGCCGTTCTCTTCATACTTGATGTTTGACGTCCGGGCACCCTGGGGACTTTCTGATTCTGTGTCTCCAAATCTTTCAAGTTGAAGTTTGCTTTTTCTTGTTTTTGGAGTATGGGATCGTGCGGGAAGTAGTTCAGGTAATCAAAGGACAGATGATTGACAGTATCCGTAGCATACATATTGACGCGATGTATGGAGTACGGGCCCCGGTTGTTCCTTAATGGGACTGCGCCGGTAATACTACCTACCTACCTACCTGTAAACTCCGATGGTAGTGATTTGAAAAAACCACAGTCACGCCAAAATGTCTTTCATCGCTAGTCATCTTCTTTATTTTTTGCCCATCCGATCGCCCACCGTGACCTTTGCGCTTTGTTTGTGCTTGTTTTTCCCAGATCAAAGAGGACACGTCATGTGAAAGCTTTATCGGCGCTCCCCAGGCGCTCCCCACCGCAGAGACTGTGAGCCTCGACCACAACGGTTCGAACATCTGGCCCTATCTACTCAGCGCAGAACGAGCAGCACTGGCAAATTCCCCGAGAACAGGCGGCGCAAAATACGACGACTCCCTTATCGGCGTGCGGGTCTTGGGGTTCCTCTTGCGGGATTTGTGGCAACACGACTCACATTCCTTTGGCCTCATTCCGTATCACCGATTTTGTGTCGAGATATCATCGTGTTTATCTATTCCCGGGGCCATCGTTGGGTCTGAAGGCGAAGTTCAAGCACGGAACGCCAAGATTGAGCTGGGTCTCTTCCATCGAAATCATCTGATGCACGTCTGTGAGTCGTACCTTCATTCCCTGAATATGATTAGCCCACTTTTCAGTTCGATCGAACGGCGGCCCATTACCCACTGTCTCCCAACACCCCTCCCGCCCATCCTTGGAGCAAGTTATACAGCGAATCATACAGGATATGCAAACGCCGACAACGACAGCCGACGCCCGCAAGCATGTATTTGCGGTCCGGTCACGTCGAGTAGCATACTTATTATCCTCCAGGCGCTCCTCCGCGACGGCTACCGTTGCGTGGTCACAGGAGCATTTGATAACGAATCGTGCAAACTCCACCCGGAGTTACGTGCTCGTGCCATCGCCATGAGAGCGACTCGGACAACCCTGGATTGTGCCCACATCTTTTCGGAGTCGGCGCAGGAAGGTGATCACAAGATAAGTTTTTCTTAATTTTCAGTCCGGCACCAGTCTGATGATCTTTTCTTTTCTTCTTCTTCTTCAAGCAAGAGTATGCGGCTAGCGTGATGGTCATTCTCACAATGTTTGGTCTCACCGACATGGCCGAAAAGTTCTTTTCTTCTTCTTCTTCTTCAAGCAAGAGTATGCGGCTAGCGTGATGGTCATTCTCACAATGTTTGGTCTCAGCGACACGGCCGAAAAGTTCGTTGGTGGTAACGTCAATCAGCATTTCAATGCCCTTACCATGGCCGAGAATTTGCATCGGCTGTTCGGCCGCATGGAGTTTTGGTTCGAGGCAGTGATTGGAGAGGCGAGAAATTTCTCTCTAATTGTTTCTAATTTCTTTCTTAAAAACATGTACTTCAGGCCAACACATACAATATTTGTGCCGCCGACCCCTGACTTCTTCGATGTCCTGGGGTCTCCCCCACAGCGCGTAACATTCACAGTTGATCCAGATGTCGTCGCAGCTTGCGAGGCAAACGACAGGCTTGTGCCTGCATTCCCCTCGCCTCCTCTCCTCGCCATCCGCGCCGCCTGCTCGCGTGTCGCACACATGGCCGGTGCGGTTGAACAAGCCGACCAGGTCCTTCGTGATCTTGAGGATATGTCGATTATGGCGGAGGACGGGACTACGGCTGAGCTTTTCACGTTGCGCCTGTTGCAGTCGTTGCCCACCTGGAGGTTCGACTAAAAAGTTCTTCGCTGTGATGTGACGTGATGTCACTCACCTGGCCACCACCCAACCACCACCTCGTCTGCCAGCCCATCTCCCATCTTCCGTCTCCCGTCTTCTAATTCCTTACTCCCCCCACCGCTCTCGGTTCCTCCTCGCGCCATTCTCCCAGCATCCTCTTTCGTCCCCCGCGATATGGGCGCTTCATGGACCTCGACGATGCCCCTGCGAAGCCCCGGAGCTAATCCTATCTCCGAGGTTCCCCAAGCTCCTTCTTTCTGCGACACCCCACCACCGCTGCCTGCCCGCGCCCCACGCCTCCCGCGGCACCTGGCGCGCCCGCATCTTCGCCCGCCGCGCGCGTTGTCGCGGGACGCATGTACTTGCGGTGTCGAGCCGCTATATTCTCGTTCGCCGCCTGCATGCCACCCACCGGTCGATCGGCGGCTGAGAATAGAGGTACACTGGTGCGCTTCTATTCGTGCTCAAGCCGATTTGTCCTGCCCGCGCTCACGCCAGCCGATTTTTCCGCCGCGCATGGGATACCGCGGCTGCGTTGCGCACTCTTCTGCTGGTACGCGGACGCGTCCCATAGCGCTACCCTACCCCTTTTCTCTCTTTCTTTCTTCTCCTTTCGCGCTCGAATGCTCTTCGCGATACACGTGGAGCGGAGCTCCCCCGCCCTGTCCTAGCGTATGCGGATCATGCGCCCATGATGGTTTGCTACGAGCAGGAGAGGATTCCGCACACTATGGCGTTCTCCTCCGTCCTCGCGAGTATGTACGTATCGCGCACGCTGCGATCCACGCCCGGCTCGCTGCTCTGCGACTGGAGCGACCTTGTCATATCCGACTGGGAATACGCTACTCGCGCACCCTTCCTCCCTGGGGAATTTGCGTGAGCTTCGGCATATGGTGAGCGCGGTCGCTCGTATGGTTTGTCGTTTGGCTACCATTGTGTGTGGCGCGGCCGTGCGGCGCGCACCTTCTTCCTTATCGAGATAGCGTCGCGTGGTACTGTGTGGTGCACGCATGCGATACGACCCCTCGCGCAAGCTTCTGCGAGAAGAACGGTGCGCGCGTACTTGCGACCCCTCGTGATATACGCTCCTCGTGCACTCTTCATCCTGTGAATTTTGCGCGGGCTTCAGCATATGTGGTGCTGAGCGCGATCGGCGCGAGTTGTCTATCGTGTGGCGCGAGGTGCGGCTGGCCGAGACGTCAGCGGGGGATGACAGTTGATGCCGGGGTCTCAGTAGCGTGGTGTTTAAGTGCAATCCCTCCGCGAGACAATGGACAATCGGATGATGAGTGCTGAGCTCCCACCGCAAGCGAGAGATTGCGGCATTCGTCTTTCCCTCTCATCTACAGTTTTCGGGGGCATGCCTGGTGCGTAGTTGCAGTATGGAGGTGTGCTTTCGATTCACTCAAGCGTGGGGCCTCATTTACTATGGACGACTGGACCGCATTCATAGAAAATTCATATGTGGCATTTATTTATCGCATGTACACTGCTGCGTACTCCAAAGCGGTTATTGTATTTTTACCTAGCCTCGATTGTTTCACTTTTTCGAACCGCGCTGCAATGTCTTTCCCGTGCCATCTCGCGCTGTGCGTCGCTCAACTTCTCATGTACGATAAGCACGAACGAACTCGAAATAATTCTCATCACCGGCTCGTTGGTTCACGCCCCAATCATTCAACTGGTCCGAACCTCCTCCAGATACTGTACCAATCCTAATGGGGGGGGGATATATTATACTCGCGTGGTCCACAGGCTGAACAACGAGTTTACGGAAGACAAACATGTAGTACTGTACGGGTGGTTATCCTTACAGAATTCTACAAGATGTCGACCGAGCACGATCATCATTCCAGGGGGTCGAACATACAAGACGCTGGCTAGCCGTGGACTGGCCGGCCGTTTTTAATGGCTGGACTTCCAGTTAGAACCTCGTGGGACCTGACCACAAGCGGAATACGCAAGTGTACAGGAGGAGCTTGACTCTCCTCCCAACTGAAACGTAACGCGTAGCGGGGGCGCCGTTTCGTTTCAAATGTAACGGAGGGGTCGTTTCTTTCAAAAACCGTTACTTTTTTTTCCCCCCAGCAGCAGAATTTAATATATTTATGCAAGGACATTGTGTAGGAGTAAATCTGGACCCCATGTTCATCCTCAAACCCCTCTAATTCAAAATTTAGTCAGCCTCGCCCACAATAAGTGATGGCTTTAGTGTGGCCGTTTCAACATTTTAGGTATGTAACGCATAACGGCGTGGGTGTTTCACGTTGCTACCAAATTGTTTCAGTAACGGTTCAAGGTCCGTTTCAGTCATTAGGATTGGTACAGTATAGGCTTGTGACGTCAACAAGGCCTGTCGGCGTGTCAGCAGAGCAAGGAACTAACTGCTGGCTGTGTTCAGAAGGGGAGATATCCTGATGCTTCAGGTACCCGTAAATGCTCCCAGATAAATTTAAATGAATTACCTGGAAAATATTGATTATGGCGAGGCGGACACTGGCGGCAATTACGATTTAGGATTAATATTTGTTTCAACGCCGAATTTCGGGAACAGTCAGACACATAGGCTTGAGAAAGACGATGCATTGGTGCAGCGCAGATATTGAAAAAGGGCTCTAACAATATATTTTGGAAGAACCTCGTTAGCCACCATGCAGGATTGAGATGACCCCTAAGAGGCGGTGCTCGTGGCTGCGCAATGCAAACAGGTGTACATGATCAGTATCAATTTTTCCTCAGTGCATCCATGTCGCTCCGGCTCGACAGCCTGCGCGACGAACTGGCTGAGCTACGCATCTCCATAGTATATCGGCGACATCCCCTAGAGGAACTCGAACGACGCCGAGCCGTCGTTGAGGCGGAACTGGATCTCTACACCTACCCCGTCTTGACCCTCCCTCCCGATATCACGTCGGAAATCTTCGTGCATTCCCTCCCTTCCGATTGGCCAGTGACACCTCATCCATCCAAATCCCCCTTGATTTTTCTGGGGGTTTGCCGCGTGTGGCGGATCCTCGCTCTCTCCACTCCAGCGCTGTGGACGAGCCTCCTCCTCGACGTTGATAGCGAGCATCGGGCGCTCAAAGCGCCAGGAAAACTCGAAACATTCGTGGAAATGTGGTTTGATCGCGCGCGCACGCTCTCGCGCTCTTTTCATTTCTATGGAGTCGCCGGCGACCACGCATTGAACACGATCTTCAATAAACATGCACCGTACCTACGCGAAATCTGCATGTACATCGACTCAGATTCATTCCTCAGCTTGCGCAGTGGGATTCCATTCCCTGTCCTAAACCACCTCACGCTTGGTGGTGATTTGGACGGGACCCCTAGCGACGCCTTCCTCTTGGCCCCTCGACTGGAGTCACTCCAAATGGCTTGTGTGCCTCCGTCTGCGTTAATACTCCCCTGGGAGCAGCTCACAACGTTTTCCGCCGAGGCTCTTACCGTTGGGGAGTGTCTGAGCGTGGTGCGCAAGGCCCCATGCCTGCGTAAGTTCACGTATTGGGGTGCTTTTGAGACCCAAGCCGAACCGCCTGTCTCCCATCCTGGTCTAATTTCGCTCAAACTCAGTGGTTGGGGCAGCGGAGGTATCATCCCCTTACTCGCACTCCCAAACTTGGAGAAGTTGCAACTGGATTACCTCTCAGCGCTTCCTGACGACGCAATCCCCCTTCCGTTCATCTCATCTTCTGCCCTCCACACACTCAGATTCGGCCACGACACACCCATGACTCTCCCGTGGCTCCGCGTTATGGAGCACCTCACCTCGCTCGAGGTCGGAAACCCCTTGTGGGAGTACAAGGAGGACTTCTTCCATGCGCTGGACCGGGCACACGAGCCCCGCTTCCTCCCCAAACTCGAAAATCTCACGCTTTCAAACTGCGAGACGCACAAGGTCAGCCAGCGCCTCCTGGATGCGCTGATCTCACGATGCGGTCCCGCGGCGGAGGGACTCGCGACCTTGAAGACGTTTTGTGTATCTGATACTGCTGGCCGGCGCGAGCAGCCGCTGCTCTCCCATTGATTACGACTATTTGATGGACTTGCGCACTTGAAGCTCACAATAGATGGAGGAATAAAAGCTTCTGTGTTCTTGCAGTGCATCTTTCGCTACTAATTACCGGGGATAGCTGGAAGGAAGAGAAGCACCGGTGGTGTGGGGTGCACATTCAATTATTTTGACGTTATAGTAAGACTAGCCAGGGTTTCTACATACTCGCCGCTGATGCATAATAAGCTATTCGCGCCATTCTGCACCATTTCATTTCTTTTGTTCCTTGTATTGATTTCGCGGTCGCATGTATCGAGGGTAAGAGGAAGAAGGAAAAGCATAGGAGGTACCGCCAGCCATCGAGCCAAATGTACGGGTTGACTGCACATCAATCATTTTTTGTGCCCTTGAGGTTTTCTTTTCTGCCCGGAGGGAGAAAAGGAAAGCATCAGTGGCAAGGTGCACTTCTCAAACTAGGAACCAGGATGCGATGGTCAGTAGTGCTCCTTTAGAATCCTCGTTCAGATATCAGTTTGCAAGCGGAGCTTTTCTATCACTTCCTTCTGTGGCATTTAGTATGGATAGCAGGAAAGCAGGAAAGCATCGGTGGTGCGCGGTGCACTTCGTCGAACTATGCACTGTTTTCGCCCATGTATTAGACGGTTTGGGGTTCGATTCCCCGCCGATGCATATTTTTCCGCAGGCACACTTTTGCTTTTTTACAAAAACCGACGAGTCAAATTTTATGTAGAGGGTGATGAAGGAAGCGGGACTGAGGTGCATGGATATTCAGCTGACTTAACAATTGAGAGCCTGCCATTAGGAAGGTGGTCCCAGAATCAACCCAGAATTTCATCAGTATGTATTCTTTATCCAGTTTTTCCCGGGCTCATCCAATCCTTCTAGAAGATTTGCGAGCGTCCATGTACACGTGAAGTCCGTTCTTCCGCCAATTTCTCTGGTATACCCGGGTTCCAGGGGGACCGCGAAAATGTGGACCGATAGTTGCAAGAGGAAGTGATTTTCAAAGTTATCCGTACGTTCGCTGTGCATTCATTTCATCTCGCAATCATAACATCGTAATTCAACCCCTAGCTCGTCCCACAAGTTTTTTAATTTAGCATTGACGGGATGGACGAACTGGCGTTCATTTATTTTCCGCAGCCTCGGCCTCCTTCAACTTGACCCAAGTCGGGCATTGTATCAACCCGTTCCACCATCTTCCGATCCGGGGTTAGCTAAACCAAATGCTTGGAATGAAAGGATACGCACCGCGCGACATTTAGCCCACTGCTCGTCATCACATCCACCCCCTTGTCCACAAAATAGGGCGCGTAGTAGAGGTGGAACAGGTCCGCCAGCGTCAGTTCCTGTCCAGAGAGCGAAAGCGTCAGCAGCAGCTCTGCAGAGTGCGGAGGGAGCACGTCACATTTCCCCCGAGGAACTTCTGTTTTCCGAGAATGACGTCGTACACTGCAAGTTTCTCGGCAACCGCGGACACCGCGTCCTTGAGGAGTTCTGGCTTGGGCTCGGCGCTGTTGTACGAGTGTGTGGTTAGGCCTCCGCGGACTGCAAATAGGGATGGATTCGCACTCTCCACTGAAAAAATACAGTACAACCGCCTTCTGCACCTGCGGGTGGAAGTTCGTATACTCGAACGAAGCGGCTTGTTCAAATAGCGCTTTCCCTTTCAGGTCGGTTGGAAGAAGAGGTGTCCCCTGGTCTGCGTACTTCTCTGCAATATAGCGGCAGATAGCGCGAGTTTCACACAGAATAAAGCCGTCGTCGTCCTGCAGCGAGAATTAATTAATTTTTTTTTGAGCAGCAGTGACGAACAGCAGGCGAGACGTACGAGCACAGGAACTTGCCCGAAAGGATGCATGGCGACGAACTCCGGAGTTTTGTGCTGGCGGTTCGCCATATCGACCAGGATCCGTTCATAGGGCACTTGCTTCTCTGCCAGGACCAGGTCGACCAGACCCCGCCGTTTTCCCGTGTAGAGTTTAAGCACCATAGTGGATCTGCGAGCTAGTCAAGAAGGGAAAGAGGAAGCAACTGCCGTGTAACACTACCTACCTACCTATCTACCCTTTATAGCATTATAAGGCGACGTGTCCATTTACGCGATTGGCTGCCTATCGTACTTACAAATGTAATTCTACTTACAAATGCGATTAGAAATCGTTTCCCGAGGGACGCGGGATCCATCAGCGCTCAGGGACGAGGATCGGGAAAGATCTACATCAATGAATGGTGCGCCACAGATTACCCATCCTCTAAATGTGAAATTTAGTTGGGTTGTTAATGGCTTTGTAGTGCCGCCCCCGAGCCAAAAAGACCGTGCGCCAGATGAGAGCGTGGGCGAAATTTAGAACGATTTAGACAAGTTGCGTTAAGGTTGCGTTTGATCATCGGCTTTGGCCACATCCGATGAGCGATACCAAAAGGGTTTAGCTGATTCGAGTGGCTCACTCATCAAAAGTGATGTAATTCCTGTTGATATAGGAGTGAACGCGGTAAAGCGGAGAGGATGGCGCATAGTCAAACCGCAAAGGCCAGCGCATAGAGCCGGATGCTTTGAACACAGAACATTGTTTCGGAGAGGAACGCGTGCCCCATTCGATGCAAACTACCACCTAAAACCTAATCAAAGCCCAGGTCACACCGCACGACAAAAGATGGCCTGGGGTAAAAGGAATCGTATCTGACCGGCTCGCTTGTCCTCAGAACTGTCGCCCAGTTCGGAAGTGTATACTTAATTCCCTGGACAACCCAAATTCCCCGTGGAAAGAGAATTCATTCCACAGTTGCTGGATTGCAAAAACGACACCTGCGTGCATGGATAAGGCATGGGAGGTCGACAAGCGTGAGCTTGAGAGTAAGAGTCGCATGATTGAAACCATCAGACCGGTAGAGGAACGGCTGGCAGAGACGACCAATAGACGCGAGGACTGGCGGAAGAGAGAGTTAAAGCTTGCTTGCGCTTGCAGTGATCGGCAACGGTCAAGCTCAGTTACTTTGGTTTCCCGGCGCGGTGAGATGGCTAAACGGTCGGGCTCCACCGGAAAGGTAAAAAAGTTGTCGTCGACGCGCTCGTCGTGTGGAGTCGTGCTAGTTGAAACAGCACATATAGGAGCTGGGGTATAGGTGCACCGGGATGTGGAGTTGTGGCGCAAGGCCGTAGCGTAGTGACTTCGCGAGAACGTAGAGTACAGGCTCCGCCCTAGGTACCAGAACCGACAGGTATTCGGGACACGACATTGCTCGCCAGACTCGAGAACTACATCCGCCGAATCAGTCGTATAAGCAAAAGAACGAGGAAAAAACGTACCCCCACCCCAATGAGCGTCTCAGCGCCGACGAGCACGCTCATATCGATCGCCTGAGTCCCCGCCTGCTCGTCCCGTGGCAGCTGCATATCCAGCGAGCTCGCAGCGCGCGCAAGGAACTCTTCCGCGGATGGCCAGCAGTGCGCGAGCGCGGGCGCGTCGTGCGACATGCCATCCGGCACGTCGAGATAGTCCGGGAGCATGGGATAGCGCGCGGGGTCGCGCACGCTGGGGCACGCGAAGGCATTCCACGAGGCGTGGGCACGTCCCAGTCCGCGAGGTTGGTGCAGTGCTCTGCGTAGTCGCCGCGGCGGACGTGTAGCGCGAGCGGCCCGGCGAGTGGGAGCGTGGCGGTGTGGTAGGGGCGAAGGCGCTGATGGGTAGGGGCTGAGGCGTTGCCGAGGGTGCTGCCGCTGGTGAGGCAGAAGGAAGAGGAGATGCGCGAGAGGTGGGGGGGCGGCGGAGAGGAGGTTGAAGTTGCGCTCGAGGGCGCGGGTGATGAGCGGGGCCAGGCGAAGGCTTTCAGGGTTGGGGAGGAGCCATATGTGAGCCATAAGGGCAGGACGCCGGAGGGGGAAAGGGAAAGCCATCGTTCCTGAGGCATCCCGCCTCCAATGCGTCGGATGAAAAAGTCTTCGCTGTGACGTGACGTGACCTCACTCACACCTCGTTTGAGGCACCATCGTCTTCCAATTCCTTACTCCCCCCATTCTCCATCTTTCGTCCCCCGCACATGACCTCGACATAATCCCATGTTTGATGTTTTCATAGTCTGGGTGACAAGGTGCCTAGCCTGGCTAGCCAAAGCTCCGTCTTTCTGCGACGCCCTGTCACCGCTCCTGCCCCGAAACGTGCGCCCTACGCCTCCCGTGGCGCCCGCATCTTCGCCCGCCACGCGCGTTGTCGCAGGAAACATGCACTTGCGCCTGCGTCGAGCCGCTATATTCTCGCCCGCCACCTGCATACCACGCAGCCCGTACCGGGGCGCTTCCATTCGTACTCGAGCCGACTTGTCTTGTTCGCCCTTTACGCCGGTCGACTTTCTCACGGCGCATGGGGACACCGCGGCCATCTCGCTCCATGCCGGCGTCTTCGCTCGCCGCACTCGTTCTCGTGAGACGCATATCCACTTCCTCCCTTCCTGCTCCTCGCGCCATCCCCTCTCACTCGCTGATACTAGCCTCACAGATTCGGAAGGCAGCGGCCCATGTCGGACCTCGACGATGCCCCAAGCAAAACGATCCGCGTTTGGGGTGCATTCTCCTCATACAGATCTGTGGTCTTCCACTGCAGGTCTGCGCGACTTCGTGGGAATGCCCGGGTCGCTCCAGCGCTTTACTTTACGCGCCGCCGCGCCACCGCTGCTTGCGCCCTCGGATCCCGCCATCGGCGTCATGCTGTGGGAACTGCGTTCCGTGCCCACCGCACTCGTTCTCGCGGGCCCCTGCGCGAGCCGCCGCACTCGCGCGCGCAGTCCGGGTGATCGGCTGTTACAGCCTTCCTTTCCCGCGCTCGTGCCAGCCGATTTTTCCGCGGCGCATGGGGACACCGAAGCTGCGGCGTATAGTTTTTTTGCTGCCACTGCTGCGTCCCATCCTTGCTTTCTTTAACTTTTCATTTCGCGCTTGAATGCGCACCATAATGCGTGCGGGCTTCACTTGCGATGTTTATCTCGCTTCACTGTGAATTTATCTCACTTCATTTCATCAAGTTCATCTCCCCGATTCTGCTGGTGCCGCGGCGCACTCGCTCCTGCGCCTTGTCCAAGTGTATGCGGGTGGCGTCATCCATGCTCACTCCCCCCACCCTGCTCTACGATGAGTTGTTGCATGCGCGGCTCGCTGGTTGAGGATGCGGCGCAGGCTTCTGCGAGTAGTGAAGCGGCGCGACCTTCTCATACCGACCATGGGCTTACGCGGCGACGTGCACTTCCTTCCTGCGGGTTTCTAGTGCGCACCCCCTCGCTCCGGATTTTGTGCAAGATTCCGCATATGGGTGAGCGCGGCCCCCGGGATCGTCTGTCGTCTGCGTCGCGCAGTATTGTGTGGTGCGCGCGTGCGACACGACCCGGGCTCCTTCCCCCGCGTGCGAGTTGAGCAGCGGCGCGCTCCGTATCCGCGAACTTCTCATACGGGCGTAAGGCTCGCACTTCCTCCCTGAAGATTCTGCGCGAGCTTCGCCATATGTGGGAATGGGGCGCGCGCGCCCCATCCGATCGTTTGTGGTCTGGCGCGATAGCCCGCTTTCGCGTTGTCAGTATGGGTGCACTAGAGCGCCGCGTGGATGCGGCTGGCGGAGACGTCGGCGGGGGATGACGCGGGTGTGGTGTTCTCGTGGTCCTGTGTGCGCTGTGGCTTCGTCCCGGTGGACAGGCGAGGTGCGCTAGTACAACGGGGCGCGATATACGCGCCTCTACACTGCGGCGCGGTAGGCGTGCATTGCTTCGGGCGCGCGGGTGGCCGATTTTCGTCTTCCGTGAACCGCCGTGCAGGATACGAGACGGAGAGCGCTCTACCACCCAAAGGCTGATGTCCGCCTGCGGTCGCTTCACGCGTGGCTTTTTACTTTCCTCTCGTCTACAAGTGTTCGATGGACTTTACACTATGGATGACTCGACCGAAATTCCTTTATATACGAGCTGCCTGACCGTCCTCTTATTCCGCGGGTCGCTTAACTCGCATATGATATCAACATGAATGAAATCGAAGAAAAAAAAACAGTTACTGAGAGATGTATGTACCATCTTTACTCGAACCATACGATGATGCTGTCCCTAGCCGTATGACTGGTTCCAACGCGGGTACCAGTTGACTACTTTTCTTTCTGTACTTATTTTAGTACAACGGTGATTTTTTGTGGTACCATGCATCGGCGGGGATTTGAACGCCTGCCTGTCTGACGTCGGCCAAAGATATAGATCATGCACTGATTCTGAGCTCCCTTCACAAGAGAAAATCACCGGATCAGCAGCAAGAATCGGGACCTGTGAATGTATTTCAAAATAAAACTGCGTGCGGAATAGTGTCGGACCGTGCACATATTTGATGCCGGGCTTTCCTTATCATTCTCTTTATCGAGTCAATCCGCAGGATTTGAGAGAGTTGTTAAGAAATCGGGCAGTAGTCTAGACTAGGTGATACAGTGGAATGTCCCTAGACGGGGTGCATAATCAATTGTGGATTCGTCGACGACCGAGGATGGAGGGTGTTGTGATACCTTACATTTGCTTTTTGGAAATTAGATCTGTCCATATTATTTGCTGCCACCTAGAATCAATCTGTCATTTTGCGACAGTCGAACCGATGTTTACACTTGTTGTATTTTTGCGAGATGTCGGAATCCAGCAGCCAGCGGCCGTGTGTGAAAGCGGAGCAACGAGAGATGCCCTGGGGTACTTCAATGTATTTGATGGTAACTCATAAGGCCCTCCGGGCATCCCCTGGTACCTCCCAGTACAACCTAAACGCACTCAACCGACTGCTGGATGGCATATATATCACAATTCAGATACAGTGCCACACTAGAGTACAAATTGGACCCGAACTAGTCATCCAATGCCGTGCAAACTTGAAAGGATTAAAAGTAACCAGGGAGACTTAGAGTATAAATTGCCTGTGTCAATCTTCATTATCCCATTAATCCTTCCTTCCATGTTCACAGAAACGACTAAGACATCTGAACCCTGTACACCACAGAAGCCGTTCCTTCCCCACTCGGGCCAAGGTAGGATTGAGTTGTTCGTCGTCATGTCCCTCCACACCACCCCACTTCCAGTGCCCGACACCGCGGAGACTGTGGGTTGTACGCCACCTCGCCGGCTAGTAGATGCCGCACGGTTGCATCCATTCCACAGTGTTTGGCTGATGCGTTACTGCCCCTGCAAAAGGGGTGCGTACGGCATCCGCGGAGACTCCCCAGCCGTTCACGGCAGTCTGATCTGCAGTAGGATGAACATTGAAACATGCCAGGGTATTGGCAAGTAATCGCATTCAGCTGGCCCGTAATCTCGGATTGTCTGGACGTCGTGAACGTGATTTTTTCCCCCTGTGAACAGTTCAGCCATCGCACAAGAAGAGTCGGGAACGCCTTACCGGGACACTCTCGTGAGTGAAGGTCATGTACCATTGTCCAACGATATCCCATCTATCAGAGTTTCTTCCGGATGCAGAAAGACGAAAGCCCAGCAGCTCTATCATAGTCTTCGCCCATATCTTCTTGTGAGTGTGGAATATTAGAACATTGAGATTGTCGGGTACGTCAGCGCGACTCTGGAGGGACATGGCGGCGAGAGGCACAGAGCCGTTAATCCAGCTCTCGAACGCTTTCAGACGAATGAAAAACGCAGTCCAGCTGGCTTAGGTAGCGAAGGAAGGTAGGGTGGAATGTTTAACCCTCTCTTTCAGCAATTGTAGGGCGGTAGCGTAGCGGCTTGTACCTTGGACAAAAATGCCGTAGCGCGAGAGCGCGATGATGTCCAGTCTGTGGAGGATTTCACCCAGTACGTCGTCGTTGAGCAGGAATTGGTAAGGCACGGCGCCTTCCGAGGGGCGATGGAGGACCGTGCAAGGGTCGGGGAGTTGGTAGGCGAGAGCAGATAATGTTACTCGTGTGAGAATAGGCATCGGCTGGCTTGATGTGGAAGTTTTGTGAATTGTTGTACATGGTATTATATTCCAAAGAAGGGTATAGTCCACATGGCTTCGGAAATTTGAAACAACTAAATAACCAATTACTACCCGAGGTGAGATGGCGGTCGGACCAATCATTCGTAAGCTCCGAGCAGTCCGTCGCATATCACTCTGCAATTGAATTCAGTTCGAGGGCAGACAAGCTAACGACAATTCATAAAAACCGAATAATGATGCATCTCACAAGGGCGCCATCCTCCCAACCCATGTTGATCATTTTTTTGGCCCGAGAAGTGCCATGTTTGAAAACTAGCACGTTTCCCCTCCACGGAGTCGCAAGGCCAGGCACCATACGGTTGATCATGTACTGTTCGCGTAGAGAAGGGTCCTTTACGATCGTGCTTACCGATTTGAAACAACAAGGGAACTCGGTATCCGTTACAATGACATCCGCATTCGAGCAACGGACGACACAGCAGGTACATATAAGAGTTCCGGTATTTCTGCAATATGTCTTCGGCAGCACCTGCGCTGAGGAATTGCCACCGGCAGTTTAGTGTGAAAGTACTCAATGTACCCGGGCCGCCCGTTTTTGCGTTATCAATCAGCAAAGAGATTATCTCTCGATCAGCTGTTATACCGGGAGCGGATGGTCGAGAGCGTGGTCGGTCTATCTCCGCCCCTAGCCTTCCTCTTCAACCATCCTGCCGGAGCACTGCTGCTTTTAGTTCTCAGCATCGCACGGGCTCCGGCTAGCTCACCTGTCAATCTCTGTTACTTCCGACCCGACTGTGGACGTATGGTAGGTAGGTAGGTAGGATTACACGGCACGGTCCCGCTCAGGAACGCCGGGCCCAGGAAGTATCTAATGTACAAAGGCACTGCGTACACTAGTTCCTGGACTTCACTGTATCTCCATGGCCGAGCTCGCGATACGAACCGCTGTAGAACCACTTCAACACACCGAAGCAAGTTAGTCACCAAAAACAGGGGGTACCAGAGCATCTATCAAACGAAACACGGGGCGTGCGTAGAACAATTGAAGGACATCATATACATACTTTGCCACAAGTGCGATGGTTGGGCGGTTATAGATCATGGCTTTGACAAATTCAATATTTGTCAAATCAGCCATGCGGAGTTGCAAGGATGGCGCGTCTGAGAAGAGCTTCGTGAGAAACGTGGAACGTAATTGATTCAGCGTGTCAAGTGCATCACATGAGATCAGTGCATGTTCTGGAGTTTCCACCTTGTCTTTACACATCCTGCAAAGCCGTTCCGCCCAGGGCACGGGAGCGTATGCGTGGTCAACGTAGCGCAATACTTCCACGGCAAGTAGATGGGTAGAGAGCAGCAGGGAGGTAATTGCCTCCCGGTGCTTTTGTACTCTGACCATACTTAAATAATGCCGCATAATAGAAGTGATTTGGGCCGGACCCTCATCCTTTTGTGATTCTAGACGTCTGTGAAGTAGATAGAGCTTCTCTGACAAGTTAATTTCTTCCTGTAACCATTCCTGTAGTAATTTACTGACCATTTTTTAGTAATCTTGAACATATTCAACCTCAATTGCGGTGTTCAGAACAAAAATGAGGCAAGGGAATGGGAGACCTTAGGCCGCTTTTATGACATCCTGTGGCCAACTCTTTTTACCCTCGAGTGCCAGTTCAATTGAACTGTTCAGTGTGGCTCGGGCAAAGTGGGTGTTTTTTAGGCTCAGGAAGTAGCATAAGTGGCCGAGGACAATTTGGAAGCTTTTTACTTGCAGTGGGACCAATCCAGTTTCTGTGAATAGAGGCGCTATCATAGAGCGAGAGTGCAAGTTGAGCATGTGGCGGATGAAGCTTACTTGAACTTTACACAGTTTCTTCACATGGATTGATTCACTGTCCGGGGAGACTTCGCATCCGTGGATCAGATGGTAATCAATTGTGGCCATGTATAGATTCTTAAGTTCTTTCGGCGTAAGCCTTCCTGTCATGTCTTCTAAACCCATGATTCTATGCCCGCAATATCGCGCCGTTTTTGCCTTTAGAGTATAATGATATGCAAACATGTGACGGGTTTCCGTGTTCATATTCATGCCAACATATTTCTCTTTAACTTTGACTTTTAAGAGCGCAGTTCCAAGACGGAACTCTGGGAGTGGTACACGGCACGGCCCAAAGATCAAAATAATTGTCTTGATCAAATTGATCAGGATAAAATTTGAGGCACACCACTTTTCCAGAGTTGACAGCTTAGCGCGCATCCCACGGGGTGAAAGCGAGATAATAAGAAGGTCATCCGCTTGGGCCATCAGAGAAATTCTGAAGCAAGCGAGGAACACATCATGGAATGGCAACGGAGTGGAGCATTAAAAGGATAAAGCCGAAGATGAACTTTAAATATTTGCCAGAAGTGCGTGCGCTGTCAGGCTGAGTCCTCTCTGTCCGATGAAATTCACAACTGTGGGATAACTGGCAGTTCACACGGGCCAGGTAGTACTTCACCGCTTCAGTTCCATTAGCTTTAGCCTCGTGGCATCAATTGCGCCGCATCCACAATAGCGGGGTGTGCGTCACTGCGTTCAGAGCCCAGCTAGCCACAAGGCTAGCCGAGCTATTTCGAGACGCCGCGAGGCGTGACGAGGTGACTAGACGGGTAACTAGCCGGGCCTCGCCGGAGCTAGACGGCGATTTTTTGCAGGCCTACCGGCGTCTAGAAATCGCTTCGGCTACCTGGAGCCTGAACGCAGTGCGTGCTAAAATATCCTAATGACAGCCTAGGGCTGTTTGGAGTTTATATACCCATGGTGAAACTTCATTTTGGTATTTCTCCGGCTTCATGCGCGAAGCTCAGACGGCATCAAAAGTACGCAACAAAAAAAGTCCGCATCAAAGTAGCCGGATAGCCGGTGGCAGTGCACAAGCAACGGTGGCGAAGGACGCAGGCGCACGGCAGCGAGAGGCCTACAGTGCCACAAGGCACTTCTCGATTGCCGGATAAGGGAAGACTGATCAGATTTAAAGATGACCACAGTACATTTTATGGGAAAGACTTTTTGACACAAAAAGTATCCCAAATGAATGCCACACACAAGGGCTATCCCCTGACAAAAAATCTAAGCGGTTGCTTGATGTTTTATATTTTCAGGTGTCAGAAAAGTGAAACATCGTGGGAAAGCGGTTCGGCAAGCCCTCGGCAGTCTTCGGCAAGGTGAGAAAGGGTACAAACATGTTTCCAGCAATCAAACGAAGACTCTCCAGGTCAAATCTTCGCAAGAAAAGCCGATTTTTTGTCCGACAACAATGTCACATAGTGTGATGAGGTCACGACATGTCACTCATTGTGACCCAGGAACTTCTCCAAGGAGGTAAAAGAAAGTCAGATTGGTGGCAAAAACATGAGAAATAGGCGAGTCGGGTTCATTGGGTCCTCCAGGGCTCCACTTGGGCCGAAAACGAGATATAAACTTTACTCAAGACCTCGAGAAAAGTGAAACACCGTGGGAAAATCGTGTTTGAATGCATAAATCGACGTTTCTCAACAAGCTGATTCCAGAAAAAAATACGAGAAAATCTAAAAAAAAATCCTCGGCACTGTCGGCAGCTATCAGAGAAGTGCCTTATGGCACTGTAAGCTTGACAGTGCGAAGCTGGGATAGAGGAAACACCCGTCCATTCAGCACAAACGTGCGGTGGAACCAAGATGAGAGGGCAAAAAATGAGCTGGATGCTCTCGGAGCAAAATGGATGTCGTTTTTTATTTTATTTTCGGTCTACTTCTACGACGATCGATCCAGGACGAGGGAATGGCTGGCGGAATGCAGTCCAACACTTGCAGCTACTTCTTTGAGTGCGCAGAGGTGGGGAGGCACCCGAATCAGCCATTTTCGAAATGGATGATGGTGGTAAGAAGGATACCGGAATGTCAAACCGGGACGGGACAGCTTACTTTTGATCAATTTTGATGGAATGCCGACTGATCTTGGGACGGCAAAGCAGCGGCAAAGGGGCCCGAATACCAAATGATGCTAGTCTCATCGCAGTGACCGAAGGGTGTGCGTACTATTATTTAGTAGGAGAGTCGAGTCGTGCTTGGAAGAAAATTACAAAATAAAGGCATGGAACTATTCCTATACATACGAGGCTTGAGAAGTCATGATATAGGCCTGATAAGTTGTTGCTAGGGTACCAGTTCGGTCGCGGGTGTTCATTTTTTGGTGTTCAAACTATCAGTGTCTCCGTCATTGACTGCGTTGTCTTCGTTCTCTTGTTGCACGGTGGCTTTGGCGCAGTTTTTACATTTAATTGTCTCCTCGACTGCGAATGTAGCAATGTTCGGACTGGGCTATTACTTTTCTTTTTTGCAAATTTCCGGTATGACGCACATATCGCAAACTTGAAGAGCATTGCGACTTTCGCGTCATAGTTTGTCCTTGTACCTTTTGATTTTTTCAGAATTTTGGCACAGCCAGCCAAAGTGCCGACGGCAAGTGCTGCTGCTTGGTTCCGGGAACGTAGACAAACACACACCACTTCAGCAAAACAACCAAACTGTGACCGTGGACGCGACGGGCACATGATACGAGGTATATATACCAGGCGAGTCTGCTTGTTCTTTTGGGCCCCTCTTCCGACTGAATCTGGGCAGGGACTCACTGATTACTGTACTATTTCGCTCAATTCTCCTGTCACACGTCACAGGGGCCGAAATTTTCGAACTTTTTTGAGCGGTCACAGGTCACCGAGGCGATTTTCGAATGTGCCCAAAATGTCACAAAATTGCTCCGAAAGTACCCCAAAAACGCAATTGTTTGCGCGCGCAAGCGCGCGGAGACTTGGCCTCGGGGTCCAAAAGGATGGAGCGACCAAGCACCTTGACCACCACAGAGGGCGGCACCATTATTTCCATCACATCGAAGCTGGTAACAGTCGGGGGCTGGTCAGACAGGTAGTCGGAGGCATCCGCATACGCCGTCGATTTGCGCTGCGGCAGTAGCGGACACTCGAGGAGACGGGTGACGGATAGGTTGTTGGGAGGCAAAGACAGCTTTTCTGGCCCATCCGGGATTTTTACTGGCAGGCGCAAAAGCTTATCGAATTTGATTGATCTACGGCACAGCTTTTCCGCATCACTTTCTGATTTGACTTTTGCGTGCTCATTTTCAGTTTCTTTACTGTATTGTAAGCCACAAAAAAGCCTTGTCACTGTGTAGGATGTGTCCCGCTAAAACTGGCGAGATTTTCGAAAAAAATATCATGTCACGGCCCGCCCGGCCAATTTTCGAAATCTCAAGTTCGAATGGGCGGGTCACAGGTCACGGCCGGGGAGAATTGAGCGAAATAGTACAGTATATGTCAACGTCCCTGGGCAATGCTCAAGAGCGTTGCTTGTCATAGATGGAGGCAGGGGCTTAACCCCTGCCTCATATTTACTTGACACTGATGCCGCCCTTGCACCTTGAGGATGTCGTCCCCGCGTCGCCTGCGTTTCGGCGCCAAAGCTGCCGTTGGATCTGTTCAGCCTGCTGGAACAGACCCCCAGCTGCAGCGCTGCCGCCCCTCGGCCTCGGCCCCCGCCATCTACATCCCCCGCGCACCTGGCCGACAGTGGACACCATCATTCACTTCCCTTCTGCCCTGCAGCTGCTCCCTGACTCAAGCTCAAGCTCGTGGTCCTCGTCAGCGGCGCGTTCCTGATGGGCGAGGAGGGCCTGTACGTCGCTTCGGCGGGAGCTTCGGTGCGCCAGTACACGGCACGATGAATGTGTTAGTGTGTGGTGCAATAGGTATGTGGGTATGGCAGTCCATGGTGCGTGAGCATCCCCATGGGTGCACCAACCGGGCGGCCCGCCTCCCCACTGTACGCTGTGGTACACCGTGCAGCCCCTGTCCGCAACACTGCACAAACGGTGTACGAGCGGTATGTACTCCCCACCCCGTCCGTGTCACCCACGCTCCCGCTTTCGTCCTCCAGTGCCACACGCCGCCCCTCGTCCTTTCACACGTCGAAGCAGGACAATGCGCAGATGCGCAGCGCACCTGCGTGTCGTGCCCAGTGGGGGGTACCTTGTGCGTGTGCAGGTTCGTACACGAGTGTGGCAGGGGGATGGAGAGTGTGGTCTTTTCTGTGGATGGACTGTGGCGCGACCAGCCTCCCAATGGTACAGACCGTACAGCTACCCGTTGCGTCACTTTCTTTTCTGCCCTTTGCACACCTAACTAACAAATATCTAGCAACACGACTCCTGACACAACCAACCCATGCGCGCGCGCAGAATTTCATGCCATAATATAACAGCAGAATGTACGCACAGTGCCAGCAGCCCGAATATTATTGGGGCGTCCACCGCTTCCACGCCCTTTGATGATCACTGTTTCGTGCGTTACAGTGACAACGCAAAGCAAACAGGAGCCTTGGGGCCCATGCACCATAAGTATATGTAGTCCTACAAAAGTACCATTCCTATTACTATGTATGATAGCCCAACGATGTAGACTTTCTGTATTTATTGCCTTGAATTTATGAGATCACTGACACCTAAAAAACCGAGTTCTACACTCTCTCCGTCGCTCGCTCGCTCGCTCTCTGAATCAGGTGACGATTCCTCAAACTTCAAGTATATCCTACTGCATGGTGCGCCGCACCAACCAGTACTAGGGTCCTCGTAGGTTATTGTACCTTCAATGATGCTGCAACTGAATTGTCTTCAGCTCCGAATGAAGATTTTGATCCTTGGATTGAATATTACTGGCATCTGGGAATGTCGGACAAGGAAATCGCCTTGCAGGTGATGGACCATTTCGACCGTGAAGCCCACAGTTGCTCGTACGTTGCTTATTTCATGTTGCGACTTTCCGACTCATGGGAGTAGTTATAAGACCATACAACGTAGAAGAAAAGATCTCGGGCTACTGGGTACTCGTCAGCGCAAGGCCACATTTGAAGATCTTGCTCCTTTCGTCTACGACATCCGTCAGCGTTTCCCAAAAATGGGGGCCGCCGTCATGCGAACGACTTTGAGACAGGACTTCAAATTCAAGGTTTCCAAGTACGGCTACCAGTTTAATCTTTCCTCATTTCACTCAATTTATCACGTACAGACATCTGCTGAACGAGTATTTGAAGCTCACGGAACCGGAGGCTCACAAACAAAGACGCTTTCAAAGATTTAAAAGGAAAAGATTCTGGGCTGCTGGCGTCATGGACATTATTGCCTTGGACCAGCATGACAAGTGGAAGAGGTTCGCGCTTTGGCTACATGTGGGATTAGACCCCTATGCAGGCCGCATTGCGTGGCTAAATATATGGTGGACCAATCGGAATGTAAGACTGATTTGCAGTTATTATTTAAAATCTGGACGTGAAATCGGCGGTGAGTCCAATATTCTGCATCAACCCCAAAGCTAATGCTGAGCATCCTGCCAGGTATCCCCCTTGTGACCCAGAGTGACCCCGGTTCCGAAAACTACGGGCTTGCTAACTGCCATACAAATGCACGTCACCATCTTGATCCGTCTCTCAAGGATACCCTGCAGCACCGATGGATGAGGAAGCACCAAAATATCAAGCCCGAAGCGCTCTGGTCCCAACTCCGACGTCAATGGACTCCTGGCTTTGAGGATGTCCTTGACCACGGTTTAAATAATGGACTATATAACCCGGACGATCCTCTAGAGAAGTACATTCTATCTCATCTACCACGGAGACCGAGTAACTCAATTTTAGCAGTCTTGTCTTTCGTTGGCTTTCCATCCCCTGGCTGCAAGCCGAACTTGATAAATGGCGCCTGCAGTACAACTCTAGCCCACGTAGGGCAGACAAGAACAAGATACTTCCTCACGGGATCCCAGATCTCATTACGGCCAAGCCGCACTTGTTCAATTCGGAAAATTTCAAGGTGACCATTTATTCTTTCACTTCAATCAGTACTGACAGTTCGCATAGGTAATCGTACCTCCTGCCCTCTTTGACGAGCTGGAAAAAAAATGGGCTCCTCCGTCGGACCCTGTTTTTTCCTGTACTCCACCAGAATTCGACAAACAGGCCCAACCTCTTTACTCGCAAATTCTCGGCTCACCCGCAGTCACCCTCCAGACATTTTGGGACATTTTTGTCGCTCTCAAGGCTGCCTTCCTCACAGCACCATTCAATGATGATCTCGCTCATGCTTTCAGCATTGCCGAGGACGGATTTCTACTGGAGATTCCTCTTATGGTCTTCGAGAGCTTCGAAACGGTGGCCAGGTTATCGGTCCGGACGGTTACCAATATTTTGGTGGTCTTGAAAACCCCCCTGGCCTCGAACAACCCGATACTGAAGTCGCTGCAATGCTAGTGGAAGAGCAGGAGGAAGAGGAAGAAGATCTGAGGCAGTATGCAGAATTCAGTGAATAGATATTTATTTGCGTATCTCCACAAGTTCGTTCCGCGTGATAATGCACACCTCAATCAGGATCTCAAGACACTTTAAAAATAACATGGGCAAAGCTCTGCACCTCTCTTTTCGCCGGTTTCTGTAATTCCCAAATGTCTCTGCAGTATGCTGTCGTCTTCACTCCCGCTGCTCCAACAAGGCTGTTATTTGCGGACGACCTGATTGCCTAACCAAAGTCTTTCCGCCGGGAACCACCATGGAATATTTCGAAGACACCAATTCCACTTTCCCGGGCAGAGCTATGTGCACTGACTGCAACAATTATTATAAGAGCAAATTGGGGACTGTAGCACGAGGTGACCAAATTTCTTTTCGAGGAACACTCAAGCATCATGACCACTCATTCACTCAAAAAAAAAAAATGGCCCTAAAATTTCTCAGACTGGACCAGAGTTACAACACCATGCACTATCTATGACAGAAGTGGCCAGGGTCCAGAAAGATGTGGCGTGTTCACAGCGGGGAGGTACTGCCTCTTCCCACATTGGCTTAAAAAGTGTCTTATTCGTATTTATTACGCAGAGCCTGGAAATTCCGTTCGTTCCGTTGGGCCATCAATGACCATGCAACCCCCGCCAATTCCAAATCATTTTGGAATGTATTCTCAGCCAGTTCCGGGACTGTTTGGGGCATATCATCAATCTACAAGTCAGGGTCCGACCATTCACCTCCCTGGTTTTGCTCCTATAGGCCACCCAGCACCGAACCAACAAGTCCAGGCTCAAGGATATACCCCTGCACATGCCAGTCATGCCATGTGGCAGGCAAATTTAGCGCGGAGGGCGTACGCCCATGAAGGCGGTCATGTGATCGCGGTGCAAGTGCAATTATCCCACATGCCGGCAGGAAAGGTCAAACCTATCTTGGTCGCAGTACGTATTGCATTTTTTGTTCTTCGGCAAACTCTGACATTTTCTCAGGATATTCTTGAAGTCGCCACCAATATTCCCGTCCAAATCGGTTCCGCCGACCTCAAGGCCCATCTTTTCAACGCAATCCTGCCGAAGTGGAACAAGTTCAGCGGGAACTGGCCTCTTAATCCAGACGACCTTACATTGAGGCATGGCACTACTGCTCGTCTTTGGGGAGCAATCGTACCTCTCTTGAATCCCATCACTCGCCTCATGGAGGACCGCAATGTTATCAGCGAAGATTTCTTCAGGCCTCCCAAGAAAGGGGGACAGCTGCCAGTTTTCAAAGCGGGGAGATACGTGACTCATTTGAAAATTCCTAACGACACTCTGGCGGCTCTCATGTCCCATCTTCACAAGGTCAAGGAGTCTGCCGACTTTGAAGCAAAAATCGCCAGCCAGGATGATGGCAGTGAGGTCATGATTTTTCGCTTGGGGCCCACTGGCTTCTGACTTATTATGGTAGGGCTCTGGCAGCCACACTCAGTCGGTGGCAGGTTCCTGGTCCTATCCAGCAGTGCGGCCCAGTTCACAAGCTCATGTGTCGTTAGGAAAGCACTCCCAGTCAGCAATGCGGGTGTGTGAATTTCTTAGCGGTCACTGAATTACACTGACCAAGTTCAGACGGCTAAAACCAATGTCGACTCCGATGACTCCGATTCAGGCTTGGTATCGGAACAACCGTCTACTCCACCTCCGAAACATCCCCGTTTGATGGCGGCGGTGTTAACTTCGCCAGACAAGGATATTCTCGAGAGAGCTCTGATCGCACAGAGACATGCAACTCCGAATGAGCTATCTCTTTTATGTGAGCCCCTATTTTCCTTACTAAGGTCCGTTCGAATCCGCGAACTCACATACTTTGTAGTCTCCACCCAGGCTATCAATGCTCAGATTTACTCAATTGTAAAACGGACTATTGCAGAGCTCATGGAGCTTTCTGCATCAAACACAGATCACAAATGGGACGAACTGCTGGGCCAACCCTCCAGTGCGACACTGCATCTGGATCTGTCCCAGAAGAACCGTCAGAAAGGAGCCTTCAAGCTAGCGTCTTTCGGCCATTCTGACCGGCCCCTTTTCAGCCACAAGGACACTAAAATATGCGGCAAGCAAATTTTCTACACCGCATCAAAAACTAAAGAGCTCGGGCACCAAATAACGCTCATGATACCCGGCGTCAGGCTCAGAACCTCATGATGGAAGGAACCTGCTTGATATGGGGAGGAGCCCTTCTCGATCTTGCTTATGATGTCGTCACCAAGAAAGACAAAGAGTTTGGTGTGCCGCCACCTTTTGCGGTCCCGGACTTGCGTTTTGTCTCAGCTTGCCTAGCTATCGAGCAAATTAGCTCCTCCCAGCCTCGTGTCTTTCTCATTGAAGAGCACATTGACAGCAAGAAGGAAGGAAAGTTCCGAAAATTCATCAACAATGTTAACCCTGTACCTCTCTTCGCCTTCCATGACGACAACGTGGCGGATGGGGTTAATGACCAAACCCGAGGAGAATTCTTGTGCTTCACCCAGCATATCCAGTACATTAAAACACACGGCCTGATTTTTGTTGGCGACTACCAAGGTGTGTGGTCTTCTTTTAGCACCGACTACAAGGCTCACGAGTCCGATCCTATAGGCGGCAATCATTCTTTGACCGACCCTCAACTCATTTCGAAGGGGTAAGCAACATCGTCCTAGAGTTTCATTTTCATTCCCGTTGAGCGCCTTCTTCATGGCAGGTCACTAGGCTACATATTCGCCGAAGGCAACGTCCCTGCTGCGTTCGAGAGTTTCCCAGAAGACCACAGGTGCAACAAGTTCTGTCAATACTACCAGCTCACCAGCTTAAAGGGGTCGACTACCTCTTCTGTGGCCAAGACGGCTGCTTTGGCCCCCGACGTCGATTGGTCCCACCATGATGTCGATGGTACCAAGCCCATGTCAATAAGCTCTACGTACAGACACTGAGGTTGAAGCATTTTCTTATTCTTACTTCTCGCATACATACTATCCAGTCCTTTCACACATCTTCCCACCATACTGTTACTCAGGGAGGGTATCAAAGTAGAGGCTCGACTGGCCATATAGTCGGCGACTTGAGGGCTAATATACTCCAGCTCGCGTAGATCCACCTTCTTTAATCATGTACTATATTCCCCCCACCTATTCGTGTCTCACATTACTACCGATATGTGATATTATTGCCAACTCATTGAATGAATAATAACGGAGTCGGGGTAGTCTATTGCCGACACATTTGGGCGACGACGGCGAGGTGTGTTGTACAGAAGGCATGCTACACGTCTAGTACATCTGTTATTTCGAAGGATTCTGCTCAGAAAAGGATAAGATACGTACTTTTGGGAAAGCCGAGTTTAGGGGTGAATGACATCCGGAGAGGTGACGACGTCGCGAACGCGTTGCAGGGATGACGGCCGAGGCGTGTTGAGCGGCGAGTAGAGGGCATGCTACACGTCCAGTACGTCTGTTATTTCGAAGGATTCTTCTCAGAAAAGGATAAGATACGTACTTTTGGGAAAGCCGAGTTTTGGGGTGAATGACATCCGGAGAGGTGACGACGTCGCGAACGCGTTGCGGTGACGACGGCCGAGGCGTGTTGAGCGGTGAGTAGAGGGCATGTTACACGTAGAGTACGTCTGTTATTTCAAGGGATTTGGCTCAGAAACGAACAAGATACGTACTTTTGGAACAGCCGAGTTTTGGGGTGAGTGGCATCCGGAGAGATGAAGACGTCGCGAACGCGTGCGGCGACGACAGCCGAGGCGTGTTGGGCGGCGGGGATAAGGCATGCTACACGTCTAGTACGTCTGTTATTTCAAGGGATTTGGCTCAGGAATGGACGAGATATGTACCTTTTGCAAAATCCAAGTTTTCTGAGGGTGAGTGGCATCTGGAGAGGCGGCACACCAAGGTGTTTCGGCAGTGATGGGCGAGGTGTGGTGAGCTCAAGTACGTTTATTTGAAGTGGCCCTGTGTGCCCAGCTCATCACGCCCGGAAGGGCAGCTTGCCAGGATCAGCAAGATTTCTCCCGTACATTGTATGAGCGACACACAGCCTGCCTACACGAAGCCGTCCC
The DNA here is from genome assembly GCA_029282285.1 of Mycena rebaudengoi. Taxonomy (NCBI): domain Eukaryota; kingdom Fungi; phylum Basidiomycota; class Agaricomycetes; order Agaricales; family Mycenaceae; genus Mycena; species Mycena rebaudengoi. The sequence goes on from JARJCX010000018.1 coordinate 767,773, forward strand.
CCACCGCACGGAGTAAAAATAACAAAGCCAATGCAACAAGCCAGTGCGTGGCATCTAGGATGCGTCGGATAAAGCGTAGCACGTCGGAACGCGTCGGGTGGCGGTCAGATACCATGTGGGCAAATATGCCGGTGCTGACTAGCGAGCGCATTTCTGCAAGAAGGAAAATGAACAGAAGCATGTCCACCTTTGCCGGATCAAGTGCAGGCGAGACTTTGGTGGACAGAAGAAAGCCTTGAAGGTTAGCGGTCAAGTCCGGCACGTGTGTATCGGCAAAACCTGCATCGACTCAAATAACACTTTTGCACTTTACACCGTGCACCTTCATCCAATGCAGTCTGAGTATTCGATTCCATTTGTTATTTATTATAGTCTGACCATTTTTTAAAATTGCAGATGCGCCAATGGGGCAGTACGAGACGTCCGGCAGGCAGTCTTGAAAAGTTCGCAGCATAATAATACGGAGGAACTTGAAGGTAAGTGAGGCCAACCTACCTTCAGCGGGTAGCTCCGGTATTAATCAAGCATTCCTAGATATGCCAGAATTGATTTCCCTCCCCGACTCCGAGGATGAAATCGATTCGGAGAGTCAGGAGATGTCGAAGAGTCAGGAGATGTCGGACAGTGAGTGCATTCTTTTTGCAAGGCTATCAAGTCGAGGGCTTATTCGGTCAGACTCTACGAACGTGTGCGGCAACTTGTCCACAGTTCCTCTCTTGCCGTGAATCCTGTAGGAACCCTCAGAAATACTCGGGTGGAAAGGGTGTGGAAAATTGCGGAGGAGGTTTATCAGCTGGACATCGACCGTGTAGAGGTACATAAGTAAACCGTGACATAGTTATCTTGAATATTCAGGATTGAGCGGGATTTATGCACAACGATACGAAGTAAATGATGTCATCGACACCAGAGTCCTTTTCGTAACGTTCGAGATGAACGAGTTCCCCCAAGAGCTGGTTGATGCGGCCATAGACTGCTCAAATGTGGATCTCTCTTCTGCATCCCTGGTCTGCAGCCGATGGCTGAGCGCATCCCAGGCTCGATTATTCCGCAATGTTTCTGCGTTCGGCATAGGGCAGTGCTCAAAGTTTTATTTCCTGTTGGTGAATTGCGAGCTTCGCGGTTAGCCAAGTACATCCACCACTTGGAAATCCGACTCGAGCAAGATGAAGCACCCAAAAGTGATTCCTCTGTCTACGCAGAGCACAGTCGAGTGCTTGTGCAGCTCCTACCCGCGCTCTCCAGATTAGAGAGTCTCGATCTCACTCTACCCGAGGGAACACATCCAACTTGGACATCACCATAGGACTGTATTCAATCTTGGGTCAAGCGCTGGCCCTCGAAACCTTTAAATCGCTTCATCTCCGCAACTGGCGCATCTCCAACCTCCCTCATTTCAAGTTGGCGGACATTATCTCTGGGGCTGGGAAACTCGAGGAAGTACAGTTCCTCGACTGTAATTTCCATGATGCTCTTGAACTGCACAAGGGCATTAAATCTTCGACGGTTCTCGCAATCCTTGAATTCAGCCACTGTACCAACTTCCTCAGCGCTATCAACATGATCTCTCACAGTGTTGCAGTCAATGCATTATTGGTGGAGGGTTTTGATGGATTCCGTATTGTGAACATGGGAGCCAGGTTCATTAATATTGCGAATATGAGCCTTCATTTCAGCGACTCGGAGGGTGAGTTTTCTGAGGCTGATTCTATTGTTGGCATCGACTAATTTGAAAGCATAGTTGACGTCTTCAGCAATGTTCTCACCCTTCATCTTTCACTATATCTGTCGAGGAATGGCTACCCAGAGGTCATGCTATTGCTGCATGAATGGCTGCCGACATTCACACTACCGGGCTCAGACAATTTCGATTTTCAGTTGACCATTGAAATCGACATGAGAACACCGTCAGATGAACGGAAACAGTGTTGGATGGAGGCTGAAGCTTGGTTGGGGAGCAACCATAGTGTAGTGGTCAGCTCAACACAGATGAATAGGCAGGGTGACTCTGAAAGTATTAGCTTCCAGTTTCGTCGTGCCGCAGCATCCTTTACTGATCATGAAGTGAGTTTTTTTCATCTGTCAGTTGCCCGAGTTAATAAGACCCCATAGCTGGATTGAATATATGCCTGAATTTATATATTATGCCGTATAGAATGTCATTACCCTCATGAGAATGCTAAGCATCATTTGGTATCCGGGGTCCTGATCATCGGCCCGTCCTGCGGCACAAGTGCCGGAGTGATGCGATCACATCAAACTAAGCTGTCCCGTCCCGGTTTCCATAGTGGACGTGTCGGCTTCCTCTTCCCTATTGGTGTCGTCTCCGCTACTGGTGTCGTCAGCATCCACATTGAGCGGGAATATGCGCAAAAATCGCGTCACAAGCTCATATTCCTGCAACCCTGTCAATGTTATCGTGACATTCACATCATCCAGCCTAACTCTTATTTCGTTAACAGCGGTCTCTGCGGCGGAAAGACATGGATGCAATGATGAAGTTGCCGACTGTCGCCTCGAATGCTGCAGCCGTCCTCGCTTCAACTTCAGCTCCGGCATGAACCTCGCAACGACGAGGAACCCTCAGATCAATGAAGGTGCCCCCTGTAGCGGTGAGTCGTGGCCGTCCATTCTCACTGCTGCCGCTAGAGGCGAAAACTGCTTGGAAAATATGTCCGGTAGTCCAGCAGCGCCGGACGAACAGGTCAGTCGCAACACTCGATTTCCGATTTCGTTTTTCTAAAACAATACTTCAGATTCGCCTTAACATAATATTGTCCAACGCACTCTGGGTTTTGCAATTTGACCGAAGACTATACCATAATAAACACTGTCATCATCCTCAACATACGCTGTGGCATTTTGGGCATAGCGATATTGTATCGGTTAGTGAAAATCCAGTTGGAAATTGGTGCTCCATAGAAATTGCTGATTTCCCGACTTCAGGAAGAGGCCGAGCGCTTTAGCGGTTTCAAAATGCGGCGGCCAAAGAGGATAAGACATAAGGGTCGCAATTCAAGTCCTGTGCGCTTCTTTTATTTAAGTATATCGACATGAAACAAGCCCCTATAGCTCCTTCATGCAGTCCTCGCAACTCGCTCGCATTTATTCTTTTCCTTTTCATCACGCTTTTACTGGTGGACGTGGAGCGACTCCGCCTCAAAAACTACATCGATCGGATCACTAGCCAAGGTACCTCCTCCTCAACATGGCTGGCAAGAGGAACCGACTGTGTTAGGGGCTAGCCTACAGTTGGTCTGGGAACGTGGAGGCTTAACTTCAATTTGCGATCGGAAACCATTGGACGAACATCCAACGGTCTCCAAGACGAGGAAGTGAGCATTGCATCCAGAGAGCAGTAAGCGCGAGCAGGAAAACACAGTGACGCAGCAAGAATGGAGACGACAACATGGCTGGCAAGAAGAACCCGCTGTGTTAGGGGCTAGCCTACAGTTGGCCTGGGAACGCGCAGGCTTAATTTCAATTTGCGATCGGAAACCAGTTGGACAAACAACGGTCTCCAAGACGAGGAAGCGAGTATTGCATCCAGAGAGCAGTAAGCGCGAGCAGTAAAACTCAGCGACGCAGCAAGAGTGGAGACGACAAAGGAGAGCGGGCGTAAAATGGCTTAGTCAGTACGATTAATGCGTCAGATCTGTTCTCGGAGACGTCCGAATGATCCATCCACCTCATATGAGCATAGCAATTTGCCTACAGCAATCGGATGCCAGGTGAACTGTTTACATGGAAGCGTGGACCTATAACTAGACCGTTAAGCTTTGCCGAATGACCCATAAATGTCTCGTGCCGCCCTCTATCAGACGCAGTTGGGCGGCTATGTCCGCATCTCGAAGAAAATTCGCACATCGACCAGCGCGAACGGAGTCACAGATGTCGACGTCTCATCTGTCGAGGTTATAGATGTAGTAGTCTCTCCTAGACAGACGCTTTAACGGATGAAGCTCGTGCCTCGCTGGTTATAGATGTAGACGCCTGCGTTTTTCCTAGGTGCCAACGTTCGAAAGCAAGGATTGGTATCCAATCAACGTCGACAGCGGCTCTACTGCGAAGGATGCTATTTCGGTAGAAGCGTGGACCACGCTCAGCGAAGCATCCGGATCCTTGGCCGACGGACCGGCAGGTCCTTTGTCCAGCGAAGTATGGGCACAAGCCCGAGCGGGTAAGTCCCTAAAATATTCTGGACATATTAATGTTTTCGGAAAACGTGGACATATTCCAGTGCTGTATCTATTTTTGCACTCCTCAGAAATCGGTCATGATCACTGCATTCGCAGCAACTTGAGCCGACGAAACATCTGTCCTATTTGTAGATCCCCCGTGGGACAACGCTTACGAAATGGAACTGGCGGACACCATCAAGGAAGGGTTGGTGAAACCACCCGAGGACGTTGCGAGTGAGGGACTGTACATCTGGGAAGGAGTGGTTTTTGCGATGGAGGAGGACTGATACCATTGATATTGTCGCACTTCAAGTACCGTTTCGTACATGTATCATTATGTGCTCTGGGCGTATTATGGCATTGTGTACCCAAGGACGTAGTATTTGTTTACTTTACTCTTTGACAGGCGTGGGAGAGCCGTTTCATGACAAAGGCTTGGGAGCTCAGTTGGATCGGAGGGAACCGCTGAGTCTTGGCTGCCAGTGGAGTCGGTGGCCCATGGTATGTGATGATTCGAAATTCCTTTGTTCTCGAGGACGGCATCTAATTAAATTTGAGCAAAATGAAGGTGCATGGTAGCGAATTTCTTGCCTGAATGCGGTAAGCATGTGGACCCCTGTTGATCAGTCATCAGGTTTGACAGGCGTGAGAGGTTTTACACTCGGAGTTCGGACCGACACGATCGAGTGCATAAACGCGGCTGCAATAGACATGTTTTATTTCTGGTTTGGAGACCTGGTACCTGAGTCGGTACCAGGAATATTTTCCTGCCAACTGCGCACTCACATAACTAGGTGTGGAATAGACTCGAACCAGTCGTTACTTTAAATTGATCAAAGACAATCGTTTGATCAAAGATTGCGCAGTTGAGCGCCAGCGAGCCTGCGAGCTAGAGCTCAACACAGGCTGACTAAGAGAGTGGAAGACACTGATCGATCCTCGATCAATCTATTTAAATCTTGTCTTCCTACTCTCGCATTTTCAGTGCTGAACTTCGTTGTCTCTATACCTCTTGCTCTATCATCCACAACTACTCCTCTTCACTCCCCCACAATGTCTACAGATAACTCTGGGATCTCTGGGAAATCCAGCAACTTCCTTAATACCACCGGTGGAGGAGCCCCTATCCACAGTCAAGGTCGTAAGACTGGCGACGTGGTTTTCTCGGCCGATGCCTTGCAGGTTCTCAAGAAGATGGAAATATTGCGGCTGGAGAGGAACAATAAACGGACAGAAAGGCGCGCTGCTGGGGAGCCCGAGGTATCAGATGACGAAGGTGACGAATTGTCTCCTTTCATCATGGTGGTCCCTTCTGGGGAGAATCACCCGCCCAAAGATGATCCAGTTTTTCCCCAAGAAGCTCCAGATATCGTTCCGGAGTCTAAACTCCTTTTCGAGGACTCTGTGGCCGCCCAGAATACCTTCCGCGCCCACGACAATTCCATCCCCACGGCCATTACTTCCCTGGCTAAAAACGGCATTTCTCCTCCCTTGTCGCTTTTCCTTCCCGCCTCCTTGGAACGCATTCGCTCGGTCAACGTCAAGACCATGAAACACGGAACTGGCGAGACCACCAAAGTAACCGTCATTGACGTTACGGACTTCCCGGACGAGGCGACGATGTCACAGGCGACATGGTGCACAACATACAACACATTCCTCACATTCATCGAGATGATATCTGGGAAGCTCATCTTTCAAGGCTTCGCGACCCATTACAATCATATTCTTTCGGACCCAGATATCAACGACTGGTTTCCTGCATACAAGGACTTCGATAGAAAAATTCGTGCGCGTTTCTTCACCGCTCCATACATCATTAACGTCGGGGACCCCGAGTACCGGACCGCTTTGCAGGACGCAAAGAATCGGTTCCTCAAAGCTGGCGGCAATCGCATCTCCGCTTCACAGTCATTCTCCTCTGGTTCTTCGTCCAGGGGTGGCGGGAATCATTCTTCCAGAGAGAGGAGTGATCGCCCAAAGCCTTACGACAGGGACCAAGGCACCGCCAAAACTCACCGTTTGTGCTTTCGGTGTGGCCGCCAGGGACACGGAGCTCCACATTGCACCGAAGCCGACCCCAGTCGGCATGGTCGCTCGTTCGTCATCTACGCGAACAAGGAAGGATTATTTCGGATCATCGACAATCACCCCGTCTGCACAGGGTTCAACGCAGGCAGGTGTGATAAAGCTGGGCAACCCAACCATAAACCAATCCACATCTGCACGCTCTGCGGCGACGCTCACCACGGAGCGTTCGACTGCACTCGCAATTGAGTATCGGAAGGTCGTCACGCCGTACCGTGCGGAGGCATGGGAGTCGGCTCTACGTGACTGTAATCTCCTCCATCGATACCCTAATTTGGTCCATGATATCGCATGCGGCTCCCCCATTGGCAATCCTCCCACTCCTTCTTCAACCTTCATTCCACCGAATATGCCTTCCTCTAATCTTAATCCTTCTTTTATCGACGACTATCTCGCTCGCGAAGTCTCCGCTGGCCGCATGTGTGGCCCATATACCATCGACGAGGCGGCAACTTTCTTTGGCGGCCATTTTCGAACCGCTCCTCTCGGCCTCGTCGAAAAGCATGGCTCAACGCGAAGGATATTTCTATCAGATGGACAACCTGCGCTGCGATGGCCGAAATTGTGAGTCCAGTCAGTTCACCGCGTTATGCTAATATGAATCCGTCTTTTTCTTCGTCTTACATGCCATTGCGGCCTCTGTCTTCGTCTTCGTCTTCGCCATACATGCCATTGCGGCCTCTGTCTTTGTCTTCGCCATACATGCCATTACGGCCTCTGTCTTCGTCTTCGTCTTCGCCTTACATGCCAATGCGGCCTCTGTCTTCGTCTTCGTCTTTGTCATACATGCCAAATATGGCCTCTGTCTTCGTCTTCGTCTTCGTCCACATGCCAACAATTGGCCTCTGTAGGCTTCGGCCATATGTTCCATTTATCTTTGTCCTTGCACTTCCTCCTTCAATGTCCGTATTTGGTTCCTTACACAATTTCAGATCGCAAATGCTCCGCCTGGTGCACAAGCTGCCGGTCTGGATCAGGCCCATGCATTTCGCTGTTCCGCAATAGTCCCAAAGCACAAATGGGCGTTGCCTATCTTTTGGCGCGATGCCATCTGGCCTGACCACACCTTCCCTTTCGGTTTACGCACTTCCGGAAATGTTCAAGGCACAGTTGCCGATGCCTTCGTCGACATCTTGAAGTTCCGTGGCATTTCCCCGATTCCCAAATGGGTTGACGATTTCATATTCTTTCGTTTTCCCACATCTAGTACCCCACAACCCGATGGATCATTTTCCTATTCCTACGCTTACGATTTGGGTTCAATTTTGGCCATCAGCGATCCACTTGGGATCATTTGGAACGACCTCGTGGACAAGGGCCATGACTTCGCCTTTGAGACGGATTATGCCGGCTTCCACTGGAACATCCCGGAAAAGCGTGTTTCGTTACCGGAGAAGAAACGTTTAAAATATCTCGGCAAGGTTACGCGCTTCCTTACAGCTTATACCGATGCGAAGGTGAAACTTCCAGCGGTACGCTCCATTCACGGCACGTTGCAACACGTAAGTTTCGTTTATCGTGACGGCCGTTCCTTCCTCCCCTCCCTCACCAATCTCATCTCCCATTTCCCCAACGAATATGTCTCCCATAACCTATCCACGGCGGCGCGGAATGATTTGCTATGGTGGGAAAATACTCTTTCCGTTCCGGGAGCTTCCCGCTCTCTCCTGATTCGCCACATTGTTGACGTGGACATTTGAGTCGACGCCTCTACCGACTTCGGAATCGGTCTTTACGTTGCCGGGAAATGGGCAGCGTGGAAACTTCTTCCCGGGTGGAAATCCGAAGGTCGTGATATCGGTTGGGCCGAATCCATAGCCATTGAGCTGGCATGCCTATGGATATGTACTCGGCACGATCTTCTCGACGCCGATATCATTATACACGCCGACAACACCGCCGTAATCGACGCGTACAAGCGCGGGCGCTCCCGGAATATTGCGCGGAATTTTTCCATTCGTTGCATCATTACCATGCTAATTCCTCGAAACCTATCCATCTCTCCTTCATATGTGCCTTCAGCCGAAAACCTTGCTGACCCAATGTCCCGCGGCATCTTTGGGCCAACGAGGCTTCAATTACCATTACCTTTTACGCTCCCTGTTGAGCTTAGCAAATTTATTGCTCCATGCACAGGTTAGTCTTATTCTTTCTCCTTTGGGCGCATTCCCGACCTTTAATCAAGGTTAGCATTTACTGGCTCAGCTGGAGCTGAGCGTTTTCGCGCAGTCGAGGAGAGACCTGCGGTAGCCTCTCTTCGGCCGCAAGCTGCGCGCAAACATACGGGACCTCGCACTTCATCCAAACCCTACAATCGCTTGAAACCTTCTCCACTACGACCTCCTGTACTGGCCAAAGACCGCATAATGTCTTGGCGCACACCCTATTCTTTCCACTCCGTAAAATCCCTCTCTTCGTCCTTCTCGGCGGATCTAATATCTCGCTGGCGGGAGGTCTTGGCCGCGTCCGTTGACCCCAAAACTCACGGTAATTACGGCGCCGGTTTGCTCCGTTTTAATCACTTCTGCGACCTTCACAACATACCCGAGACGGAACGGATGCCCGCTAGCGAGCCCCTTCTGGCTGTTTTTATTTCTTCCTACGGCGCTGGCCATGTTTCATCCGGAACAGTCGCCCCTTGGCTTGCAGGCCTTCAGCTCTGGCATGCAGTCAACAATGCACCCTGGTATGGCAGTAAACTTCTGAGCCGAACGAAGAAAGGCGTCGGGAAATTAGCTCCACCATCATCTCGCCGCCCTCCACGCGATCCGGACTCTTTCAACCATATGGAAGTTCTACGCGGAGCGCTTGATCTCTCCAACACGCGGGATGCCGCCATTTGGGCTGCCGCTTGCACCGTCTGGCGAGACTGTGCGAGACTCGGGGAGATTCTTGTTGACTCCGCTTCTTCCTTCGACCCCACCCATCATGTCACGCGCGATTGCCCGAAGAAACGTGGGACTGCGGCGAATAACCACAAATTTGTGCAATTCAAGGTGCCGTACACAAAAACTCGACAGTCCGCCGGTGATTGGATCACATCAACGGAGACCAACGACGTCGTCGATGCTGTGGCAGCGCTTGAGCACCACCTTGTCGTTAATGCGCAGGTTCCTCCCACTGCCCCGCTGTTTGCTTACACCACCAAGTCCGGTTGGGCACACCTTACTCGGTCTGATTTCATGATGCGTTGTAACGCGATCTGGTTCTCAGCTGGGTTAGGTGCATTAAATGGGTATGGCTTTCGCATAGGAGGTACGACCCACTTACTACTTTGTGGCGTCGACCCTTGGATCGTTATGAAACAAGGACGGTGGACTTCCGCGGCATTTTTACTTTACTGGCGTAATGTGGAAGAAATTCTTCCATTATTCATTGGTGACTCTTTAGATACTTACACTAGTTTAAAGGACTCTGTCGCACGCCTAGCTAGAATGTGACTGGGCGAGTCGGCTCTTTCAGATGACCGCCTGTCCGTTCTCTTCGCTCTCTAGTTTGTGGGAAGTGGTCATCTGAACACCTCACTCACAGAGAACCTTTAAGCTTCACGGCTTTCTGGTCTCCTCTTCCCAAAAGCTTTATGAAATCTTTAGCTTATAGCGACTTAGTTAGCTGCGCAGTTGAGCGCCAGCGAGCCTGCGAGCTAGAGCTCAACACAGGCTGACTAAGAGAGTGGAAGACACTGATCGATCCTCGATCAATCTATTTAAATCTTGTCTTCCTACTCTCGCATTTTCAGCCCACCCACCACCCGAGTCCTGGTCTTCAGATAATCATGGAAGTGGTCATCTGAACACCTCACTCACAGAGAACCTTTAAGCTTCACGGCTTTCTGGTCTCCTCTTCCCAAAAGCTTTATGAAATCTTTAGCTTATAGCGACTTAGTTAGCGTAGCGACTGGAACAATTTAACCGTAACCGAGTACGGTCGGAGATTGCCGAGGATAATAAAATATTATCCGTTCTCTTAACGAAATCTCTCGAATCAGATTGTACATGTTTGGCTCCATCCCCATTTGTGTTATCCCCGTTTCTCTTCCTCCTTCCTGGTCCTTAATTTGCAATGTTTCAACTCCCACGAGCTCGCAGTAGCTCCACAGCTATTCTCCATTTGGAGCCACGGAGACCCATCTTCTCCGCCTTTCTGCACATCCATCAGCACCGGATCAAGCCTTCTGAGCCCTGCGGTCGCATCTGGAATAGTTAGTGCAAGCCTTATGACCTACCTGCTGTGCCGCAGTGCGAATTAGTTGCTGTTTCGGGACTTCCTTCGCAAAGAGGCTCGGATTCACAGTCATATGCCGCAGGCGTGTTGACAAAAATCACTGCGGCCACGTACGCTCTGCCAGCCTATATAGATGAGCGCGAAAGTTTTCCTCCTAGTCCCCAGCCTCTCTCTCCTCCGGCTTCGACTCAAAACTGCGAATCGAATACACTGCTCTTGCCTGTCAACATATGCTCTTTCTGGGACCTGATGGCTCCTCAATGACTTTATGGCTTTGATCCGGATAGTCTTCACGCGGGAATATTGCTGAAAATTGTGGACAAGCTCAATCTAATGTTAAAAATTCTGAGACTTGCCGGCTGCTTTTCTGGATTCGTTACGGGGAGACTGGCTCATTGAAGACTTTTTCAATTCAATGTCAAAACACTGTGTCTACTTGCTTCATAAGATTTCTTTCACGCAACTTTTAATCGGTCTTTCGAAACTTGAGGGGTCCCGTCTTTACTGCCCGCGTTTTTTGGTCCCCGCTCTCTGCTAGACAATCTAATCCTGTTCTCCTTTGCTAAAAAATACAGTTTTTAATTTCTCAAAAAGCTACTCAGCATGAGTCTGGTGTCGGAGTGGACCACTGTTCCCTTTCGCTTCAAAATCCAGTTCTAATCTTTTTTTACAAAATGTGGGTCTGGTGCCGGAGCGGAGCGCAGGCATGTCTTGTCTTAGCCAAAATTTCGACGACTCCAGGACCAAGTTCCTCGTTCCACAAATCTAAAGAGGCAGTTCTGTAGTGCCTCAAATTCTAAGGCTCGTGATGTTTTTGAATTTCCGAGTAAATTAAATTTGAACGCGTAAAATTCGGTTTTAACTTTTAGGGGCTACACAACGAGGTCTTCGATTTCCACATCCTCTGGGCCTACCATGCCATTTCACGCACCCGCGAGGATTCTGATGTCGACTACGCCCCTCCTGCGTCGAAACGCCGCAAGAAGGCACCACCTATCATCACTGAGAGGGCAGTCAGCATGCCGCCCAGCTCCCCTGGCCCTCCAGTTCACACTCACGACAGCCCCGAACCTGTGACACCAGAGGCGGAACGACCACTCCTACCACTACCTCCTCTTCCCACTGCGTACAAGCACGACAAATTTCCCAGAAACACCTCACCGTGGGCAATCTATTGAGCCGCCAGCTTCGTCCCCGATGTCGGTCATGAATTTGACCCCCGTGAAGCCCAAGCCCGTGAAGCGAAGGCCAGGTCGACCCCAGCATTCTCCGGAGACCCACATACTCCACTCGACACTTCGGCATCTCCGTGGGTCAGGGCAGTCGACACCGGCACAGCAAGAGGAGTTCCGTTGTGCAAGCGAAACTCTGCAGCGTCAACGTGCTACGAGTGCTGAGCGCAGAACTGCAGCCCTCAAAGAAGAGGTTGAGGCTGCGGAGCGTGTTGCCAAAGAGGAAGAGGAGAAAGCGACGGCCGAAAAAATTGCCCTACATGCACAAAAGACTCGCGATGCCCAGCAAGTCCTCGCAGACGTTACCGCCTCAACCGAGGATGGGGGCTACAACTTCAAGGACCTAGATGAATTCTTTTCAGCACTGGCGGGGATTACCAAGCGTCAGCAAATCTGACTCGCTATGTCCACAGCCATGGAGCGCAACACGCCAAAGCCATGTTCGCACGTTCAGCACCGGCGCGAGACGAGTATATCGACGGCGAGCTGGCCGAGATCTTCCAGAAAGAAGGCCGCGCTATTCAGGATATCCTGACACGCAACTCTACGACCACAGTGACCGACCTCTTGAAACAATTCTCCATGGACAAGCTGGCGGCGCAGATTCAAGAAGCGGCTCCAAAGCTATGGATGGCCCTAGTGGTGCTAACTACGCCGGACGAGTCGACGCGTCGAGAGATCAGCGGCGAGCCTCGGAGGAACTAGGGCCTGGTACGTTATCGTTCCGTGCACTCACATTGACATGTCTAACCATCCGGCGACAGGTTTTCACAACGATCTACGCCCTTATTAGCATACTGCGCTCACAGCAAGCCAACAACTTCCAGCTCGTCATCGGCCTATTTCTCCTAGGCTCCGGGGCGCCAAAGCGAGAAATGGAGGTCTTTGCGCATGCTGGATTGTCGATATCCTACGGAAGCATCACCGACCATGTCAAGAAGCTGTCGAAGGAGGGATTGGCGAACATCCGGGAGCTGGTGAAGACATGCATGGTTCAGATTGTGTGGGACAACCTAAACATTGCATTCCGCATCGCTTCCGAGCGCCTTGACTCAAAGAATCATTTTGATAACGGGACAACGGCGACTGTCATACCCACCTTCGATCCGACAACGGGAGGAAGGGTGCCCCACGGGACTATTCCCCTTTCGATGAAGCCGCCGCGTGAGCAGACACTCCCCGTCCTCGACTGGTCCGAGGAGGATGTGCTCCCTTCGCCCGAGAATGCCGAGCAGCTCTCGACGAGCTGTTACTGGCTTTTTCAAAGTCTTGCACTGGACCATATTTCTGGCCTGAAACGACTCAGGCAGGATTTCCGCGAGTGCCCTGTAGTCAACCAGATCCCGCTTCACAAAACGGAACAGCTGCCGCTGCCAGCGATGCACGATGAGGAGTCGACTCTAGAGGGCTCGTTCACAGTCTACTATACGATCTTGAAGACTATGGGCATGGGAGACGCAGAGCTGGAGGCCCACAGCCTCATGTTCGATGACGGGGATCTCTTGACGGATTCTCTGAAAGAAAAGGTACCAGTGTCCTCGAAAATTTGATCCAGCTCTTCACTTATGAACCGGCCCCTAGATGGAATCTGCCAGAAGGAACAGTGACACTCCATTGGCTGGACTGCGAGCGAGTGTGCGGCGTTGGGGCTTGTTCCATGGGAAAATGGCCGGTGGCTGGCTCACAGTTAACGAGCATTGGGGAACACCAAATTCGCTCTGGCCAGGCGGGCTCTGGTGGGAGCATAACAAGCTTCTGGAGCGCAAGCCCCTCTCAGCCGGCTGGTCTGCGAAGAAGGCGACGCCGTGGGAACCAGCTCACGAGCTAATTACAATCTCTCTTCCAGCACATATTGTTGACGGATTCCGAATTCACTGCCGCCACGAGGATCTTTCGGTGTGGGCGGAGACGGCGACCATGGACGAGTTCAATAGAGTCTCCAAGCTAGCATTTGACAATCTGTTCTCCACGGCGGCGGTGGACAAGTTGCGGGCGTGTCCCGATTCGGAGCGTGACATCACACTCGAGAACGCGGTCCTCTACAACCGCGACGCACTCTTTTATCTGGAATTCGTATGGGCCATCAAGAAGGGCGATATCGGGCGTGTCTTGAACGTTCTCGGGATATGGATGGTCATGATGAGAACACCCAAGACAATGCCTCGCTACGCTGACGCCATGTTCGAGACACTTGTGCGGCTGAAGAAGTTCCCTCCCAAGCTTCGGTACGCCGTGAATCACAACCGGACGGGAATTCGGCTTCAAGCCCGTGGATTTGCTGCAAGAGCACCAGAACTTCTAGGCGAAGATTATCTACAATGCGAAGGGTACTAACAAGAGCTGGGAGTGGCTCTCGATGATCACCGTCTGTATCTTCACCCTACGGGATGCCATGAGGACCGTCCAGACCGCCTTCGAGATCCCTGCGTACGGCGACAAGCACAAAACCCCCGATGTTGCTATGGAAGTCACTGAGCTGGCCAACGGTCTCTGCAAGGAGAAGATCCAGTCCTTTGTAGCCAACCGCCCCGCCAACGACCACGTACTCCCTGACCGCGATCTCATCAAGGAGGGCGCACGGTACCCCAACTCTTGCAAAGCCTTCTGGCGCTTCACGCAGGAGAAGCGTACCGCTGAGAGGCGTGGCTTTAAACCTGCAGAGCGGGATTCTGAAGCCCCTGACCATGAAGAGGAAGACGGGCAGGAGGAGGATTACACCGCCACCGAGGACGACCTGCGGACCGACGATGAGGAGTTCTTCTACATGGTGGAGCCTTTGGAGCTCTTGGCTCGGGCAATGGACGTTGTAGACTCAATGTCTGAGTAGTGTAGCAAAAATTCGCATATATCGTTAATCTACTAGGAGTGAAATAGTGGTTATGTCACGAGTCGGCGAGGGTGGGCCACTGCTGGCAGCCCGAGATGGTATGTCTCCTGGGAAGGAACATCAGTCGGTCGCTTTGCACAAATTGCCTGAAAAATACCTGATAGAGTCTCATATCCCGGTAGCTCGTATATTGTGCTGAGCATATATAGCTTGTCATCGAAAACCTTCTGCAGCCAGCCAGCATCCTGAACAATCTCGGAACCCGGCTCGTTGTACTGTCGAGCGTTGGCAAAGAGGAGATGCCACGCCTCTTGATACTCGAGTATACTCAGATAATGTGTTGGCCTGTGCGAGAAGGTGTGTATTTGCTTGATTGAAATTGGCTCGAGGATGACTTCATGATAATCCGGGAAGTGCTGATAAAGCATAAACATGAGAGGGAAAACATGCACTGATTGTAATATTAGCCTACATCGATGCGGGGAACGGCCATGAAGGGCTTGCATACTTGCCGGCATTCGATTCGTCTGTTCTTCTTTGGGCCTGCGGCAACATTCTTGTACTCTGAAATAACGGCCGCATGACAGCCGTCGAAGACAAGTAACAGCCGTGAGCGTAGTCCCTTCAACTCCACAGCGTCCAGTGTTTTTTGAGTGCGTTCCGCAGCCGCTTCTTCACGAGCTGCTTTTGCAAGGTCAGGGAAGTCGAGAAGAACGTCTTGAATCGCTTCGGCCACCGCATCACCATACTTCGGAGCGAATCTCCACCGGGTGTGTTGAAGGATCGTCTCGGCGGAGGTAATTGATCGCGCACGCTGAGCCAATACATCCACGATGTCGTCAGCAAGAATTGCGCTGCCAGTGAGGAAGTGCTGATTGGGATAGTCGTGTGCCATGAGTTGGTCTCGGAGCTTGTTAAGACGGCTGCGAACGGCGGTCTCGAGTTCAGGGGAGCTCTTTCCGCGACGTCCGGTTTTGAGCTGGTGTCCGCCCGCCAAGACAATGGTCTCCACCTGGAACAGTTCT
This sequence comes from Mycena rebaudengoi, assembly GCA_029282285.1. Classification (NCBI taxonomy): domain Eukaryota; kingdom Fungi; phylum Basidiomycota; class Agaricomycetes; order Agaricales; family Mycenaceae; genus Mycena; species Mycena rebaudengoi. The sequence continues at coordinate 783,350 of JARJCX010000018.1, forward strand.
GGATTACAATTATCGCAACACGGGCCGTCGGGGACAGGGTGGTCCAATCGCCCTAAATAGATGTGAGAAAATAAGCGAAACATCAGACTTCAGAACACGTACGTTTATACTTGTTTCCGAAAAACTTGTTCCAGGGAATTCTGCGACACTTGGTAGTCGTCATATATTCCAAAAGGTACCGTCGATCTCGTGCCTCCATTCGAGACAGCTTCTTCTTCGTCTTCTTCGCATACTTGCGCCGCTTAGGGGGAGGAGAGCCCTCCTCTTCCTCATCAGACGCGTCTTCTCGTGCGACAGCTGCATCCCGGTCTGCCTGCACCCCTTCCGCAACGTCGATGTTAATGTCGTCCTCATCAGAGTTGTCGGACTGATCGCTGGCCTCCGCCTCGTTGAGAATATCGAGTTCAATGCAGGCACGGGTGTACATTGCCTTGGTAATATAAAGTACTCCCTCGCCGCGCAGGCTGTGATCCCGAACACAGCGTCCCAGCTTCTGGACAAGCGACAAGTACGTGGCTTGCCGTACAATATCACTCGTAGAATGGCGGGAAAGTCCATGCCCTACAGGAATGGTTAGTGAGTATGCGAGACGAGATGTTGATCACTCACCAGACGCAGAGCATCGGTAGAAGCAGCGGCTCGCAAAAAGCCGCTGCTTATGCGCTCTTGAAGCAATTTCTTCCTTGCCTCGTCGATGTGGAGGTGATAGAATTCGAAAATCTCGGGGTCCCATCCTTCCGGCTTGAGGCGACGCAAGACATCTTGGATTTTCTCGACCACTTGGCGCTCGTTCGCATACAGTAGGGTCTGAGGAAAGTCCTTGGGATCCAGCATGTCCTCGCCGAAGAGTGTGAGAAGATCTGCGTATGAATCGGGCTCGTTCTGAAGAATGCGGACAGAGAGCGCTATATTGAGCTTCTCATTCGAGACCTGGACACGAGCGCAGTCGGGTGGAAGGCCGAGGTAATGCATGATGTCGCTGATAACATCCCGCGGTGCCGTAGCCGTGGCAGTGAGGATGGGGAGGCCGCTCGGCACACGGGCCACCATCTTGACAATTTCACGATAGTCGGGCCGAAAATCATCGGTTCCCCACTCGCAGATGCAGTGGGCCTCATCGATTACAAGACAGATAATATTATTGGCGAAGCGGACATTATTTGCGACTAATTCATGAAATTCGTTGCCGAGCGCCATTTCGGGACCCAAGAGACCAACGCGGTACTTGTTGTTGCCCAAGTCCTGAGCGATGGTATGTCAGTCCGTGTATAAAAGCTTGAGATCGTTTGGCACCACACACCATTAACGCTTGGGTGATATTTTTACTTGTCTTTGTGATCGCCACAGCCGGTATGGTATGCCCTTCCCATTCAGCGTCTTTGCCTGAGATTCTAGCAGCGCAACCAGCGGTCCGATGACGAGAACGATTTTCTGACACTCCTCGTGTGTGTTCCTGGGGCTCCAGTGGTAGAAGAGCGCATACCAGAAAGCCAAAGTTTTGCCACCGCCAGTCGGGACATCCTGAAGTGTGCTGATACCTTTCAGGATGTTCTGGCCCGTCTCCTCTTGATGTGGGTGCAGGGATGGGATGTCAAAGACGTCGCACAGGGTCTGGGCGGTTATGCGGAGGCGTTCAGGATCAAGAGTCATGAGAGGAGTGAACGGCATCTCCACAGGAAAGGCCCCTGAATGAGCAAAGAGGTCGATATTACGGGATGAGCCGTACACGCCTCGAAAATTCAAGAACATCACATACCTGAGAAGTTTGAGCTCTAAAGAATGGCCGGTTCAAATTCGTGGAACGGACAACTTTGTCCTGAGGTCGTCGAAATTTTGGCTAAGACATTTTATTATTGTCGGCAATCCCCGACCGTACTAGGCAACGGTTAAATTATTCCAGTCGCTATTTTAATCACGGATTGATCGACTGTCATCAATCTTAGGAAAAAATCGCTACTGGCTCGAGTCTAGGTGTGGAATGTAATACTCGGGAATTATACGGACATCTCGCTTCAAAGCGGGGTGCTCTGACTTTTTACAGTGTTCACATCTGATTCAAGATATGGAAATATATGGCGGAAAGCTAGGGTTGCACAGGATTCGAGGAGGCATTGAAGTGGTAAGTATGAGCAGAAAGAAATTGTTTACTTAGATAAAGTCAGGCCTTTGGGTGAATCCTGGTGCCAAACTATTGATACTATTGTGCTTGGGACTTGATGCAAGTTGTTTCTCGCCGTCAGTGCGGGTACTGAGTCTACCTACTTCCACCAAATTTCCGTTCAAATTCCATCACTCATCAATCCATATTATGAGAGAATTCAGTTCTTGTTCACTTTTGTGCACCCAGGCTGAAGGCTTTTGTATTTCATGTCATGCTTGTGCTCTCCGGAATTGAGTTTGTCTCTCCGATATTTTGTTACTCCATTCACGAAGCTGCTCAGGTTGGACACGATACACAAACATTGACTTAGACGTAATATACTTAAGGCTCATTAAGATGCTCTTAGAAGTTGTGAAGAAGAAAGAGACTGTAACACACACTGCTACCAAAGTACCTCCATATCTACCCATATCCTACAGTTGCTATATCCCCCAAGTTAAATCCCAAAATGTATGAAGGGTACCCAGCGTACAAATGCCTTCTCTGCTCCGGGCTGTTCTCGAAGCCTTTGAACGGCGAGATGTAGTGCCTGAGCTGCCCTCATTGGATCTGCAGGTGATGCCTCCAATAGATGAGCATAAACATCACCGGCAACTTGTGGGGCATCATTGTCCATGATAGACCACATTGTCCCAATGACACCTCGGTATCCCGCTAGTAACATCCCAGCGGTGAGATGAACTGACTCGTCTTGGAGCTTTTGGGAACCAGTGGCGGTTTGACATGCAGAGAGGAATGCCAGGTCAGCATTTGGCAGAGATAGTTGGATGATGTTTGAGAGCGTCAACCGTGAGCTTCCAGCAAGGAGGAGGGCACTCTCAGTTGGAGGGTCACTCTGCACACCATGGCAGGCAAAGTGGACCCATCTGGAATCCATCATGCCCTGCTTGACATTGTCTACTGTGGCCATTTCTTCATCCAACCACTCAAGATGAACCTTTTTTCCCTCAACATGCCGCTGAATGCATTCAATTTCTTCCTGAGTTCCTGGGAGGTAGGACTGTCCATTGGCTGATGGTTGAGTGACCACAAGGATTTGAAGTTCTGCCTGGGATCCAGATTGTGGGCGAAACCCTTGGATCAAGGCGGTCAATGATGGTGTATAAGAGGAGATCAGAAAGTCCGATAATTTCGAGCCTAAGGCTTGGTTTTCACCGTAGACTCCTGCTGCATGGATAGGAAGAAATGCTAGTGGACCTGTTGGACACCACCAAATACGTCCCAAATCTTGCCTCACTGGAGTCTAGAAAAATCATTAGGATGTGATTTGGATGTGTCAATTAAATTAGCTTACCGTAATTGCAAGTGCCTTGAGGATCGGCTGAACAATTTTGAGCCAGAGGACAGAGAGAATATAGCAAAAGATATCATCTGGAGCCATATGTCCCTCTTGAAATCCAAATAACCTATCACTTCTTCCGGGATTTCCCACAATTGATGCCAAAACTTTGGCAAAGGCCTGTGCCTCTTGGATTTTAAAGTCACTCAGTGGGACATGGATGGCTTCATCTCCAAGGCCTGGCATGAGAATAAGAGCATCACATCCATATGCACTGATATTCAAAATGGCAACATGGCCCATTTTTGCAGCAAGTGAAAGCTCAGAAATGGGCTTAAATAATAGGAACTTCTCAAACCCTGGAAGCTCTCTGATCTGCTGCAGGACCTCATTCCTTTCAAGAGCAGAATCATGAGATCGCTGTGCAATGGAGTCAAGTGATTGTGGTTTGATAGCCTCGGTAACAGCATTGCTCAGGGTGCCAGCAGTTTCCAATGAGGTGGAGAGAGAGAGAAGCCTATCAGCAAGGCCAGGATGGCTCTTCCTCAGTTCATCTACTGGTGTGCGCAAATTGAAAAGCTGACCCCAAATAACTGAACGACCCTGGTCAAGCCATTCCACAGCCTTCTCGTAGTCATGCACAGCAATTGCAGCTGAGGCAGCATCTCTCACAACTTGGCCTGCTTGCAAGAGGTGATGATGCCGATCAGGTATGGACAGCCCGGGCCATGCCAATTCGGGTATAAGTTCAATCGCAGTAGTATATGCACGGAGTATAGATGAGGGTTCATGGATGTGGGCATGTCTTGCCCACTCTTTGGCTGCAAGAAATCTTATGATTGCAGGTCCAGTTACTGAGCATGCAGCTGAAGAGTAGCGAAATAGCAGCTGCTGAGAGTCTTCAGGATGATGGAGCTGCTCAAAGCGTTGGTGCAGTGAATGTGCCAGGTTACTCAGGAGTGAAGGCTTGTCCGGGTGGCCATCCGGAGTGAGCCTAACAGCGGCTTCAAGCCGCAAGATGGCCTGATTTAGATCATCGAGACCACCAAGTCGCTCGAAGCGGCCACAGAGTGAATTTCCGAGATGATTCAGCCGTGAAGGCTTGTTTGGGTCGCCATCTGGAGTGAGAGCAATGGCAGCTTCAAGCATCAAGATGGCCTGGTTGAGATCATCGAGACCACCAAGTCGCTCAAAGCGTGCACAGAGTGAATTCTCGAGGTTAAGCTGCTGAGAGTCTTCAGGATGATGGAGCTGCTCAAAGCGTTGGTGCAGTGAATGTGCCAGGTTACTCAGTAATGAAGGCTTGTCCGGGTGGCCATCCGGAGTGAGAGTAACGGCGGCTTCAAGCCGTGAGACAGACTGCTTGAGATCATTGAAGTCGCCTAGTCGGTTGAAGAGGATGTGGAGTGAACTCCCTAGGTTACTCAGCCGTGAAGGCATGTCCGAGTGGCCATCTGGAGTCAGAGTAACCGCAGCTTCAAAGTGTGATACAGATTGTTTGAGATCATCAAGACCACCAAGTTGCTCAAAGCGGCGAAGGAGCGAACTCCCGAGGCTATTCATCAGTGAAGGTCTGTCTGGGTGGCCATCCGGAGTGAGTGTAACAGCAGCTTCAAGCCTCAAGATAGCCTGATTTAGATCATTGAGGCCACCATATTGCTCGAAGCGGGCACGGAGTGAATTCCCGAGGTTATTCAGCCATGAAGGCTTGTGCGTGTCATCATCTGGAGTAAGAATAAGGGCAGCTTCAAGTCTCAATACAGACTGGTTGAGATCATGCAGGCGACCAAGTCGCTTGAAGCGGCCAAGGAGTGAACTCCCAAGTTTATTCAGCTGTGAAGGCTTGTTCGGGTCGCCATCTGGAGTGAGAGTAATAGCAGCTTCAAGCATCCATATTGCCTGGGTGAGATCATCCAGACCACCAAGTCGGTCAAAGCGGCTTCTGAGTGAATTCCCGAGGTTACTCAGCCGTGAAGGCTTGTTTGGGTCGCCATCTGGAGTGAGAGCAATAGCATCCTCAAGCATCAATATTGCCTGGGTGAGATCATCTAGACCACCAAGTCGGTCAAAACGGCTTCTGAGTGAATTCCCGAGGTTATTCAGCAGTGAGGGCCTTTCCGGGTGGCCGTCTGGAGTGAGAGTAATAGCGGCTTCAAGTCTCAATACCGAATGGTTGAGATCATCAAGACCACCAAGTCGGGCAAAGCGCCTGTTGAGTGAAGTTCCGAGGTTGTTCAGCTGTGAGGGCTTGTTTGGGTGACTGTCTGGAGTGAGAGTAACAGCTGCTTCAAGTCTCAAAACAGACTGGTTGAGATCATGCAGGCAACCAAGTCGCTCGAAGCGGCCAAGGAGTGAACTCCCGAGGTTACTCAGGTGCGAAGCTTTGTTTGGGTGGCCATCCGGAGTGAGAGTAACAGCAGCTTCAAATCTCAATACAGACTCATTGAGATCATCAAGACCACCAAGTCGCTCAAAGCGGCTACTGAGTGAACATCCGAGACTATTCAGGAGTGAAGGTTTGTCTGGGTGGTCATCCGGAACAAGAGCAACAGCAGATCCAAGCCTCAAGACAGCCTGATTGAGATCACTGAGACCACCAAGTCGCTCAAAGCGGGCACGGAGTGAATTCCCGAGGTTATTCAGCCATGAAGGCTTATTCATGTTGTCATCTGGAGTAAGAATAACAGCAGCTTCAAGTTTCAATACAGACTGGTTGAGATCATGTAGGCACCCAAGTCGCTCAAAGCGGCCAAGGAGTGAACTCCCGAGGTTATTCAGCTGTGAAGGCTTGTTCAGGTTGCCCTCTGGAGTGAGAGCAATAGCAGCTTCAAACCTCAAGACAGCCTGGTTGAGATCATCAAGACCGCCAAGTCGCTTGAAGCGGGCACTGAGTGAATTCCCGAGGTTATTCAGGAGTGAAGGTTTGTCTGGGTGGCCATCTGGAGTAAGAGTAACAGCAGATTCAAGCCTCAATATAGACTGGTTGAGATCATCCAGGTGACCAAGTCGTTCGAAGCGGCCAAGGAGTGAATTCCCAAGGTTACTCAGCACTGAATGCTTCTTTGGGTGGCCATCTGGAGTGAGAGCAACACCAGATTCAAGCCTAAAGATGGCCTGATTGAGATCATTGAGACCACCAAGTCGCTTGAAGCGGCCAAGGAGGGAATTCCCCAGGTTACTCATCAGCAAAGGCTTGTCCGGGTGGCTGTCCGGAGTGAGAGTAATGGCAGATTCAAGCATCAAGACGGCCTGATTGAGATCATCGAGACCACCAAGTTGGTCGAAGCGGCCAAGGAGGGAATTCCCCAGGTTACCCATCAACAAAGGCTTGTCCTGGTGGCTATCCAGAGTGAGAGTAACAGCTGCTTCAAATATCAACACAGACTGGTTGAGATCCTCAAGGCCACCAAGTCGGTTGAAGCGGAAGCTGAATGAGGTTCCTAGGTTATTCAGGAGTGAAGCTTTGTTTGGGTGGCCATCTGGAGTGAGAGTAACAGCAGCTTCCAATCTCAATAGAGACTCATTGAGATCATCAAGACCACCAAGTTTCTCAAAGCGGTTACTGAGTGAACATCCGAGACTATTCAGGAGTGAAGGTTTGTCCGGGTGGCCATCCGGAACAAGAGCAACCGCAGATCCAAGCCTCAAGACGGCCTGATTGAGATCATCGAGACCACCAAAGCGCTGAAAGCGTATGAGGTGTGACATCCCGAGCTCATTCAGCCGTGAGGGCTCCTGGAGATCTCCCTGTGAAGTGCGCTCAACAGCAGCTCTGAGTATCACAACAGATAGGTTGATATCTGCCAAGCTGCCAAGTCGTTCAAAGCGATGTCGCAAGGATGTTCCAAGATTTGTAAGATGGCTGATAGACCCTGGATCATCCCGCATGGCATCCTTATATGCGCAGACTGCCTGGTTCAAGTCATCCACATTCCCAGATGCCCGGTAGGACCGTAAAATAATATTCCCGAGGGCATTGAGCCAGCGAGCCCTGTGGTCATTACTTTGGAGGCAGAGTAGAATCCTCTCATGCATCACCCAACACTGCAGAGAATCCATCACAAATTGTGTGTTCCTGGAGTCTTGCTGCATCTTTTTCAGCTCACTTCTGATCCCATGAGCCTTAATAGAGGCAACTGTAAATGATTCAGAAAATAGTCCAATAACATGTAGCAAATCTCACTTGTATCTTCCAGCATAGCACTGAGTTCTAACCCAGGTACCTCATAGTACGGCAACTCGGAAACTGAGAATCCAGCATTGAAATTCAAAGAAGGGCCGTCGGGATTCACTTTATTGCACTTGAGCTGGAAGGCTACGTTGTAGTTTTGAGTGACTGTGCTCAGAGTATTGGACGCTGCACCTACACTTCTTCAATTCTACAGATTCCAGAACTTCACCTTGCCCAATTTCGACATAGCCAAGAAGTCGTATTCCTGAGGTTTCACTCTTCCATAAGATGGTCACTGAGAAGGTAGGAGCATGGGGTGGGCTGCAAGAGGAAGTGAGAGTTACAGTGAACCCCAATTCTATAGTGCAGAATCATCACAGACGCACATTTTACACTCCAAATTGAGTTTCCAGCTCATTTGATTGTGCTCCGATACCACCGGTAATGTTTGCAGGAAAATGTTATCTGCGACAATGAGCTGCGCAAACATTTTCATGTCACCCGGAAGATCGGCATGAGGGTTGTTAGTCAAGGATGTAACACGGATACCTGTGAGAGAGGACTAAACATGGTCTGGTGGCATCGACATAGGCAAATGCTAACCGTGAAGCTGAATGCTAATTACAGGACATTAATTCAATTGAAAGTCTCGACAGGGGGTCCGGGATACTCACACTGTTTTCAACTTGGACATGGTTGTGAGGGGAAGAGTTGAGAAGCTGGAAGGCCACGAATCCGATCTTATATATATCAGACGTCCACACAGCAACAATGATGCCCTAAAGCCATGTGACCACAATTACAGGATAACCATCTAACTCCAGAGAAAACATTTTTAGACACTCTGGCTTCTACCGCACCGATTCCTACCCCACTGCTGTTGAACTCCGGCGCTTTGCGCCCACATCATTGGGCACCGGTGCCTCAAAAGAGAAACGTCCCGAAAACGACGGCCCGGCCTATGTCGGGAACCAATGGATCACTAAATACTCGGCTTTGAGCGATATACCAAACCCGACCCTCTCGCACTTGCCTTATATAGAAGTTCCACAGCACATTAATCAGAGGCGACACATTTTCTGCCGCTGATCTTCGGCTATTACGGCAGTCATCATTCCGGCAGGTTTTCGGCACACTGGGGAAGGTTCCCCCAGACCTCCCTTCGCTAGCGCTGCCCCTTCCACTGGCGCGGGGCCTTTTTTCTCTTCTATTATTGTTGCGGCTTTGACACGCAGCGGCAATTGAACAAATTTTAGGCACTGATCGCGACGGCTGGGGTTTTCCACCCCAGACCCGCCGCTGTGGCCCACTGCATGGTGCTGGCGCCTTCGGTGCCGGTTATTCGGAGTTTAAAGACATTTGATGCTCGCACTTGATGTGCGATCAATGTGTCGTTGATGCAGACGGGATGCTACGGGATGTTGTCGATTTTGATGGAATGTGTCGTGTGAGAATATATGTGTCGGACTCGGGTTTGGTTAATCCCGGCGGTACCATCAGGCTACCGTTAAATGCGATCATTGAGACGAAGACTCCGCACCAGATTTAAGTTGGCCCTAATGCTCTTCGTTACGTCCAGCTTATATATCGAACGCAGCTACTTCTGCAGGAGAGAAATTATGGATAAATACGATGCCTTCATCTGGCGTCAGAATTTGTGGGGAGGAGATCTTGCTTGGATGCACGGCTGCAATGAGCTATTCCCGCTATCTCTGATTTGTCTCTGATAGTGGGTCTTGCAGCGCCCTCCTGTCACTGAGCAACCATATGTCACCGTCTCTAGGGTCTTGTATTTAATTCTTGTATGTATACCGGTTTATAAACAGCTGTTTATAAACCGGTTTTTAATTGGTTTGGTCCAAATGGCCTATTTTTAATTACATTCGGACCTCGGGCCGGAGGCAATCCTCGCAGTGTTTTTGACTTTCAGTTGACCTCCAGTAATTGTCCGGCAGGGGAAAACGGACGCACAAAGGAGGAATAACGCATAAACCAAATTTTAAAGGGCATCAAAAGGCACCCGTACATTTTTTCGACAGCAATGACGTCCAAATAACATGCTCAGAATTCGTTTGTAGGAAATATTGCAATCCACGGCCAATAGCGAGATGTTCTGCAAGGAAGAGAGTCGAAGACACATCGTAGGTCTCAATTTTTGAGATGTCGGCCCCCCCGCAGCTCTTTTCCCTGATATACCATCCTTGTTTATAAACATGTTTACAAACAGGCTGTTTATAAACAATGCTTGTAAACCGGTTTTTAAATGCTCAGGAATTATATACAAGACCCTAACCGTCTCCCCCATTTAGCCTAAGGAAGTGATCGCAAATATTTGATTTACGTCGCAACGTTCCTTAATCTTCCGATGCTCGGACGGTTTTATTATTAACCGTTGATTAATGCCTCGGGAATTATAAAGAAAGCCCTACTCGGACCTCATCTCAAACGACTCTTGCTTCCAGCTACTTGGATCTACCACAACTCATGTCTGTTCTTCTCAACGGAATTCCTGCGTTGAAGTGCAGCTGGCATGACTCCTCTGTCTCGCTTGTCTGGGAGCACTTCTCCCGCACCCATCTTGCCGGACGTTCTCCGCCCTTCTTGGTTTCTGTGCACACTGAATCTCGGGGTCCGTTCAACTGTCTTCTCCACTGCCTTCTCACTGCTTGTCTTGCTTCCGATATCCTGCTTGGTCACGATTGGCGGGCATCATTCCGCGAATGGCTAATCCTGGACAGCGAGCGGCCGCCTCCTAATCCCTGGGACTTGGTTATGAAGCCCTCTCCGGTGCGTTCACTTCTTTCTTGAGTGGAACGATTGTTAGCCCAGCTTCGAAGCCTCCCTCGCGGCACCATTGGGCTCGCCGACTTCGGGACCCAATGGTGAATCTCACCGTCCTCATCTCTGACGATTTCTGAACATATTATAGGGCATTCTTTGGGTGGGCAGATAGGCCCTAAAACTGACGTACATATCCTGCCTGTTATAAACCCTGTTAAAATTGTGAAATCCGTTGAACCTGTTCGAATCACTGCCGAATGTATGGATTTGAGACCCATAGACCTAGTCCCATATTTTTGAGTTCATCTGATATCACACCGGTGCCATTGTGTCCTCCGTCGGTTCTAGTGGGACCAGATACATTGTCAGAATTTTTCCTTATGGCTAACACTAATAAAAATATTTTTATTGCCAATGACGCTGTCGTAGCTGCAATGCTTTCTGATCATGGCCTCACTGCGCATGGAGAGAGCCTATCTGGTTGTTGTCAGTCTCTGATATTCCATTTGTTAGCTGGGTATGTAGGTAGGTAGGTAGTATTACACGGCACGGTCCAACTCATGAACGCCGGTTTCCAGGAAGTATCCTAACATACAGGCACTAAGTATACTATCGTCCCTGGACCTCGCTGGGAATTGTTCTATGCTGGATAATGACGGGAACAAGCCATGTCTTTCAACCAGGGTTGCTGCCGTATCTCCGACACATTTTCTGGTCCCATCGATACAGCATTTGCCGCCTACAGTATCTTTATCTCCGCCTCAAAACATAATTTTCCACTGTCGTCGCAATGCCTTGTGAGTTCCGTAATTGGACTGCATTCGTCAGTATCTAGTGTTGTGCTGACATCCGAGCTTGTCCGCTTGCGTGGAGAGTGTTTGAACACACACTCTGTTTTTCATCCTTCTGAATTGGTTTTTGAAAACATGCACGCGCCCATTGCCAAAGAGCCTGAGAAGTCCTGGATCAGCGACGGCATACGGATGCACCGCGACAGGAGAAGGCAGGGAGCACGTTGCGTCCCCTCCACGGCAAGCCGGGAAAGGAGGGCATGTTCCACTACAGATACTTTAGCATTTGTTCGGTTCACTAAATTTCTTAAAGCACGCGCGCCTCCCGCTCGAGCACGAGTAGCTACAGCTGCGCTGCTGGATCTGATCGGTAGAGGGCGCGGGGCACGCAGCCGGCGAGCGCGAGCGGGCGAGAACGTCGCGCCTCAAATTGCTTGGGGCATCATCGTAGGGTTGTGGATTACGGGGACGAAGAGAGGATGGGCCGAGGAGCAAAAGAAAGGAAGGGGCAGGAGGGACTCGGAGTTGGGAGAGGGAAGAGGAAGGCGGGATAGGGCGGGCAGAAACAAAGGAAAGAGGCGCAAAGAAGCGCCTCATGTTTTTCACCTTGCAAAGTGTTGCTGTCGCAGTGGTTGCCAGCCGTCAACATGCCGAAGCTTTTAGCGCTCGTTCTCAACTCGTTCTAGCCAATCAGAATGCTGCTTACATGAATAAAAATGATCAAATCGTGATCGTTCGCCAAAACGATCGCGCCCGAAAGAACCCCCAACGGAAGCCGATTGAAGATAGGGAGGATTAGGCGCCAGTCAGCATTAGACGCCGACAATGAACGCCAACCAAATTTTGTCGGCCAGCATGCGCAGATGGTCTGTGAGCGTGGAATGTACTTGTTGTGCTAGTTTAATACAGGGATTTGTCCTTTGACAGCTTCTAGAAATTATTGATTTCTCCATAATTTGACTCGAGTTATTCTCGCAAGCAAACGCAGAACTGAAATAAACCGAATTCGATCAGCGTTTAAGTTCTTCCTTTTGCTGGGGTGTTTGCATAGGAAATGCGCCGATTTATAGACTGATCTCCTTCATAAAACACCATTTTGTGCACCTCTGCAACTAAATGCACAGTTCCGTTGTTGATGTATTTCAGGCATTTCAACATGATCTGCACAATTATTCGACACGTACGCTGCACGACTGTGGAATTGAACGTAACGGCACAGTACATATTCGGACACAAGCACTACTCGGAGAAGTGCGACAGGGTCTGCAGTCAATCGAGTGCTGCTCACCATTCCCTACGCGCCAACACACTCCATTCAAGACGCAATTCACGAGGTTTCCCTTTCCTGCTTTTAATCCCGCGTGTCGGGACTCGGATACGCCCCCAGCCCTGCTCTCTTCACGGATCTGAGCGCCGTAAGACGTCGACCCACATATAATATCCCGTGCCCGTGGTGACTGCATGTGTGTCGGAAAAATCGACCGGCGTGGGAGCGGGCAGGACGGGTACACCGTGCCAGCAAAGGACGGGCTGCCAGACACACCTCTCCTCGTGCACGTGTAGAAGCGCGCCAATGTAGCAGTCGATCGTCCGGGCTGCGTAGCACGCAGGCGGAGAGCGCGAGTATGGCGGATCACGCGGTCGCAAGCGCATGCGTCCCGCGACAACGCGTGCGGAACGGGAGGGCGCGGGAGGCGTGGTCCGACGCGCGTGCGCGCAGCATGACACCGATGACGGGATCTGGGCGTACCGCAGGCAGCGAGTGCGCACCATTTTTTGAAAAAAAGATCATCCGGAAGAAAATCGTCCGTGCCTCAACATAGTGATCAAGGCGCGCGCGGCGTAAAGAACGGCACTGGGGCAACGGGGAAGAACGGTCCACGTCGCTGGGTGCACCCACAGTCGGCATGAGGAGGTGCGCCGCATCCGGGGACCGAGCGCGTCCTCGCGAACACAGAGCGCGGCGAGAATGGGCCGGCGGAGAGCTCCATGGCGTGCGCCATCCAGCGAGGATGCCGCCATCCGCATACACTTGGACAGGGCGGGGGAGCTCCGCTCCACGTGTACCGTGAAGAGCATTCAAGGGCAAAATGAAGAAAAAAAAGATAAGGAGAAAGGGGGGGGGGGGGGGGGTAGCGGACGCGTCTGTACGAGAAGAAGGCCGTGCAGTGCAGGCGCAGTGTACTCATGCACCATAGCCACGGTGTCCCAGGAGGAATGGCGGGAAGAAACCCGACCAGCGTGTCGCGCAAGCAGAAAGGAGTACACCGTGGCGACCAATAAGGAGAACGCACCTTAAATGTGGGATTGACTCGCTGCGCCCAGTGGCCAATGAACCTGAGGAATCCTGATCAGCGATGGCATCCGCATGCACCAGTAGGAGGCGGGGAGCACGTTGCGTACAGCTCCACGACAAGTTGGCAAAGGGGGGCGTGCGGGATTGACTCGCTGCGCCCAGTGGCCAATGAACCTGAGGAATCCTGATCAGCGATGGCATCCGCATGCACCATTAGGAGGCGGGGAGCACATTGCGTACAGCTCCACGACAAGTTGGCAAAGGGGGGCGTGCGAGAATCTAGCCAGGCCGCGGGGCACACAAGCGGCGAGCGCGAGTGGGGCGCAAGTGCATGCGTGTAATCGTGCCCCCTCACAAAAAAGCTCGATTTCGGTCAAAATTTTGTCGAATTTGTCGAATTTTTTCCCGGCATTACACCAAAATTTTGGGTTGTCGGATCATTGAATCGGAAATTTGGGTCACGCGTCACCCCCCTGTCGACTTGATTGTAATAGTACAGTATGAGACAGGAGCATGGACACATTAAAGATGAGGAGGGGTTCAACTCCCCACTGATGTATAACTGGTGTTTGCACCTTCTTATCTTCTCGGTGTGCCGGGTTTCAATTTCAGTTTGAGCAGCCAATTAAATCCACCGTACGCAGTGGCCGTGGCAAGGCCGTGGACTTTAGATTCCATCCTGGTGTGGTAGACACACCTGGATTGATCTCAGCCTCGTAAAAAATGAATCTACTACAGTGCAAGGTTGGCTGTATTTGAGCACAAGCCACGGACACCGAACAAGCCGATTTTCCCACGCCAAAAAAGCCATCAGAGCCAAGTTGAAACTCCGATATAGGGGCAAGCCGATGTGCCAAGCTTCGGAAAATTCTCTCTCTGCGAGAGTGTAAACTCCGGTGGTACTTATCGGGTGATTTGAAAAAAATCCAGTCACGCCAAAATATCTTTCATCACCAGTCATCTTCCACACCCAGGACAGAGTTCTTTTGACCTACATAGAATGGTAGGGGAAAAGTAGACCGGTTTGTGGTCGACTTTAGCCGACAGCAGCAGCCTCAGCGAAAGTCTCGCTGTGCCGAGGCGGGTGATGAGGGTGCGGCGGGCGCGGTGGTGAGCGGGGCAGGCAAGGAGGAAGTGGGAGACCGTTTCCGGCACGAAGCACAGAGGGCAGTCCGGTGAGGCGGCGAGGTGGAAGCGGTGGAGGTGGGCATTTAGTCCGATGTGGCCAGTCCGGAGTTGCGTCAGGATGCTACACTGGGGGCGGCTGAGGCCGTCGTACATGCGTGCGTTGAGGCTCGAAGGGGAGGCGGCGTCGAACAGGGAGAGGCGATGGAAGCGGGGCGAGGTCGACCAGTCGGTCCTCCAACGCATCTGGAACGATTTGCCGGCGGCGTCGATGGCAGCTGCCTTGCTGACGGGGAGCGGGTGGTCGAGGACCCCTAAGAGGCGGTGCTCGTGGCTGCACAACGCAAACATGTGGACATGATCAGTGTCAATTTTTCCCCAGCGCATCCATGTCGCTCCGGCTCGACAGCCTGCGCGACACACTGGCTGAGCTACGCATCTCCATAGTATATCGGCGACATCCCCTAGAGGAACTCGAACGACGCCGAGCCGTTGTTGAGGCGGAACTGGATCTCTACACCTACCCCGTCTTGACCCACCCTCCCGATATCACGTCGGAAATCTTCGTGCATTCCCTCCCTTCCGATTGGCCAGTGACACCTCATCCATCCAACTCCCCCTTGATTTTTCTGGGGTTTGCCACGCGTGGCGGATCCTCGCTCTCTCCACTCCAGCGCTGTGGACGAGCCTCCTCCTCGACGTTGATAGCGAGCATCGGGCGCTCAAAGCGCCAGGAAAACTCGAAACATTCGTGGAAATGTGGTTTGGTCGCGCGCGCGCGCTCTCGCGCTCGTTTCATTTCTTTGGAGTCGCCGGCGACCGCGCATTGAACACGATCTTCAATAAACATGCACCGTACCTTCGCGAAATCTGCATGTACATCGACTCAGATTCATTCCTCAACTTGAGCAGTGGGACTCCGTTCCTTGTCCTAAACCACCTCACGCTTGGTGGTGATTTGGACGGGACACCTAGCGACGCCTTCCTCTTAGCCCCTCGGCTGGAGTCACTCCAAATGGCTTGTGTGCCTCCGTCGGCGTTAATACTCCCCTGGGAGCAGCTCACAACGTTTTCCGCCGAGGCTCTTACCGTTGGGGAGTGTCTGAGCGTGGTGCGCAAGGCCCCATGCCTGCGTGAGTTCACGTATTGGGGTGCTTTTGAGACCCAAGCCGAACCGCCTGTCTCCCATCCTGGTCTAGTTTCGCTCAAACTCAGTGGTTGGGGCAGCGGAGGTATCATCCCCTTGCTCGCACTCCCAAACTTGGAGAAGTTGCAACTTGATTACCTCTCAGCGCTTTCTGACGACGCAATCCCCCTTCCGTTCATCTCATCTTCTTCCCTCCACACGTTCAGATTCGGCCACGACACACCCCTGGCTCTCCCGTGGCTCCGCGTTATGGAGCACCTCACCTCGCTCGAGGTCGGAAACCTTTTATGGGAGTACAAGGAGGACTTCTTCCGCGCGCTGGACCAACTCGAAATTTTGACGCTTTCAAACTGCGAGACGCACGAAATCAGCCAGCGCTTCCTGGATGCGCTGATCTCACGATGCGGACCAGCGGCAGAGGGGCTCGCAAGCTTGAAGTCTTTTTATGTATCTGATACAGCTGGCCGGCGGGCGCAGCCCCTGCTCTTCCATTAATTACGACTATTTGACGGACTTGCGCACTTGAAGCTCACAATAGCTGGAGGAATAAAAGCTTCTGTGTCCTTGTGGTGCATCTTTCGCGGGGATAGCAGGAAGGAAGAGAAGCACCGGTGGTGTGGGGTACACATTCAAATAATAGGGCATTATTTTGACGCTATAGTAAGACTAGCCAGGTACTCCCCGCTGATGCATAATAAGCTGTTCGCGCCATTCTGCACCATTTCCTTTCTTTTGGTCCTTGCAATGATTTTGCGGTCGTATGTATCGAGGGTAAGAGGAAGAAGGAAAAGCATAGGTGGTACCGCCAGCCATCGAGCAAAATGTACGGGTTGACTGCACATCAATCATTTTTTGTGACCTCGAGGTTTTCTGCCCGGAGGAAGAAAAGGAAAGCATCAGTGGCAAGGTGCACTTCTCAAACTAGGAACCAGGATGCGATGGTCATTAGTGCTCCTTTAGAATCCCCGTTCAGACATCAGTTTGCAAGCGGAGCTTTTCTATCACTTCCTTTTGTGGCATTTAGTATGGATAGCAGGAAAGCAGGAAAGCATCGGTGGTGCGCGGTGCACTTCGTCGAACTATGCACTGCCTTCACCCGTGTATTAGACGGTTTGGGGTTCGATTCCCCGCCGATGCATATTTTTCCGCAGACACGCTTTTGCTTTTTACAAAAACCGACGAGTCAAATTTTATGTAGAGGGTGATGAAGGAAGCGGGACTGAGATGCATGGATATTCAGCTGACTTTACAATTGAGAGCCTGCCATTAGGAAGGTGGTCCCAGAATCAACCCAAAATTTCATCAGTATGTATTCTTTATCCAGTTATTCCCGGAATCCAATCCTTCTGGAAGATTTGCGAGCGTCCATGTACACGTGAAGTCCGTTCTTCCGCCAATTTCTCTGGTATACCCGGGTTCCAGGGGGACCGCGAAAATGTGGACCGATAGTTGCAAGAGGCAGTGATTTTCAAAGTTATCCGTACGTTCGCTGTGCATTCATTTCATCTCGCAATCATAACATCGCAATTCAACCCTTAGCTCGTCCCACAAGTTTTTTAATTTAGCATTGACGGGATGGACGAACTGGCGTTCATTTATTTTCCGCAGCCTCGGCCTCCTTCAACTTGACCCAAGTCGGGCATTGTATCAACCCGTTCCACCATCTTCCGATCCGGGGTTAGCTAAACCAAATGCTTGGAATGAAAGGATACGCACCGCGCGACATTTAGCCCACTGCTCGTCATCACATCCACCCCCTTGTCCACAAAATAGGGCGCGTAGTAGAGGTGGAATAGGTCCGCCAGCGTCAGTTCCTGTCCAGAGAGTGAAAGCGTCAGCAGCAGCTCTGCAGAGTGCGGAGGGAGCACGTCACATTTCCCCCGAGGAACTTCTGTTTTCCGAGAATGACGTCGTACACTGCAAGTTTCTCGGCAACCGCGGACACCGCGTCCTTGAGGAGTTCTGGCTTGGGCTCGGCGCTGTTGTACGAGTGTGTGGTTAGGCCTCCGCGGACTGCAATTAGGGATGGATTCGCACTCTCCACTGAAAAAATACAGTACAACCGCCTTCTGCACCTGCGGGTGGAAGTTGGTATACTCGAACGAAGCGGCTTGTTCAAATAGCGCTTTCCCTTTCAGGTCGGTTGGAAGAAGAGGTGTCCCCTGGTCTGCGTACTTCTCTGCAATATAGCGGCAGATGGCGCGAGTTTCACACAGAATGAAGCCGTCGTCGTCCTGCAGCGAGAATTAATTAATTAATTTTTTTGAGCAGTGATAAACGGCAGGCGAGACGTACGAGCACAGGAACCTGCCCGAAAGGATGCATGGCGACGAACTCTGGAGTTTTGTGCTGGCGGTTCGCCATATCGACCAGGATCCGTTCATAGGGCACTTGCTTCTCTGCCAGGACCAGGTCGACCAGCCCCCGCCGTTTTCCCGTGTAGAGTTTAAGCACCATAGTGGATCTGCGAGCCGCTCAAGAAGGGAAAGAGGAGGCAACTGCCGTGTAACACTACCTACCTACCTACCTATCCTTTATAGCATTACAAGGCGACGTGTCCATTTACGCGATTGGCTGCCCGTTGTACTTACAAATGTAATTCTACTTACAAATGCAATTAGAAATCGTTTCCCGAGAGACGCGGGATCCATCAGCGCTCAGGGACGAGGATCGGGAAAGATCTACATCAATGAATGGTGCGCCACAGATTACTCATCCTCTAAATGTGAAATTTAGTTGGGCTGTTAACGGCTTTGTAGTGCCGCCGCCGAGCCAAAAAGACCGTGCGCCAGATGAGAGCGTGGGCGAAATTTAGAACGATTTAGACAAGTTGCGTTATAGGTTGCGTTTGATCATCGGCTTTGGCCACATCCGATGAGCGATACCAAAAGGGCTTAGATGATTTGAGTGGCTCACTCATGAATAGTGGCGTAATTCCTGTCGATGTAGGAGTGAACGCGGTAAAGCGGAGAGGAATGGCGCTTACTCAAACCGCAAAGGCCAGCGCATAGAGCCGGATGATTTGAACACAGAACATTGTTTCGGAGAGGAACGCGTGCCCCATTTGATGCAAACTACCACCTAAAACCTAATCAAAGCCCAGGTCACACCGCACGACAAAAGATGGCCTGGGGTGAAAGGAATCGTATCTGACCAGCTCGCTTGTCCTCAGAACTGCCATTCAGTTCGGAAGTGTATAATTAATTCCCTGGACAATCCGGATTCGCCATGGTAGGAGAACTCATTCTACAGCCGCTGGGTTGCAAAAACAACACCTGCGTGTATGGATAGGGTATGGGAGGTCGACAAGCGTGAGCTTGAGAGTAAGAGTCGCATGGATTAAAACCATCTGACCGGTAGAGGAACGGCTGGCAGAGACGACCAGTCGACGCGAGGACTGGCGGAAGAGAGAGTTGAAGCTCGGAGATCAGAAAGCGTGTGCTTGCAGTTATCGGCAGTGGTCAAGCTCGGTTACTTCGTTTCCCAGCGCGATGACAGCTCGACGGGAAGGAAAAAAAAGTTGTCGTCGACGAGATATTTTTCGCGCTCGTCATGGTAGTCGAAACAGTACATATAGTATGTCGTGTACGTATCTATCTACAATTATCGAAATCGCAATGAATACAGCGTGTCATCAATGGTGGGTCTGACTACTTTACTGTTACTTCCCGGGAACTGGACAGTATGGGCGTCACCAAACGAAGATCTGGATCGACACCAGGAGCTGGGGTATGGGGTGCACCGAGATGTGGAGTCGTGGCGGAAGGCCGTAGAGTAGTGGCTTCGCGAGGACGTAGAGTATGGCCCCGCCCAAGGTATATCACCAGAACCGACAGGTATTCAGGGCACGATATTGCTCGTCAGACTCGAGAACTACATCCATCGAATCAGTCGTATAAGCAGAAGAACGAGGAAAAAACGTACCCCCACGCCAATGAACGTCTCCACGCCGACGAGCACGCTCATATCGATCGCCTGAGTCACCGCCTGCTCGTCCCGTGGCAGCTGCATATCCAGCGAGCTCGCAACGTGCGCCCACCCGTCAGCGGTGCATGCGCGCGCAAGGATCTCCTCCGCGGAGAGCCAGCGGTGCACGAGCGCCGCCGCGTGGTGCGACATGCCATCCGGCACGTCGAGATATTCCGGGAGCACGGGTAGCGCGCGGGGCCGCACACGCTGGGGCACCCGAATGCGTTCCACGAGGCGTAAGGCACGCCCCCGTCCGCGAGGTTGGTGCAGTGCTCTGCGTAGTCGCCGCGGCGGACGTGTAGCGCGCGCAGCCCGGTGAGGGGGCGTGGCAGTGTGGTGGGGGAGGGGGGGGGGGGCGAAGGCGCTGAGGGGTAGGGAGCTGAGGCGTTGCCGAGGGTGCTGCCGCTGGTGAGGCGGAAGGAGGAAGCGATGCGCGAAAGGTGGGGAGAGGGGGGGCGGCGGCGCGGCAGAGAGGAGGTGGAAGTTGCGCTCGAGGGCACGGGTGATGAGCGGGGACCAGGCGAAGGCTTTCAGGGCTGGGGAGGAGCCGTAGGTGAGCCATAAGGGCAGGACGCCGTCGTCCCCGACGAGCCTAGAGAAGGGCGTGAGCGTGGAGAGGAGGTGGAAAGACAACCATTGATGCTGAGGCATTCAGCTTCCAGGGCACGAGAAAGTTAAACAGATCCAGGTTGCGCAGGCAGGCGTTCAACGCGCACACAGTGGGTAAAAGCAGCCTTACGTATACACCACGGACTGCCACTGATGGCAAAGATCATCAATCACCGGCCCGGTCGGGGATAAGTAACCCGGTACTGGCAAGTGTTTGCTCCCATCCTCTACCATCGCGAAAGCTGGAACATGGCTCTATCTGTTCGTCAAAAAAATGCGCATTGTTGCTCCAGTGATCTCGGATCCTCGCAATTTGTATATCCCAACTCCAACGGCGTCACACAACCCAGGCGCGTTGCTAGGCACTGCTTCCCCAGGTTACTGAAGTCTCCTGCGAAACAAACAGCCCTCAGTCTGATAACCGGAATCTATTGCTTCGGGTGCGACCTGTACAACTGCCTCTGTGACAATGTAGCACGCAAGGCAAAGGACTCGCGAAATCGGAATCCACGCGCGGATTGTGCTCTGAACTCTGAAATGAATCCTTTACGAATTATTCCTTGATGCGCAAAAGGGATCCAAGCACTGCGCCGAATTTTTTCACCTCCAGGGTTACCAGGTGCGTCCGGTGCTAACCTTGGTCGTTGAAAGCAGACTCGACGTGATGCTTCACTGGGGAACCACTCACACCCGTCGAGAGCGTTACGTTGACTCGTTGCTACTCCTCATCACAATCACTCGGAGCTTGCGTGAAGCTCGTTTCTTCAACACATACGAACAGCGGCGAGGGTAGCGAGCCTTTAAAACATTCAACAAAACTCGATGCTGCGTCAAACAGGGTCAATCAGACGTCAATGTGTTAGCGTCACAGACTTTATAGCGCCAATTTGCGCCGGTTTTCAGCGTCAATTCAGCGCCTTGTATCGTCAGTCCGAATTATACTCGCGTCAATCAGCGCCGCTGGGCCACTGGGGCACTACTCAACAGCGCACAAATCTACAATTCAATCTCGCAGTCTCCACTAGTACTTGCACCGTTTAAAACATACTTTGCTTGATATCTCGCTGTTACCTGATAACCTTAATATTGGAACCATATCAAGTTATGCTTAAGAAATTCTTGAGCAATTCACGCTGTGGTACTGCCGCTGCGCCCCACTTCTTGTCCTCATGGCAGGCTTGTTGAAACATCCTCAAACACTTTATTTTCTGAGAACATTTCCTGGCTCAAACCACTCCAATAATGCATGTGGATCATCACAGAAAGTCATCACAGAAAGTCAAGTTGGCTCTCCTGGCGACGCTTCAGAACGTGCACCGATCTGCGTCCATACACAGCCATTATGTGTCAATGCTGCATTGACGTTGACTGACTAGCCCTAACAGCGCTTCTCCGTGCACCATTTCGCATCCCCATGCCGAGTTATACCTGCAGTCTAGACTCGCATCTCCTGTCTTGGATTCTGGATTGGACCAGCGAATTTTCTGTGAATGGTTCAGGTGAGCGAAGCCTTTATAAAGCGCTGGGGTTTTAAGACTGACTGGAATTTTCCTTTAAAAAACATTGCTGCCTATTTGCCTTGGAAGCAAAGTTGAACTTTGCTATTTTGTTCCAACCGTGAGTGCCATCATTTTCTCTCCATTTCGGTATTCGATTAACGTGTCATTCAGGACACCTGAACTCCCCAACACCAATAACTAAGTACATCGTTTTTCACCCCTGCGTGATATTGAAACTCACATTACTCCTGCAGTTGACTTCTGCCAAATTTGAGAATGAAACATGCTTCGCGTAGCCAATTAGACTGCATCGGATCCTTCTCTTTCTTCAGCGTGCCATGTGCGACCCACGGATGTAATCCGAGTAATGTCCCTGAACTGTACTTAGTAGTTCCAATTTTATTTATCACCTTTCAAAGTTTTGGGTTCGTCTTCTTCCACTGAAAGAACCAAAAGTCCGTCTGATTGCTACTCATACACACCAATCATTCTGCCAAAAATACCATTGACATATATACCCTCTTACTTCAGGCTCTCGCAACTTGTCCAAATAAATGAGGCAAGAAAACTCAATGTGCACGCAGCTGCTCGCCAGAGTCAGTTATGAGTCAGGCTGGATCCGATGCCAGCTTGACACGTTGAAAGGTTCTATTCCTCTAACCTCCGCATATGATACCAGCTGACCGTCTTCTTCCGCTACGCATAGCGCAGCTCAGATCTCGATGTTCTTTCTCACTGCCTCCAGAATCATTGAGATCTACGCCGTCTCAATTTAAAATTTACTCCTGCTTCTTCCGCGGTCTATTGGCTCGGACCATGAATCAACCCCTAGATCCAAGTGCACAAATCACCCAAGTTTTAGAAGATCTCGCAACGCTCAGCCATCAAATTCTAGACACGTTTCCCAAATCAAGTATGGATGTAGAATCATTTGCCGGAGCGAAGCGAAGGCATGTCTTGTATACATAAAGCATCAGTGGTGCAGGGTGCACCCCGTTGAACTATATCTACATTCCATATTCCAGGATCTTTATAGAATTGGTAGGGGTTCGACTCCCCGCCGATGTATGGCTTGCCGTCGACCTAAATTTGTGTCCCCTTGGTTTTTTTAAAGCAGCGGTGATGCGGGGTGCACGCCGTTAAAGTATATCTATTCCGCATTCCACGGCCTTTATAAGATGGGTAGGGGCTCGACTCCCCGCCGATGCATTTTTTGCTGCACGCACACTTTTCTTTTTACGAAAACCGACGGGTCAAATTTTACCAATTCTATGTAGAGGATTGATGAAGGAAGCGGGACTGAGATGCATGAGTTGAAACTTGAGCCTGCCATTTCGGATTCGAGGAAGGTGGTCCCAGAATGAACCCAGAAGTTCATCATATTCAATTTCCCCAGAATCCAATCCTTCTGGATGATTTTCGAGCATCCATGTACATGCAAAGTCCGTCTGAGCATTCCTTCCGCCAATTTCTCTGCTGTTTGGCAGTGTACCCGTGACCGTTCGCTGTGACGTGACGTGACGTCACCGACCCGGATGCTCAGTGCGCTCGCCACCATCAGCCTCGTCCGACCGTCTCCCGCCTCCCGTCTTCCAATTCCTTCCCTTCCACCTCCTGGCCAGTACTGTTTCGTCCTCCTCGCGCCATCGTCCCAATATCCTCCTTCGTCCCCGCGGCCGCCCTCCCGCTGGCATCCGACTCAGGAGTCAGACATCATGATGGGCCAAACATGGGCGCTTCATCGGCGGTGAGGAGTCTGGGCTACGACTCTGCGACGGCCTTTCTCGCCCAGTGCTTTGCTTTACACGACGCCGCGCCACCGCTGCTTGCCGCACGTCCCGCTCCCGCCATCGATGTCATATGTATTCTAGCTGGATACATGCACCTTGCTGTTGAACTGGAATTAATGGTGTGTGCTCCGACGATGAATGTTCGTATTGACCGTGATTTTGTGATGCAATTGCAGTTCCACTTCCAGATCACCTTCGGCGGAAAAATCACGGAGTGCGACTTGCTGAAAATCACAATCTGTCCATCGCCGACGTTAAATCTAAAATTGTTACAAATGTACCCGGACTTCCGGAATTTCGCCACTAGTTCCACTAGACCCTATTGGGTGTGATCCTGGGATTGGTTGCCACAATATTACTGGTTCTCTGTTTAGTCCTTGCTTCTGTGGCGTCTGATGTTCTGCCCGGAAATTTACGGCCTGCATTCTCTTCCCATGTGAGATGCTATTTGTAGGATGGACAACTCCCGACGAGTCACATAAGAAGAGTTTATGATAGGTCCTCATCCAAGAAGATGCCTCCCCAGCACCCCTCTGCAACCTTGAAAGATCTCATCCAATACACCACTCTTGCAGCCACCGCTGCTAAGAAAATTGCCGACTCAGCTGCAGCGCCTTTCCTTGGCTCAGCTGCAGCCTTGACCCTGTCCATCTTGAATTGTGTGACGGTGAGCAGATGTCTCACTACATTCCCAAGAGCTGATGTTAAGAAGACCGCACGCTCAAACCGAGATGAATGCATTCAAATCATTGAGCATATTCATGAAATCCTTTGCAACATTCTAAAGCTATATCAGAGCTCTGAAATCGATGGTGTTATTCCTACCGCACTATTGTACGATATTGCCAAGTTTACAGAGTACGGGACTACCGTTTACAACCTCCTGGGACACTTTCAATTAATGGATGTTATCAGAACCCTTCAAAAGGTGTTCACAGTTCTACATGGGCAAGACAGGATGGGAATGATCAAGAAATTACTCAAGCAACCCGATAATACTGCAAAATTGCAGGTATACAAGCAGGAACTCAATCGGGCCCGGGAATTGTTCAAGGTAACTAGTTTCAATTTATCCAACTACGTGTACAGTCAAACTTTGTTTCAGGTTCAAGCTGCAGGTTCAACACTGTCTCAAATTGTCCATATGAAGATGAATGCAAAACAGCAGCACGAAGAGCTCGTGGCTCTCCTGAAAGCCCACCCAACCCTTACCACCACTGCATCCTCCTCGGTTGGTCATCATTTAAAGCTCGTTATAAGCACAGCTAATATTGATTAGGTGACTGGGACATTTTCAAGCTCGGAGAACAGGTCGGTGAACTGTGGGCGGCAGTAATCTGTATATTAACTCCCTTGAAAAGTCTAGGATCCTTCTCTATACTTCCTCCATCCCCCAAAATTTTCAATGGCCGTGATTCTGAACTCCAGCATGTGGTGATGATCATGACTCAGGATTGTGCCAGGATTGCCATTCTAGGTGCTGGCGGAATGGGAAAAACAAGCCTTGCCACTGCAGCCATACATGATGTTAAAGTGGAAGCGAAATATGGCTGTATATATTTTGTCCCATGCCACTCAGCTACAACTTGTGCTGAATTGGCCTCCGCTGTAGCAACCTATATTGGTGTGGAAAAGGGATCAAATCTGGTGAAAAAGATTATCTTACACTTCACGCATTCTCCGGCCTCCCTCCTGGTTTTGGACAATTTGGAAACTCCCTGGGAATCGGTCTCATCAAGATCTGAGGTGGAGGAATTTTTATCACTCCTTACAGACATTCCCCATTTGGGGCTGATGGTTTGAGCTGTTGTCGAGATTCACAACCTTCGTTGCTGACAACATTCTAGATCACCATGAGAGGTGCTGAGCGCCCACAAAAAGTGAAATGGACTCGCCCATTTTTGCTCCCATTGAATCCCATTTCCACCTCCGCCGCTTTCCAGACCTTCATTGATGTTGCGGATAACACACATGATGAAGAAGCTGTCAAACAACTCCTCGAGCTCACTGGGAATCTTCCGTTGGCAGTCAGCCTTATCGCCAGTGTGGCTGATGCCGAAGGATGTGACAATACCCTCTGTCGTTGGAATTCCGAACATACTCGGATGCTTTCTGAGGGATGGGACAAAAGATCCAACCTTGACATTTCCATCATGTTATCATTCACAAGTTCTCGGATGACAACAGGTGCCCAGGAGCTTTTGTCTATTCTTTCTATACTTCCAGATGGACTTGCAGATGCCGATTTGGTTCAAGCCAAACTCTCGATTCCTGAGGTCTTGGCCTGCAAGGGTATTCTGATCAGCACATGCCTTGCATTTATTGACAAGGATCGTCGCCTCAAGGTTCTGGTCCCTATCCGAGAACACATCCACAGCACTCACCCTCCACCAAACACATTGAAGCTGGCAATACGAAAATACTTCAACAGCCTTCTCGATCTGTGCAGCGAATACTGGAACTTGAATGCAGCAAACATAGTCCCCCAAATTCAACAAAATTTGGGCAATTTGAACAACATTCTTCTGGATGGACTGAGCACAGAGTGTCCGGATATGATGGAGATTTACAAGAGTATCCTCTTTCTCAATCATTTCTATCGGAGGACACAGAGCATGATTTCACCACTTCTCCTCAAACTCTCGGAGAAAATGGCCCACTGCACAGACCAACCCATCTTTGGGGACTACATGGTTCAACTCTTTGACAGTAGCGCACATTTTGCCATGGTGGATGCCGATGTGCAAATCACATCGGGCACTCAATATTTCCAATCCCAGCATCCTCTGGAACAGGGTATGCAACATTGATTGTCTCTATGTCCACTTGAACTGATTTCTGGCTAGCTAAATGGTATCGTGTTCTTGGATTTTATTATCAACATGTGAAATCCAATGCAGCAAAAGGCTACGAGTGTAATAAAAAAGCACTATCCTTGTCAAACAGTGTTGATTACCCCACCACAATAGGGCAAAAGGCCTTATTCGGCATCTCGATATATATGATAACCATAGGTGATCTTTTTGCGGCTCAGGAATATGCAAGACAGGCACAAAGATATGCTGAGCACCTGGGAGATATATATGCACAAGCAGAGTCAATCTACCTGCAAGCCCGAGGCCAGATAGCACTTGGAAACTTTCAGAATACCCTTATCCTTCTGCAAAAGGCCAGGCAACTGTTGAATTCTTGTGGCCTGCAACGCAGTATGCTGGACATGAGCATCACATTTGTGGAGGCTGAAATACATCTGATGAAAACCGAGTATCACGAGTCTCTCCAATACGCAGTCTCCCTTTCTTCTATGCTCCAACCAAAAACATACTTTGGAATCTTGGCAGACCTAAATATTGTCCTGGTTGAAATTACCACCGGTGTTGATTTCAAAATTGTTCTGAAACACCTTGAAACTTGTCAAAGTCACATTACAAGATTATATGGACTGCCACAAATATCCATGGGGCTTGTAGCAAACCAGAGATTTGCAGACCTCTATTTACGGGAGGGGGACCATAACACTGCAAATATAATATTGGGCCAGACCTTTGCATCATCTCAGAGCACCAATGTGGAAGGAGCACTGATATGCCTGGAGAGGCTCGCGGATCTGTCCACTGGCATGAACAATGTTCAAACTACGCTGCGATGGGCTGGGGTATTTCTCGGGTTAGCATTGAAAATGAAGGAAAAATTGCCTACATTGAAAGCACTCCGCTGTCTAGGCCAGATTTTGTGTGCTGAAGGGGATAATGAAACAGCCCTCTGTCTATTCAATGTTGCCCTAGATGGGTTTACTGTTATGGACATCCATCGCTGGAGGGGTGATTGTATGGTTCGAATTGCAGATATCTTGGAAGAAAAGGATATTTTTAAATCTGTTGGTTTGTGGAAGGCAGCAAGGCCACTGTTTGAAAGGTCTTCTCAAGTCAAGGACATTACTTGCATTGATGTGAAGCTTGCAGCAGTGGATGCTGTGATCTTGGAGGAGCACAAAAGGCAGTTAGTGCGATTGAACGAGCTGAATACACCCGGAGAAATGCCCAAGGGTGGTCACACCAATGTGGATGTGAGGGAAGAACAGGAGGAGAATCATATTTCAGCTCCATTGGTGGCCTGATCAGTGAAAGAATGCCCAAGTTCCTTTTTCAGTACTCTTTCTTTCCTACCATTTGTTCCTTGTCTCTGAATCTCAAATATGCATGTCCCCTACAAAAATTTGTGCTTTTAAGTTTTGTATCAGGCTATAAGTATAATATCCTGTCCATGTATTTTTGAACCTAAAAGTAAAAGGAGGACAGGGTAGCTGTGTTCTTCTTTTCCTCGAAGTTTATTTTTCTGGTCCAGGCAGATTTGTGAGAGTTGATCTGAACTCGGTTTTAGTGTTTATTCCGCTAATCTTTCTACTGTACCACGTCCTTGAACCTTGTTAAACTTTTTCTTGCCGAAAGCATTGCTCGTTTGGCATGCAATAGGTAGTGAAGTCGATGATATGATTGAGTCAGGAATAAAGCAACGGCTAGCACATACACGTTCCGAAAGGGGACCTAACTGGGCTATCAATTTATCCTCCTTCTTATGCTAACTTAAATGACCAAACAGCAAGGATAGCCAAGAAAACTCGGCCCCTGTGCAGTGTCTGGAATTTTGATGGAAATTTTTTCTTTTCAAATATCATTGATCCGGACCTATCAGTGAATTGAAGTAACAACTAGGGTGTGGTCGTTTTGGTCTACTTTGTTATGGCGCTTCCGTTGCGTAAGCAGCCTTTTGCAGTGCTCTCGTTCGAATCCCACTATGCTCATTTTTTTTTGTTCGGCATCCGCATCTTTCCCACTTATTTTTTTATGGTTCATTTGAGCAAACTCATTCATGTACCTTTTCAAACTATCGAAAATTACTTATCTATCTGTCCACTATGTCCAATGCATTTACTCCTGTTGTTCCTTCCTGGACAAGATTGCATTTCTGCTTCCATTCCCGCATTTTGGCAAAGTCTGCATGTGCGGCTTCGACCAGTTGAACCTGTAGAATCCCACGAGATGAAAACACCTCCTGCATGATGAGCAATTGACTGTGGCTCCACAGATGCAGGTAAAAGTTCAAGCATCTCTGTTTGAACCCGGGACCGGGAAGAAGATGCTACCTGAAGAAGGGCTGAAAAAAATTATTAAAGGTCTAGATCTATCTGTGAATAACTTACCGGCGCTCCAGGATATGCGACCAAACCAGGCTGATGCATAAGTGATTGCATAGCAGTTGGGGCAGGTGTCAATTCAAATGTCTGTTCATTTTGTCTCTCTGATGAAGATGCTGCCTGTAGAAGGATTAGAAAAAATTATGGGAAGACTAGATATGCTTACCAAAATTCTAGCATGAGGAATAAACTTATCTTGCATGGCCTTTGGCTTCTCTGATGCAGGGAAAACCGGAATTGCAGAGACTGTTCCTCTGGGAATTGCATTTTTCGATTTGTCAAATGCACCAAGTTCAACAACACCAAGCATTTTACTGTTGGCCTTTTCTGGGAGCTTGTACTCTGGAAAGTCACGAGCAACCTTGGCCAAGTCACCACCAATGTTTCTGCCAATTGTCGTCAATGAGTTGTACCAGTCTGTAACCACCGAAAGTGCCTGCCACATTTTTCGGCAGTTAGTTACAGACTGGTTACAAGTTTAACCTGAAGATGGTTGGGGAAAATTAGTAGTTTCCTTGCGAAGAATAAAGGTCTGATAGATGACTTGTTGCTTGAGAGCCTTCAAATACTGAGTGCGCTGCAGGTGAGGTTTGGCTTGTGTGGCATTGTGGCAAGATCCAAGAAGCAGAGTAATGAGACCATGCCACATGTAAGTGTGACTGATTGAAGTTGATGCGGCACATCTCAGCACTGGAACATGGCCTTGCAGATAAAAATTGAGCTGTACAAGCTCTTCATAATATCCAGGGGTATATCCTAAAGCCATAATATTTGTTTATTCTACCAAGAGCAGCTCTATAGACGAATCCTGGGCAAGTTGTCCTAAGACCGCATTTTTTGAGATTCAATCATGTCATTTATTGCAATGGAGCAGCGTAAAGGAATTCAGAGTACATGGTGTCCTTGAAGTAATTGGCTAGTATCTCCTTACCATATTTGACAGCTCCCAGGTCCATACTTCTGCTTCAGCAGTATATTTTCGCTAAAACAGCATATCTTGTAATGGAAGCGATTAGAGGCGCAATATAAATATTCTGAGTAGGCCATTCCCTGCGGAGCCTCAAGGCGATCATGGTGATATATTTCATATGCGGATAGCCTATGAACTGGGACCGCAACAAGCGTTTTGGTGAATGCGATCAAAGACCGCCCAAAACGGGAAAGCGCCCTAATGGCTGTAAACTGGTAGTCATCAGCAATTCTACTAAATTGGGACTAAAATTGATGGTGGGAATGCTTTGTCACTAATAGTCCAAATCGGGCACTAAATGTGTTCCAGACACTGCACGACGGCCGAAAACTCAGATAGGTCACATGGTTTGCTTGTGAGCATCATCCACAACACGTAATAAAATCTTGGCAACATAGTAATGTTGCCGCGACTTCCGACTCGGCCCTGCGAAGTCAACTCGGGGAAGTCGACTTGAGTCGGGGGTATTTTTAGGAAATGCTCCTTTTCATGTATAACCACGATTGGAGGCAATTTCCATTTTTTTCTCTCTCTCTGGGTGATTGTGATGGGCATGACACAACGTCACATGTGTGACGTTCATGTCATGGATGCCGTGTATGAAGGCCAAAGAAACGGAGCGGGCATACAAATGGGCGGATACCCTCGCAAATGAGAATGAAACCCAACCCAATAAGGAAAGAAAGTGAATAAAGAAACTCACAATCGCGTCAAACTGCCACTCGAACGCATATACTTGTCGCCAAGCTCGTGCACAAAGCAGAAGAGGTGCACGACCGCGCAGGCATTCGTGTCCTGCGTCTCGGGTAGACTCGTAACCAGTCTGTAACCAATATCCAAAAAATGTGGCGAGCACTTTTGGCAGTTACAGACTGGTACAACTCGTTGACGTGCATTGAGCTGTCTGCGGAGTTTGAACTTTTGGCAGGTGCCGCGATCGGCCGATAAGCGAGCCATCAAAACCGATCAATTCTGCCTCAAACTTGATAGCCTTTTCGGCTCTTCTACCTGCAATTTAAAAAAATCTGAGGAAGCAAATGTATTTATTTCTAGCATAGGAAGGTTCTTGATAATTTAAATTTGATAAGAGGTCAAAGTGCAGAAGAGAACAAGGGCCTCAGCAAAATTTTAAACTCCGATGACAGCCCAATTCGGTTTCCCGAGTTGTACCACTCTGTAACCGCCAAAAGTGCTCGCCACATTTTTTGGATATCGGTTACAGACTAGTAACGAGTCTACGTCTTGGGGGCTGTGGAGGTATATGGTTAGCTAGGGAAACAATTATCTCGAAAACGCTGGCGCGAGTCAAATGGTGAATGGTAAGAAGGAAAAGAAGGCTGGACGCGTCGAATAAAAGAAAGGAAGGAAGGAAAAACGCAGTGGGGCGAGCAAGTAGAGGTAGGTCGAAGAAGAGTGAGTGCAGGGGCAACTTCAAAGCAAGTGAAAGGCACGCATCGTCTGCCCGCCCGTCTTCAATTCTTCCTTCCACCCTCCTGCACGAGTATTTTTCCTGCATCTTCGTGCCGTCTTTTGTCCCCGCCCTCGCCGATCCATTGGACCGACAAATTCACTGGACGTCCGACATGGGCGCTTCATGGACCAGTCCGCTGATCAGCCTCTGGTTCTAAACTGTTTTGCCTGGAGGTCCCAGGCCGGGAAACCCAAGGTTCAACCATATTTTGAATATGTTTGGATATGCTCGGGGGCGTATCACATTATATCCATATTGTGTTCTCTCTTCCGCCAGCGTATCGTATTCGTATTGAACTGAATAGGTTGATTTTGGGTTGGTTCCGCGTAGTATTGCTACCAGAGAGGGAGCATCTCTGCCCACGTACTCCGCGCCGTAAATCATTTATCGTTTCATCCAGAATGGTACGGCATGAGAGCGGCGGCATTCTCTCTGAAATTATATTCATGCCATCTAATGCGTGCAAGATTTATGTTTCATTGATACCAAGTTACCAATGCAATACCAACGCCCAAGCTGAGAAGGACATGCACCTAATTAGCGTGTGTGAAAAGATCGAACTTCTACCCTGGCTCATTCGACAGGGGCCGCGAAACTGTGAACTTATAGTTGCAAGAGACAGTGACTTTCAGTGTTATCCTTAGGTTCGCTGTGCATTCGTTTCATCGGCAATGGTCTCGCAATTATAACATCACAATTCACCGCGTAGCTCGTCCTACAGGACTTTAGCATCGTTCATTTATTTTCCGCAGCCTCGGTCTCCTTCAACTTGACCCAAGCCGGGTATTGTATCAACTCGTTCCACCATCTTACGATCCGAGTTAGCTAAACCAAATGCTTGGAATGAAAGGAGACGCACCGCGCGACATTTAGCCCACTGCTCGTCATCACATCCACGCCCTTGTCCACAAAATGGGGAGCGTAGTAGAGGTGGAACAGGTCCGCCAGCGTCAGTTCCTGTCCAGGGAGTGAACCGTCAGCAAGCAGCAGCTCTGCAGAGTGCGGAGGCACGTCACATTTCCCCCGAGGAACTTCTGTTTTCCGAGGATGACGTCGTACACTGCAAGTTTCTCGGCAACCGCGGACACCGCGTCCTTGAGGAGTTCTGGCTTGGGCTCGGCGCTGTTGTACGAGTGTGTGGTTAGGCCTCCGCGGAGTGCAATTAGGGATGGATTCGCACTCTCCACTGAAAAAATATAGTATGATCGCCTTCTGCACCTGCGGGTGGAAGTTCGTATACTCGAACGAAGCGGCTTGTTCAAATAGCACTTTCCCTTTCAGGTCGGTTGGAAGAAGAGGTGTCCCCTGGTCTGCGTGCTTCCCTGCAATATAGCGGCAGATAGCGCGAGTTTCACACAGAATGAGGCCGTCGTCGTCCTGCAGCGAGTTTTTTTTTTTTTTTTGAGCAGTGACGAACGGCAGGCGATTATTTGAACACAGAACATTGTTTCGGAGAGGAACACGTGCCCCATTCGATGCAAACTACCACCTAAAACCTAATCAAAGCCCAGGTCACACTGCACGACAAAAGATGGGTATCTGACCGGCTCGTTTGTCCTCGGAACTGCCACCCAGTTCGGAAGTGTATACTTAATTCCCTGGACAACCCGGATTCCCCGTGGAAGGAGAACTGGTTGCAAAAACGATGGATAGGGTATGGGAGGTCGACAAACGTGAGCTTGAGAGTAAGAGTCGCATGGATTGAAAAACCATCAGACCGGTAGAGGAACGGCTGGCAGAGACGACCGGTCGACGCGAGGACTGGCGGAAGAGAGAGTTGAAGCTCGGAGATCAGAATGCTTGTGCTTGCAGTTATCGGCAGGGCTCAAGCTCGGTTACTTCGTTTCCCAGCGCCATGACATTGAGATGGCTCAACTGCCGGGCTCGACCGGAAAAGCCAAAAAGTTGTCGTCAACGAGATATTTTTCGCGCCCGTCGTGTGGGGTCGTGCTAGTCGAAACAGAACATATAGTATGTCGTGTACGTATCTATTGACAATTATCGAAATCGCACTGAATATACTTTACTTTTATTTCCTGGGAGCTATGTGCATGGACAATATGGGCTTCACCAAACGAAGATTTAGATCGACACTAGGAGCTGGGGTATAGGGTGCACCGGGATGCTAACGTCATTGCTCATCAGACTCGAGACTACATCCGCCGAATCAGTTGTATAAGCAGAAGAACGAGGAAAAAACGTACCCCCACCCTAATGAGCGTCTCCGCGCCGACGAGCACGCTCATATCGATCGCCCGAGTCACCGCCTGCCAGCTGCATATCCAGCGAGCTCGCAATGCGCGCCCACCCGTCCACGCGCAGCAGCGGTGCACGCGCGCGCAACGATCTCCTCCGCGGAGGGCCAACAGTGCGCGAGCGCGGCCGCGTGGTGCGACATGCCCTCCGGCACGTCGAAATAGTCCGGGAGCACGGGATAGCGCGCGGGGTCACGCACGCTGGAGCACCCAAAGGCGTTCCGCAAGGCATAGGGCACGCCCCAACTCGCAAGGTTGGTACAGAGCTTTGCGTAGCGGACGTGTAGCGCGAGCAGCCCGGCGAGGAGGGGCGTGGCGGTGTTGTGGGGGGCTAAGGCGCTGAGGGTAGGGGGCTGAGGCGTTGCCGATGGCAATGCCGCTGGTGAGGCGGAAGCTTCGAAGGAGAAGGAGATGCGTGAGAGGTGGGGGGACGGCGGCGCGGAGGTGGCAGTTACGCTCGAGAGCGCGGGTGATGAGCGGGGTCTAGGTGAAGGCTTTCAGGGCTGGGGAGGAGCCGTAGGGGGGCATTAGGGCAGGACGCCGTCGCCGCCGATGAGCCTAGAGAGGGGCGTGAGCGCGGAGAGGAGGAGGAAATGGAAACGACGTACAGCCAGCCAAAGATAGGCGGGCCATCGATCCTGAGGCATTAATATTCAGCTTCCAGGGCACGCATGCGCACCGCGGCGTCGGTCTCCTCCGTGATATTCAGCTCTCGCATTGATGTCGACGGCCTCCACGCATCTCGGCACACGGCGTCCCACCACTCGCGTAATGACCCGCGGCGCGGTCGAGTTTGAATTCCCGTACGTCCCACTCCAGTAATACCCGCCGAATAAGTCATCCCCAATAACCTCTTTTGGATTTGGACGACTCACAATGAGATATCCGTTGAGCCAGCGAGAACCCAGACGTAGAAATGACAGGAATAAAACCTACGCGTTGCCGTACCAGCGCACATCGTCGACTCATCCGTAACTTTAGGGATGCCAGTGAAACAGATCCAGGTTGCGCAATGGGCTGGCAGGCGTTCAGCGATAGATATGGTGTCGTCGTGAGCTCAAGGGCGGCTTTACGTATACACACCACGAACTGCCACTGATTGCAAAAGATCATCAATCACCGGCCCGGTCGGGGATAAGTAACCCGGCACTGGCAATTCCGGGCCCATCCTCTACCATCGCGACAATATATCCCCCCCTATAGCGAAAGCTAGAACATGGCTCGGATCTGTTCAATTAGACGATCTACTAGGGTGCATTGCGACTCCAGTGATCTCGAATTCTCTTGGAATTCTCACACTTTGTGTATCCCGACTCAAGCGGCGCCAGGTGCGCGGCTACTAGGACGCTGCTCCACCCAGGACCCAGGTTACTGAAGTCTCCAATGAAACAAACAGCTCTCAGTCTGACAGCCACTTCGTGTACGACCAGTAGAACTGCTTCTGTGGTAACTTAGGACGTCAGGTAAACGACTCGCCAAACCAGAATCCATGCGAGCTCCCGCGGAATTATGCGCTAGACTCCGAAATAAATCCCTTCCGAATTATTCCTGGATGCGCAAGAGGGACTAAGGCACTGGACCGAATTTTCTCGCCTCCAGGATTACCAAGTGGGTACGGTGCTAGCCTTGAAAGCGGAATCGACGTGGTTCTTCACTGGGGAATCACTCACACTCTTAGAGGGCGTTACGTTGACTCGTTGTTGCTCCGCGCTCATTACATGCACTTAGAGCTTGGGTGAAGCTCGTTTCTTCTTCGGCTTGTACATCGGACTGATTGTCGCAAATATGGCAGTGCATAGCAACCTACCCAGTCTACTGTCCTCACCGCCTCCCAATTCTGATGCCAGCCATGAAGCTTCCACATCCCCGGTCGCGGCGTATCGCTGATTTGAGAGTATTCACTGCGTGCCATGCCGCGGCCCCGTAGGCAAACGTTTTTACCCTGGGTCTACGTTGGTCTACGTCGGCCGACGCTAGTACTACTAGTACTACTACTAGTAGGTAGAGTCTGCCTACTGGGGCGGCTAACGTAGGCAGACAGACGTAAACCCAGGTAAGCCAACTTTGCCTACGGTGCCACGGGACACACTGATTCTGCGACTTCTGAGTATAGAGTGAGTTTCTGAGCTCATGCTCCGATGAACTGACGCTACAATGTGTTCTAATCTTCAATCTGCAGATCAGGCTCTACTGTATCGGTACTGACCCTGCATTTGTTGAACGCTGAAGGATTTCACAATTGCTTTTTTTGTCAGGAACACGAGACACAGGCGTTTCGTCGCACTGACAGGACCCTCTCGTATCGCCGCCTGCACCTACACGGTTGTCGATTTGCCATGTTTGGCCCACACAGCCAGATGTGTTAGTGCTATTTTAACTGCACCCTTACCGTGATGAGCGGCGCTAGCGTTGAACTGACCATTCGTCCCATAGCTTCCCGCTACTTCAACCTGCCTCCTCTCTGGCATGATTCCTTGTCCCCCTTGAAATGGGCTTCTCCCATGTTTTCAGCAGCGTTTCATCATTCTTCCTTGTGGATCAAGACAACAAGTATCGCCAAAGTAAATCACCGAGGTTTACCATGGTCTCTTGAACTTGAACTCTGAGCTCGTTTCATGTTCATCGTCACTTGACTCCAAGTGGTATGAAGACTATATAAGCCGTCCGGGACGAATAACCGAATCCCCAGTGCAGGTCACTCAAGTGCAGGTCCACTTCTACTCCCACTCTTCTCACCCTCAATTAACCAACCGCCAATCCGAATCAAACCAAACAGCATCTCCAGCATGAAGCTCTCCTTTTTTGGATCGTCCTCGCCGCTCTCCTGCTCGAGTCGTACGCCGCGACGCCTGCTAACCCGGGGACCAACAAAAAACCTGGCGGCGGCTTGACTAACCCGGGCAAGGCTTCCAAAGTTAATACTCCTCCCCGGACGACGAGTGTGAGCACTCATCGATCCAATCCGCATTCGTACTCACTGGCGATTTGTTCGTTGGGTTTGCAGGTCCCGGCAAAGAGCAGCTCCGCCAAGCTAAAACCTAGTAGCTCCGCCAGACCCGCCGGTGGTGCGAAACCCAGCAGCAGCGCAAAACCAGGCAGCTCTGCGAAGCCCAGCAGCTCTACGAAGGCCAACAGCTCTGTGAGGCCCAGCAATTCCGCCAGACAAAGTTCGGCGGTGTCGTCCGCGAAACCGAGTTCAGCTTCCCGCTCAGCATCTGTCTCTGCTAGTGGGCGGATGTCGAGCTCCATTCCTGGATCCTCAGCGTCTGCGTCTGCATCCGCCAGCGGGAGCCTGTCCGCCTCCGACCCTCTAAGTACAGACCCAGCAAGCGACAGCATGTCGAGCGCTAGCCCCGAGCCATCAGTGCGTCACCCCATTCTACACTATATGTTCTGACACTAATATAATTAATGGTGTGTACAGGCCCCAAGCGGAACTTGCCAACGCAAGAGCAGGAGGAACACTGGCCGCACCAGCTCAAGGAAGATGGCTGGCAAATAGGTGGAGAGAGGCTAGAGTATGGGTAAAGGAGAGAGAAATAATCGAGTAGTATGTGGGAGACACAGTTGAATTACATTCATCCACTTGTCCCTATATCTGAGTCATTTCCAAAATATCTGCAGTATTCTCATGCCAACCGCGATAGCATACATGACCATAATTTAGCCCCAAACGTGCGCTCTTTCAAGCCACTACTACCTGAATACGTTGTACATACACAGGCACTCCGAATTTGAATCCACATCTACGAAAAATACAATTGTTACAGAGCTGCGCAGGCGGAGTTAGTGGCTGGCTATCCAACAAGATTGTTCAGATGGCGCGCGGATATTAAATCAGAGGATTCGTCAACTGATCACGTAAGGCTTGATGTGACCTTTCAAACAATCGCTGCATAAACTTGCAGCTCGTTTAGGTATCAGCTATATTTAATCCGGCAATACCACACCAGCAGGCGCGTGTGTTCCAAACCTGAAACCTGGCACATCCGTTTCAAATGCAATTGAGCGTCCAATAGTTCCAAGTTAATATTGCCGATCCTATCGCTGGAACCTTGAAGGTACAACCTCGAATTTCATTGTAATTTATTAATTTATTCGCTTCCGCCTCCCAGACTACGGTGGTTCAACGCGCAGGGCTAGTCGTTGTCAACGGCTCCCCAACCACTTTCAGGGTCGTGCCAGCTGAGCCCAGCATCCCGAGCGATCCTTTCAAGTCTGTATTTTCTCCTCACTCCGGGTCATACTGTGTCTATACTTATTCATGGCTTTTCAGCATCATCGAAACCAAGTTGGGCTTGGCTTTGACTAATTGGCAATTCAACCCTGGGATCATCATGTTGCAATCTAACAAAGTTTGTAGACGACCCGTTTATACCGCTAGTCATTCATCAACCGACTCATGAAGCTTTGAAGCAGGGACGGAAGATCGGTGTCCACGTCCCAGCCTGCGTTTATTCTTTCCCGCATTTTATCGCTTCCCGGGAGAAGTCGGAAAGAATACTGCCTTCATCACATGTACGTTTTACGAGCTGATCCAACTCCAGAGCGGTAATTTTATTTCTGCCTCGCCTCGGTTTCTTCCCTTTCGCACCGCTCTCTACCCTGTCCTCTCGCACACTTCTCAAGAACGATAAACACGGATGAACTCGAAAAATAATTCTCTGTCGTTGATCCACGCCCTGACCATTCGACTCAGAGCGATCAAGTAATTATGGAAAGATTTGCAGAAATAAATTATTTGGTGGCCCAATAAATAGTGCGCTCTGAGTAAGTCCTGGGAATATGATATAGTTGAGTGGGTCAGCTGGGACCCCTGAGAGAGGCGGTGCTTGTGGCTGCGCAAAGCAAACATGTTCCTGGTACCGACTCAGGTACCTAGGTCTCCAAACCAGAAATAAAACATGTCTATTGCAGCCGCGTTTATGCACTTGATCGTGTCGGTCCGAACTCCGAGTGTAAAACCTCTCACGCCTGTCAAACCTGATGACTGATCAACAGGGGTCCACATAGGTCCACATGCTACGAGGTAAGAGGTGCCCGATCTCTGGATCGGGCCCACTCATCAACACATGTGATGCACTTCTTATCTCCGGGAGAAATCCTCCGCCTGTGCAATAAATGACCATCGACAGTCTAAAAAAGCTCAAAGGGACTCGTAAGAGCAATGCAAATACTGTATTGTTCATTGTTATGACAAGTACAGGTAAGGTACAGCCCAGAAAAATATATTATCTGAGGATCAAATAATTGCGTCATTGATCGCTCAAACCAAATGCGCGCAAAATGCACGAATAACTGGCTGTTTCCGCTCACCCTGTACCACCAGTGGTTGAAGACAGCATTTCAGACCCAATAATATGCTGCACAGACATGATTTACGCTGTGGTTCAAGTGGTTAACCAATAAGCAGAAATGATGTCGTCCCGATTTGGGGGGGGGGGGTCATCACGTGTGTTGATGAGTGGGCCCGATCCAGAGATCGGGCACCTCTTGCTACGAGGCAACCCCGCTGATGCGAGGGTTGATCGCAAACGGTCTGGCGACCGTTTATCGCCGAAGCGACCGTTTTAAGCAAGAGGTGCTCGATCTCTGGATCACTCAATAAGTCCCACGACCCCCCCCCCCCCCCCCCCCAGAAAAGGGAATGATGATCATGATGATCAGCGGCAGCGTCGGCACATCAGTTCTGTTGTCGCGCCTCGCCGCGTCTCCATCGCGCCACTCGTGTCTGTCTATGCTCGCCGACGCTACTGGAACTCTTGAGGCATCCCTGACCTCTCACTCTGCAAACAGCATGGAATCCTAGCCCTGTATACGCTGCACATACTATACATCCATCAAATAATAACCAGAGTCTTCGAGTGCAGATGTCTTCATGTAGTTATCGGGCCAGTGAGAAAGATAATGCAGGCCAGTAGCAGAGAGCAGAAAGCGATCGAGGACGACGGATGTGGCTGTGATGCCGACGATCCGAGCTCCCATCAGTGATGTCGCTTCGTTAGATCACATTGAGAGATCCAGAGATCAAGCACCCCTTGGTTTTAAGACCGAAGATGACCGTTTTGCAAACACGTGATTTGACACCATGTTTGGCACACAACCGAGTTGTAAACAACGCGCTCTGCTCTGATTCTCGTCGCGCCATTCTGCCACCACTGGACAGCTATGCCCCAAACGCCGAGAGCGCATTGGTTCACTGTATGTGAGCCCCCAAAAATATATTTCTTCACCTGAATAAATTTAAATGCGTGGGATGAGCCCAAACACCAAAATATCTATGAATGACTTGTGAACGATGCATTGCGCAGTTTTTACAGGTAGAGTATTGACAGAAAGCGGTATGTGATATCTCAGAGGAGTGTCAGAAGTCCTGGGAAGTAACTATCTGCCGGTATTGATGCCCAGCGATGCAGTGTGTCATGAAGTGACCAAACCACTTGTGGTGCGACATGCACAACTTCTTGAAGAAGCCACTAACCCAACAGCCTCTGGACTGTCTCTGCTGCTCTCTTCAACCTCCTCAACACACATACTCTGCTCTGCTGTTTCTGCTGGCCGGATATATCTTCTGATTGCATCACTGTCCTGCGAGCTTAAACGTGCGCGGCGCCGCGCTACGCTTCAACGAAGATCTTAATTCTGGCTAGGAGAATATTTACTAGTTCACCCATAGTATAGTAGAATTCCGGGGAGGAGGGTCAACCAGAGTGCGCAGATGGAAGACCAATTCATAAGCTGTGGTTTTTATTTCATCAGTCTTCCCTTTTCAAGTGCTTGTGGGTGAGCCGAATATTTTTCTTTCCTTGCTGGTTTACTTACAGTATCTATTCAGGACCTTTCTCTGTTTTCTTGTACCGAAATATGATGTCTTGTTCCCTGTGCCTTTATCTTTTTTTTTTTGAATTCAACGGGTTCCAGTTCAAGTGCTACCATCCAGGAAATAATTTGCAAACGGTAGACCCTTGCATCATATCACACAGATATCGGTGCTGCGCCGGTGCGCCGCTTGCTACGCGATCCTCAGCGCTGCTGCTTATGCAACGACTCGTCGATCGGGCAAGTGAGACACCCCTCCCCCGTCTTCTGCGCTTCATCATCATGTCGGTCTTTGACCCGGCAAATGTGCTCGAGATCCTCAAGCCGAGCTCACAACTTGCTTCCAAGCAGTTCGTTACGGCCTGGAATATCTCAGTGATTACTTGCGGCTTTTCTGTTTTTTTCTCTCTTGCTTAATTGTGCTGGAAACAGGTGAAAAATCGTCTCGAGATTTGGAACAAAGCCAACACCAATCCACAAGTCCGCCGCCAACTAGAGTGGGAGTCTCATGTTGTGGAATACGTTGATTTCGTGTATAAAGAAACTCGTGTCCACGGCAACAAAAATTCGTCAACTGGTCTCAAGCTTCTGAGCAAAGGCATCCCACTCCTGGGCCCTAGATTCATCCCCCCCTTCTCTCCTTGACTCACAGAAGCGTACTCCATCGAAAATCGAGCCAAAAGTCCATTATCTTCGTCCCCTCAACATCATACACCCCTTTTACTACGACATTGGTCGATGACTCGATGCCCGCAATGTGATTCCCAGGAATTTAGCTGGGACTCGTGGACCGGAGCAGCCTCATGCCTGCTCTGGTCTCATGCAATGTCCATGGCATTCGGGTGGAGGAGAAGGCGCTAGGATACCAGCTGCGCTGCAGTCTGTGCAAAATGAAATATGGGAAAGGTGGCACTCATGTCGGAGCAAAGGACCCCGAGAGAGGAACTCTGGGCTCATGCTTCGCCACCACGAATGCGAAATTTTGGAATCGATGGGAGCATTGGGAAATACCACGTTCGCAGATTTCCGCTGTTGTCCAATACCTCTCCACTAATTCTCTTCGCAGGTGGAATTCCGTACTTTCTCTACCATTCAGCTCTTACTCGTGAACTGTACGACTTTATCGTCGAACTCCGTCCATCAACGACGTCTGGAAAGCTCGCGGACAACATAAAACGTGTGTAGTTCCACTTTGCCTCTGAGCTGTTATACTAATACGGTCCAGAGCTCCACCTCTTAGAATACAAGCAGCGACATTTAGATTATCTGCAGTCTTTCAAAGGTCGAGTTCGCGGTCTTGATACTAGTCTCCTGCAGTCATTTACAACTCCCGCTGACCCCGAGGGATATAACGATAAGTCTATTACGGATGACTTGATCACCGACATGTTCCACGAATTTTCGGATCGTACGCGCGTTAAGGAATGCGGGAAATTTCTACGAACATTGACAGGTAAACTTGCTTGGATTGTGCGGTCGGAAAACTGATAAATCTTTCTAGCCATTTGTATGAATCTCGACAACACTTACAAGGCAGCTCGGAAAGCGACTGTTGTCGATGACTCGAGAGTACACACTCAATTCATGAAAGGCGGTATCCTGAGTATCTTAAACGAGGCAAATCTGATTATATCCTGGGTGAGATTCTTTCCTTGTTCAGCCATTATGTAAATTGAAACCTTACGCGCCAGCGCTTCTGTCAATCCGGGTCCGCCACGGAAATTATGGAGCTTCTGGAAGGACTGAAAGCTCGATTGGATCATCTAGGCGCCGATGACCCCGAAATGGTGACAGTTGATAATTGCTGCGCCATTCGTAAGAAGATTTTGGAGGTGTTCCCGCAGCTCAAAATTCTTCTCGACGTTTATCACTTCCTAATGAGGTCCGTTGACATTTTTCTGGTGTGTGCAACAGCTAACAACTTGCAGATACGGTGCAGGAATCATAAATGGAACGCAAAATCCGCACCGTGGCGATGTTCTTGCCAATATCCGTGACTGTATCCTCAAAGTTCAGTCAAGTAAGGGTGAGTTGTCCTGTGCTTTGAAAAAAAAAACCCCTCATGGAGGAACCAATGTTACCCGGAGGGCTATTGCTATCAGCAAATCCATTCTGATTTCAAAGGTTTATCATTTCTACAATTTGGCAAGTTGGAAGTTCATGATCAGAAGCCTAGGTAAGTAATAGGGAATGCCCGGAGGGCCATTTTGAAGAAACGGGTGGCTGTAAATACTTTGGAACAAATGATCAAGGTATTCGTTCAACTTGTTCATGGAGTCCGGCTACTGGGGAATGCCCGGAGGGCCATCTGACAGCAACGGCAGGTATAGTACAAATTAATTGTTAAATAGTTACTGCTGGCTGGTATGTAAGTGTGTGTCTAGGTCGTACTGGGAGGTGCCAGGGGATGCCCGGAGGGCCTTATGAATGTACATGATCAGTATCAATTTTCCTTCAGTGCGTCCATGTCGCTCCGCCTCGAAAGCCTGCGGGACGAACTGGCCGAACTACGCATCCCCATAGCACATCAGCGACATCCCCTAGAGGAACTCGAACGCCGCCGAGCTGTCGTTGAGGCAAAACTGGATCTTTATGTCTACCCCGTCTTGACCCTCCCTCCCGAAATCACGTCGGAAATCTTTGTACATTCCCTCCCCTCCCATCGGCTAGTTTCGCCTCTTCCATCCACACCCCCCTTGATTTTCCTGAAGATCTGCAGCGCCTGGCGGCTCCTCGCTCTCTCCACTCCAGCGCTGTGGACGAATCTCCACCTCGATGTTGATACCGACCATGGGGCGCTCACAGCACCAGGAAAACTCGAAACATTCGTGGAGACATGGTTTCATCGCGCGTGCACCCTCCCGCGCTCCTTCAGTTTCTTCGGAGACATGGACGACTCCCAAG
The DNA here is from genome assembly GCA_029282285.1 of Mycena rebaudengoi. Taxonomy (NCBI): domain Eukaryota; kingdom Fungi; phylum Basidiomycota; class Agaricomycetes; order Agaricales; family Mycenaceae; genus Mycena; species Mycena rebaudengoi. The sequence continues at coordinate 826,581 of JARJCX010000018.1, forward strand.
ACCACTCATTAGACACCATCCTCGATAAACATGCGCCGTATCTTCGCAAAATCTGTTTGTGCATCACCTCGGATTCATTCCCGAACTTGGGCAATGGGACCCCATTTCCTGTCCTACACCACCTGGAGCTTGATGATGCAAACATTAGTTCGGGCGGGACCCCTTGCGACGTCTTCCGCTTAGCCCCTCGGCTGCAGTCACTCCGGCTGGCTTACGTGCCTCCCTCGGCGTTGATACTCCCCTGGGAGCAGCTCACAACGTTTTCCGCCGAGATTCTTTCCGTTGAGCAGTGTCTGAGCGTGGTGTGCAAGGCCCCATCCCTGCGTGAGCTCACGTATCGGAATCTCTATGGCACCGAAACTACGCCCGGACCGTCTGTCTCATATCCTGGTCTTGTTTCGCTCAAACTCACTGGTTGGCGCAGCAGAGATATCATCCCCTTCCTCGCACTCCCCAACTTGCAGAGATTGGAACTGTCTGCCCTCTCAGCGCTTCCTGACGACGCAGTACCCCTTCCATTGATCTCATCATCTTCCCTCCACACGCTCGTACTCGGCCGTGACACACACATGGTGACGCTCCCGTGGCTCCGCGTAATGGAGCACCTCACCTCGCTCGAGCTCGGAACCCCCTTGTGGGCGTACAAGGAGGACTTCTTCCGCGCACTGGATCGGGCACATGAGCCCCGCTTCCTCCCAAAACTGGAGAATTTCACGCTTTCAAACTGCGAGACGCTTGAGGTCAGCCAGCACCTCATGGAAGCACTGATCTCGCGGTGCGGTCCTCCGGCGGAGGGGCTCACAAGCTTGAAGTCGTTTTATATATCTAATACAGCTGGCCGGTGCTCGCAGCCGCTGATTTTTCAGGCAACTACAACTATTTGACAGACATGTGCGTCCACGGGCTCGCAGCTCTTGGTAAATGCAGTCCGGTGTTTATTTGGCTTGCAACAATTTAACAAAGCTCGTATGAAGGTTCCCTGAGCGATAGGATCCGCAATGTTAACTTGGAACTATTAGGGGTGCTCAATTCTTAGGTCGACCCGGTCAGGTTGTTTAAAATAAATATTCGTCAAAATTCAAACTCTGACACAATTGATAATCTTCACCACATCTTTGCCACACGTCCTATGAAGATAATTCTAGTAGTGGTAAACTTGATACAGCTTATATGACACAGAATATGAGAGTGTGAGATGGTGCTGGACGACAGAGAAGTGAAGTGGAGAAGTGCCGATCAGAACGGAGTTTGAATCTTTATTTGTTCCGCACAAATATTGATTTATCTTAAACGAACTGACCGGGTTGACCTAAGAATTGAGCACCCCCAATAGTTCCAAGTTAACATTGCAGATCCTATTGCTCAGGGAACCTTCAAGGTACAACCTCGAATTCATTGTAATTTATTAATTTATTCGCTTCCGCCTCCCGGATTGTGCAGTGCCTGCAATTTCTCCATAGCCTAGAACCCTTACGCGCAGGGCTAGTCATCGTCAAAGGCTCCCCGACCACTTTCAGCTTTGTCCCAGCTGATCCAGCATCCTGAGCGGTCCTTTCAAGCAACTTTCAAGTCTACTCCTCGCTCCGGGTCATACTAGGGGAAGTCAAAGCGGTCAGATGGACCGATTCTGGAGCCGATTCTGAACCGATTCTGATGTCAATTCTCGAGCCGATTTTGGACATGAATCGACATCAGAATCGGTCTGATCCAGAATCGGCCCAGAATCGTGTTCCTCCTCCAGAGGAGGAACTCGCTAGAATCGGTTCTGAATCGACTTTAGAATCAGCCTCTGTGATCGTCACAACTCCACATCCAGAAATAATAATAATGATTTAATTACTTAATATTAAATTATCATGGTTCCACCAATCTCCTCTGCATCTTTGCTCATGGCCAGAACCAAAACAGACGCGACTACAGCCACCATAGGGAGGAAAAAGACTCCCTCCATGAAGGCTAAAGCTATTCAAGACGACAAGAAGAAAACCACCAAAAAGGGGAAGAAAAAACAGGCCGCGGACAGTAGCGAGGATATCGGGGCATGACCGCGTAGAGGTGTTTGGTGGTGACGGCTAATAGTTGTATATAAATAAATTTGGGTCCCTAGAATCACTCGCGAATTGAGCTCAGAATCGGGTCGGTCAGAGTTGATGTCGATTCTTGATCGATTCTGGACAGCCACGCAAATCAAAATCGGTCATGAATCGGTGTCAGAATCGACTTCAGAATCGGACCGTCTGACCGCTTTGACTTCCCCTACTGTGTCTATACTTACTTACTCATGGCTTTCGAGCATCATCGAAACCAAGTCGGGGTTGGCTTTGACTATGTGGTGATTCAACCCTGGGACCATCATGTTTCCCCCGGTCAGCAGCTGTTCTACTTGTCTTCCGCCCCTTAAAGTGTTTTGTCGATCACTTGGCGCCACTTGTTCTCATTTGTCACAGGCTGAATATGTGATATGCAATCACCAAATATATGTGGCCAAGGAGATGAGCCATCTGCATTTATACCGTTGTTCGTTAGTACTTACAGCTAATTTCAGTACCGAAGGCGCGGCGAAAAAATTATTGTTTTGGGAAAATTTTGATCGCATTCAAATGATTGCTCATGACTGGATGGGTTCTGCATACATTGGCCTAAAAAGTAGACAGAATTGACCGGTTAATTCATGCGCAATTATAGATAGAGCAAGATCAGCAAAAATATCATATTTTGGGGTGTCTTGAGCAACTGGGATTTTTCAGTGAGAATTTGGGCTGGCTTGCCCAAATTACATCCAAATCATCTGACCTTTTGGGAGGGGGTGTTTAAGACTACTCCTGTCATTGTCATAGAGTCAGACCTGTGTATTTTTTGTTACTGATACAACATTTTAGGCGGCAGTACTTGAAAAAAATTAAATATTTATGCCCAGATTGACATGAACACCTTTGACTTGCGTGTAGCTGGAAATCGAATCAAGCTATTTGTAGTAGAATGGTCGAACAGGAAACGCACGTGTGTAGCGCATATTCTCCGGCCTCTCGTCCGATTCCAGACTGCTTGTAGCCTCCGAACGGCATTGCGGGATCGACCAACTGGGCGCTATTGATGAACGCCGAGCCATTCTCCAACGCATGCGCAACACGGATAGCTCGCGAGATGTTCTCAGAGAATACGCAACACGACAGCCCATAGGACGTCGCGTTCGCAGCCTCGATAGCCTCTGCAGGCAAGGTCAGAATGCGGCGAGGAACTCCAAAAAGTAAAAAGTGACACTAACCTTCCTCAGTCTTGAACTTGAGAATAGCTGCGACGGGCCCGAAAATCTCCTCTTGAACAATCTTCATGTCGGGAGTAACGTCAGTAAAGATGGTTGGCTGGATAAAGTATCCCTCAGTGCCGTGTCGCTCCCCGCCGAGAGATACAGTAGCGCCGCTCTTCTTTCCAGAATCAATGTAAGCCATAATTCTCTGCGAGGCGGCGTCAGTCTGCGTACATACAGAGGTAAAGATCTCACGTCGAATTGGGTCTGCGACACTTGCGGGCCATGTTGGGTTTTTCCATTGAAGGGGTCCCCAGTCGCCTGACCAAGTCCTTTCACAACCGCCGTGAATTTCTCAATGAATTGGGGGTAAATTCCCTCCTGCACAAAAATACGTGATCCTGCCACACAGGACTGCCCTAAAACAGTGGTAAGCATGCTGTACTAACCAGGCTTCAGCAATCTTACCCATGTTCCCACTGACGACAGATTAATTGAGAGCAATATATTGAAGTTGGGGAAATAACGTACTACATGGCCTGGACAGACCATTTGAGGGTCTGTTCCAAATTGCAGTCATCAAAGATTATAGTCGGACTTTTCCCGCCGAGTTCGAGTGTGACAACTTTGAGGTTACTGCGAGCAGCGGCTTCGAGAATCTTTCGGCCAACCAAAGTGCTGCCGGTGAACGCAACCTTGGAGATATTCGGGTGCTGGCTGATGGCGGCGCCGACGGTGGTGCCTGCCAAAGACCTTAAAAGGGCAGGAACACGCGGAGAGAAGATATGCACCATAACCGTTGACAATATTCACAACACCGGGAGGGAAACCGGCCTCGACTACAAGATCGACGAATTTCAGGGCGGACAAGGGAGTGATTTCGGAAGGCTAAGCGGATGCTTCAACATGGAGGAGGATGCGAATGGAAAGTTCAATCACCTTCAGGACGATTGTATTCCCAGTGGCCAACGCGGGACCGACTTTCCACGCCAACATCAACACTAGAACACGATCAAAATTGGCGAAAATGGGTATTGTGAAGATACACACTGGGGAAGTTCCCTAAATGATGATGCTGTGGTCAGTCAACAGCAAAAATTGCTGGGAACATACGAACACGGAATGATTTGGCCCTAAGTTCGACGATAAGCGCGCAATCAAGGAAGAGTAGATGATGAAAACACTTACGACAACGCCGTAAGGTTCGTGGCGAGTGTACGTGAGCCTGAGGTCGTTTGTTTCCACGGTATTACCTTGGACTTTGTCTGACCAGCCCGCGAAGTAGCGGAGGTGGTTGATGGATCCGGCTATGTCTTGATATTTCGCAACTTGGAAGGGTTTCCCTGCGGACATAGCCACGTTAAGCCGCAATTATGGCCAGATCAATAACAATGGCCTTACCGACATTCAACGCTTCAAGAGCGGCAAATTTATCCATATCCCTTTCCAAAAGGTCTGCGAGGCGATTCAAAAGTTTTGCGCGAGCTGTCCCAGGGACTTTGAGGCCCCAGGAGGTTTTGTAGGCCTGAAATAATAATCAGTGCCAGAATGCTGGAAAGTGCGCATCCTCAGTACCGCACCTTGGTTGCAGCCTTGACCGCGACATCGATATCCTTACTCGACCCGAGGGATACGGTTGCAATCTTTTTGCCGTTGCCTTCAATTGACAATACATGAGTAGTCCACAGCGGACGAAGCTACCGTACTGGGGTTTATTACACTTGATTTCCACAATTAGACTTGCAACGCTGGTACGCAAAACAAGGCTCACTCCACAGAGTCGCTCGTAACAGGATCAGTCCATTCTCCGTTGATGAAGAGTCCGGTATTGAGTGTAATGGAGCCTTTGTAGGCGGGAGTGTTGAGCTCGATGGTACACTTCGCGGGCATTGTGGGGATGAAGAACCTTGAGGTCAGTGGCACTTTATAACGGTTCGGCATCCAGAGCTTCCCGAAGCCTGAGGTGGTGGGTAACGGAACCCATAAATTATCCGTTCTCTTAACGAAATCTCTCGAATCAGATTGTACATGTTTGGCTCCATCCCCATTTGTGTTATCCCCGTTTCTCTTCCTCCTTCCTGGTCCTTAATTTGCAATGTTTCAACTCCCACGAGCTCGCAGTAGCTCCACAGCTATTCTCCATTTGGAGCCACGGAGACCCATCTTCTCCGCCTTTCTGCACATCCATCAGCACCGGATCAAGCCTTCTGAGCCCTGCGGTCGCATCTGGAATAGTTAGTGCAAGCCTTATGACCTACCTGCTGTGCCGCAGTGCGAATTAGTTGCTGTTTCGGGACTTCCTTCGCAAAGAGGCTCGGATTCACAGTCATATGCCGCAGGCGTGTTGACAAAAATCACTGCGGCCACGTACGCTCTGCCAGCCTATATAGATGAGCGCGAAAGTTTTCCTCCTAGTCCCCAGCCTCTCTCTCCTCCGGCTTCGACTCAAAACTGCGAATCGAATACACTGCTCTTGCCTGTCAACATATGCTCTTTCTGGGACCTGATGGCTCCTCAATGACTTTATGGCTTTGATCCGGATAGTCTTCACGCGGGAATATTGCTGAAAATTGTGGACAAGCTCAATCTAATGTTAAAAATTCTGAGACTTGCCGGCTGCTTTTCTGGATTCGTTACGGGGAGACTGGCTCATTGAAGACTTTTTCAATTCAATGTCAAAACACTGTGTCTACTTGCTTCATAAGATTTCTTTCACGCAACTTTTAATCGGTCTTTCGAAACTTGAGGGGTCCCGTCTTTACTGCCCGCGTTTTTTGGTCCCCGCTCTCTGCTAGACAATCTAATCCTGTTCTCCTTTGCTAAAAAATACAGTTTTTAATTTCTCAAAAAGCTACTCAGCATGAGTCTGGTGTCGGAGTGGACCACTGTTCCCTTTCGCTTCAAAATCCAGTTCTAATCTTTTTTTACAAAATGTGGGTCTGGTGCCGGAGCGGAGCGCAGGCATGTCTTGTAGTTTATCTAACCGCGCTTCCGAGCCAATCAGTGTCACCTGCTCGCCCGGAAGTCACGGATCTCCGAATCCAGATGTGAAGTCCTCCTGGACCTTAAATCAATTCATATTTAAGGCATTTTTTGAAAGCTTTATTCACCACTAGACTCATTACCTCTTTACTATTTTCCCCTTTTACAACACTGTAGAGAGAGTGCCGGAAGTAGAATATCACCCTCAATCACCCCTCGTCTGCCGTCTAGCCGTCAGAAGGAGACATCCACCGCGTTGAGGCCCTATGTAGTCACAGGGTAGGCGATGTTGGTCTACCTTGGTCTACTCCCAGTAGACCAATGTAGACCAGGTGTGACTACGTGCGTCTGCCGGGGGTAAACCAAGGTAGACAAACATTGCCTACCCTGTGACTATATAGGGCCTCAACGCAGTGATCATTGTCGACAACGTATAGAAATCGAGTCGGAAGATCCTCAATTCCGGCCAACGCCAAAACATAAGCCCCGCCGACCACACCGGACAACATTTATTTCGAATCCTTAGACACGAATGGCGAGAGCTTGCCCGATGTTGACAGGAATGCTAAGTATGCTGGTTTTGAATGCGGATAGTCAGAGGCACCCTTGCAGATGTAGTATAAGTTGACTCTCCACATTTATGCTGGTAAATGTGTTCATCGAGAAACGAGTACTTTTACATTCAGTGGTTGGGCCTGTCACTGGATCAGCCACGCGTGAAGTCCTCAGAAGCGTGATAAAGTGCTGACCGTACTCGAACCCGCGCTCAGAATTAGTTTAGGTCTTTATTTCCAATCAGAAATTTGAGGCCTCCTTCGACAAGATCGTAAAGTTCATCGCAATCGTTGTGGGCCCTAGTATAGCGATCAACGGTCTCGTTATCCAGGTCCGACGACCACACAATTCGGGAGGACTGAAGCATTGCGAGCCCCTGCTGCGCCGGCATACGTCTAGAATCCAGCGCCTTCACCAGATCGTCGTCGGGATCTTCGGCATCCCACTCCAAAAGCACCAAATTCAGTAGCTTGGGAAGGAACTGCGGCTCGTAGGCGCGGTTCAATGCCCTAAACAGCTGATATCCCTGCGGCCACTCTAGGCTGCCGAGCTCGAGTGTGGTAAGATGTTCCATGTGGCGGATCCACTGTAAAGACACCATGGGAGCGGAGTTACTGAAGGTAAAGCTCCGTAGAGATGAGATGAGCGGGAGGGGGATTATGGTGTTGCCCGGGTCCTGGATCTCTTCCATAGTCAAATTTTCAAGACTAGGTAGCACAAGGAAGGGAATAATGTATGCCGTAGCTCCAAGCTGAAGCAGAGACAGCGACACCAGACCAGCGTGGATCACAGGTGTGTAGTTGTGTTCGTCATCGCCGTCAGAATACTGAAAAGTGAATTCTCGCAGGCACGGGGTATCCCGCAACACCGTAAGAGATTCCGCGATCCCGATGCAGCAAAGGTCGACGGTTGTCAATTTTTCCCAGGGAACTGATACCAGGGAAGGTGGGAGACCCTGTAAGGACAGTGTTCGAAGCTGAGGAGCTACACGGAAAGCTTCGATCGGCTTTCCATGGAAGCGGGAATTATAAAAACAATTGAGAGCTAGGCGGCGGAGGAGGGGGAAATGTATAGTATTGCCTAAGGCGGACGACGGTTCGGTGTGCATATCCAGCTGGAGATTACGAAGATTGGCGGCGTGGGGAAGGAGGATGGTGTTCAGTCGGCTTTCCAACTGGCGGTTGCCCCGTTCACCGGAGAAACTGAGGGAGAGAGGAAGACTTCGAGCACGGGTGAACCAGCTTCGAATAAGGTCCTCTGAGATTGGGGCCGACCCCGCGTGGCTGCTCCTCAGATCGAGCAACATGTCGAGGCGTGTCCACAGCGTAGGAGATAGGAGTAGACGCTTGAGCTCCTTTACGCAAGCTAGATGATGCGCTATCGAGTTGTCAATGTCGAATATGTTTTGTATGCCGGTACCCGGCTACAGTTGGGGGGAGCTTGCCTAATCCGAGTTGGAGTTTTATATGTAATCTAATTATTGAATACATATTCACTAAGATCCATACTGTAAGTGTCCAATGTAAATCGGCCAGCCCTTCGTACTGTATCGGTCTCAAGCATTGTCATTGACTCTGTCACTTTTGGTCTCAGAAGCCGGCTCAATACAAAAGGAGCACGGAATGCGATGCCGTTGAGTTTTTTAACTCTCGAAATTGCCACAAAAGAAAGTCCGGCAGAGAAATCTTTAGCGCGCAATGTCAATACTTAGTGGCCTAATCAGACAGATGTCCCACGGGGCGACCATCAAACAAACCAACCAAAACCTGCGCGCTCCGCTCATCTGACAGCGATCAGACAGTTATCCCACGGGGCGACCATCAAACAAACAAACCAAACAAGCGTTTTGCACTGCCACTAGCAATTTCGGTCTCACACTGATAGATGGGGTCGCAAGCTCCCCCAATAATCTCGTTTCGCAGATTTCCCAGCAACATCGTGGTACGGGTGAGAGAGGGATGAAGTGTACAGGTGTTTGGCACCGCACTGCCTCTCAGGGGCTCTGTCCTGACTTTATCAAAGGAGAAACATCCCGACGCTTCAAGTTCCCGTCAACTCCTTTCAATGAGTCTAAAGAAATGACCGCTTTTATTTCTCCAAATTATTAGGAGGCAGGACAACGATTACAATTTGCATTTGAATTCTACGCCAAATTCCGGCAAATAAGCTTGAGAAGATCATATGCATTTTTTCAGCGCATACAGTCTCAGGCCGAAGAAGGCTACAACCTCAACAGAGAGTAAAATACTAAATGATAGTTGCTCTGCAAATTTATATTACTTACCGTTTGATTCCGTTACATTTCTTTTTCTCTAGAACAGCTTGTTACATAGTGACTGTCACGTAGTTAGAAAGGCCGGGCCGAAAGGCCCAATTTTCCTAGACTCGTGAACCAGTCGACGCTCGCGATTTCACAGATCACGGAGTTAAGGCTAAATCGGGGAGATGTGCAAATAGAAGCAACATCAGACACAACAGGAACAACGGCAACGATCAATCGCGAGCGGACTGGGATGTCTCGGGGCCCTTTTGGCGGAGCGTTTTTTCCCCCGCCATTTCAGACCTCGGGACTTCGTCAAATTTCGCCAAAATATCGAAAAAAACTTAGTAGACAAAACATTGTTTATTTTTGATTCTCTATCGAATGAACAAAAAAAAAGTTTTACCTGATTTCACTGTTGCTGGTCGTCGTCGCGGCTGACGACGACGACCACAATTATTATTATTTTCGAATTTTTTTTTTTTTTGCCCGTTCGATAGAGAATGGAAAATGGACCATCTTTTGATTTTTGAGATTTTTTTTTCGCGAAATTTTTCTAAGTTCCGACCTCTGAAATGGCGGGGCAAAAAACCGTCACCAAAAACAGCGCCGAGAGGGCCCAGCCGGTATCTGATCATGCGAGCCCCCGAGCGATCAAGTTTGCTTGTGTTATTCAGATACCGGATGGGGACGAGCCTACAATTTTCCGTTCTCTTAACGAAATCTCTCGAATTCGTTTGTACCTCTTTGCGCACATCCCCTTCAGTGTTATCCCCATTACTGTTCCTTCTCTCTAGCCCTTCGTTCAACGCTGTTTTAGCTCCGCGAACCTCTCACAGTGTCCTCAAATTTTGCCCATTTACAATGGTGGAACCCCGTTTGGATGAGCATTTATAGTTTGACAACCCACATGACCTGAAACCAGGACTTCGCCGCAGCCAGACCTTCCATTTTCGATGTGCCGTGCAGACACGTAACATGAAAGTTCCGGTGCCGTGGTGCTACGCCGCAGAGGAGGCTCCTGCGGCCACGTATGCGGGAATCGCATTTCAGCCTATAAAAGACTTGCATCAGGCTCAGTTTCCCTGACCTCCCTTTCCCCGCTTCCATGTCTTTCGTATCCTTTTGGTGGCTGCAATACGCAAATTTTCCGCAATCGCTTAGGTCTGCGTCTTCAGGTCTATGTAAACACTGCAAGCTTTCTTTACTGGCCTCACCTGCGTCTGCTTCAAGACCTCAAATTATGCCGGTTTCGTTGGCTTTGAATTCGGGCTCTTAATTCTGGCTCTTAATCCTATACCTTCCATGCACAGTCAGCGTTCATCAGAAGCATGCCATTTCAACCTGCAGCGACGTCTCCTGGGCCCTTCCTCCAGCGAATTTGTGTCGTGCCCGACACACATTCTCCCTGCTCTCTTCTTCAAAATGACTGCTTTGAACTTCATCAGCGGATTCTGGCATCAGCGCTGACTTTCGTGTGGTTTAATTCACCCTTTATTCCAGGTGTCATCCGTCCAGGCCCCCAATTGATACCGTAAGAGTCAAGTCCCCGCTCGTTCACACTCTCGCCGCCGAAACTCTGGAAATCGCTCACTGCATTCCTAATATCGCGTGGCGCTCCGAATTTGTTCTCGCAGCCTTTTCCGTCCACTTTCGAGTATTTGGTACATAATCCTCCCATTTGTTTGGCATCCTTACTCATGTTGTACTTCATATGACCAATCAATTAATTTTATACAAAACAGAATCTTTGTGTTTGGCATTCTTCGCCCTAACGCACTGTTCTAAAATTACATTCTACACGATACCGACATGTCATCGGATTTGAGCTAGTGGAATGCAGAACTCACGGCGCCGGAGCGAAGCGAAGGCATATCTTGTATTGTACTATTACAATCAAATCGACAGGGGGGGTGACGCGTGACTCATTTTTCCAATTCGACAATTGGACAACCGCCAAATTTTTGCAGCGAAAAAAATTCGACATATTCGACGGAAATCGGGCCGAAATTGAGCTTTTTTTGCATGGGAACATCGATTTTTAGGGTGACAAACCACCTGGAAAATTCGACAAACCGCCAGGTGACGAGTGATGAACCACCAAAGTTCACCATCGACAGGTACCCGCGTGACGCGTGACTGTTGATTTGATTATAATAATACAGTATATCTTAACTACTTCTTACCTCGTCGCGCCCAACCCCTGCCTTTCAACTAACCTTGGGCTTATTTAATTGTTGACTCCCCTCCCTCCCAAGGCCGATTTTGCCTTTTTGTTTCGCTCGTTCTTGGTTCGATTGAAATCGCTCTCGGGCTTGGACCGCCATCTGTTTTCGCCTCGTCTCGTATTCGGCTCGACGAACGACCCAGAGTGCCATCCATATTTTGGCAGGAACCGAACAACAACCGGCGACATTGAAGTCTAAGATTAAAAGCCGCAAGAACGCCGAACAACCGTCATGTAACAGTACTAGTCACACTTTGCCACGCAATTTCTTTTCCTTTCATCCGAAGCCGAGTGTGCAGCGACTCCCTCTCTGAGTCTTGGCTGCGTCCATCTGCCCTGCATGCACGCCATCCTACCCGCCGGCCTACCCGTCCAGGAGCTATGGGATCTCATTATTGACGAGATACTCTCGAAAAAGGATTTACAGTCCTGCAGCCTTGTCTGCCGCGCCTTTGTTACGCGTGCACAGTTTCCCCTTTTTTGCCTCATCTATATCTGGAGAACGACACATCAGCACACCGTAGTAAGGGCCATCGAACTTGCATCCTTGCTGGCCGCTTCCCCGCACATCATCCCGCACATTCGTCGCCTTACTCTTGGAGCCTGCGACCCGGACATCCTCTCTCCCCTCGTTCAAATTCCCTGGACTCATCTGGAGTCTATCAGTTTCGGCCTCCGTGTTTCGAGCGCTGTGGATTTCCACAGGATACCCAATCTTGTTTGCCTCAGATCTCTTCGCGAGGTCGTGTTCAGGGGCGGGCAGTGGAAAACGGAGGACATTGCCAAGATTCTTTCGCACTGTACTCAGTATCTGACACGCGTCGGGTTTTTCGAATGTGGCCGTGCAGCCGCCGGCGTCCCACTGGTCTCCCAATGTCGTACACCGAAGATACGTCGCCTCTGCTTTAAAGACAGTGCGATGCCAGGCACACTGATCGACTATCCACTTCCGTGGGATCTGTCGGCCCTCACGCACATCCGCGTTTCTAGGTCCATGCATGGACTGAAATCATTCATGCTACAGGTGCGCTCCACCATCGAGAGCCTTCACCTCGATGGCATAGGTGCGCACATTAAATCTTCACAGCCTTCCCGACGCCGCTGATGATTTCAAACATAGACCACGGCATCGAATCCCTCGATCTCAGCATCTTCCCCGCGCTCAAGTATCTAACTTCCGATAGTATGGGGCGTTCATTCAACACCATGCTCACCTCCCTTCCTCCGAACAACATGATTGACACGATATGTATATGTATTCGCTGGTTTGGTCAAATTCCACAACTGGTCCCAGAATTCCAAAAGACGTTCATTTCGTTGAAACTGCCAGTCCTCCGCCACGTGGAGGTGGAGGTGGCCCCCGAGGCTTTGTATTTCCACTACAACGCCGCAGAGTTGAGGAAGATATTCCAACGTGATTTGTCACAAATTCATGAGAGAGGTTTTCTTTCGGTGCATTTCGTCGCTGCGAATCGAAGTGAGTTTCACTTTTATTCTTGTTTGTCCCCGCGTGTTTTAATAGTCCCAGTCTCATAGTCTTGACAGGAGGTAGTCAGAGACTCTGGATGTCTACAGACCTATTTTGGAGGCATTGGAGCTGTCACCACTAATTGAATATTTAAATTGATGTTGGCGGCCCAAGCCGAAAAGTGGCGTGGGTTTTGATGGGCATGAGCAAATCGGCTTATCCCACCAATTACCCACCCCCACGCCTACGCCAAAAAACCAATCACACAGGAAATGAGGCGGAATCCACTGAGTGGAGAGAGTGCGAAATGGTAAGTTTAGACCCAGGTATCGGCGGGGCTGAAACCGTTGGTTTCGGTTGTTCGGGCCGAAAGCATACGTTTCGGCCACCGTTTCGGCCGGATGTCCCCGAAACAATAGGATTGAGGTTACCTGAAATGGTAACCAATTGCCTAAGCTGCTTCTGAAACCAATGGTTTCAGTGTTGTTTCCTTGAGCACCCAAACCAACCATTTAGCACTCAATTTCAGCTCAAATGATTCCATCAAATTTCCCGTGTGAATTGGCACGGGTGCACAATGGGTGCATGCCGTTTTTGTTGCGTTTTTTGCAAGCAAAAACATTAGATCTCGAAACCCCACAAATAATGATACTTGTTGCTTAATATTCACAGGAGGTACTAATAGAAGCGCTCCAGATATATTTTGGGGGCATGGTTGCTTTTTGTACTCGTGAAATGTCGAACTTAATGTTGGTGGGCCAAGGCCAAGGCGACAAATTGGCGTGTGCGTGATGCCATCAGGACAAAATGGCTGGCGCACTTCGGAGTTTGAATTGAGTTTGAAATCCGTCTTGAGAGCAAAGCAGAGAACATTCGGTAGCGAAGATTGTTCAGATGGTGCGGATATTAAATCAGAGGGCTCGCAACCGATCACGTACTACGTAGGGCCTGCGGTTCTGTATGGATATTAATCAATTAATGCCGGGAGTGAAGAAGGCTAAAGTGCAGCGTAATGCCTCCCGTTATCGAAGTGATGGGAGTGATGGGTATCCTACTCGGTTATTGCGCCCCAAAAGAGCCAGACGAGGATTAAAGAGCACGAAAATGTCCTCATGAATATATATATTATCTCCTAGGTGGTAAGGTACCAATATACGAGGGCAATGAGGGTAAGCCTTTGGATGTTGAGGGGAAGTAAATGTAATTCCGAGGCTCTAAAAAGACCGTTGCAAAATTGGGCGAACAGCGTCACGTATCTTACGGCTAGCCTCCAAGAGCTCGCGGTGCTGAACGGACCTCTTGGCAGTGGAGTTACTACTTGATGCAGAAGGGAACAGCTCCTCGTCGACAGGGCAGACGGTTCCGGCTTTGGGGAGCGTGCCATTCTGGAAGTATTGGCGCAGGTGCAGAAATGTGCACGTGGACTGTGCAGCGGTGGACGTATGCTACGGAGTCCAGGTCAGATATGACGACGACGGCAAACGGGTTAGGAAGATGAAACGAACCCCAGTAGAATCTTGGGTGAGTACTACTGAGCCGGGGAAAAGCGTTGCGGCTCTTTTGGCGCTAGTAGGGTAGGAAATTTGTTATTTGACATCGGGATTTGAGCTAAACAATAAATACCTGGCCAGCGGAGTCACGGGATCCGCAGTGTTTCCAATGACCAGGAGAGGGAAACTGGTCTTCCCGCCAAAAGGACCTTGAACTCGGTGAGTTCTCTCGTCGCGAAGAAGAATATCTGCACTCACCCAAGAAGCGTCCCTCGCGGTGTATTTTCCAGCCACTGGACATATCAGATTCAGTTCGCGTTGCACAAGAAATATTAACCGTTCTTACGAGCAGAAAACCCGCCAGTTGCTAAAGAGCTCTGCGAAACTGGAAGATCGAGCCTGATTCTCATAGAAGGCTCGAATTTGAGAGGCCGAGTCTGTCACTGCAATCGCATCTCCGCAAATGGTTGAAACTCCAGATTCGAGATAATTGTCGTGGAACGGAGGTGCGTTCTTGTCGCATTCAGAGGACGTGGCCGGCGGCACTGCGGTGATAGAGTAAATCGGACCGGCATCTCCAGCAGCCAACGCCGCAAGACCTTGTGCAAGCAATGGGAAATACTGGTAGGGGTGGTACAAGGCGTTGAAAATGAGGTTACGCAACAAGCTGTAGTCAAATATTCCATAGGAGGTGTTGGTGACGACCGGAATCGGGTTGCCCTTGAGAGAAGTGGTAAGGGCAGCAAGATTAGCAGAAATTTCGCCGGCTGTGGGTGCGTGGAAGGCGCAGGCTTCAGGACCGGCAGCGACGCATCCATCGAAAAATGATTGCAGTGCTTTGTCTGCGTCCAACATCGCTGTCGTCAAATTGGCTGCGCGAGAGTATCAGCATTCGACATATTTAGTTCAATCCGGGAATCGTTACCGGAAAACCAGGAGTCTGGGTCCATGACACCTTCATATGAAATGAGAAAAGTCTGTATAATAAAAGCAGGCAGTCTCACCATCGATCACAAGGCGGCCGACTTTATCCTAATTTTGCCGTTAGCCAAAGTCAAGCTAGCCGAAACGAATTTTGCGCACAGGAAACAAACTCGCAAACGTTTGTCCCAGGACACTACCATATCTGCTTGGTGGTCAGTTCGGTGTCTTTGAACTGAGGGAAGGAACGCACGAAATGCCCCAATACTGCAATTTTTTGAACCCGAATGCTTCAGTGATTCGTAACATATCCCTCGCAACGTTGTCGGTCGTAATGTGCTGGAGGAAGGTCTCCGCGCGCTGCTTGGCTAAGGAGCCGAAGATTTGTTGTCTTGCCCACTGCGTTGGGATAGCCAGATCGGTCTCGTTAAGAGGCGGATATATGGTAGTGAAGGCCGGGGGATAGAACTGGTTTCGCTCCGCCTCGGTGTTAAAAATCGATACCATCGGTGTTGAATAGCTGACGCCTGCACCGAACCGTGAGTAGGCGAAGAAGGAAGTGCTGCGTTGTTGCTGCACGCACCGCGAGGATCAAATCCTACGATATCGTACTGGTCTCCAAAGACAGTCGCGAACGCCGCACCAGAATCGACGACGGCGCCAACTCCGCTCCCTCCGGGGCCACCGGGGTTGAAAAGGATAGGGCCGAGATATTTCGACTTGGGCGACTTTGAGGGATATCTCACGACGGCGATGTTGGCGGAAGCCTTCTGAGGCGCTGAATAGTCAAGAGGGACCTATGATATCGAGCGTCGGTTTACCGATTGATGGAGACTTTAAATATCACTTCATACCGTCAAACGAGCACATTGGAACCCCGAGTAGCAGGGCGTCCAGTGCAAACTATCACTCGACTGGACCTAAAAAAAATGAGCGCCACGAAGCATTCAAGCGGCGTGTTGAGTAGCTAACCTTGGACCAGTCGAATCCGGCACTGGAAGTGGCCTGCGCATCAAGTACAAAAGAGAGGAAAGCCGCTAGAAACGATAACTTGGTGAACTTTCCAGAAGAGCTCATGGCAGGGAATATTTTGATGCGGATACGCCTCCGTGCCCCGTATTTAAGGCCTCCCGAGCTCGCCGCCAACTAACGGAGATTGAAAACTCAATCCGTGATGTTATGGAGCAAACTGCGTCCGCACAGAATCGGAGTATAGTTACGTCACTACTGTGCCCGAAACACTTGGCATGAGACTTTGACTCTGAGGAGAAGGGGAGGAGTGAAAACAAAGGATACTCATCGGCATTATTCTTCCTCAAAAAATCGAGTTCATAACTTATAGAGTCTCGAAACGAGGATTCAAATCTAGCACCACTTGTCCGAATGCGGATTGATCATCAATTACTTACCCTCGCAGCTCGCTTCAAACTTCATGTCCTCTGGGCATATCGGGCCAGACCCAGAAGGCAGTGGCTCTCCTATGAATTCACATGAACGGTGTCAAATGTCTTTTTAAAATCTCTCAAAATTGCATGCGTCATATGAAAACGGTCGATCGTTAAGAAAAAATGGAGTCGTAGTTGGAGGTGGAGGAATTTCTGGCAAATTACGAATTGGTATATAGTGCATGTATGCATCGGAGCCGAATTGTCTACAGATCAAATTAAATTGTGTATCACCCACCCCATGCGGAGAAGTACTAGTGTTACTATCGAGCCATATTGCCCAACATTTCCTGGGCGGGACGTTTCAGCAGTCCTTTTTTCTATTCTGGACGGTGGAAGATAAGGAAACGCTGAGGCTCCGCGTATGTAGATCTTTTACATTAAAACCGACGCCTCCAATTTTGGCAATGCTATATATTAATGAAGGGAACGGCGAGGCAGAGGCTAGTGAAAGACTGCGGCCGTTTGATTCCGGGACAGATTGTCCTGGAATTCAGTTTTTGTTCCTCTTTTGTTCGGTAATTTTATTTTCTGGAAGGTTCGCTCGCTTTGCGCTAATTCGACTGCAGCCGCGTTGGAAGAAGACAGATGCGTGACGTGACGTATCCGGTTTGTTCCAACTCCGCCCACGAGTCTCTCCTGCCTCTTTCTTCATGCGACACCGCGCTACTTGCCGCGCTACTGCTGCGATCTCGCCATCCCCGTCATGCCGCGGGAACGCATGGACCACGCCTCCCTGCGCTAACTCGTTTCGTGCCCGCGTCTTCGCCGGCTGCTCTCGTTCTCGCTGACGCATGCCGCCACGGGCTACATCCCACACAACCTTGATACGGATGCACTAGTACTGCCGTGGTTATACTCAGTCTCGAGGAGTCGCTGCCCCCTTTGTGGGCTTTCCTTCCCGCGTGGCGTCCTCGTGCTGCCCACGCCTAGGCCGGTCGATGCATGTCCATGGGAGACGCCGCGGCCGCGGCGCGCGGCCTTCTGCCGGTACTCCCGCGCCCCATCCCTCTTCGCTCTTTTATTTTATTTTCACTTCGCGCCCAAATGCTCATTGTGATGCGCACGGGGCTTCACATCATGAAGTGTATCGCGCTTCACTATGAAGCTTATCTCCCGGATTCGGCTGGTACGCCGCCCACGCAGCTCTGCGCCCCATACGCGCTCCCTCACCACACACGCACAGCCGGTTCGCTGCGCAGGCCGTATGTCTGAATCGCGCGCACCAAGGTCCACGCTATCTCGAGCTCGTTGTCGTGCCGCGTCGCATGCGTGCCTGGTTTTCTGGTGCGTCTCGATTTCGCGAGCTGCGCCGCTGTAGTACTAGTCCCGCAGTCCTGCGTGGATGACGCCGCCATTCCACACCCTCGTCGCATGTCTCCGCTTGCCCCCACATATCCTCGCTTGCCATCCGCGCGCGTTCCTTGGCCTTCTGCGAGTAGACGGGTGTGTGTACTACGCTAGTGGGCTTCTGCTTCTGAGCACAGCCGGCACCGGACGCCCCTTCCTCAATCGCCGACTGGTCGAGCCCACGTCGTACTTGCAACGCGCGCGCCCTTCTCCTTCGCGCTGGAGCCGATCTCCCCGGGAGACATACTACTCCTTCGCCGGTGTATGCTGCCCCCCCTAAGAAGCATCACGCCACTGTCCGCGCTCTTTTTTTCTCTCTTTTCGCACTCCTATTTGGACAGTCGCTCCGCAGGGCTTCCTCTTTCCCCCGGGACCTGCTGGTACTAGCACACTTTTTGGCTCATCCTTATTATGCTATGTTCCTGCACTGAGCGGATTGGAGGAAGGCGCGCACCATCCCGCTAGGCTAGTTGGATCCGGACGGCCTTGTTCTCTCTCGCTTTAGTGCATGCGGTGGAGGATGCTGGGCGGGTTTCTGCGAGTGGAGGAGTTGCCATACCCGCGGTGGTCACACAAACGCGTCTCGCGCGGCGCGCACTCCTTCCCCTACCCTGGGTATGCTGGGGGAGCGTCTGCATATGGGGAGATGAAGGCGATGCGCAGGCGCGCCACATCGTTTGTCGTTTGCCGTATGTCTTGATAACTTGGGCGCGGTGCTGCGATGTGCGGCGAGGGGGAGGGCGGGAGGGCGGGGCATAGTCTGTCACTCTGTTGTGGTGTGGCGAATAACGAAGACGTGGGCGCCGCGGTGGTCTTCAACTCGGAGTCTGTCAGATTCCTGACTGAAGTTATCACAATCCACTTCCAAGTTCCAACAAACTTTGCGAGAGTGTCTGCCGGAAACGAAACGGCGTCTTCTTGAAATATCTCCGTCTTAATGCCAGGAATCTGCCAATGGGGCGGTGGCGGGCTTTGAGCGGCAGCGATTGGACTGCCAACGCTTACTACCTGCGCTCATGAGCTCGTCTACAAGCGAGTCGACAAAGCCCATAGAGTTCGTTGCTGCCATCCACCCGGCCAGTGAAGCATACTTCCAGTCGCTTGCTCCCTCAGCAAACAACATACGTACTGTGCGGGATAACATCCACGTCAGTTGTACCCAGTGCTATAGAGGTGATGATGAGGGGGGGGTTCAAGTTGCGCCAGTGCGGCAAGGTTCGACAATATCATACTTCGTCGATTGCCAAGAGCTGAAATTCCTGATCCAGTGTAAAAGTGTATGGTACTGCTCCAAAGAGGTATGCGGTTGTTGCTTCACGGACTTTGGATAAACATTCACATTCTCGTATTGTCGATTTAGTGTCAGAAGAACTGGTAAATGCTAAAGCCACAAGAGCTGGTCCAGTTCCAGGAACTCATCTGCAACTAGGCCGAAGCATAAACACCACTGCAACGAAGTCGATGGTTCCGGCATTCTGAAGCTAGTCAAGACCCTCCAGGCGAACCCCGTCCTCGATATGGTACTTCAGGAGTGTTTTATCTTGGATTTCGATCTCCTCCGTCGGCCTCGACTCGATAAGCCCTTCATGGCACGCGTCGATATTGCACTCGAGCCGGCAAATATAACGGACTTCGGAGCTATCTTCTTCGGCCAGTCACCAGTTGGGGAGACGGTGCAGGGTATGGTCCAGGTGAGCGGATTTACACCTGGAACGCCCGCAATGATGCGGGATCTGGCGCCTCGACGCAAAGAGATGTGGCGAGAGGCGAGAGCTCAGGCAGATACCGACGGATTCCGACGTGATTCCATCAGACTTGTGGAAATCACGAACAGCGGAACCGACAACTCGTTGACATTTCCCATCCACATCCGTGCATCCACGCTGAAAATGGTGGAGCAAGGAAAGGTCCTGGGCTTCCCATCTACATCAGCAATTACGGGAGAGACCACAATTTTACCCTTCTGCGTCGAAAAGTGCATGGAGTACGCCCCAGTTGAATCTTGTTGCCTACAGTAGTTGAACTTATTCTTGCAGGTTTATGAATACCCACATCCGCGCCGACAAGAAAAATCAGCTGCTCCTGCGCACCGAGATGCGGCCATCGGACATTCAGGTCATATGCGATGCCGCCACTAATTCAAGCAATCTTCCCGCCAACATCTTGATGGAAAAAATGGCTAGAGAGCAGATTTACAAGCCGTTTCTGGCGAGCAGGGCGAGCAAAAGTCTGGGCACCCAGTCGGACCAGTGAAACAAATCTGTGCTTGATATCTGTTTTCTTTGTTTACTGAGTTTCACCATGTTCATCTCTTGTATCGTCACCGAAAGTCGTGTAATCAAACTTGTTGTTCTAAAATTGCGCAGGTAAATTGTCTGGAGCCTTTCTCTAATGCGGACAAAAAAAGGTTTCTAACACGTCAGAATACAAGTTCCAGTCTATAACAACCCGGCCCATAGGAACCATTACAATACCCATTTGGAAAATATACAGATCAATAATATGTGGGGCGGGAAAACAGGACAGCAAGTGAGGGGTGATTCGTGGAATATAGAAGAATTCACACATTTAACGAGCCGCAAGCTAGTGCCGAACTCAGGAAGAAAACGGTATTATCCCTGTCAAAAATGTGGTATATCCAGTGAAAAACTCCTGTCTCTCCACATTTATGCTGGTAAATGTGTTCGTCGAGAAACGAGTGCTTTTACATTCAGTAGTTGGGCCTGTCACTGGATCAGCCACGCGTGAAGTCCTCAGAAGTGTGATAAAGTGCTGACCGTACTCGAACCCGCGCTCAGAATTAGTTTAGGTCTTTATTTCCAATCAGAAATTTGAGGCCTCCTTCGACAAGATCGTAAAATTCATCGCAATCGTTGTGGGCCCTAGTATAGCGATCAACGGTCTCGTTATCCAGGTCCGACGACCACACAATTCGGAAAGACTGAAGCATTGCGAGCTCCTGCTGCGCCGGCATACGTCTAGAACCCAGCGCTTTCACCAGATTGTCGTCGGGATCTTCGGCATCCCACTCCAAAAGCACCAAATTCAGTAGCTTGGGAAGGAACTGAGGCTCGTAGGTGCGGTTCAATGCCCTAAACAGCTGATATCCCTGCGGCCACTCTAGGCTGCCGAGCTCGAGTGTGGTAAGGTGTTCCATGTGGCGGATCCACTGTAAAGACACCATGGGAGCGGAGTTATTGAAGGTAAAGCTCCGTAGAGATGAGATGAGCGGGAGGGGGATTATGGTGTTGCCCGGGTCCTGGATCTCTTCCATAGTCAAATTTTCAAGACTGGGTAGCACAAGGAAGGGAATAATGTATGCCATAGCTCCAAGCTGAAGCAGAGACAGTGACACCAGACCAGCGTGGATCACAGGTGTGTAGTTGTGTTCGTCATCGCCGTCAGAATACTGAAAAGTGAATTCTCGCAGGCACGGGGTATCCCGCAACACCGTAAGAGATTCCGCGATCCCGATGCAGCAAAGGTCGACGGTTGTCAATTTTTCCCAGGGAACTGATACCAGGGAAGGTGGGAGATTCTGTAAGGACAGTGTTCGAAGCTGAGGAGCTACACGGAAAGCTTCGATCGGCTTTCTAGGGAAGCGGGAATTATAAAAACAATTGAGAGCTAGGCGGCGGAGGAGGGGGAAATGTATAGTATTGCCTAAGGTGGACGACGGTTCGGTGTGCATATCCAGCTGGAGATTACGAGGATTGGCGGCGTGGGGAAGGAGGATGGTGTTCAGTCGGCTTTCCAACTGGCGGTTGCCCCGTTCTCCGGAGAAACTGAGGGAGAGAGGAAGACTTCGAGCACGGGTGAACCAGCTTCGAATAAGGTCCTCGGGGATTGGCGCCGACCCCGCGTGGCTGCTCCTCAGATCGAGCAACATGTCGAGGCGTGTCCACAGCGTAGGAGTGGAAAGAGCCAAGTGCCGCCATGCCCTGCAGATGACGAGAAAAAGCAGAGGCACTTTCGAGGGATTAGGGTAGACATTCCATTTAGGGAGGGATTGGACGAAGATTTCTGCGGTGATTTCGGGCGGGAGGGTCAAGACTGGATAGGAGTAGCGGCCCAGCTGCGCCTGGACCGCAGCTCGACGACGCTTGAGCTCCTTTACGCGAGCTAGATGATGCGCTATCGAGCTGTCAATGTCGATAATCTCGTTTCGCAGATTTCCCAGCAACATCGTGGTACGGGTGAGAGAGGGATGAAGTGTACAGGTGTTTGGCACCGCACTGCCTCTCAGGGGCTCTGTCCTGACTTTATCAAAGGAGAAACATCCCGACGCTTCAGGTTCCCGTCAACTCCTCTCAACAAGTCTAAGGAAATGACCGCTTTTATTTCTCTAATTTATTAGGAGGCAGGACAACGATTACAATTTGCATTTGACTTCTACACCAAATTCCGGCAAATGAGCTTGAGAAGATCATATGCATTTTTACAACGCATACAGTCTCAGGCCGAAGAAGGCTACAACCTCAACAGAGAGTAAAATACTAAATGATAGTTGCTCTGCAAATTTAATTTTTGCATGCTCGAAGGCAACCCGACCATGCATCTTTTCTCGACACACCAAATGGTTTTACTGCTCTCGAAGGTGCAATGAAATTCAGATCCCGCCACCCGCGCTTAAAGTTTTTGCGACATTCTTTTGAAGTTTTGACCCCGGACGATCTCAAGTTTGGAATTCTCCCGCACCCACGATATTTTATTCACAAGTTGAAGGAACATTGAGGAATATATTATGATATGGAAAGGAGTACAAAAAGCTGTCCTTTTCACGGCACTTTCAGGTACAAAGAAAAGGTCCGCCTTTCTTCCCTTGTTGAAAGGCATGCTGAAAGGACTTCTTTCAGCAGGTCTTCGTGGATTTAAAAAAGTAAACCTCCTCTTCATAGCTAAATGTCCCATGAAAAGGTCCCGTTTTTTCACACCATTTCATTCAAAATAAAAGGAGATCTTTTTTGCTATTTAAAAATGCTTATGAATATGTACCCTTTTGCCTCACCATTTTGGCTAGGTCAAAAGATTCCTGTCCTGGGTGTGGGAAGGCTTCGACGAGGATTTTCCCAAAAGAGCCCTAGACAGGCGGTGCTTCGTGGCTACGTCGCTTTCTCACCGTTACCACGATGTTGCTAGGGGGTCTGCGAGACGAGCTTGCTGAGATCGACAGTTCCATAGCATATCATCTGGCTCGCATAACGGAGCTCGAAAATCGTCGAGCCGCGGTCCAAGTGCAGCTGGGTCGGTATACCTATCCAGTCTTGACCCTCCCACCCGAAATTACTTCAGAAACCTTCGTTCAGTGCCTCCCTCATGGCAATGTATCCCCTCATCCTTCGACAGCGCCTCTTATTCTTCTCGTCATCTGCAGGGCATGGCGGGACTTGGCCATTTCCACTCCTGCGCTGTGGACCCGCCTCGAGATGTCACTTAACGAAGACAGCGCACACCCAGGGCTGAGAAGCGCAGAAACTTCCGAGGAACTTATTCAAACTTGGTTCCACCGGGCTCGTAGCCTTCCTCTCTCGCTCAGTTTCTCTGGAGAACGGAGCTACCCCCAGCTGGAGAGCCGCCTGATCACCATCCTCCCTCGCCATGCTTCCCATCTTCGTCGCCTTAGATTGCATTTGCACACCGAATCTCTCATTGCCCTTCGCAATGAATTGCCTTTCCCTTTCCTGCGCCGCCTAGATCTTCGTTGTTTTCTACGACCTCATCTCCTACGAACCACCGCTTGAAACCTTCCGTGTAGCTTCTCAGCTTCGAATACTGTCACTAGTAAATGTCCAGCCATCGTTGATATCGATTCCCTGGGAACAATTGACAACTGCCGAGTTTCATGGCGATGGGGTCGCGGAGTGCCTTACAGTGTTGCGCAGTACCCCGTGTCTGCGAATATTAAATTTTGCATTTTCTGGCGTTGATGACGAAGAAGACAATCACGTCTTTGTGGTCCACTTTGGTCTGCAGTCGCTCACCCTGCGTCAGCTTAGGGCTGCTGGATACATCATCCCCTTCCTTGATCTCCCCATGCTTGGACATTGACATTTGTCTATGCACGCGATCGCCCACCCTGGAAACACCATAATCCCTATTCCTCTCCTCTCGTCCAAGTCTCTTCGGAGCTTCATCTTCGGTGAATCCACGCCCATGGTGTCCTTGCTGTGGATCCGCCACATGGAGCACCTCACTACTCTCGAGCTCGCCAGTCCAGAGTGGCGGCACAGAGATGAGCTGTTTCGTGCATTGAACCGCGCCCACGAGCCGCAGTTCCTCGCCAACCTTCAGCATCTAGCGCTTTTGAAGTGGGGTTCCGAAGACCTTGGCCATGATCTGTTGGATGCACTGCAGTCGCGACGTATGACGGAACAGGAGGGGCTCGCACTGTTGCAGTCCTTCCGGATACTGCGGCGGCCACTGGCAGTGTGGTCATCCTACCTGGATAACGACTATGCTGATGTCCCTGAACTGCACGCGCTTGTCGAAGGAGGCCTTGAACTTTATATCGGGAATGAAGAGTGGACCTAACTCTAGGTGCGGGTCCGAGCAGCAGCACTTCACGCCGGTCTGATACAGGGACATGTGTCACTTGAAGTGTTGCTGAATTTAAAAGCACTCGTTCTCAACGAACACAATTACCAACATAAATCAAATATGGAGAGTCGAGGTTCGAACCAGGTGAATGGTTTGGGACCGCCAGGAGATTTACGGAGATTATTGTACATTCTGACAGGGCAAAATCATACTAAGGCCCTCCAGGCATCCCCTGGTACCTCTAAGTACACAGCTGGACCAGTTAACAATTAATTTGTAGCCAGCAGTTGCTATATGATGGCCCTATGTACGGGCATTCCCCAAGGTCAGAGTCACAGTTCTAAGTCCGTTAAAGTTGACCGTGGTAGCTCTTTCCAAAATATTTACAGCCATTGGATGGCCCTCCGTGAGTTTTCTTGTATCTAGACATTTAGTAGAAGGTTGCAAGCGGTCGCTTTATCTTGTTGAAATCAGAATCTGCAGGAGGTTCGGACCTTTTTCGGACTTCAGGTCTCCAGGTCCGATGATCTGTCACGGTGTAGCTTAACGACCGGTCCGCTGATCCGGCAAAAAGGCGCATGCAATAGACAAGTTTTAATTCTGATTTGGAGACCTGGTACCTGAGTCGGCACCAAGAATCTTTTCATTCCGAGTTCATTGATGTCGTACATATACATCATACATAGGAGGAAATCTGCGCGACCCATAAGTATGACCGGTTCTTTCCTGATATACTACAATAACAAAATCGCACGACAAAAACCACCACATTTTGGAGCGGGGATCCTTATTACAAGGCTATGCTTTCCGCTCGTCAATGCTGGTACCGAAAAGAGCGTGCACGGTGAGGACCAGTTTGTTTGGACCCACGCATCGGCGATTCGACCCGCACTAGAGCTTGGGCGCGCGCGCATCTCTGCCATCAGAATCCCGGGCAGCGCACCACGCCACGCGACAACGACACAGCAGAGTATCCACATGCTCTCGTGCATGCTGAGGACGGGCGCGGTGGGGTGTTCCTGGCCCACCTACGGAACGACGCGGTCGAGGCGTGCTGGGAGCAAGAGATGAGACGAACGGAACGCGATGGCATCCACGCGTTCCCGCCGCTGGCGCGCTGTACAACGAGCGCGGCGGCGCAGGGACGAGCACGCGCGCGCGCATGCCCGGAGCCGCCGTAGCCTAGTCCCCCAATCCATACGAAGGAAATTCGAAAAGGGCAGGGGCGCACCGCAACCGTCGGGCGGTGCCGTGGACGGTCATGGGTGTAGTCGTGATTTTTGTCGAGGTGGTTCCGTGAATCGTCGCGAGGGCAGATCATCGTCGTTGTCCAGGCAGTTCTGGATTAAGTATCGGTCAGTGTACGCGAGGAGGGGAGGGACAGGGAAAAAGAGTTGAAAGGAGATGGGAAAGGAAGCGAGGCAAATGACAACTAAAAGAAATGAAGTAAAGGGCGGGTATGAGGCGATGAGGGTAAACGACGCGATCAAGGCAAAGAACGCGGGGGCGGGGAGCCCAGACGTGCAGGTGGTGATCTCGATAGCGGTGACGGTGGACAAGGAGGAGCGACTGAAGAGCGATGAGAGCAAGATGAGTAAATTGAGATGGTACTGAAAAACGACGGGGAGATGGAAGGAAGTCGCGGAGTACGACGGTGGGCTGGGGAATGTAGGGAGAAAGAGGGGGGTATGACGGGGGAAGGGAGGAGCAGGTCGACTGGAACTAGGCAGAAAAAAAGGATGTACTTACATACTGACGAGCCACGCCACCGAGCCCTTTGCATGCTCCACCCGGAAGGCGCGCGCAGCGGTACACAGAGAAATCAGAACCTGCGGGTTCAGTCAGCGGCTGGTGGAGGAGGATAAGGACGGAGGAAGGAAGGAAGACCATGAATTCCGCCAGCCGCACCGGACAGACAATGCGCATCTCCTTCTTCGCGTTCTCCCGCCCCACTTTGCTCCTCTCCCCCTTCCCGCGCTCTGCGTCCCACTGCGCATGTTCGGCGCGGCGCGCTGGTAACCTTTTGTTGAGGGAGCGAGGAGTAGTCCGGGGACGTCGACTATATTCGCAGTCAGAATGCGCACCGGTGGGAGTGCTCCCGCAACGTGGAGCTCACCGTGAAGTTTCGCGACCGCCTCTCCGTACTTGAATCTCGATTTCATCTCTCTCCCATGCGACTCGAGCGCGCGCTGGATTCATCTTGCGCGGTCGATACAGCGGTGTTGGACGACAGGAGGGCGGATTTGAGCGCGGAGTTATGGGGTCGTTCTGGAATAGCTGGATATGATTGCACAAGGATTTGGGATCTGTGGAGCGCACCGGTGGAGCTGGCAGACGAAGTATGCGCGGAGGCGGCAGTGGACTCGAGAAGCGTCGGGATCCGCACGGAGTCCTGCGCTCGTATCCGTGCTGGTAGACTCGGACGTAGTACTCGTAGCGAGCGATATCGAGTCATTCGCCTGCAGCGGGGGCAGCCAAAACCCCGTCCCGAGCGCGAGGGGCTTGGGCGGGTGTGCGAGAACTTCGATTTCCACGCATCGAAAAAGACATTCAGGCGGAGAAAGCAAGGCATCCTAGTGCGTGTGCATTGGATTGGGCGGACATCCCACCTTCTGTGCTATGAGGCGAGTTTCCGCTGGAGAGGCTTTCGGGGGTCGGCAGGTGAAATCGCGGGGAGCGCCGTTGCGGCGGGATCCAGCGTCCAGATGGCGGTGAGGCTCAATTGGTGGAGACAAAAGAGCTCTGACGCGTCGACACGTGAAAGGACAAACAGGCTACAATAACGCGTCTCTTTTTCCTTCGGGGCTAGAGCGTGCTCATTCTGGTTACGGTGGCTACTGAAAAACGGGTGGGCACGTCATCCGTGCACAGGGCTACATACGCGCATCAGAGGAGCTGTCCCGGCAACGGACGCGCGGGGGGCACAACAGAGTCCAGCATATTGTACTATTACAATCAAATCGACAGTCGCGCCTCACGCGGGTACCTGTTGATGTTGGACTTTGGTGGTTCGTCACCCGTCACCCAGGCCGTTGTCGAATCTTCCAAACGGTTTGTCACGCAAAAAATCGACCTCCTCACAAAAAAGCTCGATTTCGGCCAAAATTTTGTCAAATTTGTCGAATTTTTTTCCGGTGCTACAATAGTACAGTATGGAGGAATTGCGATATGGGAAATGCAGAACGAGAGAAATGGGAGGAGGAGAAGGAGGAGGAGGAGCGAAGTAGTGGCGGATGCGTCTCCGAGTGCCGCCTGGGGATAGCTGGGTGTACTTATGATCGGCTTGGACATCGAATTACTTGGCAGGGAGTAATCATCGAAAAAATTGAGACCCAACTTTTTGGCCCCACAGTTGACGGCACAGCGAGCTCAGAGCTATTTATTATTATTCCAGCCCAGGTAAGGTGATGATAGACCTTGGAATCTGCTACACAGTTGACCTTTTGCTTCGGTAATTACCGCATCAGTTGATCATTGATCAATCGTGGCTTATTTGTAGCTTCGACCTCATCAGGCAGGACTTCCCTGTTCAACATGAATAGTGGTCTTGGAATTCATTTGTTGGATGAAAAAAAAAAGAAAGAAAGAAAGAAAAAAAAAAAAGAAAAAAAAAGGCGGAAATGTTTCACACTATGTTCTCGTTAATTGCCATCAAAAGAGGTGGGCGGTATGTCGGCAAAACAAGGATAGGCAAGCACTTATTATATATAGAGCTGCTGGTACGACCAGAATTTTGGTCTAGTACCAAACTAGATGCTTCAATACATCTCTATATACTTACATACATATAACTGTTTTTGCCACCCAGTGGATGTTCGGTTCAGTTTGCATCTGTTTTGTGTTACTCCGGCGACTAAACATAGGGGGAATTACTATGTCCAGAGACAAGGTGCGAAAAAAAAAATCCGCCTGAGGTCTTTTTTTTTTCGAATGCGGTGCCCTCTTGGTTTAA
This sequence comes from Mycena rebaudengoi, assembly GCA_029282285.1. NCBI lineage: Eukaryota > Fungi > Basidiomycota > Agaricomycetes > Agaricales > Mycenaceae > Mycena > Mycena rebaudengoi. The sequence continues at coordinate 855,015 of JARJCX010000018.1, forward strand.
AGCAGTACAGCCGTTTTCAGAAAAGAATGCACTTGTTGATGGGGCGATGTACGCTGGATTTTGCTTACCCTTGTTGACCCTGCTTCTGTCTTACCGCTCCACCCCGGTGATCGCCTATTCAACTGCTCCACATGTCTACATAACGCAAGTCCAACAACCAGAGTGACCAGAGTGACCAAGAAAGACATTCCAGACGACACAAAGAAGCTTGACATGAACTGGAAACCTGCTTGTTAGACATAGATGAGACTCATGAGAGAGAGAAAAATGAGGGATTAATTCAATCTGAGTGTCTAAATACATGGGAGCTCGGGTTGGAGTCACACCACCGCGTATTACTCCATGACGCAAAGGTGGAGGCTTTGTGAAGCGTAAGACGGACGCAGGTTCAAACAAGGGTAAGCAAAATCTAGCGTATATCACCTCATCAAAAAGTGCATTCTTTTCTGAAAACAGCTGTAACATTTCTCTGAGCAGTAATCAGAGAAACTGGGCTATACTAATGGAATATTATGAAGAAGTGAAGCCACAAGGTATGTACATGCCGTATTTTCAAACTCGAACCATTCATTCTGCCTCCTTTGCACTGGAACGGGCCTCGGAGGCATATCTCGCCCAGCCACGGTTGCTCAGTGGTTCGCACGTTTTTCCCTGTTTTTCCCAGGGCGAGATATTGGGGGTCCGTTGAGAATTTTCGTCAAGGAAGAGACGAAAAGGCCCATGAATGTCCACCGTGAGCCTCAGTTTTTTCCAAAACTTCGGAACTTGACCCTTTCGTAGTACGAGCCCAAGGTGATAAATAACGACTTGTAGGACGCCCTCAACTCCAGGGTCGCTCCCGGAGAAGGGGGGCTCACGAGTTTTGCAGACACTCCATTTATCTGGCCGATTTATCCGCCTCGCACTCGTGTCTGAATCCGCACGGATGAAATACGGCAGTTGGTCGCTCTTGGTATTCAAATCCACGTCGGAGCGAAGGCCAAAAACTACTTGTCGGATCCATTATTTAGGTGCGGCTCCGAACTTGTTCGACTCTTCATATGTGTGGCTTAGGACGCGGACACAGGCGATTTGACTTTCTCTCTTCGTAAATTTTTGGCAGAATGAATTTCCGTCAACCTGTATGTTCGTGGGCTTATGACGACGCCCAGAAGTGTACGGGACGTAAACTGTTTCCTTTTCGTTACAGTGGACGGGTGAAAAACATGCTTGTTGCCTCACATAATTAAAAGTCCGCCATGCGAGATCCAAATGTGTTTTGTCGTTTGGTAGGTCCCAGCCGCACCTACACTGACCTGCATAGAAAATTGAGGCCTTACGATGGCAGAGACTTCAGACAATTTCGAGCTATTGGGCAAAAACCAGACTTTATGTTTATATTTTTTTGGTACGTTGAATAATTTGCTTCATCGACCGACGACAATACATTTTCTCAACAGCTACTACTAATATGTTGCGTTTCACGCGGCTACCTTCCAAACCAGTTCCTGTATCCTCCAATGTAACAACAAGCCGGGTCCCCAAGCCCCGGCTTCCAGGCCGGGCTGCGGCCCTGGGTATCACTCACTGCGTTCCGCAGGGTTGTCGGCAGAACAGTGCTGACGTGGGTCGGCAGCGCCGGACGTCGGCACACTGTGCCGACCCCTTCTGACATAGATGGGCATTTGTTTCATCCCCGGTACGGTGCCCTCAACGCCTCCAATGAGCGCCGAAGACAATCCAAGGCATTTCATAATTTAAGCGAGCGCAGGCACGATTTCGACTCAATCAGGCCTCTTTCAGCTCAAATATGATAATAATGGCTCCCAAAGCTCATAGGCGGTCAATTTGAATGCCCAGATTCTTTCCCGAGGCATCCTGATGGAAGTTCCGGGCCCAAAAGTGTCAACAGAAAGAACGCCAAATCTGGAAGCCCGCATTAATGCCGTATCACCATGTTTCATTTGTACTGTTATACAATGTTTCTACTTGGTATTGCACAGGTCATGGTTGAGCAGAAGGCGGGCGGCGGCGAATTGACGATCTCAGCCGACGAACCTCGGCGGGTTGTCAGTCATTGTCAGGCCAACTTTGCCGACGTCAAGCCGACGGCTGTCGGCAGGCAGTGTTGCACACGTCGGCAGTTGTCACTATTTGTCAGGCACATAGTGCCGACGGGCCCTCGGAACGCAATGACTATGTACAAGGTGCCTGCGCAGTTGTGCTTGAGTAATTCGTGACTAGACTCACACTGTATGCGGATGGAATTATCCGTTCTCTTAACGAGATGTCGCGAATTCATTTGTATCTCTTTGAGCACATCCCCTTCAGTGTTATCTCCATTCTGAATCCTCAATAGTTCTTCATGCAACATGATTTTAGCTCCCACCATCGCGCAGTAGCGGGACAGCCTTTCTTCATTCTCCACCACGGAACTGTGCATCTGCAACACTCGTGCTGTGCTGCAGCTCAGGTGGTTCAGAACAGGAAATTAAAACATCATGTGTTGAACTCAAGACCCAAGACCGACTGTGCTGCAGTCCAACTCTGAGGAATTGAGTATGCCGCCGCGACGCGTAATTCGCAAGCTCCATGCCGTGCTGCGCCCGTATAGTTGCATCGCCTGCTGTCTTATAAAAAAAGCCCTGCATTCCTCAGAATTCTTTCGCTGAAACTGGTGTCACTTCTGCCTCGGATTCTAAATTGCTTCTGCTCCCTTCCGCTCCTCGAATAATTTTTCAAAAGTCTGCAAAATATTTATGACCAAGACCTATCAAGCATGAAACCTCTCGCTCGCTGATCGTGTTGTGCCCCAATTTTTCAAGTTCCTCAGACCGTGCGTTAGGCCTGGACTTTGCAAGAGAACAATTCTGTCTGGCATCATTGTCTTTTACCGATTACCGAATCATCAGGTACCTGGAACTTCTTCCGTAAAAAATCCAAGGACGCCCACTCTTTAAGCTCAACGCTCAGAAACATAGATAGAGGAACCCGACCTCACTGACCGACTCTTCATTCTTTCGGGATCTTGATACCGCTTTCCAGCACTTCTCCCAACCAATCATTCTCCCCCTTCTCATCGGTGCACCTAAGGCACAATTTATGGAGGACCTGGAGTGACTGACGAGGAGTACAAGTTTGTCGCATGGGTGCTGATTTGCTATTGCCTTCGCAGATTTTTTTATTCAATACTGCCGTTTGGTGTAATATTGAACCATTGATTTAATTCATCTCCACATTCCTCAACTTCAATGGCATTTTTCTGGATCCCCATTGCCGGAGCGTAGCGAAGGCATATCTTGTGTAACATAATCGCCGCAGGTTGCCGCAGCCACTGGATACGGCACATGCTGCGGCACTTGATCTTTGCCTTATTTTGAGGACTGCAAACAAACTGCGAATCTATATGGGTCAACGCAACAAACACATTCTGATGTTGGCGATTTAATAGAATCTAATTGGATCGTGCGAAGGACCGGGAAATGGGCGACGTCTAGGACAGACGGGACATTGTTCCACCCGGTATCATCCTTCCCCTTCGATCGACGGATTCTTCCCGGCGGATGCCGCAGTAACCCGAACGCGCCTGACTTAATACCAGGTAAAACAGTACAACAATACCTCTACCAACCCGCAGTGGCCCCGTCGAAATATGAACCGCCGTATCCGCATATAGCCGGCAGCTGCCTCTCCGATAGATACCGCAGTACTACGACTGACTCAGTGTATACCGCAGTGCCGCGCCTGAATGTGGCGCCCGACTCAAAATTAAAGTCAATACCATACTACTACAAGCGCCTTCGCTTCCCTTCCAAACCCGTTCTGTCTGGAGGGCTCCAAATGATAAATAACTCCATGTGTCCGTCCGTCGCACAATGAACGACTCCATACGTCGTTCGGGACGGCTATGGAACTTGGAAGTGTACTGTCTCCATCGGAGTGTTATTATCAGCACAGCCTTTAACAGACTACATTTGCGTGTCAGCGGCATGTGAACAAGGTTACAAATATGTATGCTCCTTACGCTGCCCTTGGATATCACTGCAGGAAAGTCTTGCTGGGGGCCAATGTCAACCCGTCTAGTCCAAAAATCAGATGGATATGCAGGGATAGTCGAAGAAGCTCGAAGAAGGCGTACGATGGATGTGGATTCACTGTGGAGTGGGAATCTATATTACGAATTCAGCCCCTCGGATAGAATGAACTGAGCAGAAACAGCGCACGACTACTGTAGAGGTCGTCAATGCCAATGGAAGTGAACGTTAGGGTGCAGGGATCCGCGGCCGACGACATGCCTCTGATGGCCACGGAGGTAGACTTCCTCGACCTCCGGATGTTGAGATTCGCGAGCTAAGGGACGGTCAACTACGTCCCGCTGATCTGAATACGTACGCAGCGCACCATGCTGAGCACATAGACGCGCCCGAGGGTGTACGCGATGCCCACGGAGACTGTCAAGGGGAGATGAAGCTAACGCACCACATTAAAGGAACTTGGACGAACCATTGCTCTCCTCCTTCATCAAATACCTGAAATTTGTAATCACGGTTCGGTTTTGTAAGTTCGATGAGTCTTTTCAGTTTGTGGGACCTACGCAATCAGAGCGGCCACCGCAAGCGTGGCCGTCGCTGTCCCGGTCTGGATCGTCACCGCCACCAGCCGGTCCAGGACACTGTTAAGTGTTTCGATCACTATTATGAGCCACGCATTTCTCTACCATTGATGCATTCCGCACCTCCGTGTCTCCACCAAAGTCCGCCTGGCCTTCCGGAACTCCCAGAGCAGTGCCGCGGCGACACCGAGGTCCGCTACGGCTTCCGTTACAAGCCAAATCCTAGGAAAAATGGGTGGAATGAATGGATGAACGGCAGGACTTAAGGATGAACGCACGTTGCTGGAATCTCGACTTTCTCGCGCTCTATGAATGCGGGGAACATCGTGATGATCGCGCCGCATGCGAGTGAGCCTCCGAACTGTGTAAGGCAGACAATGGGCATGAAGCGGTAGGCAAGAAAACAAATGCCTGCGCACTGCGACAAGGATCAAGACGAAAATTAAAAGAGTGACAATGATGTTTTGGGTACTAGATTGATACTTTTGAGAGAGAACGGGTGTTATAAAAATGAAGCACCCACAACCACCAATATCGGACGACTAGAAAGCTTTGGACTAGGACAGCAATCGCGGCGGTAGTGAAGAGGTACAGCGGGATAGGCTGGAATGTTGAAGTTATACCACACCTGATATTCCGGTGAATTTACGTACCCAGTGCTGGTCAGCGAGGTACGTGGGATTGCCTGCAAGTAAACCATAGGTGGTTAGCCACACCATTGATAAATCTGAGACATACCAGAATGTGTTATTGTGTACTATTTATGCGCTTAGCGTGAACGTGTAAACGCAGAGGAAGGCGGACGCTTACGAGATACACGCAGGCATAGTCGCCCACAGTAGAAACGATATCAATTAATAAAACGGTCCATACAAACGCCTGTAAAAAAAATTGAACCAGAGGGAGACTGGGTTCAAGTAAGAAGGAAATACCTTCAGCCTCCAATCATCGTGTTTAAAGTGTGTAAAGTAGTACTTAGCCTCAATGAGTTCGGCCATACACAGAAACTGGACCAAACTTGAGGTCGCTTTGGAGGCAGGGAGAATAAAATCTAGTGCTCACAGAGTTTGCCCAGGTCCCGATGAGAAGTGCCCTGCCAGTCAAGATTAAAATATTCAACTAAGAGGCTAGGGAGAGTGGAGAAGGTTGTACCCGGTTACGGTGTCAAGGGCCATTGTGAGAGGGATGCAGGCAGTACCAATCTTCCACTTCCAAGCTCCAAGACTTAAATACGGCCTCAGACTGTCAGTTTTCGACAGCTGCTCATATCTCCGTGGTCATGTAATGCCGTCAAGCTCGTGGAGAATCGTTTACATAGTACATACTAGGCCGCGGCGCGAACTAACCATAAGTTATTAACAGCATGTAATAAATCCAATTGGAGCGCTGAAGCGTGTCTAGTGGCCGGCTACCTGACATTATTTCAATTCAGTCCCGTCAATGCCAGTCAAGGATGGGAACGCTGCTCAGTGCTGAGGGCACTTTCCTTTCGTCCAGATCGATATCAGAACGTATTTGAGACCGGCAGTGGATGCTGACACATTGTCGCGTCATTCATGCCGACTTTTTCCTCCAGGAGTAACGGATTGTGATACAGAATGGAATGTAAGTAATGTTTGAGACCACCGGCATTGGAAAACATATCAAGGGCCGATTTTTTCTTTTGAGACCTTGCCGACTCGGACCGAAACATCGGCTCGATACTGAGGTCTGATGGAAGCGGTCGGGAAGCCCAGCCGACACACGGACCTTCCTTTTGGGGAATCCACGGCAATCATTCTCATCAACGGCCGGTGAATCCCATGTCCCCTTTAGGTAGCATTGTTTGCAATTCCATCTCGCATCGCATGTCTCGTGCGTCACCGCCGAAATCTTTATCCAATGCCTCCCTGATGGCAATGTATCGCCTCATCCTTCGATTGCGCCTCTAAGCGGTCAGCCAGATCACAGCCAGTCCTAGTGTGATCGACCCCCTGGAATGGTGTGTGCTCCATTGACATCTTGTAGTTTATGAAAGGATAACCACCCGTACATTACTACCCGTTTGTCTTTGGTAAACTCATTGTTCAGACATTTGGACCACGCGAGTATGATAAATCCCCCCTTCTCTTGGTTATCTGCACGTCATAGCGGGACTTGGCGCTTTCCCCTCCCGCACTGTGGACCCGCCTCAGGATGTTGCTCAACAAGGACAGCGAGAACCCTGGGCTAAGCGGCCCAACACAATCCGAGAAACTCATTCGAAGTTGGTTCACTCGTGCTGGTAGCCTTCCTCTCTCCCTCACTTTTTCCGGAACATGGAGCTACCCATTTTTGGAGGGTGAACTGAATGGCATTCTCCCTCGCTATTCCTCCCATATCCAAGAACTCCAACTGCATATCCACTCCAATACTCTCTCAGCGCTATGCAACGAGGCAGACTTTCCCCTCCGCCGCCGCCTAGATCTCCACTTCCTCAACCTTTTTTATGATGGCCAACTGTTCGAAACCTTCGCTACAGCTCCCCAGCTTCGGACGATCCCTTGTCTATGCTCCACCTTCAGTGGTGTCTATTCCCTGGAAACAATTGACAACCTTTGAGCTTCGCGGCGTGGACGCCGCAGAGTGTCTTACGGTTTTACGGAATGCCCCATGCCTCCGAGTATTGCGATATTATTTCGACAGCCATAGCACTGAGCTATCCCCTGTGATACGCTCTGGACTGGTGTCACACAGTCTTGAGCAGGCCGGACGCACCATCCCCTTCCTTGCGCTCCCCATGCTCGAACAGTTATCGTTAAAAGAGATCGCAGCCTCGGACGACGCCATAATACCCCTTCCTCTCATATCATCCAAGGCTCTTCGGAGCTTCGCCTTCGGGGATCGCACCCCCGTCGTGTCTTTGCAATGGATCCGCCACATGGAGCACCTCACTACGCTCGAGATTTGTACTTCAAAGTGCAAAGACATGCGAGAATTCATCCTCGCTTTAAACCGTGTCCACGAGCCGCAGTTCCTTGCCAACCTTCACTGTTGGACTGGGCTTCCGACACATTTGAGCAGGATCTGTTGGACGCCCTTCACTGCAGGGTAGATCCTGCGGGTGCCGGGCTCACATCATTGCGGCGGTTCAGACTAGAAGTATATAACTTTGACATGGTTGTCGAAACCCATACTCGCCGTCGTTGGTCCAGTCGGACCAACATAGTTCAGGAGTTGGTCGCCCGAGGAATGGATATTCATATCGGAACTCCAGCCACAAAATACTTCTAGTTCATCCGGTACGTGTCCGTGTCTCAGAGGCTCGGCGCTCTCCGAACGACTCACGACGTCACCTGCATACAGTGCCGTGCTCCTTCTTATCCCTAATATATCTTCCCAGAACGAAAGCCTCGGCGAGAAGTACAAACGAGATCCTTTGACTATAATCCGCAGCAATACAAATAGCCCATGCTCATATACCATCTCCCGCAATGCTTACTTTTTTTTTTCCATCAGCTTTATTTTCCCTTCAAACGTGTGTACTTGCCACTCATCGTACTTTTTTATGCCACGAGCGCCTGGAATAACAAAACAGTCGTATTTGCAATGACGCCAAGACGCAGAAAAAACGCGCGTCGGAGAAGTCGACTAATACGGAAAAAAACTCAGAGGAAGACACGAACCAAAAAAAAGGGGGCAATGGGAGAGAATACTGAAAACCGCCCGGAACAAAGTTAAACAAAGTAAAAGACTTGCGCACAGAGTAAACGACGGGCGTCGGGCGTTGCGCCGTGTCGGGGCATACGCGCTCGCCGAGGCGTGTCGCAGGCCGCAATTTGGAGGCGAAACACAGGCCCCAAATCGACGCCGAGATGTGGCGCCTGGCATTGTGTGCGGGCGGGAGGAGCTATATATTCCACGCGCCGAGTGTGCCTGCCTAATTTTTTTCAATACTGAAAGTGAGCTGGGGATAGGATACGGGGACACGAGACACGGAGAGGGAGGGGGTAACGGAAGGGCGAAGGGCGAAGGAGGAAGGATGTGCGGGCAGAAAAATGACGGGGGGACAGACAAAAAGAAGGGTTAGGCATGGAGGGATGGCGTATGAGGGAGGAGCAGCCATATCGAGGGAAATGGGGATGGAAAGCGTACCATACCCCATAAATAAAAGAGCAAGCACCGAAATCGTAATGTGACGATATTGGGGGAGGAAGCGATGGAAAAAAGGAGCGGAGGAACGAACGGAAAGGAAGAATGGGGAAGAAGGCTCGGAGAAGACGAGAACGCATGTCTGCCTGTGAACCCACGTGGCGTGGCCACCCAAAGAAAGAGCATAAGAGCGAACAAGCGCACTGTGAACCCAGGCCTAAAAAATAGAAAAACGAAAAAAAAAGAGAGCAAGCGTGCTCATCACAATTGCGTGGCGAAGGCGAAGGAGATTAAAAAAAGCGACCGTTCGATGGGAAGAACCCCCAAATAAACAGACAAAGAAAAATAAAGGGGCATGCAAGTCGCAATGCGACGAAAATGAGGAAAGAATGGATGGGAAAAGAAGCGGAACGATCAAGTATGAAGGAGCATTGAAGAAGCACGTCTGGCAGCGAATCTACACCCCAGCGAGCTCCCCAATAAAAATAAAAAATAAAGAGAGCAAGCGAGCACTGGCAAGGAAGAATGGGAGGAAGTGATAGGGGGAAGGAGTTAGATGGAAGGAATAAAGGTGGAAAAAAGAAAACTGCTTGAAGAGGACGGCCACACGAAGTAAAGTATAGCACTTACCTATATTGTAAAGGACTCGCATTGGCGTCGGACACCCCGTCGTGTCGATGCACGGGCGCAGGTGTGTCGCAGCAAGCGCATTCGCCGAGTCACAGCGCGAGCGCGCGCCGAGTAATGCTGCAGGATGAGCGCTCGCGGCCGCAAATTGAAGCCGAAATGCGGCGCCCTGCGTTGCGCGAGGGCGGGAGGAGCTGCTATTCAGTGAGACGAGCGGGAGGCATGCTATCCGACGACGACGGTGTGCCTGCCTATTTAGGTAATGAGGAGTGGGCGGCTATGTGGGGCGAGAAGGGGACGGCGTATGTGTGCGAGGGCAGAGGAGGAGTTGGCGTATCCAGGAGGTGGAAGTAGAAAAGCAAAATGACAAGAAAAGTGCATCATGCATGCGTCATATTATCAGCTGCCAGCACAATACAAGCGGCTCCCCTGTCCTTCCATCTTTGCCACCCACTGCACCAGCACCTGCCCCGCGCCCTTCGTGCGGCTCCGTCCTGCCTACGAGTACGGACGAGCACGAGTATCGATGCGCGCCCGGCACACGCACACAGGGTATGCTGCACGCCCCGCCGAGTGCGAAGGCCCCGCATAGACGGTGAGGTGCTGCAGGAGGTGCAGGGCGGTCGCGCGGGTGTGGTAAGCGGAATAGATGGGAAGAAAACGAGGGAGAGAGGAAGGAGGGAAGGAGGGAAGGAGGGAAGGAGGGAAGAGAGGACACTAGTGGGGCCTAACCCGCGGACCCACACCCCACCGCTCCCCCCACCGGAATAAAAGAGCGAAGAGACGCGCAACCAGCAAAAAAGGGGAGACAATAAAGTGAGGGAAGAGTCAGGGGAGTGATGAATGGGAAGAAACAAAAGCGGCGGAGAATATCAAGCAAGAATAGGAGGAAGCGAAGAGAAAGTGCGGACGCGCCAAAACGCGGCAGAGAAGGGAAAGTCACCCCGCCAAAAAGCAGAAAAAAACGCGGGGCGGAGCGAGGATAGATGGTCGACCCACAAGAAGATACCAAGAGGAGAACAAGCCCCAGAGAGAATCACCGCGTGTTGCGCCTGCACCATGTCGCAGCACCAGCGCACGCAGGCCGCAATTTGAAGGTAATGTGCCGCCCCTGCGTTGCGCGAGGAGGCAGGAGGAGCTGTCGCGACGCTTGTGCCTACTTTTAATAATAAGCAGTGGGCTGGCTGTGTGGACATGAAATGCAGGGAGGGAAGGGGAAGGGGGGCGGGCGTGGAAGGAAGGGGAAGCGGTGGGAGGGGGGAGCAAGATAACGGGAGGCTGACGTGAGCCACGAGGACGGAGTGGGGAAAGACTGGGGCTAGAGACGGAGGGCGACACGCTGGCCGGCACAGTAAGGAGGAGTATGTATCGAGGAAATGGAAATGGAAAGCGGGGGAGAAACGCTCACCGTGACGGCAGGGTCGAGCGTAAATGCGTACGATGAAGGAGGGAAGGAGACTGAGGGCGTCCGAGGTGCGAATAATACAAATGATGAATGGATGTACTGAGTGAAACGAAGAGGGCACGCACCTAATGAGTGATGTTGCCAAAGTACTGCCAGTGACGGAGTACCGATTCACTCGGCGGAGTGTGCGGGGGTGCTCGACGCTGTGGATGACGAGGTGTGAGACAAGAGGGAGTGCTCGATATTGGGTGAGGGCGAAGAGAGTTGGGGGTAGGGAGGCGTGGTACGAGACGCCGCGGGAGTGGACCTGAGCAGAGGGTTGGGGAGAGAAGCGAGCGCGCTCAGCCGATCAGCAAACGGCGTCAAATTACCTGTTGGAGTTACGAGGTGCACTGCATTTGTGGCGCAGTTGTGGAGGACCCCTGATATTAGGTGGGAGGCCAGGTCCCAAAATCCCCGGATCCGGTCATTTTTGTCCGCACAAATTTTGGCGGGAGTTGATGCATATTGATGGTTTGTCCGTCCGGCATCTGGGCTATGTGTGGGAAAATCGCCTAAAACGGTAATTTTCGGTTCCCATGGCTCGAAAAATGCCCAAAGTTCTCTATATATAAGGCCCTCCGGGCATCCCCTGGCACCTCCTAGTACGATCTAGACACACTTACCAGCCGGCTGCAATTAATTAACATGTCAAGCAAGGTAATCAGAATGGATTTGCTGATTTACGTCCTCCTTCTCCTCAATCGCATCGCTCGGTGATTGCCGAAAACTAGACGAATTGAGGGTTTCTAATTTTTGGATCGGACCGAGGTCCGACATGATCGAGTGCGTAAACGCGGGTGCAATAGACATGTTTGATTTCTGGTTTGGAGACCTGGTACCTGAGTCGGTACCAGGAATTCATATTTCCTTGCCAAAAGGAGGGGATCTAACCATTTATGGGCTAGTTTCACGGCGAATATCCCCATCTCAACTTGATTTCAATCAAAAGGTTGGCCCTCCAGCTACGATTTTTTGTCCGACACGGACCTGGCATTTTGACCCTCGGGTTGGATCAGCGTCACTAGTGTCAAAAACCGAGAAAAAGGGTGATCTGAGATTTGAAAGGGACAATCATTATGTAAACGTAGGTACTCGTAACTCGTACCTTCCATCCTATCCTATCCTCGTGTGTTGTAAAGGTGCCCATCGGTTGATCAAAATCCCGACGCACCGCTTGTCCTCAACCCCCGTTCGCCGTTGGCATCGAGCGGCTGGAGCACTTTCTTGGTCGGGACTACGCAACCGTGACGTTTGGCAGTGGGTTAGGTACGAAACGTGCAGAGACTTCGGAAGAAAGCGGCTGGAGATGGGGGGAGTGGTCGAGTAATCCCCTCTTAGAGCCGCAGGCTCGCGCATCGCAATGTGAAGCTTTTCCTCCTAGATGCAATCAAACCTTCATTCATTTCATTCCTAGGCCCAGGGACATCGTTACCGACCATTCGGTTTTGCCCGCAGATGTCGAAATAGCGAAGTGGGTATTCCCTATAATACCTCCTCTACTTGCGTTCTTATTCCGAAGCTATATAATTTTCAGGGCTAGAAACATGCTAAGCGACTCAATCCACTTCTTTGATACTCACATGATGGACAGCTTTACCCCGACATCGCGAACGAACCTGCATTCCCTTCATACCCTAGGCCTAGGGACATCGTTACCGACCATTCGGTTTTTCCCGCAGATGTCGGAGCAGCGAAGTGGGTATTCCCTATAGTACCTCCTCTACTTGTGTTCTTATTCTGAAGCTATATAATTTTCAGGACTAGAAACATGTTCAAGAGACTCAATCCACTTCTCTGATACTCACATGATTCACAGCTTTACCCCGTCGTCGCTGTTGTGTATCTTTCTCTCCTCCACTACGAACTTTCTCTCTCGTGTACCACCAAATTTTTACCAGTTCCAACCCAGTGGTTGTGGGTGTGCGACTTCTCTGGGCGACTCACAAACTGGTGACCAGGCAAGTCAACTTAGCCTACATTCAATTTTAGCACTCTATAAGCAATTCATTTACCAGGGGCATAGTTGTTTACAGGGACCATCCGCTTCTCTGTCAACGCAAGCAAGACAGATTCATGATACCGAGCCTGAATATGAGCTTCCGAATGATTCCAAGCTTGAAGCTCTGGCGATAAAACCGAGAGGATAACTCATAGGCTCCCACCGCGCTGAAAATCTTCAGTTGGTCTTGCAACAAGAATGTTGAAATACGGTACGCACGCCAACTGTGAGAATGTTTATTTCTCACTCTGCGACAGGATTTTGGTTTTGGATGTTCGTCAGTCTCCTTTCTTCGATTCTCTGTTCACGGGCAGGAAATATCGGTGAGCCCCAAGAGGGATCTCCCATTTATCTTCAATATTGATAAAATTCATGATAGGCCTCGTCCGTCGCGATGTCCCGGGATGGGCAAATTTAACCAGCGCAAACCCGATTTGGCCTCTCAAAGCAGTGCCCGTTGCCGGCTTCCGGCGTGTCTATACGAGCCCCAGCGGAAAGTCGGCCACATTGGCCAACTGCCAAATGACTTCGTCTGTCTCGGTCTTCACCTTTATCAACGGCATGGGGTTCGGCGTGTCGTTCGATTACCTAACAGTCCCGCTGAACCCTTTCTCAAATCTGTTCGCATTCGGCGTTGACACGACCGGGAACCTCCTGGACTTCTAGCGGCTTGCCAGGTCGTGTTCAGTGACGGTACCATTGACACAATAGTGACCGCCGCCGACGGGACTTGGCACACTGCGCCTATTTTGGGCAATGACTGAAACACGTTCTTTTTGCCACAGTACTACGAGAATAGCACATGGCAAGGCGCAGGAAAGGCTCCCGTGCAATCTATCCCCTCCTTCATCCCCCCTATGCCTCCGCCACTCGACTTCTCTTCACCTATTGCTTCGTGGATTTGGACCAACGAGGGTTCGAGCGTTCCTGGTGAAGCGCGGGCTTTCCGCTTCACATTTACCGCGCCCGGGTCAGAAGCTGGGGCGTTTGCGACGATACTCGTGACGTGCGACAACAGTTACACGTTCTGGTTCAACGGCGCACTCATCGCGGTGTCTCCCACCGAAACGGACTGGACGGTGGCGCAGCGCTATGTGGTGCCGCTGCAGCCGGGTTCAAATTTGCTCGCATTTGCGGGATTCAACCTGGACGTTGGCCCGAGTCCTGCAGCGCTTCTCGTCAGCGTTCAGGCGACTGGGCTTGTGATGGCGAATTTCGTCACGAACGGCAACTGGAAGACGCTCAATGGCCAAGCGCCACCGCTCAATTTCCAACTTCCTACATTCAATGATTCGAACTGGAACAGTGCGACGGTGTATGCGCAGTATGGTGGTGGGCCGTGGGGAGCGGGTGTTACCATACCTTCCCTCCTCCCTTTTGAATAACCTGATTCTCATGGTTATGTCTGACAGTAACTTTAACCCCGTTGAATAGGAAATTGCAATGTTTAAGTTTGAATACACCTACGTTGAAAAAATCTGCATGTTGAAAGGTTCGGGTATGTGTCGTACATTCCCCGCTAGCTCGACGCTCCGATTGCGAACGCCATAAATTATTCGAAACTGATTAAAATCTCCAGTTGAGGTTTTACTAGAACAATCCCGCCCGTTGGTTATATGTTCGCGGCGAAGTCTGATTAATCAATTTGATCCTTCCTTTTTGAGGAGAACGGTGAATATCAACACTGTCAACGGCTGTCACTGTCACCGCCCAGGTACCATCCTCTGCAACTCAAGCGGGGGACACTCTGAGCTATCAAGCAGTCCGGGCCTAGATTTGAGCTGCGCATAATGAAGCTCCGGCTATAAATCACACAGGATAATTTGGTGGATCGTGAGACTCTCCCCGGGCTAGAATTCTCAGTAACGAGAATGTTGAACTATAGTGCGCATACTGTCATCCGCGAGAAGGCTCGTATCTGAAACTCCGACAGCGTTTTGGATTCTGATAGTCTTTGTTTTTCCGAGTTCACGCGGATGGGGGGAAGAGACAAGTGAGCCCAAGTACAACCTGCGAGGTACGAGCACAGGTATTTTGTAGTAAGAGACCAAGCCTCGCGAGTGTTCCGCTTGAGAGAAGTCTAACTCGACATTTTTAGATCCTATTATTCCCTGATTCGCATGGAATATAACCAATGCAAACTAGATTTGGACTCCTCCTCCTCTGTTCCAAGGAGCCATCGGCTTCTGGAGCGTATATAAAGCACATTAGGGAAGTCTACCGTCTTCTAGAACTGCCAATTGCTTTCCGAACGTGTATTATTCTATATAAACGGTTTCCCACCATTCGAGCACTCCTCGTACGTGACACTCCCGGAGAATCCCTTCTCAAATTTGTTTGCAATGGCCGTCGACACGCCCACCTGCAACCTGGTCATATTTCAAACACATTACACTGCAGCAAAGGTGTCAAAGACCTTCACAACGGTGGCGAAGGCCTTCATGGCGGGTTATTTGGGCATCTGAGCACCTGTTATCATCAATAGGCATTCAACTCGCAACCTGGTGATACTCCAGTGGCGAAGACCTTCATGGTCAGTTATTTGGGGGAGAATGAAATCAAACTGAGCACCTGTTATGATTGATAGGGATTTATCTGTGACCTCGTCATACTTCAAAAACATTACGCTGCCGCAAAGATGCCGAAGACCTTCACGAAGGTGGCGACGACCATCATGGCCAGTTATTTAGGTGAGAATAAATCACATCTGAGTACCTGTTATTATTAATAGGCATTTAACTGCCAACCTGGTTATACTCCAAACACATCACACACTGCACAGAGGCGGCCTGGAACTGCAAACTGCAACGAAGCTATGACTTCGGTTTACTTCGGACTTGGCTTCGGATCACCATCGTGGACAGCGTGAGAGGTATGACTTCGGACTTGGATTCGGATCATAATTTAATCAACCAATGACGAATTGAATAACCGTCAACCACGGTGAATCTCCTTGCTCCACATTCAATATCAACACTAAAAGTCAGGAAGATCAACTGGATACGGGAGCCCAGAGTTTTAGTGGGTAGCCATGCATTCCCACAAACCCAGACCCAGCGACGAAACAGCCGTGGAATTGGGAAAAGCACTTCTCTGGGTGGTGGAAGCCACTCCTTCGGAACCTACTTTCCAACCTTTACAATCCAGATGGGCTAACCAATTGTTAGTTGCTACTGGCCTATGTACCACCCAAAAAAAAAAAAAAAAGGCAAGAAAATCACACTCAATTGCCCCATCATCAAATGGTACATTAATCCCCAGATTTTCATTACAGCTAATTGCAGTACCGAAGGTGCAGACCAAAATTTACCTTTTGGGATATTTTCAAAGAATTCCTGATATCTCAGTCAGTTCTTCACCAATTCAGATAAAAATTAGATAGATCTACTCAGCTAATTTATGCACAATTAGTGATAGAACAGAATTTGTGAAAATATTATGTATTAGGTATTTTCTGGTTCCGGGCTTCTTTTGCACTGAAGGCCGTCTAGCATCCCGAGAACATGTCCCAGCGGCCTAATATTTTAGGACGGACAACATTTATAGCTGCAGAAGCATGTGATAGAGCCAGAAACATGGATAAATTACTTACAGTCCCTCTAGCTCCCTCATGCCACTGGTGGCAGTGGTGGTAGTCTCTCCTAGCCAGACACTTCAACAAGGTATCAACTCGAGCCTCGTTTTGTTGAAGTCTGTTAGTGATCGCGGGGGTCTGATGGGAGTGCGGCCTTGTTACATAATCTTCGGAGTTTGAAATCTCAATACAAATGCGCGCTGTGCCATCTTTGTGACAATGAATACCCTAAAAACTCGTCCAGAGAGCCTGGTACTGTAAATCATTCAATGTGTTCTATGCATCTATGATACTTTTCTGAGCTCACTACATACATCTGAAATTTTGCGACGCGCTTGTGGGAGACATCAGCCGATGTCATCAACTTTCGGCGGTTTCCGTGGGCCAAATGTTTTCAGCACTTGGTAGGAGGATTATGGAAAATGGAGACTAGATGTGTCATACATGTCTGAAAGCCTCAATTCTCCAAATGAATCACATTTTATGAAGTCTGCGTCGCGAAACTGACACGACAAAATTTTAAAGTCCAATGATTATCTCATAACGGCGCACTCTGACCAAGCTCCCGTGATGAGTAGCAGCCAAAGTCATAGCTTGGTCACGCAATCATTACTGGTACTTGTTGTGTTCTCGGCAACATCCGGTTGAGGCAACCAAGTTGAAGAGCTCCTTCATTGTTAGACCCGCAGCCATTTAGGGTTTCCACTCGCGTGGCTGTACCATAAGTATAAAATGCAGGTGGCACTTCAAAACTAGCATATATTTCGTAAAATGTTAGTGCGTCATATCCTCGATGACCGGCAAGGGGCAGATGAAAACAAGCAGGCTCACAGGTCCAATGGGAGGACATGAGATAAAATTAAAGCAGGCCCATTTGTGAACGGGAGAATTGAGGCCGAGAAGAGCAGCTGTTATATTGGGAAGCGACCACATGCGGAGCAAATTATGTTTGTTGTGAACGGGTCTTTGGCAAATAGCTGGGGCTCTTCCAAAAGAAAGGCATACAGCCTTGGTTTTTTTATGGTGAATTACCTACAAACACCTCACAGCAAAGAGTTGAAGCTCGGTCTCCCGCTGGACTCTTGAGCCACCATTTGCCAAAGTGGAGTGAGTAATTTACTAACAGTACCGAAGGCGCGAATGAAAAAATTCCCATTTTGGGATGTTTTTGATCCTCGCGACCGATTTGCCCATAGCTCAACGAATATTGCATCAATTGACATAAAAACTATATAGGAATGACCGCCTAATTTATGCGCAATTAGTGATAGAGCTAAGGTAGACAAGAAATCATATCTTCAGGTGTCTTGAGAAACTAGGACTTCTGAGTGAGAATCTGGGCTAGTATGCCCCAATCACATCCAAGTGAGTTGAAATTTTAGGAGGAAGTGTTTGTAACTACGCCAGTCAATGTCATAGAGCCAGAATTACGTATAAGAAATTCCTTCAGTTTTGTAGCCCTCAATTGAACTGAAATTGGTATCAGAGGGCCTACAAAGCTGAGGGAATTTCTTATACGCAATTCTGGCTATATGAAATTGACTGGCGTAGTTACAAACACTCCCTCCTAAAATTTCAACTTATTTAGATGTGATTTGGGCATGCTAGCCCACATTCTCACTCAGAAGTCCTAGTTTCTCAAGACACCTGAAGATATGATTTTTCTTCTACATTAGCTCTATCATTAGTTACGAATAGATTAGGCAGTCATTTCAATATAGTTTTTATGTCAATTGATGCAATACTCGTTGAGCTATGGGCAAATCGGTCGCAGGGATCAAAAATATCCCAAAACGGGAATTTTTTCTTTCGCGCCTTCGGTACTGTTATTGGCTGTAATCAACGAGGGTCTCATACCTCTTCAAAGAACCTTTAAATAGCCACATCTGGGTTTCCAAAAAGAGAAGACAAACATCTAATGAAAGTATATCTCAGAATGTGGAATTTGGAAATTGTGTGTAGAAAAATTCTTTCTGCATCAATTAAAAATCGACCACCTCCTCCCAGACTCCTGCTTCCATCAAGAAACTGGTGTATGAAGGAAAAAATCAGCAGATCCCACCGTGGCATTTGAACCTCCATCTACCCATTGGACTCGTAGGCTTCCAGAAGTCTCTGTGGGTGACTTACCATTTTATGAACGAGGACCTCCTACGTTTTCAATTGAACTTTGCATCTAGATCAGCAAAAAATGGTAAAATCAAGTTTGACATGCGCTCGGAATAATTTTTTATTGCGTGGATCTACATCTGCGAGACATTGGAATGCGGGCAGAATAATGAACCTTGATACGGTTTCATCTCGATCTGAGGAAATGAGACCTGTCAAGTTCAAGATGCGCCTGAAAAAAATCTCTTTGTTATCTGCATGAGGACTATTTACATATTGCAACATCTTACAGGCAACATAGCCCATGGGAAAGCTTGGAGGAATAAACAGGCCCTTTTCTCTTCCAACCGCCACCAGTCTCACTTTGCCTTTGGAGTGGTCCTACTTTCACATTCAAAAAACTGTCCTCTGTCTCTCTCCTTTGAAATGGAATATACATTCTCGAAACTCTCCCATTTCACGGCCACCCTCACACTGCGGGGCAAACCCTGTGACAGTACAAAAACATACTGCCACAAGGATGGTTGGCCAACAGTTGGCCCACAGTTGCTCCACGGTAGTCCCTTTCGGCACATCGGTAAACCTGTCAGTTGACACATTACCTTTGTGTCATTTTGATGGTCCTGCACATGTGCGCAATAAGTTGGTGATGACTGAGACACTGGTACCGGCTGGAAACCGGACCGGTGCCCAAAAAGCACTCATGCAGAGTGCACAACACATTGCAGGAATGTGTTTGCAGCATGGTAATGCATAAGACAAAGGTGGCCAAAAACACAAATGGAATGTGTCAAAATGCCGAAAGTGCTTACCGCGAAGCAGCCGTTGGCCACCCATTGGCCAACCGTCCTTGTGGCAGTAGGTTTTGTACTGTCACGGGGTTTTCCCATAGTGAGCGTTGATGCAGCTTTGCGAGTCGGTCACACCTTTCTGCCCCTCTCTAACATATCTAATCTGTACCTTTGGTAGGTTTTGGAATACTGTGGCACCTGACACATCGCAGTAATCCTCAGCGACTCAGTTGGTCGTGTTGGTCTTTGGTGGCGTGTCTTGCGGATGGTTTATTTATTACCTATTCCACTTCGTTTTTTCCTGAGCTGAATCCCATGGACCATCCGTTCGATGGGAAGGCGCGTGGTAATTCCACCCCCGATTTTGTCTCTGCCGGCTAAAACTTGTCGCGCTTAGCGTCCCATCCACACTGGCTAATGTCTCCTTGAAACCATTCCCAAACCCGAGTTGGTGTATGACTCTTAGCTCAGGATCTCCAGCTTTCATACTCATACTCGACATCACAGGGCGTTGTTAGATGTCAATTTTTGAACGGTGATTTTTCGCTCAAAGAACCGGTATTGACCATACTTGAAGTTGGACCATAGAGTGTTTCTCAGAAAACTTGTATTGAACCTACTCCTGACGTCTTCCACGATCACTCTTCAGCTTCCCGCCTCTCCCGCGTCTCTCTGCCATACCTCTCTGCAGCCGAACATCGCCAAGCCTCACATGCGTGAGTAACGGCCATACACAGTTGACGCACTGCGAGTCGACCGATACTCGGGCGGCACCTCTTCTTCGTCACTCGCATTTTGATGCTCATAGGATGGCCGACGCTCCGCCTCCAATAACATGACCTGAACACGCAACGCGCGCACCTCTTCCACCAAATTCGCCAGCGTCGTGGGCTCCCCATCTAGTGTAACCTCCGCGTCGGCTGGTGGAATATTATTAATATTCGGAGGGCTTTCCGCAACCTCCTCAGTCGGTGGAGAGTGAGTTCCAGGAGTGCCCGGTATCGTTGCGGACTCCGCTTCAGGTATCTGCGATTCGGACTGCGAATCCTCCGCGGCAACTGCAGTTCCTGGTCCGGCACCGTTTTCCGAATAATTGAGGGGAACGACCCCCTCGTCGTCGATGATCCAAGATGAATCCGGGCGTGGCTTGCGAAACCATCGTAGTCGATACACAAGCACGACCATCGCCGCAAGGGGCACCAATGCCACAACTAATGGAACTATTATTGCCCGGCCAGTCTCACTATCCCTCGGCAATACTCCCTGTACTGTGCTTCTCGCAGCAATTGCGCATGCACCTCGGGGCGAAGCACATCGATTTCGCTACAAATGACCCGTATTGTGGATACACATAGTCAACAGTAGGATGCCTACCTGCGCCAAGTTTACTGGTGGTGCTCCATTTACGTCGGGGACTATGTCGATTAGGCGGACCTCAGGGTATGTCATGAGCCCCAGGTATGCGACATGTGGTTAGGACCATACCTGTAGATCAGTACCGGAGGGCATACTCCAAGCGGCAGAGTGACGGTGTGGACGAAGAGAGGAAAGCAATATGAGGTAGGGAACCAAAGTCAGCCTTGCGTGAGTTTGATCAGCAAATGCAGTGCCTAAGATCCGCAGACATGATGAGTCCCTCCCGTTCTCATTTATAACTTGAAATCTCCAACGAGCACCGATCAAATTTGGGGATGATATTATGGGCTTTGCCTCGTAGCATCCGACAGGATGCATACTGGATTGGAGTCTGATAATATCGTGGTCGGGCCACGCATTCGGGGTGGTGAGCCTGTGAGACACGACGACTTGCAAGGTCGCTGGAAGTGCTAGATGGGCACATCACATCCATGATTGTCGGCGTCGCATCTCTGATGGTCGCTAGTATCATCGTTCGCTGTCAATAGGCAGAAGCAGGCCAAGAGTAGATCTGTGCTGATGCGCACACAAGGCGGCGAAACATCGTATCTACTATATGCGCTGCTTGTGAACTGCCCTGATATATCTGAACAGATGAGGAACGTGCCCAGATATCGGAGGAGAGTCATATCCCAGTAGGACGCTAATACCCGAAAAGAAAATACAATGTCAAGCAATTTCTGCCCACTTAATTATCCCAAGCCTGTCGATCTGCCACGGCTTCCTGGTGGTACTCCATGACTTGGATCTTCCGTCTATTCTTTTTCATGAACCAATCACATTAATCAGATCTGAGTCGGATCCGAGCCAATGCCGGAAGTCTAAGGTGATATTGTGGGATGCTCAGCGTGCGGCATCCGTGATCTTCGTCAGAGCGTACGTAGTACGTCTCAAAAAGCTGAGAATCCGAATTTTCGCTCGAGCATTGACAGTAGAGGTAGGTTTCTGTTCCGACATTTTGGAGCGGGTGTTATTCCCGAAGCCTGGAATTCTGTGGCAAAGTGGCCGGCTGAATTGCTTGTCCTGAGATACATTCGGGATCTGCTTCCTTTTGCTTGCTGCGTGAATGCTTGACTCCGTTAATCACGAGAAATCAAGTCAAAAAACTGGGCAGAGGCGGATGAAAGCCTTTGGAAAGCCTATCAGCCAGATAGGAAACACTAGGAAGGAAAGGTCACACCAAGGTCAACACAACCATATGACAAGGTAAAATGAAACTCTGCCTGAAACTATTGTTTTCAGTGCCATTTTCAGCGCGCCTTAGTCTACTGTATTATTTCAATTGATTCGACACGGGGTGTGACTGTGACACAAATTTTCGAATTTGACAATTTGACACGGGGCCAAACGACCGTGACAACACCCGAAAATTTCGACAAGGCATCACCAAAATTCTCCCCGATTGGAGAATGGTCAGGAATTATTTCAAGACTGGCAGAATTCTTATTTCAATTGCAATGCATATTTTCCACTTTTAGTGGTGATGGTGATGTGCACTTGATCTGAGTACATTTCTTTCGTTAACTGCGCACACTGGAGTGTAGTTACAAATAACAATTCCACAAGAGTATACTCTAGTATGTACTTCCTGAGATACAGAATTGTAGGCCATTGATTCCTTTTGTAGTAAATTGGATAAGCTGAACGTGGCATGATGAAGAAAATGGCGACCAGCCTACCCTAAAAAAATCCTTGATCACCTTCACCACAGCAAAAGAATAAAAGAATTGACAAAGCATCTAAGTATTCTATTATGGTGTTGATCTTTAAACTGGGAAACTGCCGCTCTTTGAGCCCTGTCTCGGAATTTGCAGCCGTCAGTGCATAAATAGGCGGATCTGGGATTGACAGGGAGTCCCAGTATTTGTGTGTATTTCGGATATTTTTCGAGATTTTTTTGGGGCTAAATGGCACTTGGGGCCGTCTCGGTGACCCAGACGTTTCGGAATGATCCGGCGGAGTTTGAATAAACAGAAGAAAAAGATGAGCCCAGATCATTCCTCAATGTCTGGGGTAATTGGTGGAGCAACACCTCCCATCGAGTCACACTCTGAATGTCACACCTACGCCCATTTAATGTTCTGTTCGACTTAGGGCCTCCTTGGACCCCTCAGATGTCTGCAGAACTACTCTATTATAGCTGCTAGATATACTTGGGTAGCTAAATGATTTTATTTTGTTGTTTTTATAGTGCAGGCGGGTCTATCAAGCGCAAAAACATGAAATTCTACAACAGCCCTCTGCACCTCAAGAAGGGGCCAAAAAAATTGGGGAAAGTTGTCAGACCTCACAGAATACATCTGTGCATTGCTAGGATGAGTGCCAACAGCACATTGGGGGGGGAGGGACGGAGGGATGAGATGTGTGACTCTAGTGTTGCCGCGGCTTGGCTCGAAGCCGCTAGCCGATGGCTTGAAGCCGAAAATTAGCCGAGCCAAGCTAGCCGGTCTTGAGCTGGCTAAGCCAACGGCTCGACCCAAGGGGCCGTCGGCTTTCGAAAAATGGATATGGGGTTGAAAAGTTTTTTAAGGTCGACTTCGGAGACCCCCCCCCCCATACCCCCATCAAAATGCCTCCCACACCTTCAAAAATGACCCAAATCCCAAAGTTTTTTTACAGGGCACCTCTACCTATGTGCCCGCTCCTTCCTACAGCATCTCCAAATTTTCCGGGCTGTTCTCGACGTCGTTGAAAATTCGGCGGCTAGGTCCGAGAATCACTCACATGATAAATTACCGTCTTCGGAGGGGCTGTACACGTCAAATGCCCATCATTTCACTCAATCGGGTAATAAAGTATTCTGTTCTAGTGCCGCGAATACTCATCCTAGAGCTTAGGTGAGTGTATTTTTGGATTCAGCCTCAAAATTCACGTCAAAGCCGAACATTATATCCAAACTTCGAATTCCGACGGCCCCTTGGCTCGACCCGTTTTGGACATCATGTTCTGAGAGGGTTCTACACAGGTCCCTAAGACTTTTTAGGGCTTCTCTGAGTGTCCTTGCTACATTCTGTGGGCCCATAGGTGGAGGATCTCCAAAATAACATGTTTCGATGGCAACTGTCAACGAGCTGTCACGTCCCGTCACAGAATGTCACGATTGTGACATTCTTATCAAACTCAACCCGTAAGCGACGGGCGACCCAAAAGCGACTGAGACCACATCTCTGGAGGACATTGGGACATGCTACGTGGATATTTATGACATCATGAGCTTCAATATCCCTCCATTTTACATATTCTTCCCAATTGGGTTGAGCCGATGGCTTAGCCGTGAGCCAGCCGGTCCGAGCCGGCTAATTGCGGCTCGGCTCGGGAGCCAGCCGTAGCCGAGCCGCGGCAACACTATGTGACTCGATGGGGGGTGTTGCTATACCAATTACCCCAGACGTTGAGGAATGATCTCGGCCCATCTTTTTCTCATATTTATTGAAACTCCGATCGGGCCGATCATTCCTCAACATCTGGGTTACCGAGACAGCTTTTGGGGGACATTTGTGAACCTAAAAGCCAATTTGACAGGTACCCCTGTGATACCTGACTGTCGAATCCATTGAAAAAATACATTATTAGTTTAAGGCCCCATTATACTGCTGATGAAACCATTAGTTTTAGCCTTAAATTTGGGTACCCTTAATCTTATAACTTCAGCTCTACTGAAACTGCAACAGAAATTTATAATTTAAGCCGCCATTTCAGTCTTGCAGAAACTGGGCCTGAAACTCAAAGTTTCAGACTCCCTGAAGCTGTGTTGGAATATTCACTTCATATCACGTTTTCTTATATTACATAAGTCTCCTAACTCTTGGTTCTCTCCGTTCGTTGTGCGTGCTTCGTCTAATAGGTTATAGTGCCCCGGCCTCCGTATTTGCGCTATCTTGTGTGTTCTGTGTCGTTTCTGGTGTTACTCTGAAACTCTCCAAACTGGGTGTAGACGCTAGCAGTTCCTTCTAAGCTGAGTGCAGTTTGGCTCCCTGGGGATTCTCCACCAGGTGTAGATGCTAGCTGCTCCTTTCTGAAGCCTGAGCACAGTTTGGCTCCCCACTCTATACCATTCCAATTCATTGCCACCCACTTTTCTTCCATTTTCACCGCTATCCGCCGCTCATCATGACCGCCACCCACAATACATTTCTCGTGTGTATCGCTGTCTTTGAAGGCTCCAACTGGACCTCATTCAGCAAAGACACCCAGGTCTACTTTCAGCTAGAAGGGATCTGGCCAATAGTGAATGGGACGAAGCAGAAGCCAGCAGATGCGGACGACGTGCAGAGGTGGATTCAGAACAACAACGAGCGCGCGTACTCTATGCTTTATTTCCTCATCGGTCCTGACTACCGCAGCCTTATCGCGGATGTCGACACCAGATCTGAAGCATGGAAAATCCTTACAGACAAATTTCAGAAAGACTCCTCCGCTCTCCACCTCGCACTTCGTAACCAGCTATATTCCATTCGTCATGACCCCAAGCAACCTGTCACCGTCTATATTGAGGCCGTCCGCTCTATGGCCCGCCAACTCAAAGCCATCGGGCATGCGCCCAGCGACGAAGATCTCGCCGACCTCATCCTTCTTCGCCTCGACCCATCATTTTCTGCTGTTCGCTCCATGCTGTCCAACACCACTCCATTCCCGAAACTCCCCGCTCTTATCTCCGCTATTAAAGCCCACGAAATCCAGGAGAAACTTTCGATCACTGTTGCGGAGACGATTAAGAAAGAGGAGGAACAGGACGACGGGAACGAGGCGATGGCTGCTCGTCTAGGGAAAAAGGGGGTGAACGGTGACTATGACTGGGGGAATTCAATGGAGAAGGATGGAGTTTGCCACCGTTGCGGACGCAAAGGCCACATCGCTCGTCGCTGCGTCGCTGACATGCCCGAGAATGTCAAAGCAAAAATTTTGGGGTCCTCAAAATTCGATGCCGATCTCGCTTTTGGATGTGTTGAATTTGACGATGAAGACAATGTTGCGCTCGCAGTTAGCGATTTTTTCACCTCATACGACTCCGACGACGCTGCTGACGTCCCCGACTCATCTTCGTCTTTCCATTCTCAGTTCGAGGGGGTGCATGCAGACAAGAAGAAGAATCGACGTGGACATTGAGGTTGTGGGGGAAAATAGTTTTTGGACTCTTAATTCAGACTTCACGCGAGGGGGTGTGTTGGAATATTCACTTCATATCACGTTTTCTTGTATTACATAAGTCTCCTAACTCTTGGTTCTCTCCGTTCGTTGTGTGCGCTTCATCTAATAAGCTGTAGCTTACAGCTGTTTCCGTCAAATTTTTGAAAAGCAATTCATACAGGCATCAAATCACAGTTCTGAATTGAGGGACAGACTCACAGACAGGCCCTGTGACCCCTGTGACTTTCACGCCTGTGAGCGGCTCTATTTGGTGGAATGAAAATTATTGAGGGAAAGCCATATCCGAAAATGGTGGCTGATCCGAGCCCAAAGAGAAAATCTTTAGCACTGGATCAAATTCCATGCAAGCAAAAAAAAAAAGATCAGTCTCAAGGTTGTTGGAAACAACTGTAAGGTAAGAAATTCAGCTACAAATTAGGGTGTCCTGAAACTAATTATTTAAGGTACAAAATGAGGCTTCTCGAAACTGGTTTCTGAAAGCAATCATTTAAGTTATGTCATCAGGTCGTCCGAAATTTTGTATTTGGTTGTGTGTATGTTGATTTCGGTGTTCTCGGATGTCAGTGGAACTTAGTCTAGATTTGTTTGATGGCTTGATACCGTAGGTCAGGATTTCGGTGTTATCAATGGCACGTGAAGATAAACAACACCACATAAGCCGAGGCGCGTTCCTCTCTACCACGTCAATGCGTGCTCTCTGGCTACTGGTTGTGCCTTTTCTTATCCTGGGGGAATCATGCACCCATGCCTTTCGCTTTCATTCTACCGAGGGCTTTGCTCTGGTCTGGAAAATTATCCTCGCTGTCCTCAGCCTGTCCTGCTAACATTCAAGCCGCCCAGCTACCAGCTGGACGGTGTCTGTGGGGTTCTGGACGGAATTGACAGGGGTCCCTCAAACCTGTGAAATCCAAAAAGAAAAATGGAGTGTCAGGAACATTGAACCTGTTGCAAGTGTCATATTTGTGAAGAGATTGCATACGATGCGGTGGCGAAAGTGCTGAATGAGCAAGTACCCAGAGTGCCAGAACGAGATAGAGTGTATGGTACTATCCATTGACGTTCTTTGTTGTCTGGATCCATTGGCCAATGTGTCAGAAACGCAATGGTGGCGAGGGAGGGCAAGAGCGTGATGGGGATGCACGTGCTTGGTCAAGCCTTCCGAATGAGGCAGGACCTTCCTAATCGGGTTCGGAATTGCCCGAACCTTGACCTACGGTATCGGATGCGCGAGCGCAATCAGACCATAAACAAGATTTTTTCCCACTCCCACCAAAAAAAAAAAATCACATTTGTTCTATGGTCTGACTACGGGAGACTAAGTGGAACTGATAGGAAGCTATTCCCGAAATTCTCTGGTTTTGTTACGTGATGTCCGCCTCTTTGCTTCGTCACACGTGGTATCCAAGTCAACAATGTGGTCGTGTACATATGCAGGTATTAAGTTCGACGCATGAGAAACACTGGGTGAGCATTTTGAAAATTTCACCTAGATTTTTGGTGAAAAACTTCCTTTATTTTTCACACATTTTTCACTGAAAATGTAGCTGGAGAATTCATAAACTTTCCAGTATTTTTGTGAAAGATTCAAACAATTTTCAGTAAAGTCACAAAAGTACTGTAAGAAGTTCAAAATTTTCAGACATTTTCAGCTACACTTATTGGGTGAAAAATAAAGGAAGTTTTTCACCGAAACTTGGAGTGAAAAAATTGAAATGCTCAACCAGTGAAAAGTCAAGTAAAGCGAGATGAAAAGTTGCATTATTCACTCTCTTTCGCAATTCTTGTTTGCCTACATATAACTATTCAAACTAGTCTGGGGAAGTAATTCTCTGAGGCCCCTGTTCATCCCCACGCCAGTGACATGCAGATGTTTCCACAAAGATCCCTGCCTTCCGCAGATGCTTGTTGGAGGGCTTCTCCACGGCTGTAACTGCGCTTGAGTCTTTGGCTGCTTGTATCCAGAGGCAAGGACCTGTTGATAATAGCCAGCGAACATACAATATATGATAGAGAGGACACATTGAATTTCGAGATGGCCTCGATGTCCAGATTGAAGTTTCCGCCAGCACTGAGGTTTTGAAGTTGCGCCCCAGCACTGACCACTTTAGCAAAGAAGCTTGAGTGTAAACAAACGTGAATTAGTATACAAGATGAGATACCTGGATTCATTGGTGGAGCGAGGAAGTTCTGTGCAGCAACCTTTCCAGAAGTATCGAAAACATTGAAAGATGTATGAAGCTCGATCTTCGACAAGGGGCGAAATAGATGTCCATCAAAATACTGCAATGAAACGCCGGGTGGGGAGATGTACAGGACATTAAGGGCTAGCATGGGTATCAGTATAAACCGGGCAATCTGTTTAGTCAGTGGCTTTACGCACCCATTTCAGAAATGTAGTCGCCGGGCATTAGCCAAGGACGGGTGAGGTCCCAGTATAATCTGCCATCCACGGAACTTTTGAATTGGGTCACAAATCCCGGGCTTGATGTTCCACAGGTCACATCCATCGTGTGTGTATTGACAGTTGTGGTTCCTGGTCTAGTATTGGGGGCAACAAGATCATATAGCATATTGTTTTGAAGGCCTAGGCTGAACCCATCATTGGTTCGACTACCCTTTTCCATCAACATGCTAGCCATGAAGGTCGCATAAGCAATCAGCTGAGGATCATACACATATTCCTCTGTCGCGATATTCCCCTTCCACCTGGGATCTTTTGTCAGAAGCAGATATCATCGAAGATGTATTCACTGAACTCACAGCGAAGAGAGGAGAAAGGGACTGCTAAGCGTACTGGTTGCAGCAAAAGAAGTACTTTGGTTGGCGGGGACGAGTCGGAAGAGCGCCGGTGTGGTGACTTTCAGGCCCGCCGTTAAGGTCAAGTATACTGTGATAATTCCAACGCCCCAGGTGGAGGCTGTAATCGACAGTTGGTTCCGCCAGGCATTCACAGCAGATCCAAGTCCGCTCCATGCAACCTGTTTGTCATGAATACTGGTCAATGTTCGCGTCCCAGACCGCAAAATTCTACGGAGTGCCAATCTTTGCGTGAGGTACACTAAAGTCGTGAGATAAAGCTGAGGAGGATTCTGTGAGTCGGAGCAACAGTGGATGAGTGGGACACACAATGGCGAATGTCTGAGAAATGCTGATCGCGAGAGACAGTACTGTTGTCGGGCCTCCCACCGGTACTTGGACCCGTCGTTCAAGCCCGTATTGACTGATGAAAAGAAGTCCGACATGAATTCCGACTAAGAGACCATGCATCATAGGGACAAGAGCATAGAGTCCAGGAGCGTGTTCTTAATCGCTCTACGAGTTCCTAATTCGTAGGTCAATAATAGATTGAAGCGATTGCTATTTCACTCCGTGAATGGTTCGAAATATGGGATTTCCATGAGGGCTTGCGCTTTTCCTGCAGTGACTTGGGTTCGCTCGATGACGGGGGTGTGTTGTCTGGAGTCGTCATCGGTGAGAATGGGAATCTTCGAGGAAGCGATGCCGCAATGCGCACATTTATAGGCAGGAGTTACCAGCACAACGAATGACAGTAGTCGCTCAGGGGGGCTGAATCTCCAGTCAGGAACTAAGGCTGTCCGGAGAACCAGATGCATAGATTGAGCGATCAGACAGAGAAGATCTCTGTTTTCTCGCCCTACAAATAGGACGCAGGGTTCGCTGATACGGCTTGGGCGTTGCAATCCTCCGGCAATAGACGTACAGCAACGTTAAGCTTGTGCAAGATATGGAAACCCAGGGGGTCCAGACATGCTCTTTAGCTACAATGAAAAACTGCTTCTGTCAGAGTCACGAGAAGATCTCGGTAGAATATGATAAGCCTACCAACTGCAGCGAATTAGAACAAGACGATCAGTACATGGACTGTGAGGATGACACACTGCATCCTGAAATGTATTCCTTTCAAGGCGATCAACGGGATTTCAGAGCGGCCTGGATGAAGGAGTTGTCGTGACTATCTCTACAACTTATTTCCTGTGAAAGTGGAAGTTGGACGGAATGGAGAAATGGAAGAGGACCTGGACTAGCATGGTTTCGGGCAGGGTCTTCGTCTAAATGATCGCATTTTATAGTTGTAATCAGCCCGGGTTTGGTTTACCAATGCTGTCGCACGCCTCCTGAATTTAGCGCCGTTTTCCAGCTATGAAAGAAGAACACGTATTCGCGTCCTTGCCAGGACGAATCTGTTGATCTGCGAACATTCTTAAACTTCGCAATCTCTTTTATAGTGAGTACCAGCTTGTAACAAACCACGCCACATCGTCCGGGCGCCGAGAGCTTGCGGAAAGCTTCCTTGAGGTCGATATGTAGATCGGGCCACAGGAGAGAAGGCACATATCGAGGAAGAGCAAGGGAGCTGCCAGGGGATCGGGATTAATCTCGGGAATGGCACATTTCGGAAAGATTTCGGAGGTTATTTCTAGGTGGAAGAGTCAAGACTGGCTAGTACTTGACTTGATCCAGCTGGGCTTACGGCGCAGATAGATACATGGCAGATTGCTGCGCCTGCCAAGCGCTTACATGTGTTCGGTGAGCACAGCCATGGAGCACCGCCGGGGGCCGCCTTGAGGACCGACGAGATGGCTCACACATCAAATTGATACTGGGTACAGAACATTCACTTCAGAGGAGGCATATGATACCAAGTGAGGCACATTCCCATGCACCCACTTCAGTGGCTTAAAAATACCACTTTCAAGCGAGCGCAGCTCCGAGTATCGAGCTCGAGCTACGTTCAACCTTGAATTTGGACGTTGAATTAAATCGGATCAATTTTGCACGTGCACCATCGACCCGTTCTGCTCCACAGCAGCACAGCCACCAACCCAGGCTCCGCACCAGCTAGGGCAAAGCTTCGGAGTCTGGTTCTGCCTCAGTCTTCCAATTGATCCTGTTCATCAGCGCGAATACCTCGCCGAACGTCGCCAAAACGTTGCACTCTAGTCCTGTTGAAATAAAGGTAGCCGCGGCCTTTACTCGGGATGTAGCAGAAGACCCTCGCAAACGCGCGGGGGATTCATTCAACATCTACGGCTTAAATACACAAAAGGCAAGGACTAATTAGTACGAATAAGGGAGTGATTAAAGCTATAAGCAACGGAGAAAGAAAAAATGAAGGTGGCGACGGCATTCTGTGAAAAATGAAGTTGAACGCCGTCTCTGACAGCGAGCGGGCGGCCTCGAAATTCCAACAAGTCCGCCGCCGGGTATGTCCGCCATCCAGCCTCGCGCGTTGCAGCCTGCCAGATCGTACCCGCAGCTTCGCGGTAGACCACCGCGTGTACGCCGTCCCCGGAAGCGCGGAATCTCGCCAGGGACAGTACTACATACGTGCCGTGTGTCATCATCCACCGACGCTTCCACCACCCTGTCACCACCCCCTCGCGTGCCTTTCGCTCGCAGCGCGTCCTTTCCATCGCATCCGCACGTACCTCTTCCATTTACTTCCCGACTCCCTCCCTTCCCTCCTGCTGCGCTCTTCCCTCTGTGCTCATCCATCGCCATTTGCCCCTTGTGCGTACCCTAAAAAATCTTCCATCCAGGCCCACGTATCAACTCGACGCCCACGACGCCGACACACACATTCGCCCGAACTATTTGTGAATTCGCCCACAACTATGCCCCTCTGGCGGTGCATCTAGTGCTTGTACTTATACCGCGTTGCGCGCGTTTATCCCCTTCGCGTCTGTGCTCGTTTCCTCTGCGCCGCGCTTTGCGTGCGCCTCGTCGCGCGCCTGCCTGTCGTGTTTTACACTGTGTCACACCACATGCGCTGCGGCGTACCGCATCGACGTGAGTTCACATTTAGATGACTCCTCTTCGCGTCCGAACCCAATTCGAACCCCCCCTCCCCCAAGTTCCCCCTTCGTGTTCTCCTCTTCGCCTCCCCGTCTTTCTCTCTCCAAATCCTGCTACCAACGCGTCTGCGTCCATGCCATCTGCATCCTCCCCACATCTTCCCTCTAATTGCCGTCCTCTGAGTCCCCTCATCGCCGCGTCTCCCATTCGCCCTGTCGATCTCTTCCTCTCACTTTGTCAGCTTCCAACCATTCGGACTCTTCATCCTGCTCTCCTCTTCCATTACTCTTCGTCACTGCCCGCGCGTCCGGATAGTCCGTCTACACCATGTATTTCATTCGTGTTTGAGTGCAATGCACTACATACCCACCCACGCCCACGGCTCACTTTCCCATCCACGATATCTGAGATATCATCATCCATGATCTGAACGACTCAACCCAGGGTCGCGAACCAGTTGCATTTTAAATATTTCTTTCACGACAGACTAGGCGCGCGCGCGTCGCCAGACCGACGCTTGATACCGCTGGATCCCTTCTCGACCACTATTCATTCAACATATGTCTACTAATCTATGCACGCAAACACTATATTCAACCACAGTGTTCATCCATCCATCCACCGACGACCATTATTCATCGCCCTACCTCATCCCCCTCACGACCTCGAACCCCTCCTTCCCCTTCTCAAAGACCCACACGCGCGCCCGCAACTCCTCTTGCACCCCAGCCAACGCCCCCTCCCACCACCGCTCCCCCTCGGGAACTGTGCGCCACCCACCAGCGTAGAACGCGCCGAGCGCGCGCGGTTTGGGGAGCGCGAGGGCGCGGACGAGGGGCCAATAAGGCGGGTGGGTTGGCGAAGCAGAAGACGGGTCCGGTTGGTCGGTAGGTAAGGGCGCGGAAGAAGAAGTAGCAGGTGCATAGAACCCATTCGACGCCAGTACGATCGAGGGCGGGATAGTGATGCGGCCCTGTTTGAAGCAGAGCTGGGAGATGGCGATGGCTGGAGGTAGAAAATATCGTCAATAATGATATTTACTAGCAAGAAGCAGACATCCAGGCGAATATCATGAAATATGAGAAGCGTAGGGCTCGTGGTTAAAATGAAGGAAAGGGGAGGGCTAATATGGCGGGACTAACAGCCGATATCGGGGGAATGCAAACGAAGGCGAGCGCGAGACGCTGCGGCTTTGAGAAGACGCACAAAAAATAGGAGCCGCACTGTCCGACCACAGAATATTATGACGAAGCCGTCAATGCTAAAGAAGGGTCCCACAAGGCGACACAGAATTGAGGAGCGGAGGGTCCCGTGCATGTGGGAATAAAGGAACTGAGATTCCAAGGGGGTAAGACGCAACTCTACCCACGAATATGCGGTGCGAAAGCGGCAGACGTCAAGAACGTGGACGCAGGAGAACGGTCGGGCGGGACCCGTGGCGTTTGAGAAATGATAGAACCAAAAAAAGAAGAAAGAAAGCGAGGGGGCTCACTGCACAATACCCCATCCTCCTGCGCCTGTGTATCCTTCAACGCCGCATCAAGCAGTGCGCGACTGATATCTTGCGGTGAGTTGCCGTTCGCGTGGCTGTCGGCGCTCGGATGGACGGCTCCGTTCGCATAGCGGGGCGTGCCACTGAGGGTGGGGATATTGCTGGCAGAGCGGGTGACGGGCGTCCCATCTCCGGAGTAGGCAGTGCTAGCCTGCGCGTCGGTCGACTTGGAAACAGGATTCAAGGTCGAGCCCGATTTGGACTTGGAGGATTTTTTAGACGGCCGCGTGACGAAGCGGTGGACGAGCCACATCTATATACGAAAGTGGTTAGTGTGAAGTGTATCTGTGAAGCGAAGCGAGGAGGTCCGAGAGGGAGAAGAAAGCCGAGAGGGAAGCGACTGGTATAAGAAACGGCACGGGCAACAATAAACATAAGGGTGTCGCGGAGATGCGCGATGCATTCGAAGCCAGGGAAATCAAGGGCCTGGGCTTAGAGGGGGGATG
The DNA here is from genome assembly GCA_029282285.1 of Mycena rebaudengoi. Lineage (NCBI taxonomy): Eukaryota > Fungi > Basidiomycota > Agaricomycetes > Agaricales > Mycenaceae > Mycena > Mycena rebaudengoi. The sequence goes on from JARJCX010000018.1 coordinate 888,642, forward strand.
TAGATCCAATTTGCAGTGCAAATTCACCCAACGAAGAGTAATGAGAATAGAATAACGCACCCACTTATCGTCCCATGCGCCAATGACGGTTTGAATTTCGTACCGCGCGAAGACCGGAATTTCGCGGATGAAGTGGTAGTGCGTCGCTGGAGGGGGGTTAGGCTTCAGTTTGTTGCGATGCGTGATAGGCCAAATAACTGAGAGGCGGAATACAAGAAATGGTGCGAAGGTGGCGGGAGGACAAGCACTGAAAGCGCAGGATCCGAACAAGAATGAAAAAAACGCACCTCCTAAAGGCACCCACCCACCCGCATGAAATACATTCAAGAACGTCACGAGTGCGAACTCGAAGCGCGCAGTGTCGAGAGTCTTGGCGTAGGATGAGTTGCTCATATGCATATTGAAATCTGCGTCATCGATTCCTGTGCGACAAGAAAAAATCATGTTTGAGCACGAACGAATGGGAAACACGATACTCACGGACTGACGACATGTACCTCAAGGTCCTTCGAAATGGGTTCACTCCAATCGGCATACGGCCTTCGAACCACGCCAAAAGCGCCTTGTCCCTGTCGGCCTTGCGCCAGAAAAGAGTTCGCAGCTTGAGGAGCCGGAGATGAACGTGCAGAGAGATTACGGAGGAAAAGACGCGCACTGGACAATACGGGATCATCATAATAAGTAGTGTGAATTAGGGAACGATGCTAGGACACACGATGCCAAGCTCCAGGCAAAGACGTGGCGTTGAGCAGCAAAAGCAGGAACGCGAGGTATTTGGTGGCAGTAGGGACGAGGCGCAGAATTTGGCGCGTGAGTATCGCCGCGGTGTTGAGTTGAGGAATTGCAGCCAGCATAGTCCGCGCTCGAACCAGCGTCGCCATGTCGATTTTTTACGTGGCAATGTGGCACTGTGAAGAGCCGGAAGATGGCTGTGCTTGTTGCCGGTTCGGCATCGGTCCCGTCGATCCGATGACGTCCTTTAAGATCCGATAACGCTCAACTTCAAATGGCTTAAATATCGTGCTTGAGTCGTGCCATAAAAAATGCACATTCAAAGCAAATGTTGACAAACCTCTCAAAGTTGAGGGAGCGACCAGGGAAGTTGCCCTATTTTACTTGGCTTGTGCGGGACCGAGTACATGATACCGTCTGCGTACAGCTCAGGGCCGTGTTCATTCAGAAGATTAAGTGGTTGAGCTGCTTTTCTCGAGAGCCAAATCAAAATCCAAATTGGCTTCAGAGGCCAGACTCTTTATTCTCGGTATTGCGTAAATGTATGCGACTTGTATGATCATTTCTCCAATTTTACAGCTAGCTAAATGATGAAGATCTTTTGCGGAGTGGATGATCTTCCACTCGCAATTTACAACCAGATATTTTCACCAAAACCTTTTTTCCTGACGCAGGGAGGACAGGAACTCCCGCAAGTCCTGCTCGCCAATCCCGGCTGTTATTTTGGAAACTAACTTGAGTTATTGCAAGGGAGAAGCAGCAAGAAAGTAAGAGGGATCCCACGTGGAAGCTAGGGTAGATCCTACTCGAGCCGCGTAGAGGTTCTCAAGAGATAGATGTCATGTGTATTGTGTGTGTGAATAAATAAATGAGGTGAGTTTACATGCACTGATGCAGCTACTTTTCGCCCTCCACATGTTTTCCGTCTATTTTATCGCGCCATGACTGTCCCCAAAGTGCAGTGCAGTGGACGCCAACTCCAGCCACAACCAGGAAAGCCGAGCTTATGGTGGAAAACCAGCCGACCCCGATCTTTTCTACGGCTGGTAGGACAACTGCCGACGCCAGCGCCGCGAAAAAGTACCGGATCATGAAGCTTCCCGCTGGTAGATGTCGTCAAGATCACGAGCACATAAAGAGCGGACATACACACCAATAACTTCCGCCGAACGACTAGGAATTACATCTGCGGAGACTTATGAACTGGAATGGCTTCGAAAATTAGAGAACCGACCCAGGCAGTAGGCATTTAGGCTAGGATTGCAAAAGAGCTGACCACATCCCTGAATAAACCTAGGGAGACACGTCAATTATTTATGCTCGCGACAAGAGATATTCGGTGTCCAGCTACATCAAAATTACGGGTAATGCGATTCCGCCGGCCCGTTTGTCGATACTCCAGCCATATACGAGCATACACCCGGGAATAAGCACTCCAAGGAACGGTATACAGCTGCGAAGTCGATCCTCGGGGATTCGGATCCCCCGTATCTCAATCCACTTCTTAACGGTGTGGTCGGCCCATCGGCCACCCATGAATGTACCTGCCGGCACTTAGTTTGCATGATCTCACAGACGAGCCGAATAATCTTACCCGTGAGGTATCCGAGGCCGGGAGCAAGGTAGAAGAGTCCCGCTTGGGCTGGCAGCGTGAGGGAAAAACGGGGATTCATGATGTACCGAATTGGCGTCAGGAGCGAGTACTGGTTCCAGACAAGGGCAGAATTTGCGGCCGCCTGGATTGTCATTCAGTCACACCATGGTCTGAGGATAAGTGATTGCACTTACGGCAATAATCTAGCGCTTTTCAACAAACCAGAACCCCAGTTGAGATAGAAAAGAGGTTTAAGAACGCACGAGGTTGGGATATCGGTACAGCGTGATTACTCGCAACGGGTTAGTCCATTTCCAAAGTCGGCTGGCCGTCTCCCTACGTGTGAGTCCTACCAGCTCATCTGAGCGCTTGTGGTGGATGGTCTCAGGGAGTAGGAAGAAGACCAGAACGGTCGCAAGTCCGCCGAATGCCGCTTGCAGGTAGAAAATAACGCGCCAACTCCGATACGTCACAATGACGCCCGCGATCGATGGACTATAAGTACCCTTAGAGCACTATATCTTTGAAAACGCGAATCTTACCCAATGGCAGGTCCTATTAAGGTTCCCGAGAGAAACCAGCCTACCGCTTTCGCGCGCTCGGTCTGATGAATATACTTCAGGGGGGAGCACAAACGAAAAACAGGGACGGACTTGCCGGCTGATAAATATCTCCGAGACAGCTAGCACCGACGACTAAGAATGAGGTCCCCTGGAACGCTGTCAATGCTCTGAAGACGAAAAATGTCCAGAGATCCGGGCTGAGAGCTGTGCCCAGCGAGCACGCAAAGAACAGGAGAGCCGTGGCAAGGCATATCTGGAATTTTTCGCAGTTCAGAATCGAGCTCCTGTGTGGGAGGAGGTACAGATAGTACCGGTCGTCTACCGTAGACCTTGTTTGAATTAGTGCCATGGCGCTCACTGAGGAACGAACACACCTGGCTCATCGGTGCCCAGAAACACGGGGAAAGGCCCATAAAGACCAGATATATCGCGTTGGTCAAGCTGATCATTGACCCCGTTGTATGGAATGTGCTAGCAACTTCGGGGATGGCCGAAAGCACCGTAGTAGACGACATGGGAGCGAGAAAGCCACACACGCCTAGAACGAATGTTATTACCATTTTTCGGTGTGGAGGTATCAGATCGTATATTGAGTCATCCACTTTGGGCACTGGCTGGGTGGAGGCCGAAGTCTCGTTCAAAACATTGGGTTCAGGACTGTGGGTGACTCCTTCGGTGGGGGAAGCACATGCCACAGTTTCGTCCGAAGCATTAGAGGAAATGTGGGTAGAAGGAATGGTGGCGCAGGTGGGAGGGATGGACATGGTTGTGACGTATTACTGGTGATGCTTTGTGCATTCGACTTTTTGATGGTGTCGTACAACACCAAACAACGCCTAAGAGAACGCGTAAAAAACGCACTTAACGTCACCAATATGACGATACATTTATTCCTCCGCGTAACTTTGAATGTTCCGCGCAAAACAAACTCCCTTTTTATGGCGGTCCGGATGCACATTTCCTCCGCGTAACTATGACGGTCCGGATGCACATTTATTCCTCCGCGTAATTTTGAATGTTCCGCGCAAAACAAACTGCCTTTTTACGCGGAAACTCAAAAGAGGCGGATCAAACCGTTCCAGATGGGGAGATTCTATTTGGGGAGACCCTAAAAAGGCAATTGTTTTGCGCGGAACATTCAAAGTTACGCAGAGGAATAGACGTGCATCCGGACCGCTATACACCAATATCCCCCCCCTCAACGCACCGTGAGAACGGAAATGAACTCCAGCCTCCCGAAAATAACGCCATTTTCGAACTTTTTGCGTCTTCGCAACATCTTCGAAAAGTTACGGGGCGCCCAGGCGACGTGTTACGCAAACCGCCCACATCGGAGTTTCGACCTTTACAAGCTGTCCGGGCCCCACGGTCTAGACCAGCTTATCGCTCTTCACGTAGATAACGTGTACCATAGCCGCTTACAATGGCTCGAGCACGCTATTGATACCACCACCATCATCATCATCAACGCAACCTCTCACAAACCCGCGGGACTGCCATATGCACCTTGTGTAGCGATCACGGCCTATGCGACGTCTTATGCGACCCCACAGCTTCGCCATGTCAATTCTCCCCGCGTAACATGACTGGCGATTAAACAAACAAAAAAAAGAGTATTCCACTGCTATGCCCGCCCCCAAGCGCATTACCAATGAAAACGGCAAGATGAGGGGAATGTTTCTGACGGGACTCGTCTGGTTCAATGTCCTATAGATGCTCCAGATTTTGGATCAGTCATCACCTTGGCTCACACGCACTGCGGCGAAGGAACTTTTTCCTCAGGAGATTTTCGGGACGCCGCACGCGGCTTAAAATCCCCGGCGCGCAGCTTCGAGCGCCCGCACGGGCTCGGCGGTGTCAACTCGAGTAGCAACTCGCATCGGCTCGGTAGACTGAGTTGCCCAACTCGATCGCCGATCCGAGTTCAAGTCGAGTTCGACTCAACTCGGCGGCAACACTAAGCGTCTGAGAAGGACCCGTGATAATAGGTGGGAAGGCCAGGTCCGCTGGCGGACAAAAAATTGGGAATTTTGGGTCCCGGACGGACAAAAATGGTGTCTTGCGGCCGGGAAGCCCAGGTCCTGTAGCGGACAAATTGCTGGGACTGAGCTAGACAAGCCACATAATACGTTGATAGCTATACGGTTTGTGATGCTCAACTTATATACGTTCCATTTTGTTCCTCCTGTGTTCGAACCGCAATATGCACGCTTTTTTGTGTTTTTTGATCCACTTATTGGTCCCATCCGGCCGATTCTGACTATGATGATGACGGGGACAGCTAATTTAGTGTCTGGTAGTTCTAAATGACGAGAAGCGGGACGCAAACCGTCCTATTACATTAATTAATATTGTATATCTGGCCGCGATCCACTATATTCAGCCCCGCAGGGGGGGGAGGGGGGGGACCGAATTTTTTGGTAAGCCAGGTCCGGAACGGACAAAAATCCGGCTAATCGGCGGAAAACCTAGGCGGATAAGAATCGGCCAATCGGCCGAGTTCGGGACCTGGCCTTCCCACCTATTATCATGAGTCCTGTCTGAGACCAAGCCTGCGCCAATCAAAGGTCGGAGTTACAGGAACGTTGGCTTACCAACGGCACAAAATATTAAGCGCAACTCGACACAAAAAATCGCCATGTCATTCCCCTCTCCGACCTCACTCTATCACTGCCTCGCCGAGAGTGCCTTGTCAGAAATTCTGGAGCGGTCGGCACCGATTTTCGGTGGGTAATTTCTTTGTCTGGTTTTACCGAAAGACCAATATTGCTCTAGGTCGTGACAGTTGCCGCTCCCCCATGTCTGACTGGATGCGTACATTCAGCGACGACACTAAAATCGTGGCCTTAAATCTTCCCGGAACCCATAACTCCGCAACATGTACGCCCCTCTTATCGCTGCCGTATGTATGCTGCATTCGAATTCAGGGGATTATTGCGAAGCACGAGAGGCAGAGACCAAACGATGGCCAGGGCCGTAAGTCCCAATCAATTTCCAGCCTTTCGCTACTTGATTTTACCAGAATCCGGACGCCTGCACTATTTCGATGTCAAGAACGGTCTTTGCTGCAGTCTTTGAACGACGGGATACGGGTCTTGGATCTGCGACTTGGCTACAAACTGGGGAATCAAACAATCGGCTTCTATCATGGTGCAAATTCATTCTCCGTACCACCGCGGGAAAGCACTGATACACGTTGTAGGGGTTCCCATGCTCGGGCCAACAACCACACTCCAGGATGTCCTCTATGGACTCTACACCTGGCTTACTGTGCACCCTACGGAAACTGTACTCGTTTCGATTCTGACGGAGCAAGGGCCGAGCGGCATAAACGACCGAAAATTTGAAGAAATCCTATATGCCACGTTGAACAACAAACTCGCGAAGAAATTCTGGCTCCAAACCGCTGGCGAGGTAATTAATCGAAGTCGTACAGTAGTACTCAGCTTATGAATTTTATAAAATCAGTTAGGGACATTGGGCGCAGCCCGCGGCAAGCTAATCCTAATCCAGCGCTTCACGTACAAGTTCCTGCCTATAAATGCAAACCCTTTCGGTCTTCATCTCCCCCGTGAAAAGTGGACGTCTAACGGTAGGGAAATCAAGATATTATATGGCGACGACAACTCCAATCAGCTTGCGCACATTCAGGTGAGGATCACACACAGACTGTTTCCAGGGTAACCGACACGATTGTCAGGACACTTTTCGACCTCTGGTGCCCCCAAACTCCGGCGTGGAGCGTAATATTGAGTGGAAATTTGAAGCCCTCACGATGCATCTTGCGCAAGCGATGAGCGATATTAACTGCTGTGACGGGGTGGAAACCCTCCACATATCCTTCGCAAGTGCGCACGCAAAGAACGACGTTGTGCCGGTTACTCCTAAAGTGCGCACTTGTATATCTGACTTGCATATTCCGGCCTATGTTGTCCGTAGATTATGGCGCTGGGGGACGCGTCAACAAAGGGAATCAACGACCGACTGCTCTCGTGGTGCAAACAGCGCAGAGGGAATCATTTCGGGATCGTCAGTGAGTCCCGTGGCCCAGTTGCATCGTTCTACATTGATAGACACAGTGTTGGATTTTTACAACTCGCAACCAGAATTGGTTCAAGCAATTATCGGACTATGACGATAGTTCGTCAGCCGCGCTTCGAGCTATGGTGCAACGGTATTTCGGATCAGGGTCGTAACTTAATCCAAGTCTTCAATTTTTTATCAACTTTGTCTCGGTGTTTTACGGCGGTAATAGACTTAGATCCAGCCCTACGTTGAGGAACAAGACAGCGGAGTCTTAATTGAAGATTAAAAAAAGAGAGAAAAAAAGTTAATAATGGTTCCTCGAACGTAGGGAGTACAACATAACACATTTTTTCTATCTTTCTTAATTTTCATTCAATCGCCTTGAAAAAATTGTGCAGCCTCCTCTATATATTTACTCAACGTAGTGGCTGGTTACGAGTTTACGGCGGTAACACCGTTGCTATGAGTACTTCGACGCACGAGCGGCACATTCTGAAACCTTAGCTTCTCAACCTTTGATGCAAATCAAATATTTAGGGTGGATCACTTCCGCTCAGAGAAAAGCGTGTGAACTCAACACCATCACCCCAATTAAGTAGTCGGCGCTAATTTGGAATCAGGTCCATACATTGTGTCTGTTCTTTTGAATGGTCTTTGAGATCATAGATGTGACATGCAGTGATGCAATCTGTTGAGATAATAGGGTGTTTCAAATAAAGATTTGCGTCCCCAACTTGTGCCCCAACTTGATTCTCAACTTGATGAAGTTGGGGTCGAAAAAGTAGGGTGTTTCACGATTGGCTTTTTGACCCCAACTTATGCCCCAACTCCGACCTCAACTTGACCTCAACTTGGCCCAAGTTGAGGGATGAGTTGGGGTCTCAATTGTGAAACACCTGAGCAGTTTATTTTGCCCCAACTCCGAAGTTGAGGTCCAGTTGACGGCTTCGCGTATCATACAAGATGTGATCACCACCCAAGAGCCGAAGTTGGGGCATCAAGTTGAGGCCAAGTTGAGGCACAAGTTGGGGCAAAGTTGGATGTCAAGTCGTGGTCCTATGCACAACTTGACATCCAACTCGGACCCCAACTTGATTTCCTGCCCCAACTTGATGTCAAGTCGGAGTCAGAGTTGAGGTATGAGTTGAGGCTCAAAAGGCCAATCGTGAAACACCCTACTAAGTGCAAATCGGGCACAAGAGCCCGACTTGCACTCCAACTTGACCCCCAACTTCTATCCCGACTTCGGCTATTCGCGCTAACAACCGTTTCCTGATGCAAATCAGCCCAAATCATGGCATCCGACAGGTGATTCACACTAGACGCCCCAACTTGAGCCCAACTCGAGTGAAGTTGGGGTCAAGTTGGGGTCACAAGTCCTTATTTGAAACACCCTAATATCAGCATTCCAGTTAATTATTATGCCGATACTCCCTGTCACTTCCCCGCCCAGAAAGCGCCGAACTCAATGACGGAAGCGTCGCGAAAGGCCTGGCGTGCTCCGAAATGCTCCCTCAACGAGAGTTCCTCCTTCAAAGAGATTTCATCCCCGCTGCACCCAATCAATACTCGCACCTGTCGCCTACGCACAGATCCAGCGGTCATCCGGGACCCAAGCAGGTGTCACAAACCCTGCCGTCCTCTCAGCAACCAACAGTCCGCAATCGGGCCCAGTTGATCTTGCCGCCGTCCTTGAGGGTGCCTTTTCTGAATTCGGATCCGCCGGGTCTCAAGTCGACTTGACCCGGCTGCCAAATTGAGTCCAATCGTGATCGAGGAGGCTGTGCGGTCTCTTCGTCTCGTCTTAAGCCTCACCGTACACCGAAGATCGGCGACACTGGCCGTGAAACATCTAGGCGAGTTGGGCACGTTGGCAAGTCGGCCATTCAGCGTCGTGCCTGCGGCTTCAAGTTTTAAGGTCGACTCACCGAATCCCTTTTCCCGCGCAGCAGGCGTCCCCCGCACGCGCTATACGAATCCCGATGGTGGTGCGTTGGACGCGTCGCTTGTTCTTCCTCTGGCCACTGGCTTTTCGTTCGTCGCCACTGCCATCCTCCGCAGGTGACGACACTGGCCCCGTCCTGCGCGCGCGTGATGTGGTTTAAACATGATTCGTGAGTACACATTGATATTTCCTCTACGCGTTTCTTCTTTTCCCATATCCCGTTAACGCGTTTACCACATACCCACTCCATCCTCTCTTTTCCCCTCCACTTGTCTTCGCCTGCCCTTCGCTCTTTCTTTACAAATTACCACGACGTGACCTCACCCACCATCCGCTCTTCGACCATCCGTACACCTCCTCATCCTCTCCTCCGCCGCCACTACTACAGACGCCGACCCATCCTCCACGTCGCCAATCCCTCTTCTGCCCGCCCCTCTGCCACCTCGTTCCCTCGCATACGGCCGTCGTCCATCTACGTACTTCTTCTCTTCTCCTTCCCTCTTACGGCCCTGCTCTTCCTCTTTTCTTTGTGGCTCACCCCATTTCTCCCCGAGCCGGCCGATCGAAGATTGCATTTGCCTCCATGCGGGTTACTCTGAATCAATTTTCGATCTAGGACCCCCGCATCAACTCGGCGCCTTCGGGACCGACACACGCATAGACACATTCGAGCGAGGCGATGCGTATTGACCCGCGCGATGTCAACAACTTCGCCCAGGGCCTATGTACGTGGAATTGCTCTCCGCGATGCCCAAACGACGGCAGGAGGGGTGTATATAGGACGATAGGTGTGTTCCTCCTCTATTCATCCCCCAAACAAGATATTGAGTCTCATCACGGAATATTGACCAAATATTCAACTGGCTGTGTTCCCATGTCGAATCCAAGACAACTTCGCCCTTTCATCTTCGCTCGGTTTGACTCACTTTTCGTCCAGGTGCCAGATTTGGGTGTAGGTATATAATGCAGCGAACTTACAGTTTGAACCCAATCGTGATAGCCTACAATTTCAAGGGCCACTTATGTCGCAATAATAAACAACTGTTGAAGAGCTGATTCCCATGCGCAGGTATTCTGACATACTGTATTCGCACATCTGACTTTGTGCTACAAATTCAATAGGGACGCCGGCAACGCTAAGTTTTCTCCGGTCGGCTTGTCGCGCCCCCATGGAAGTGTCGATCAATAGGCATGTTTCCCTAAGTCACATCAGTATTCTCAACTGACAGCCAGTTCGAGAACCTCTGGTTGCGTGTTCTGTACGGGATTTTGCAATCTGCCGTCCAGGGCACGCTTGTTAAAACTGCCACACTGCACAGGCAGTCTGTTTGATCGACCCTGTAGATCCGAACCTCTTCGAATACTTCAAGAATATTTTTGATATCTTTTCCCCCGCCAGCGAAAACATATATATGTGCAGACTCTGGACAAAGAATCACATTTCGAAGACAAATATCAAATTTTTCAAAAAGAAGGTCAGGAACGAAGCCATGCGTAGCAGCCAACTTATTCAATTATAGGAACGATCCGAACATACGGAAACGTCTGCGGCTCCTTAGCCGCGGTCGTTTGTGGCATTCTTATCCCTGAGCTCGGATATTTTATCGCACCCTCGCATCTATCCCATCAACATACCTAATAGGCCCAGACATCGCTATTCTATGGTGCTTTTTCATCAGAATATACCTACTCGTTTGATGGCCCGGACAGTTCCATGCCCATTCCTATATAAACTTCGTTTGCCTGTCCCAAACCACAATCCCCTTCGATTCTCGCCATGGCCCTCCAGTGTGTCCCCCAAGCCTTCACTCATATTGTTGACTTCCAAGGCAACGTCCTGGACAACGCGTTCTCTAACGCCTTCAACAATAACCCTATTATGGGTGCCTCCGGCGCTGCTGTGCCTGCTGCGGCCAACCAGTTGGTGAATGAACAAGTATTGTGCAGATTTCTCGATACTCACCGGCCTGAACTCCAGTGGCAATTTAAATCCGTGACGACAACACCGCCCTCCAACGCCTTCACAATTGTTAACGGGGCCGCAGGCGCGCCTTTCTTGTCCTTTGCCGCCGTGCCCGGGAACCCACGATTCTGCCAAACGACCGTGGCGACACAGCCGCGGACTTTCACAGTGGAATGTGTCACCAACACCAGCGCGATGTAGGCAGACCCTTCCCTGTATATCAGTGGCGACTTATCTCGTTCATCCCGCAGAATCCGCGCATTCGATATGGCGTTGACGACGTGGGTTACGTTGAAGGGAGTCGACTTTACTCCGGTATGCATTGTGCACATATTTTGACGTGCGAGGTTGACATGTGCGTGTAGGTGACCTATGAGATCCCCAATGGCCGCATTGAGCAGATTTGGAAGCTTACTTGATGGTGCGCCGACAATTGAACTTGGCAAAGGTTTTCGGGTGTGAATATAGTTGCAGTTCAGACTTGTGCTTCATATGAAATGTTGAAAAACGTGGCAATGGCGTATTTTAGGAGTGAAAATAATTGTGAAGCCGTGGAAATTCTAGCTGAAATATTTCAAGTGTTTTTTACCTCTCGATTCCTGGTGTTCTGCAAGTGTTTTTTTGAGGTCCCTCTAATGAGTTCGAACCCCGGGTGCAATTCAATTGCACTTTTTGACTGTTTAAACGGCCTAAACGGTCAGTTAAACAGTGTTGATCAATCACTGCTTCGTTCAGTTCAAAACATGATCAGATTAAACAGCTGTTTAAACAATGTGATACTGAGGTAGGTAGGAGGAGGACAGGGTCATTGAGTAAGTCAGAGATCAATCTGAATTATCTGTTGAGACAGCCTCTGTTCGAACAAACTTCATAGGGTTGTTGATACCTGGTAAATATTGCACTGTAAGGAAACAGCAATATGGACTCAAATAGTTTGACGGCGTACCACCGATGCTTTTGTTCATTCCTGCTGGCCTCACTGAAAAAAAAGGCTAGTACAGACATGAAGTATAAATACGTTGATGATAAGCTTTACCATTGATCTCCGATCACAAGTGCTTTTCTCTCCATTACAATGTGCCGCCGCCTCCTGCTCACAGTCCTTCTCTCACATCCCGATGCCGTCGCTGCCACTGACAACCTTCGGATATTTGGTTAGCATACATGGCAACTGCACTGCCAATTGTCTTTGACTTACATTTTGACCCCTTTTGCAGTTATTAGTTTTCTGTACATCTGTACCAGAGTGTGTCCAGACTTCTGCAATGGCCATGAAGAGCTGTTTTGCCTCTGTGAATTTCCCAAGATCCTGATAAGTGGTGGCCAGATTTCCCATAGCCTTTAGAGTATCGGGATGTTCAGCACCCAAGGTCTTCATTCTCTTTTCCACAACAACCACCTCAAGCTCCTCCGCATCTGTCAATGTTCTGAGAGCCTTATATGTGCGAGCAAGATTTGCCATGGCATGGAGAGTATCTAGATGTTCAGGGCCCAAGGTCTGCTTCCTCTTTTCCAGAACAACCACCCCAAGCTCTTCTGCATCTGTCAATTTCCCAAGATTGTGATATGTGTGGGCAAGATTTCCCATGGAGACCAGAGTATCAGGATGCTCTGGACCGAAGGTCTTTTTTGTCTTGTCCAGAACAAGTACCTCAAGCTCCTCTGCATCTGTCGATTTTCCGAGGTCCCCATATGTGTAGGCAAGATTTTGCATGCTGGTAAGAGTATAAGGATGCTCTGGACCCAAGATCTTTGTTCTCTTTTCCACAACAACTACCTGAAGCTCCTCTGCATCAGTCAATTTGCCGAGATCCCCATATGTGTAGGCAAGATTTTCCATGGCAAGCAGAGTATCAACATGTTCAGGGCCCAAGGTCTGCCTCCTCTTTTCCAGAACAACTACTTCAAGCTCCTCCGCCTCAGTCCATCTTCCGAGATCCCCATATGTGCAGGCAAGAGATGCCATGGAAAGAAGAGTATCGGGATGCTCGGGGCCCAAGATCTGCCTCCTCTTGTCCAGAAGAACTACTTCAAGTTCCTCCACTTCTGTCAATTTTCCGAGAATCCTGTATGTGCGGGCAAGATTTGCCATGGCATGCAGAGTCTCCAGATGTTCAGGGCCCAATACTTGTCTCCTCTTTTCCAGAACAACTACTTCAAGCTCCTCTGCCTCTGTCAACCTTCCGAGATCCCTATATGTGCGGGCAAGATTTGCCATAGCAAGCAGAGTATCCAGATGTTCAGGGCCCAAGGTCTGCTTCCTCTTTTGCAGAACAACTACATCAAGCTCCTCTGCCTTTGTCAATTTTCCGAGATCCCTATATGTGCAGGCAAGATTTGCCATGGCAAGCAGAGTATCAGGATGTTCAAGACCCAAGGTCTGCCTCCCCTTTCCCAGGACAACTACCTCAAGCTCCTCTGCATCTGTCAATTTTCCGAGATCCCTATATGTGCAGGCAAGATTTGTCATGGCACGCAGAGTATCCAGATGTTGAGGGCCCAAAATCTCCTTCCTCTTTTCCAGAACAACTACTTCAAGCTCCTCTGCCTCTGTCAGTTTTCCGAGATTCCTATATGTGCCAGCAAGATTTGCCATGGCAACCAGAGTATCCAGATGTTCTGGACCCAAGGTCTGCCTCCTCTTTTCCAGAATAACTAGCTCAAGCTCCTCCGCATCTGTCAATTTTCCAGAATACCTATATGTGTGGGCAAGATTTGCCATGGCACGCAGAGTACCTCGATGCTCAGGACCCGAGGTCTGCCTCCACTTTTCTAGAACAACCACGTCAAGCTCCTCTGCATCTATCAATTTCCCAAGATTGCGATATGTGTGGGCAAGATTTTGCATGCTGATAAGAGTATAAGGATGCTCCGGACCCAAGGTCTGCTTCCTCTTTTCTAGAACAGCTACATCAAGCTCCTCTGCATCTGTCAATCTCCCCTGGTCCCAATATGCGTTGGCAAGATTTCCCATGGCAGTCAAAGTATCAGGATGTTCAGGACCCAAGGTCTGCCTCCTCTTTTCCAGAACCAACACCTTGAGCTCCTCTGCATCTGACAATCTCCCAAGACTCCAATATGCAGTTGCAAGTCTTGCCATCACACTCAGAGTTGTGGGATGTTCTTCTCCCAAGGTGGCCTTGACTTTTTCCAGCAGATCCTCACAGAGCTCTTGTGCCTTTTGAAAATTCCGTGAGTCATAGTATACTTGTTGATATGGGTACAGAAATTCAGTGGCAGGTTGTGAATCCCTCTGGAGGATAGCACTGACATGAGGGTGAAGGCTCATGGTGAACAGTTCGTCCTCAAAGGCTACTGACATTGCAAGTAGGGTTGCTGTGCACTCTCGAGTGGCATCCATGTCGAGGACAGTATTTCTGCTCCAGTCATGCACAAGAGGGTGGATAGAAAAAAGGCCCGTATTGTGATCTTGGTTAATCAAAGAATAGTTCTGGATTTCAGCACCCATATCAGCAAAGCTGATTGTATCCCACAGCCCAGTGGGAGTCAAAAAGTGATGTAAAACCTCTTGCGGTTTCTTTGCCTGGTCCTCTGTAGGTCCCAAAGGATATGGGACATACCTGGCAGCATTTGAAAATATTGTTTCTGAGATCCCCTCATGGTGGAGAAAAGAGCACAGCTGCAAAAATCTAGCCGCTGGCTTGCTCAAACACTTGAAGCTGATGTCCCATGTTGTATACACCGACCAGGCATATTTGTCATGGGACTGCCCAGGGACTTCACCGAGAATTCGAGCATGATTTTGCTCATAAAGCACAAGGTATCTTCTGAGAGACCCCATCTTTGAAATGTATGCACCTGCTTGAACCACAGCAAGAGGGAAGTTGTGGAGCACCTTTGAAAGTTTATTTATTGAATGCCAGTATACCCATGACAAAAAATACCTTGACAATCTCTGTTGCAAGCATTTCATTTTCACTTGTGGCAGGTTCGGCTGCACTAACAAGCAGAAGCTGCACTGCAGCCTCTTGTTCCAGATCAGAAACCCTGTGATGAGCACCAGGTGCATGCACACGAAGTTGGGGGTTTCTTGAGGTGATCAAGATGTTGCCGCAGGTGCTTTGTGGGATGAAGTTGAAGAGGTTGAGTTTGGGATCATCTGCATTGTCAAATACGAGCAGCCACTCAGTGCTACATGATGCCAACCAGAGCAAGGCATCCTCATGATCACTTCCAATAGACTGAGTAAGGGCAATATTTTTAAGCCCAGCCTGGATGGTTTCTGTTGTGCTGGCATCAAGGAAGAGGACTTCAGTGAATCTGTAAATGGTCAAACATCTGGGTACATTAGCCTTCAAAGTGAGCAGCCTCACCGGTTGCTTGGAATTTCATGCAGGAATTTCAAGGCAATTTGAGTTTTGCCAGCGCCACCCAGTCCATACAAGAGACATGCATGCCGGTTTCCGATATCTTGCGCAAAGTACTGATACATTTTGTCCAAGATGTCTCTTCGCCCATGAAAGATTCTTGAGGGCAGAGGACAGACTGTTGTTGAGCGAAGAGGTGGAGGCTGACCAGCGGATCCTCGTGCTAAATCCAAAACACTTTAGCAGGCAAACAAGAGAAGAAATAAGCATACCATGTATGTTTAGTTGTGCTACCGAAGAAGTCTGGAAACATGTGTGAGTGGCAGATATATATGTATATATGTGGGAGTGGGCAACTCACTATGAAATTCTGTTGGAGCTGGTGAACACGGCTTTTATATTTATTGAGTGCATCCCCAATGTTCGTAGACTGCCCAAGCTCTTTGAAGCGACTACGAAAGCCCTTCCTCTTGGGGTTCTGAAAATTCCCAATTGTTTGCTCAATTTCTTGAAGTAAACTGTAAAAGAGTTGTCATAGATGTACAGAGAAGTGACTGGGAAACACACAGTCGCAGTTGTTCACAAAATCGTGTCAACCGGCTCACAGCATCTGCTCCATAACGGGAAATCTCCTCTTGCAGCAGAGTAATAATCTCGACAATGCTGGCACACAACTCTGTAAAGTCCTCTCGGTTTTGGGCCATTTTCTAATGCATCGGGGTAAAAAGGATGAAGAACCGTCTAACATGCAGCGACACGCACCTGTACAGCCTCCAGAATTGGTATGATAGGCCTCAGAGCGACATTGAGATACGGGAACGGGAGGAGTTCTGCTGCTGCTACTATACTCTTGGATGCCATGATCAGATGTGTGAGCTGGTCAGGAGGAATCCTCGGGGAGACTTCCGCTGTGGGTGGATTCGACATGGTGGTAGTCGTCAAGAAAGCGCTCGCCGCTGTGGATACTGCTTACGGAAGGACATTTGACAGCGTCTATCTATTATTAAGTCCGTTTTGGCCGCAGACTCCGGTTAACCATTCAAGCTGTAGAATTGTGACGTCCAATATGTGATCTTGTTTCACAGCGACGGGAATGACACATGGCCGCAAGTCGCCGAATTATATTCCAATGCTCGACTCGGACAGCTGTTTTCTCGTCGGATAAAGTCCTCCTCTATAGAATGGTGACTCTGAGACGGGTACCATTCATCGATATTGAATATTGAACTACAAGCCCGGCCAGTGTCTTTCGCAACTCACAATAAATCCGAAATAGACGAGCTATAAGAGATATAAGGAGTGGGAGGAGCTCTGCTCCTGCTACTATACTCTTGGATGCCATGATCAAATTTGGGAGCAGGTCCGCATGAATCCCTGTAGATGGAGGGGAGACTACCGCTGTGGGTGGAATCGACATGGTGGTAGCTGTCAAGGAGCAAAGCGCTCATTGATGGAAACTGTTGCATCCGGAACCAGTCCGGAACACTGCACTGGGCAGCCTCTATCTATTTATAACAACCAAGTCCGTTTTGGCCAGACACAGTGCTGGACACATTTTATTTATTCAAGCTGTAGAGCTGTAACATCATGATACGCGATATCAAGAATGTGTTCTCGTTTTTACATTGATGAGAGTGACGCATGGCTGTAGGTCAGTCTTTTTCAACTCAAAATGTGTGTCGGTATGTTATATCCGAGTCCTAGATCTAGACTCTGGTGTAGGTGCTGGGGCATCCGTATCTCCTTCATTTGTAGATGCACTCTGACTGTTGCACTGGCGGGCGAGACTACGCCACAGAGAGGGGGCGGTGACGCGCAAGCGGTCGAAGCCTGGCTGCAGCTTAGAAGCTATCTCGCAGCGGAAAAGACTGAATACTATCAACGACTGGGTACTGGGCCAGTCGGGGTAGTGGGCCACTTGGATAATACAGGGATCGACGTTACAGAAGTTCGTGGTTTGGTGCTTGTGGGATGAAGTATAATGTATAACGATGTTGTACATCAAATTTTGAGGCGGAGTGATGCGTTGATCAAAAGCCGTGCCCCGTTTGGTTCCGATGGGTAGGTGGGAATTGATCATTTCTTATCTCCGAACGGATGCCGCGCCCTTCCTTTGCCCATTCCTCAGCCAGTTCTCGGCCGATTCACAAGTTTGAGGGCTCGTTTTGTTCCGTCTGCCTCAAATAATGTCCTCAACGGACATTTGACGCCAGAATGAACCGAAATCCCCCGTTATCCCATTCAAGAATGGCGAAACCTTCTCTCAGTTGGTGCACGACAGACCACTCTATGGCGACCCACCTGACATTGCTGTGACCGTAGCATGTGGTAGGTCCACTCGGTACATGCACATCAATGACCTCCCAGCTCCATTTCCTCCTCTACCCTTCAGCTTCACGTTCACTGTGGGTCATTTCACCAGACCACCCGATTTCAGGGTCGGAAATAAATGGATTTTGTTTGGAGAGTTATTGGTATAGAGGAACCATCCAATGTGCCTAAGTATGTACCAATTCTTCCTATTTAGCCTTCTGAAACTCAGTTTCGACCAAGATTGCTCTCTGTGCTTGGTAATGTGCGCGATTTTGTCAATGTCCCGATTTCACCCATTTTTAGTGCGGACATTGAAAATTATTATTACCCTTGTAGGCCTTTAATCCATGTTTTCAGTGTATAGAATCATGTACTTGGACCCTCTGAACAATTTCGAACACGCGGGGCCGCACAGTATGAGTGCGACCAACCGATTTAGCCTGGTGGCCCACTACCCCGTTTATTGCCATTTTGGGGTACCGCCGAAAATATATTCGCCGCAGGCTCAGAACACCACCTAAAATTGGCCCAAAGTATCTCATCTCACTCTTAGTATGTTGTTCCTTACACAAGGGTCGAAATCTGGGTATCTATTGCATTCTACGAGCTGGCAAGAGGACAAAAGCGCTAAGGTGGCCCAGCAGCCGGTCACTGATAGTACATAAGACCAAAAACAGCACGCACCTAAGGGCACAAAAAATAATTCAATACACAGGATCCATGCATCGGCGGGGATTTGAGCCCCTTAGCGTCTTAGGCCAGGGTCGGGTTTCAATAGTCCAACGACGTGCACTGCGCACTACCGATGCTTTCTTTACTTCACTCCGTACATGACATATACCACAAGCAGAAAACGCACAGGCAAACTGCAAAGACCCATGCATTGGCGGGGATCCCAGCCCCCGCCAGTCTTATAATATTCCGAGTCCTACCCGCATCAGACTTTTCACAAAAACTTGTGGGCTTGTTTTGGGGTTTCACAAGCCCAAACAAGCCCACATCAGTTTCGTTGACCGTTCGGCGGATTATTATGAGACAGAGTGGGCCTGTTTCTTTTTCTTCTTTCCGCCATTTTTAGAAGTTCGCATGGAGCATTGCTTCTCGAAGGACCTATGGTTTGCTTCGGCGCTTGAAGGTTTGTGCGATCGGATCGGGATTGAATGCGACCACTTCCCCACGTGGGTGCCATTGTTATTCAACCACCACCTACAAAACGGGGGCCAAACCAAGATCCATCCTTCTCCTCGGCTCAGGTGCATCCAGGAAGAGATGATAGCCGTGCGAGCCGCG
Source organism: Mycena rebaudengoi (assembly GCA_029282285.1). Classification (NCBI taxonomy): domain Eukaryota; kingdom Fungi; phylum Basidiomycota; class Agaricomycetes; order Agaricales; family Mycenaceae; genus Mycena; species Mycena rebaudengoi. Next base: position 907,396 of record JARJCX010000018.1, read on the forward strand.
CGGTGGAGGTGGGTGTGGCCCCGACGCCGCTTGCGAGGGCAGAGGACGTCGCATTGGGCTGTCCGCGGAGTTTGAAAATTTGGCAAGGATCCTATTCTGGGCTACAGTTTCGATATGAATGGGTTTGGAGCACACAGGAAAGATTTCACCTTAAAAATGGTTCAATTTGCCTCCTCACCTATTTTTTAATCTAGCTTGGAAGAGTGGAAAGACCCATCAGCTTTCGACCAGAATTGATGGGCTTTGACGGCTCTTGTGTCGGCCGATCTCGGCACCTGCTAAATTCTCAAACTCCGGGGACCGCTCAGCGCTCAATCACTGTCAATGAGTTGTACCAGTCTGTAACCAACTAAAAGTGCTTGCCACATTTTTCGGCAATTGGTTACAGACTGGTTATGAGTCTATGGGATGTGGTGGTGTGACGAGCATCCGGGCGAGTTCTATCTGCCTTTCTCATTTTCTGTGTTCCTTCCCGATGGCTCTCCTCCTGCTGCGGCAGTGTATCTAACCACCGCGCCGTGCCGAGCCTCGTCAATTGCGGAAGACTGGCTGAGGCTCGGTATCTCTCTTCCTACCACCACCATTCCCCTTACCCACTTCGCCGATATCCCTCCCTCGCCCGTCCTGCCTGTACCCGTTCCCGACTCGTTTCCATTTTCGCGCCGCCCCACGAGTTCGTGCTCCCGACGTTCTTCAATGTATTTCACCCGGGTGGGTGGGTGGGTGCCTTTGGGCGGTGCACTTTATTTGTCATGCCTGCTCGGGTCCCACACTCTCAATGCACGTCCTCCCACCATCTTCACACCGTTTCTTGTATTTAATGTCTCCTCATTTTACTTCTCATGCATCACAACAAATCGACGCCCAACCCCTCCAGCGACACACTACCACTTCATCCGTGAGATTCGCGCATCTCCCCAACAACCAGCTGGTCGCCGTTTCTTATACCAGTCGCTTCCCGTCCTCTTCTCGGACACAAACACATTTCACGTTAACCAACAGCTCTGGCTCGTCCCAGGGTTCGTCATGTCTAAAAGATCATCTAAGTCCAAATCCGGCTCAACTGGAATTCGAACTCCAGCTCGGCCAACGGGCAAACTAGCACCGCCTAATCCGAAGACGGGACGCCAGACTCTCGCGGTATCCCCAGCCTCACCAGTACGCCCAGCTATGCACGCAGCCGCTATCTGACCGCCGAAAACCATGCGAACATAAGCTCACCACAAGATATCAGTTGTGCACTGCTTGATGCGCACGCGCTGAAGGATGGGGTATTGTGCAGTGAGCCCCTTCGCTTTTTCCTTGGTTTTTTCATTTCAAATGGCACGGGCTATTCTCCTGGGTTCACCCGAGTTCTCCGGCGCGGCTCACATGTTCCCGTCCGACGGAGGTTACTCTTCTCCGGCGTCTGTCGCTTTCGCACTCCATATTCGTGGGTGGCTGTCAATTTCTTCCTACTTTGCAGGAAAGAAGTAATGGAAAAGTAGGCCGCCTTCGCCTGCTCGGCGTTGTTTATAGCTCTGTGGTTAAGTATCGTCTCCCGTCCGGGTCGATCGAAATGGATCTCAGGACGCAGAACCCGAAGGACCCACGTCCTGTTCTAATTTCAGTGGCTCATCATTGCCATCTATCTTCTGCAAAGATCATCTCCCGAATCTCCCAGAAGCAGCCTTTTCTTGTAACTAAGGCGTGTCTGGGCTGGGCTTCAATGTCTTGCGCAAACTCAAATGGTGCTTTGATCTATTCCCGGTAGCTTGCTACGCCCAGCGCGTATCACTTCTACGGCATGTGTACAGTGTGAGGGAACCAGAGATCGTCTCTTTCTGATTGCTCAATCTTTGTATCTGGTCCCCGGACAGCCTTGCTTTCCGATCCAGAGCCGCTCATCAATGATTCCCATTCGCGGTGCAGGTTATTCATAGGATAAAAACTGTTTTAATGTCTGCATTGCGGCATGGTTCACTCGAGGATTCCCATTCTCACTGATGATAACTTCAGACAAGAGCCTCTCATCTTGCGGCGAGAATACCTTACTGCAGCAAAAGCGTGATCCGACATGGAAATCCCATATACGAAACCATTCGCATGATCTGTTTGATGCAGCAAAAACCAATTCTATCCATTAACTTCAGGAACTCTCAGAACGATGAAGAAACACGCTCCTGGACTGCATGTTCTTGTCTTTGCGATGCACGGTCTCTTAATCGCACTGCACCTTGGACTTTTTATCATTAGTCACTACGGCCTTGAACGAGGAAGTCAGAGTACGAGTGGGAGGACCGACCACAGTACTTTCCCTCGTGATCAGCTTTTCTTCCCAGACATTCGCCATTGTGTGTCCCAGTTTTTCACTGCTGCTCCCTCTCAATGAATGTATTCAGGTTTATCTTGCAGCCGTATTGTACCTTACGCAACGATTAGCACTCCGCCGAATTTTGCGGTCTGGGACGCGCACCATGACCAGTATTCATGACAGACAGGCTGCATGGAGCGGACTTGGATCTGCCGTAAATGCCTGGTAGAACCAACTTTCGATTCCTGCCTCCATCTGGGGCGTTGGCATTATCACAATGTATTTGACCTTGACAGCGGGGCTGAAAGTCACCACGCCGGCTCTCTTCAGACTCGTCCTCGCCAACCAGACTGCTTCCTTTGCTGCGAAAAGTACATTAAGTAGTCCGTTTCTCCACTCTTCGCTGTGCGTTCAGTGAACTCCATTCTGGAGGATATAGATTTCTGACAATGGATCCCAGGTGGACAGGAAGCAGACCGGGATATGCATCTGATCCTCAATTTATTAGCTCTGCGACGTTTTCGGCTAGCCTAATGATGAATAACGGAGATCGGCACAGTGATGAGTTCAGACTAGGCCTTCAAAACAATATGATATATGATGTTGTTGCCGCCGATACTGGACCAGGAACCACGACCGTCAACACGCACACTATGAACGTGACGTGTGGAACACCATCGTCAGGCATCACCTCGTCGCTTTTTACAAATCCAAGGAATGGTGTATTATACTGGGGGCTAGCAAGTTTCGACGCGATTTCAGAAACCGGTGCGTGAGTCCATTGACTAAGAATTTTTGCATGGTGAATGCTGATAACTACGGTAGCCCCCAATGTCCTGCACATCACAAATTATTTCGATCTTGATTCATCAACGATTGAGGTCTATGGATCTTTCAATGTCAGTGATACTTCTGGCAAAGGCGCTACAGAGGTCCTCCTTGATCCACCGATGAATCCTTGTATGTCATCCCGTATCCCCACCACCTCTAACTCAAGTTTCTTTGTCCTAAAGTGCTCAGTGCTGGCCCGGAAATTAATAGCTTCGTTGACCATAGTATTGGAGAGCTCAATATCACGGCCATCTCTAAATTCAATGTTTCCTCTTTGTCATATATTCGATGTTCACTGGCCATCATCAACAGTTCCTCGCTCCTGGATACAAGCAGCCGGAAACTCCTTAGACCAGACGCACCACGCAAGATGACTTCATCATGGCCTACTTTTGATAATGAGAATCCGAGGTTCACTGGTCACACTGAGAGTCTGGTGAGACACAATTTGCGACACGTTATACACAGGGCTTATCATAATCCTCCAGTGGACTTACTCTTTGTCAAGTTTATTACCCAGTACCAATACTAAGGCCCTCCGGGCATCTCCTGGTACCTCCCAGTACACCTTATTAGATGGCTAGACCAGTTAACAATTAATTTGTAGTCAGCAGTTGCTATATGATGGCCCTCCAGGCATTCCCCAAGGTCAGAGTTAGCGAGCAATAGTTATGAGTCCATTCAAGTTGGTGGCTCTTTCCAAAATATTTACAGCCATTGAATGGTCCTCTGGGAATTTCCTTGTATTTAGACATTCAGTAGAAGGTTGAAAGCGGTCGCTTTATGTTTTTTTCTGAGTAAATCTGTTGAAATCAGAATCTGCAGGAGGTTCGGACTTTTTTCGGACTTCAGGCCTTCAAGCTTCAGGCCTTCAGGTCCGATGATCTGTCACGGTGGGTAGCTTAACGACCGGTCCGCTGATCCGGCAAAAAGGTGCATGCAATAGACAAGTTTTAATTCTGATTTGGAGACCTGGTACCTGAGTCGGTACCAGGAATCTCTCCAATTCCTCTTTTTGCACGAAACCAGAAGTTCACTTAGAACCGGCCTCGAATGAGGTTTGGGACTACGAAACTCCATGTACATATCTGACACAGTCAGACAGGTATGTATTTCAGCTTCGACCAGACTTATAACACGATATATTTGACAAATTCTCAGAGCTCTGATGGATAAAGTGTCGATTCACCCTCCCGCAAGAGACTATGAGTGGTGGGTTCAACTGGCTTTCGATTCATCTCCATCACCACTTGAGAAGCAATGTGAATGTGATGTTGCACGACTTCGAGAACGCATTGGAAGACTATGCGGCAGCATTTTATTGGTCATGTAAGCTCATTCCAGGATTTTGTGGGCAGATACTGACTCGAATGCAGTAGCGTATTTGCGCAACTCACCAACCAGCCATAAGATAGAAGTAACGGGCTCCAAATTGGTGTCGCAATTGCAGGTACCCAACCTGTGGTTCACTTTCTTCCCGTTTAATGCTTATATATCACATTTAAAGCTCAATACTTTGCCGGTGTGTTATCAACTCACCAAAATTCTTTATCTGACTGCTGCACAATCTAGGTTATGTGCACGCGCAGAAGGATGGGGTATCGTGCAGCGAGCCCCTTCGCTTTTTCCTTGGTTCTTCACATTTTGAACGGCACGGGCTATTCTCCTGGGTTTACCTGAGTTCTCCGGCGAGGCTCACATGTTCCCGTCCGGCGGAAGTTACTCTTCTCCGGCGTCTGCCCTTTTCGCACTCCATATTCGTGGGTGAGCTGTCAATTCCTTCCTACTTTGCAGGAAAGAAGTAATGGAAAAATAGGCCGCCTTCGCATGCTCGACGTTTGTTTTTAGCTCTGTAGTCAAGTATCATCTGCCGTCCTGGCCCATTCTCACTGATGACAACTTCAGACAGCCTCTAATCTTGCGGCGAGAATACCTTACTGCAGAAAAAGCGTGATCCGATGTGAAAATCCCACATACTGAACCATTCGCATGGTGCAGCAAAAAATCAATTCTATCCATAACTCCGCAATTCAGGAACCCGTAGAACGATAAAGAAACACGCTTCTGGACTGCATGTTCTTGTCTTTGCGATGCACGGTCTCTTAGTCGCACTACACCTTGGACTTCTTATCATCAGTCACTATGGCCTTGAACGACGGGTCAGAGTACGAGTGGGAGGACCAACCACACTGTACTGTCCCTCGTGATCAGCTTTTCTTCTCAGACATTCGCCATTGTGTATCTCAGTTTTTCACTGCTGCTCCCTCTCAATGAATGTATTCATGTTTATCTTGCGGCCGTATTGTACCTTACGCAACGATTAGCACTCTGCTGAATTTTGCGGTCTGGGACGCGCACCATGACCAGTATTCCTGACAGACAGACTGTTTGGAGCGGATTTGGATCTGCCGTGAATGCCTGGTAGAAGCAACTTTCGATTCCAGCCTCCATCTGGGTCGTCGGCATCTCAGTATATTGACCTCGACAGCGGGGCTGAAAGTCTCTTCAGACTCGAACTCGCCGACTAGACTGCTTCCTTTGCTGCGAACAGTACATTAAGTAGTCCGTTTTTCCACTCTTCGCTGTGCGCTCAGTGAACTCCATTCTGGATGATATAGGGTTCTGAAAATAGATTCCAGGTGGACAGGAAACACACCGGCACATGTATGTATCTGATCCTTAATTGGTTAGTTCTGCGACGTACCTGACCAGAATATTGATGGATAATGAGTTCGGGCTGGGCCTACAATGCAATATGATATATGATGTTGTTGCCGCCGATATTAGACCAGGAACCACGACCGCCAACACACACATGAATGTGACATGTGGAACATCAACCACGTCAGGCATCACCTCGTCGCCTTTTACAAATCCAGTGAATGGGTGATTATACTGGGTGCTAACCAGTTCCGACGGGATTTCAGAAACCGGTGCGTGAGTCCGTTGACTATAGATTTTTTGCACGGTGATGCTGATAACCACGGTAGCTCCTAATGTGCTGCATATCACAAACTTTCTTTGGCTTAATTCATCGAAGGTCGAGGTCTATGGATCTTTCAATTTCAGTGATACTTCTGGCAAAGGCGCTACAGAGGTCCTCCTTGATTCACCGATGCATCCTTGTATGTCATCCCGTATCCTCATACACCTCTAACTCAAGTTTCTTTGTGCCTAAAGTTCTCGGTGCTGGCCCAGAAATTAAGACCTTCATTTCAGGATAGACTGGTAACCAGTCTGTAAAACGAATGCCGAAAAAATGCGGCGAGCGCTTCGGCGTTTTACAGACTGGTACATCTCGGGAAAGGGAATTGAGCTGCCAACGAAGTTTCAAAAAATTGGCAGGTGCCGCGATCCGCCGATAAGCGAGCCATCAATATCGATCAATTCTGCCCCTGATTCGATGGCCTTTCTTGCTCTTCCATCCGCAATGAAAAAAAATCTGAAGAGGCAAATGTGTTTATTTCTTGCATATAAATGTTCATGACAATTTGAATTTACTAAGGCCCTCCGGGCATCCCCTGGTACCTCCAAGTACACCTTACTAGACAGCTGGACCAGTTAACAATTAATTTGTAGCCAGCAGTTGCTATATGATGGCCCTACAGGCATTCCCCAAGGTCAGAGTCACAGTTCTGAGTCCATTAAAGTTGACAGTGGTAGCTCTTTCCAAAATATTTACAGCCATTGGATGGCCCTCCGGGAATTTTCTTGTATCTAGACATTTAGTAGAAGGTTGAAAGCGGTCGCTTTATCTTGTTGAAATCAGAATCTGCAGGAGGTTCGGACCTTTTTCGGACTTCACGTCTCCAGGTCCGATGATCTGCCACGGTGTAGCTTAACGACCGGTCCGCTGATCCGGCAAAAAGGCGCATGCAATGGACAACTTTTAATTCTGATTTGGAGACCTGGTACCTGAGTCGGTACCAGGAATATGTAAATTCAAACCACCCTCAGTAGCATTCAATTATTGGAGAACAGTATACCTGCCCTGCCTTGTAGCCCTGCATAAATTATGGAATTGACTATTCAGACAGTAGAGAATTTCAAAGTATTATAACCAAAATGAAGGCTGTTCCAGAGCCGCCAAATTATGCTAAAATGGCTGAAACAATTAAAGTTGGAGTCGGTTTTCTGTGTCAGAGGAATATGAACAAAGGATTAAATTTACAACAAACAATATCTGTCAGGTAGAGAATTCACAAATGACTACAATCCATGGTGAACAAATGGAACCCAGCGCTCAAAGGTCATTCCTGGTTCCCTGTAAAGTGCTTTCACGGCGAGATGAAGTGCTTTGGCTGCTTTGCGGAGATCAGGGAGTCTTGGAGGGTCAGAGTGTGGACTGCAATCTTTGAACAGATATTCATAGAATGTGTCTGCAATTTTTGGGCCATCATTATCATTCATGCTCCTGTATCGCAGGTCAGAATTTACAGAGGGAAGTACTGCAAATGGCTAAACTTACCACATGGTGGCAACCACTCCACCAAATCCTGCAAAAAGCAGGCTAAGTGAGAATACCACAGTGTGCCATTCATGTGCTCCGATCAGATTCCCGATCACTGCATCAATATCGATATCTCTCTAAACTACCACCACGCCACCGCTCATTTCTTACCTTATAAGCAGGAAGTGATCGAACACCACTTTCATTCAATGCTCGAAACCAAATACATCGGCCTCGCGATGGCCATCGTGGCCATCGGCACGAGCAGCGTCATCACCAAAATGGTGTCGTGTCGCGTGAGCCCCACATCGAAGTCCGAAATCTTCTCGATGGCTTCTGTTGGAACTCTCTGGACTGTTCCCTACCAAGCGACTGGCAAGGCCGTGGGTTCTTCATCTTGGATGATTTGCATACAATTACCCCACTCCACTCAGATCCGGGCAACCGCTGCATACGGCGGCGTCCACATCTCCGTACCGACAGAGAAGGAGTACAAGCATTGGGAGACGAACAAGCAGCCGCAATACCTCAGCAAGTTCCCGCACGGCAAAATCCCGGCCTGGGAGGGCAAGGATGGCTTTCTGCTGTTTGAATCGGTTGCCATTATGCGATACAGTGCGTCACCAAGACCAGCGGTCGATCGAGAGCATCGAAATCAAAGAACTTCTTTTAGTAGGAGCACTGGCACCGCGAGAGAAAGGTCTCTATGGAAAGTCACCTGAAGACGCTGCTCTTATCGACCAGTGGATGCACCTGATGGAATCTGAGGTCGAGTTCAACACACAACATATCAACTACTTTTTCATTGGATGGCTTGCTCCGTACAGCGAGCCCGTGCGTCCACGTTTTGATTGTACCCGTTTCCCGTGACTGATATCCACGCGATACAGATCCACAAAACCTTCCTCGAGCGCCAACTGCGCGGTCTCAACACCATTGAGAAACATCTTGCTCGCGTCTCCGCTGCCAGCACATCTGCAGTTGCGTCCACTGGCCAGCGCACGTTCTTTGTCGGCGACTCCCTCACCATCGCGGACATTTACATCGCCACAATGATGCAGCGGGCCAGCGGGATTAACGTCGGAACCCAGATTCGCGCGCAGATACCCAATATTATGCGACATATGGAGCATGTGCTGAACTTCACACCCGAGTTTAGAAAGATATTCGGCCCTACGCCAGATATTGACTAGGATTCAGTTGTCTCAATTCGAGATTCAATTTTATCTTGGGCACTGCGCCGTATTCTTATGCTCTGCGACATTCTGTCGTTCTGCGCAAGGTCTATTCGTAGCCTCCGAGAGCAGAAATTGGCTATAATTTCCGTCAAATCTATCTTCGCAATGGCCAACTGGCTACTGTACTTTAACAATCAATTTGACTAAGGGAGGTGAAGTGCGACGGAAATTTTCGGCTCGACAATTCGACAACCGGAATTTTTGGCGTGAAATTTTCGACAAACGGGGGCGAAAATTGGTCGAAATCACCCTTTGTGCGCGAACTCGGCAGATTTTTGCGTGACCAACCGGAAATCTAATTCGACAGAGTCTTGGGTGATGCGTGACAAGCACCAAAGTTCGCCATCGACAGACCTCCGCGTGACGTGTGACTGTCGATTTGATTGTTAAAGTACAGTATTCAAGTAAAGCAAAATGACCTGCAAGCAGAGCGGTCCGCACCGACAAATAATATATGGGGACCGGCAATGATCGATGAAACGCCGGCAACTTTGCACTTGTTTGTCCCCCGCTAACAGCAAAAAATCTGTGTTCTATGGTTTTCCTCCTTCCGCAGAGACCCAGTCAGCTCGTTTTGCTGAGGTAAAGTGTTCAATATATATATATTTACATGGCTGAGGGAGAGAAAATAAAATCCCATTGCAATACAATATTTATGGATCCATGTCCTCCCACTCTGCCTCGTCTTCGCGAGAGAACCCAAATTCATCGATAATTACGGGTTCAGATTCCTCGGGAGCTGTCTCAACAATGGCATATTCGCGTACCCTGCAAGATATGTTGTCAGAATGGGACATGATTGATGAAACTGTACGGAATTACCGCCGTGCAAGTTCCCGATCCCGCGCTTCCAACAAACGCTATTGTCTCACAGCTTCATTCGAAACCCGCGTCGCAGCCAGAATTGACACCATCGGCCGCTGGACATTCGCGCATGTCACAGTTAATGTAGCCGGAGCGGAATGTCAGCACGGGGACATAATGTGCACCTCTCCAGCAAACGTGCATGCTCTGCACCGGCTTATTTTTACTATGTAGGACTGGGTGTAACGGACTCCCATAATCACGGTTCCTTATTCGCGGTTGCGCTCGAGATCAATTCTCTATTCAATCACTACTTATATTTAGTGACCTAGGCCTTGATACAGGCAAAGTGTATCAAAGGCCAGGGCATTGGCATTTTCCATGAAGTATCCAAGGCTCCCAGTGTCCCACTATAAAATCTAGCTATAAGACTTTATATTCCCGGTCTACCGTTCTCTCACATTACATAAATTGACCTCGTTTGAGCCGTGTTTTGAAATTATTCCAAATCTTATGTTTCTCCCACTCTCTATCGGCTTTGTGGACTGCAGGATATTTCATCCTCTTGGCTGGAAAGCATGCAGGAAAAAAACAATTATAACATGAACCCGGTTTTTTGAGGCTGTTCATAGATCTGATTTTTATCAAAATCCAATGTCCCCGGAGAGTTACACAGGTATAATTTAGCGGGTTTCGTGTTACTCTAAGAAATGCGGAAACCGCCGGCACGCGGTGTCAGGATCATGCGGATCAAGAATGGGATCATCCATCAGCCCGGGTGCAGTACCTATCGATAGCCCAAACTTTAGGCATATGTATCGTAACATGTGGACCCCTGTTGATCAGTCATCAGGTTTGACAGGCGTGAGAGGTTTTACACTCGGAGTTCGGACCGACACGATCGAGTGCATAAACGCGGCTGCAATAGACATGTTTTATTTCTGGTTTGGAGACCTGGTACCTGAGTCGGTACCAGGAATTTCCTTAAATTTCAAAGTGCAAGAGAGAACACGGGCCTCAGCCAAATTTTAAACTCCGCTGTCAACCCAATGCAAGAAAGCACATATTTTCGGTATTTTGTATACAGACAGTCATATATTCGATGTTCACTGACCATCATCAACAATTCTTTGTCCCTAGCCGAAAACTCCTTAGACCAGATGCACCACGCACGACTTCATCATGGCCTACTTTTGATAATGAGAATCTGAGGTTCACTGCCAGTGACACTGAGAGTCTAGTGAGACACAATTTGCGACACCATATACAAGGGCTTATCATCCTCCGGTGGACTTACTCTTTGTCAAGTTCATTATCCAGTATCAATCTCTCCAGTTCCTCTTTTTGCACAGAACCAGAAGGATTTCGCATATTACCAGTCCCGAATGAGATTCAGAACAACACAACTCCATGTACATATCTGACACAGACAGAGAGGTATGCATTTCAGATTCAACCACAGGCCGAATTGACCAGTGCGGGGAGATGGGGAGGGACGGGGCGAGGAGGAAATGGCGGAGTAGGGCTCGTGTCGAAAGGATAAGGGGAGGGAGAGCGCGGTGACGGATGAGTTGCGAGGCGAGGCGAAAGATGAGGATGAAGGCGCAAGGACATGACGAGTCGGGGAGGAGGGGGAGAAAGAGAAGGAGGGCGCGGCGGAAGGAAAGGAACCGGAAGGGGAATGCATAGCCGTAGAAGGCGGAAGAGGGAGGAGTGGCGCCCATCGCGCAAGAAGAAATAAAAATAAAGGGGGAGGCAAGAAGAATTGGAAGCGCAAGCAAGCCAAAAACGTTTACAACAACGCAAGCAGCCCGACACCCCGCAAACAGCGGTGTGTAGAAAGGATAGGGAGGGAGATAATAGAGAGCGGGGCAAGGACAAGAAGCGGTGCGGGGGAGGTGATGGTGAGTGTGTGCGCCACAACCGCCCGAAGGAAAGGATGGTAGGGGGGATGACGAGGAAAGGGCCGGGGAGGGAGGACGGGGGGCGGCGCGGCAGAGGCGAGGAGACTAAAACGAGGGGAGGGAAGGGAAGGGAAATAGAAGTGGAGGCGGAGGCGAAGTAGGCAAGGGGAGTGGTGGTAGAATGAGAGTTGACGACTCTCAGGCTCGCCAGGGCGCGGTATCGGCCACCGCCACAGGGCGGAGACGCGCCAGCCTGAAAACGAGGAGAGGCAGAAAAAAAATGAGGAAGGGAGCCAAGAAAAGAACTCACTACAACGCTCTATCAACTCGGCCGGATGCTCCTGCGACCTGGCATATCGAGTCCGCGATCTACGCCGCGAGCACCGCATCCACGAACTGCGCCGTGAGCACCGCATGCGACCGCGCAGGCACATCCGTTGCGGGCGTCTCGTGGTCCGCCATTCCTGCGCGCGCTCACCCTTCCCGTCTGGATGTCCCGCTCACGCCCCACCAGCCACCCCCGCTTGCCACGCCCGTCCGACAGCTCGCGCAGCATCGCGTCCCTGCGCACCCCATCCCTGCGCCTCCGCCCTCGCCTGCCTCCGACGCGCGGCTCGCGCGGTTAACCTCCTCGTTTTGAGCCCCAGCGCCGGCCGCGGAAACGCCCTAAGAGAGCGCACGCGAGCGTGCGTGCGCTGTCGAGCACGTTGTGGTACATGATGGTGCGATGCTCGGGGGCGGGCGAGCTGCAGTAGGCGGCTGTGGGTGCAGTGCGGGTACAGGTGGTACTCGGGGACGTGAGGATGGAAGTCATCGGTAGGATAAGAGATTGAGACGTACAAAGGGGATTGTAGAGAGCACAGCCAGAGCGGGCAGTCCGATGTTGTGTGTGCTCGCGTGACCGAGGTCTGAGTAAGAGGTCGTATAGGACTACTGCGGCGTGCGTAAGTGAATAAAATTCCCATGAGGCAGGATGAGACTGCGGAACTTGGGTAATGACGCAACTGCTACGGCGTGCGAGCTCGGTTATACGATTCACTTGTGTCCAATGAGAGGTGGGGCGCTCCGAGGACTTGACCTGGCAGATTGAGGCCAACGAGGAAGTAGGTGCGTGGATGGATGACACATGATCCTGAGTACCCAAGATTTCTGAGACGTGAGGTTCGATCAGGCGGCCGGGAAACGATTCGATTCGATGTGTTGACCCTGAGAATGCGAGAATCCGATGAATATGTGGAGAACGCCATGCATCAAGACCACTCGTCCAACGGCCTCTTCGGTTCGGGCGCGCGAAATGTGTGTCGGCCATGAAGCTGCGGGCTAAATAACGACGCCGACGTGCCTAGTGCATTAAATACATGAGGACATCCGAGGCTTGCTGGCGCGTAGCAAGCTGGTGGTGGCAGCAGATCAGGAGCGGTGATGTGATGACATCCACGTGCTGACTGATCGCATTTCATGATCCGATCGTACGACCTGAGACTAGAACCTAGCGCGAACTCGGTACTTGGTGGAATACGCACAAATGCATGGAATATGCATAACTTCAGAAAATGGCAAAATGGTAGTTCAACGAGGTGCACCTCGCACCACCGATGCGTTTTTCCACTCCCTCTGCCTTGAAATAAAAACCCGACGGGGTAAGCTCGGCACCCGTACCAACTCATGTATTGATTGATGGGCTGCCGAAGCCCCACCATGACATTCTGGTCAGAAATGTTCCCTCCGGCTGGAATATGCAGGCACAATTTTTCTGTCAGATATTTATTGAAGGTAGCAGGAAGAACATGAAGTATCGGTGGTGCGAGATGCCGTAGGACTGATAGGGTTCGACTCCCCCCCCGATGCATTGGACCAGCAAGCAATTTTTTGTATCCCGAGAAACAATTTATTGAAGGTCTTTACCGAAGGCGGCCGAGAAGCAAGAAAGAATCGGTGGTGCGGATTGCGCACTCATAATATGAAAATCTGATGATATTCCGAGAGTGACAAGGGGTTCGACCCCCTCCCCCCCGCCAACGCATGAACAAGCTCCCCCCATTTTTTCCCGTCCATTGCATGCTTTTGAAGGTATTTTAGTACGGATAGCAGTAAATATAGAAGGCATCGGTGGTGCGAAGTGCACTCAGTCAACCTACCGGATCAAATGCCGTGGGTACCAGAATGGCAAGGGGTTCGAATCCCCGCCGATGCATGACCACTGTCACACTGATTTTTTTCTCTTTCATTTATTGAGAACAGGAGGAACAAAATAAAGCATCGGTGGTGCGAGGTGCCCACAGTCAACCTATTTGACTCTATAGTTGCGATTGTCAGACTGGTAGAGGTTCGACTCCCTGCCGATGCGTGGCTCCATAAGAAAAGCTTTTTCTGTTTCTCGGAGAGGAAGGCATCGGTGGTACGAGCTGTACACAGTCGATATATAGCACTCTACAGTGGTAGTTATCAGACAGGTCGGGGCTCGAGCCCTCGCCGATGCATTGCCACTTGTGTACTTTTTGTGTGTGTGAGTACAATTGCGATGGTGTTTTCTTTGGATATTTATTTCGAGCAGAAGGAAGGGGTCAAAGCTTCAGTAGTACGAGGTGCACACTGCGCACAATGCGGGATAAATGGGCAAGTATATAAGACTGGTAGAGGCTCGAATCCCCGTCCAATGCATGGATCTTTGTGCGTGTTATTTTATTTTATTTTTATTGAGGGAAGCAGGAATGGACGAAAGTATCGATAGTAAGTACGATGTCAAACTATTGTTCGGAACTCAGAAAACACGAACCAGCAGGCGAGACACTGGTAATTTGATGGAATCATTTGAGCCAAAATTGAGTGCTAAATGGTTAGCTTGGATGCTCAAGAAAACAACACTGAAACCATTGGTTTGAGAAGCAGCTTAGGCAGTGCTGAAATCAATTGGTTACCATTTCAGGTAGCCTCAATCCTATTGTTTCGGGAACATCCGGCCGAAACGGTGGCCGAAACGTATGCCTTCGGCAGGAACATTTAGTTTCCGAGCTCTTGAAACTAATGGTTTCAGTCTCGCCGAAATCTGGGTCTAAACTTTCGCACTCCTTTTCCTCTTAGTGGATTCCACCTGATTTCCAGTGTGAGAGCGCTCAAATGCCCACCGATCCATTAGTCTTTGCAATTATGTACGTAGCTATTTATTGAGGGTAGCTGAAAGAGCAAGACATCATCGGTAGTGCGAGGTGCACGGTCAATATATACACCATGTGGATGTATGACTAACATGGGTTCGAATCCCGGCGATGCATAGGTCGATGGCAAGCATGTTTTTGTCCTTCCAGATTTTTTTGGCGGGTTTTTTTTTGCGGACAGTGGTAAGGGAAAAACGCGTCGGTGGTGCGAGGTGCACATAGTCAAATATATGTAGCACCTGATTGTTGCAACTGTCAGACGGCTAGGGGTTCGACTCCCCGCCGATGCATGATCAAGGCCTCACGTGTTTTACTTTACCTTTTATTGGAGACAGCAGGAATGAACGAAAGCATCGGTGGTACGCCGTCAAAATATACGAAGCGCACAAATCCCCATTGATGCATGGGATCCTGCCGAAGTAATCTTTATTCCTCAAGTTTTCGAGACTCCCTTCCGAGGCATTACCAATGTCTTATGTCCTTATTTTGTTTCTTTGGGATTTTTCCCGGGTATTTATTCTGGGAGCACGGGTACGAGTTAGTACGAATGATACCACCCAGCTCAGGCCGACGCTGGGCCCCCGTTGAGCGCCTTACTAGTATCCCCTCCGTTCTCTTTCGGATTTGGCTCAATGTAGAGCTCACCGAGATTCTTTTGTGTTCCTATGTGCAGTGTTAACGCCGCAGGGTCCCCAGAGGATGTGCGAATTTTTGGAAGATTTTAACCCTATTCGCTTCCTATTTGTGTGCAATATATCCAAATTTGTATACGATGCATCTGTCGCCACTTCATCTCCGAATTGTGAAGTACTACTCGCTCATCTCATTGGCTGCTATGACTAGTAATGTAAGCGATCTCGATATTGTTTTTTTTTTGCAGTAGTGAAGGGCACATCAGTGGAGACAGCGGCTTTGCGCGGCCTGTGGATGCTTTTCACGATCCCCCGACAGCCACACAAAAGCCATAGCCGATTGCCTTCTTAGATTTGATGTTGTAATGATGGACCTGCATCTCAATTGGAGTAGTAACTAATAAGCATTCTTTTGTTTACTATTTGAAAGATAGCACCGAAAGATTGCCCTGTTTTCGGTGTACAATGTCAAGACACCCGGTACATATCATTTGATTCATATCATACTGATAAGCCACGCAAGGAACGCAGTCAAAGATATATATAAGCTCAGAACCGCAATAGCACCATTTGGAGAGCGATGGAAAATTGAAGCATACAGATAACATACAAAACGAACCAACTTCAAATGCAATATGCCGCTCGCTTAATATTTGTTGATCTTGGTTGCGACATCCGCAGAGAAGCAGTAAGCCTCTGTGGGGTCGTCGCTGTCTCGGTGGAAGCCGAAATCCCGGATCCCTTCCTTTAACAGCCGCGCGACTTCTGAATGTTCGAAAATCTAGAAAGATGATTGAGCATGAATCAAGGGGTCAAAAATATAGCCCAAACCTCCTTCATGTGATCCAAGTGCTGCAGAGTAAAGTTAGGAGAAGCTTCCTTTATAATGAACTTGCCATACCTCGGAATCGGCCCGGATGACGAGGAGAGGCTTAGGCGCCGGATACCCCAGGTCCTGTAGATGCTTGTCCACTGCGTCGTTCTGCAACCACTGATAATGGTTTTGGACGTTAGATTCCAAGATGTCGTACACGATGAGGGATCCACCCACCAGTGAGTAATGGGAAAAATTATCCCGGATGGAATGCGAGGCGATGAGCTCCATCAACTCTTTCATTTTCTGCCCAAATAAGTCCGCAGAAAGCTGGGGTGGGCAGCCGTATACACATATCACATGGAGACCCGCGGTAATGTCGGGGGCGTCGACTACTGTGTAGACATCCGCCGCGAATGCTGTAGCGTGTTTGCGGAAGCCGAAGTCATCGGACTCCGCGAAGAGCTTTTGCAGCGCCGGGTCTTTCAGCATCTGAAAACAGAGAATATGAGCTTAATCCGCCTCGTACTCCAGGGGTCGGACACGTGCCCCGTCGAGATGGTCTAGACTCTACATTTGCAGAATTTAATAATCAATATGCAGGAGAGAAGACCGATGGAACCAGAATTCAATGGTTATACCTCGTACTCCGCCGACATGACCACAGTGGGTGCCGGGACGGGGAGCCCAACCTCCTTCATATGCTCGTCCATCAACATGTTTTGGGAAATCTGCCCGCCGCCGTTGATTATGAGCACAGGCAGAGCTTGGAACGTTAATATTCTCACAATGTCCAATTTGAGGAGATTCTTCTGGGCAATTGGCAGCGCGGCAATGGCGTCCCCAAGCGCCCCTGCCTTCTCCTCGAACTCCTCCCTTGAGAGGTTCGGAGGCGCCATGTGGATGCCGATGAAGCAAGTCCTTTTGGTAAGAGAGGACATTCTGGATTATGCGTGGCGGAGATGACCTGGGAGCGTAGAAGCGGAGTATATATTCCCAGGTCACGGGGCAAAGCCATGAGGTAACTTGGTTTATGGCCATTGCTACGGCAGAGTCACTATTAACTGTCATTACCGTTATTGACGCTATATGTGGGTTATCCTCAAAAAGTATAGATTAGATTGGCTTGAGGCCATTGCTACGCATGGTAGTAACGAGTCCTTATTGCCCGTGATTACCTATATTAGTACTGACAGCCTATCCGGAAACTAATGGGAATCGGTCAAGTGGCCCGTGGGTAGCGGAATTCAAAAAAAATCTTGGTACCGATTACCAGGTCTCCCTCTCATAATTCGATTTCGTCTGATCTTGTACACGTCATGTGATGTTCCGTCCGAAACCCTTCGCCCTCAAATAATAATATCAAATTTTCTCTGATTCTGTACACATCATGTGTTTAACAAGCGAGGTACGAGCTTCATTTTGTTAAAGCGTCTGGCTAGGAGAGACTACATCATGTGATGACCTGGTTATGTCCATATCCGTTCCCGGTCAGTACCGACCACCGATCCAGTATTCTGATTCTCCTTGATTTTGTATGTGTCATGCGACGGCCTGTGTTTTCTTGTCCATGTATGCTAGCTAGCTCAAAGCTGATTTCCAAATCACTTTACTGCTCTTTGCAGAACTTAGGGCGGGAGCGTTTTTTTTCTAAAAACAGCTGTTTTCGCCATAACGACGATTGCGCGTCCAGTTTTCATCTGTTTGCCTTGAAACCAAAATAGAACGATTCGCAGCGTAAATTCACAGGCGCCTGCATCCTAAAATAAATATTTCTATCTGCGTGCACTACCAATAGCATATTTGGTCATGTATTTAGCGTAATATTTCTAGCAGCCAAGCTAATATAGTTGGATGTCTCGATTCTGTGGTCAATTCAAGCTAATAGTGTTCCTTAGGTGCCCTCATGTACAAAATCACTTTGCGACACATCCAAGAGATTTTGTGAGTGGGTACAGTCACGAGCACGTGGTGTAACAGTGTAACACTCGCAAAATCTCTTGGATGTGTCGCAAAGTGATTTGGGCTATGAGGGCACCTGAGGAATACTATTAGCTTGAATTGACCACAGAATCGAGACATCCAACTACATTAGCTTGGCTGCTAGAAATGTTACGCTAAATACATGACCAAATATGCTATTGGTAGTGCGCGCAGATAGAAATATTTATTTCAGGATGCAGGCGCCTGTGGATTTACGTTGCGAATCGTTCTATCTTGGTTTCAAGGCAAACGGATGAAAGCTAGACGTGCAATCGTCGTTATGACGAAAACAGCTGTTTTTAGAAAAAAAAACGCTCCCGCCCTAAGTTCCGCAAAGAGCAGTAACTTGACTTAAATAAAGTGGTTGAAGACGTCCTGGAGTAGGGAGCCCGTTTTTAATAAGTCAAACGGCCGAAAGGTGTCCCGATTTAGTTTTTCGATCGTCTATGCCGCTCTGAGTACAGTTCGTCGGTGTGAGATGCTCTCCACGGTTTCGTTCACGGCCCTGTCAACCTCTGCGGGTCGTTGCGTGCATTGAGGTTTATATTGAGTACATTGGATATTGAAGGTCGATTGGAAATTTAGGTTGCCACTAACAAAAAAATAAATGGATTCCGTTCAAAATTGAGTGAGAATCAGAACCGGGGGCAAATCAGGCCTGATTCAGCCATTCAAATCCTTGCGTTCAGTAAACCGTTTCACTTCAACTTTGACAGGAACACTTTAATGGCTCAAAAAGTGATGTTCTCCTGCACGAACCGTGTACAACCTCGTCTACGGCAAGGTACAGCCTGTCCCGGCTCATTACGCAGTCCAAATCCTGCTTTCGCATCCTCTATTTCTGGCAACGAGCGAAATTCGGCTCCATTTCCATCTCATAATTATGGTAGCGCGCTCTGCGGCAGGGCCCGCTATCTATTACTCCTTTTGGGGTGCATGTATATGGACGATATGAGGCATCGGTTAAACCCAGAGTAAAATACTACATTTTAATACATGTAGGGGACCACAGATTTTTTTTCTGGGCTGGGGGTAAACTGGGGTAGTGCCTAGAAGATCGTGAGTATAAAGGTGAGCGATTAGGGCCATGGGAGTACCCACCACCTGTGGCGTAATAAATGGAGAGGAGGGATCGGTGATGAATAAGCAGTAGTAGGTACAGGAACACTTTGGCATATTTGTACTCTGGATTCACGCGGACTCGAGGAAAATGTTTTGACTTTTGAGATCATCAGTTTTTGGCTGACCCGTGAAAGCGAGGAAACCTACAGGACAAGTGCAGGAAGTAGGAAGGTAACATCGAACAACGTCGAAAGAGAAGGTTGCCACCAGAATGAAGTTGACAAGGAGGAACTAACAGGCCTCGTTGGATCGTCAGGCGATGGGGTGGATCTGCCAACTTCATCCGAGACAGTGTTTATAGACACCCGCCTCCGTTTTGCAGGTTTAGGCGGGATGTTGGGATTGTCTGTGTGTCCGAACAAGTGAGGGGATACGACGACAAATCGATTGGAAGAGTTCATACCGTCTCGGATGGCTCGATCATGAGCAGGAATTGGACTCTCATGCATTGCAGTAGATGCAATTTGCGGTCGCCGAATCGGAGCTCTGCTCGAAGATGACCCGGTCCCTCGGTCAAAGTCAAGAGACACCTTTTGACGCCGTTTGGGCAAAGCGGTGCCGATGCGTGGTTTGCTTGGCTCTGGTAGCCTTTTGACTTCGAGCTGCAGGCGGTGCAGTCTCAGCCCAGCATCTGTTGCAGCGCCGCTTTCACCCACTGAACCTAAACCTCTACCTTTTGGATATGCGGTCCGCATGGCTTTTTCCGCTGTGATGCGCTCTTCCGAAGACTCATGCTCGATGACCGTCCTTAGGGCCCAAAATTCTTGCCTCAAAAATTCTTGCCTAAGATCCTGTGAGCAGCGACAGCAAATGCGGGCCTTATCAAACGGTGTCAAGATGATTAAGCCTTCCAGTGAGGTTATCCATGAGAGCATGACATAAGGTGCCTCTGTGCCTTTACGCGTCGCCAGATTCACAATTGATTTCTGTAACGTCTTGCCTTGAGGTTTGTAGGCTGTCATCGCGAAGGCCGGCAGAACTGGCAACTGGGTTCGTTTTATCGTGCAGCTTCTTCCTGAGTGTGGATGCTTAAATTTCATGTCTACGGTGTCTTCCAGGGCTACGACGTGATGCGCTGGTAATCCGGCAACAGTTCCCAGTGATGTATCTGGTGCTTCAATAATGCATGATATTGCATGGCGGCGCCATTGCTTGTCCAGTCTGTATCTTATACTTTTCAAAGTTCCTGCGCAGCGCCTCCAGGTACATCAAAGTTTTGCGATATCATGACAGGCATACCAATGACCAAAGGAATTTTTCCCAACCGCTGTTTCGTTTGGCCACCATGCAATGCTTGCAGTTTCTTCTCCAGAAGAGGATCTCCAATAGGTCTATTTTTGTCAAGCGATCTGAAGCATAATACCAGTGTAGTGAACGCCCTGTTGATTTCGCAAATGCCATGCATCCCTTATTATTGAGACTGTCCTTCATACTGTTGTCCGTCACGATTACGGGGGCCGCACGCCATTCGGGATCTGACCAGTCTACGTCAATGTTTTGAAGAACACGGCTATTGAGAGCTGCATAATCCGCGTCAGTGCATGTTCCTTCATGCAGCCTAGTAAGCATGTCCAATGCGTGACGGACAGCCAAAGCAGCTTGCCGAAAATTATCTTTTGACCGTCTTTTGTGCTCGCCTTAGCAATGCTCTTTTTGTCCAAGTGGGAATATAGTCTCGTTTTCCCGACCGGTGGCAGTTGTGCAAAATCGCCAGCAAAGATAATGTTGATCCCACCAAATGCAGAAGTACTTCCTTTTGCCGCACTCAGTGCCTGACAAATTTCGTAAAGCATAGCACATCCGACCATCGATATCTCGTCGATGAATAAATAGTGGCAATACCTTCCCACATCGCCATCAAGTCTCGTTGAGCCTTGCCTGATTTACCAAACTTTGACCACTGCCCGAGAGAAAGTGCGGCGTGCAAAGTCATGCCAGATATGTTCCGTGCTGCCACTCCTGTATCAGATGCTAATCTAAACCTCCTAGCCTGATCACGACGAATAAAGAATTCCTTCAGTGCATCTATAACTCTGGACTTTCCGGTTCCACCAGCTCCGCCAAGATACATACGCAGCGGTGAGTCGGAGAAGTCTAAGCTGTGTTCGGCTACTATTCTAAACGCTCGAGCCTGCTCCTTGTTAAGGGTGAAATCCTTTATAATTGACTCAATCAGTTCTAATGGTGGACTTGTAATTTCGACATCTGTGGCTTCAACACCGTTACTTTGGATAGATGCAACAATAGTGGGGCCACGGAATGCAGAGCTATCACACAGAAGATTGGCTGGATCAGCGCTGTCGAGATTAGGCACCGGCTCGGACTGTGCTGGATTGTTACTTGCAACTTGTTTCCATGCGTCTTTACGGTCAGTGTAGTTCTTTTGCCACTGAGATTCCATTTTTGGATTCGCTTCTTCAACCATGATATGATCTCCACGGGTATCAGATACTTCAATATTTTTCGCAGCCTCGGAATACATTCCTCCATTTTCGGCACAGCGTATTGCATTCAGAACATCCTGTGCACTGACACTTCTTTTGAGAGTATGCCAAGTCAATCGAATCCAGATGATTCAACACCGAATCCTCGCCCTCCTCTCCGAACATATCCTCTCCGTCTGCACCCTGCTGCCATTCTTTGATAATTCCTGCTCGTCTCCGATTCCTGCGGTTGGAAAATTCGGCATCCCGGCTGTCTTTACATTCATGGAGAATCTGCATGTTGTCCATCATTTCTGAAATGCGAGGGGCACAGGTTGCAGAGAACTTCGAAAATGCTCATACCAGGTATCCCCTTCTGCACGTAAATCATCTGCATGCCTCCAGGATTTGAAAAAAATCTGCATCAGCCTGGCGTGTTTCTGTTTTGTCTCTTCCTTGTCTCGTCTAGGCAGTGGTGGGCCGATTGGAACAGGGACACGATACTTCATGGGAGATCGTACTTTTAGAAGGTGCGTGTCTCATTCGAGATGACTTTCCAGTAACTCAACTCGCGGTCTCAGTCTCCCGGAATAGTCTAATATATTTTCGCCATCCCAGAGATCCACACCTTGGTCATCATTTTCGGCATCAAACTCGCCCGTGTCTTGGTCTTCCTCATCACCATTGGGTTTGTGTTTCCGCTTATCTGATGTCTTCTTGATTTTCTCCACTTGCCGGATAAAATCCCACACATTCACGTCGGCAAGGGCTAAACCTCTGGACTGATAATCGGCGACTTGGTTGGTTGAAGGGATCAACTGGCCTGCAGAGTTAAATGATAGAGTAATAGTGTCATATTCGTCGTCAAAGGTCTGTTGGGCTTCCTCCTGCTGCTCATTTAATTCAAGATTCGGTTCAAACTCAAAATCCTCTTCGCAGTCTGGATCTAGATTTGTGAACCATCCGACCGTTGCGCCGCCTCAAGGCTGTCGCCTGTACTGCCGGTTGCTGAATAACATTATGGGCTTGGATCTTCACTGTCAATGAACTTTTCAAATCCACACCAATAAATGTTGGTATACTCGTGGCTAGTGAAATGATCTTCAACGCCCATGAGGTAAGAAACAACTTGCTGAGCAGACATTTCCTACTTCAAAATCATTGCATGCGCACATTTTTGCAAGAGCTTTTTTGTATGCATAGTTAGGTCATCATCACTTAGATCATATTCTCCGAGTTTATTAACAGCAAGCTCCAGTGCAGCGTACGCAACATGAGCCTGGAGATGTGTCTTGGTTATATAGTCGGTGATGTAGTATAGAATTGCCTTTGCAGCTACTCCGGAGCCAATGAATTTTATGTCATGTTACACCGTATGTTTCTGAGCATTGTCTCGTTGCCATTAATATAATTAAAAAAGAAAATATACAATGGGCGGCGCCGCGACGTGAAGCACCCAGCTCCGCGTACGCGGCAGTTAATGGGACATTTCTTGTCGTTGTAAGACACCCACAGTACATAGCAGCCTTATCGCTTGCGGTCCGCCGTCCCACCCTGGGCAGCGCGGCCCACGAAGTCGGCGGTGTGATCTCCGTCCGATTCGGAATGTCCCCTCCTCCCGCACCACCATCTGTGGCTGCGACGGAAACACCCGTAGGCGCCCGGCCACGCAGATCCGGCTCGGACATTCCGCAAGACACGCGAGCACGCTCTTGTTGAAAAGTTGTTGTCCGTCACGAGGTGCGCGGACGTCTGCGACAACGGCGCCATCCACCCGCCTCCACCACTGCCCTCCACACCCTTACTCGCCGCAGCCACCTTCCCTGGGTCCATCGCCGCCTCGCTCACCCGCCTCGCACCCCCCGAATCCAGCACCACTTCATTCAGCACCACCCGCATCTCCCCCATCGCACCAAACATCTCTCAACACCCCCACCAGCGCTCGCGCGTCCCGCTTGCGCACCTCCTTCGTCGCCATAGCAGTGGTAGTCGTCGTTATCGTGGCGTCCAGATACGCTGTGGGAGCGACATAGGCGCCAGTAGCCCGCAACTGCGGCCCCACATCCACGAGAATCCCCGCGACAGTGCTCTGCGACAAATGCCGCACGTTCACGCCGTGGATCTGTTGCCGCTTCAGCCGATTTGTCAGCGACAGCGCGTCCGCGCTCTGCATCCGCTGTAGCAGCGCCTGCGTGCGCTCAATCAACACATTGAGGCTCGTGCTCCCGGTCGCGGCCGTCGTCGGATTCGCAGCGTGGTTATTCGTGATGGGCGCAGCCGACGGCGCGAGCGAGTCAGAATACACCGACGCCGCGGATGAGGGCGAGTGCGATCCGCCGCCGGAATGAGGATATGGATTTGGCGACGTCAGCCCTGCGGACGCGGGGGGGCACGGCGGGTCGGGTACGGCAGTCGGGTACGGCGGTCGGGTACGGCTACGGGTCCGTTTGCACACCTCGCGAGCGCGCAAGGAGGAACAGTGGCTTGTGCTGGCTCCGCCGTCGTTGTGAATTCGCATCCTCTCCCGGTGTCGTTCCCGTGGCGGTCGTGTTTGCGCTCTCCTGCCCCTCATCCAACTCAAAGCTCATGCACGAAGGGGATGGGGTATGATGCCCACTTGGTTGTTTCGAAGAGCGAGTCCGCGGGCGAGAGTGGGCGGCGGTTCGTCTCGGGCGCGAGAGATTCCTATTCGTGTGTCAGGACATGAATAAAAGGTAGATGAGGAAACGCACATATCGTCTTGACGCCCGGCGCTCCGCACTCGAGCTGCGCTCGAAGCCGTACGTCTGCAAGTAACAAAAAATGATTATCACTTGTGCAATAAAAGAGAAATACAAAACCACCCACGAGACTCAACATCGCCGCCGGAACGCTCCCCGTGTGATAATGCCTGGAAAACGACGGCGTCCCCGCTGGCCAACGTCCATCAGTTGTCGCGAACTAAGAAACACGCACCCTTCGACGCCGGCCCTGGATTCACGCGCTGGTCCTCCACCTCCTCCTGCAGCGCGCGGCAGTCCTCCCGCGCGCCCGCCAGCACGCGTCGCCGAGTCGCGCTTTGCGGCGCTCAAGGAGCGGACGTGTGTGTGTTCCCCTCGTCGCCCTTCGAGTGGGTTATTTATTATTTGTATCCAGCAAAGCTGCAAAGCGACGTGCGACGGCTGCAGAGCGCACTCGAGGAGCAGCGCGAGCACCGGCTCGAGTCGTCCGAGTCCATCCTCGTGGACGCACGCGCACGCCTGCAGACCTTGGACCGCTTGGTCGAGGCACCATTACAAGAACAGCCGGAGCTTACCAGCGTGCTTGAGACGCTCGTGGAGGACAACGAGACGCTGAAGCGCGACAACGCGGAGCTGCAGCAGCCGCGCGCTGCGACTCGCCGTCGCGCTCCTGCTGCATATCGTCCTTCTCCTTCATTGCGGCAGAGAGGCGCGTGTCCCAGCCCACTGAGCGCGCGCGCAATGTCGTGAGGCGCGAGATGGTCGTCTTGACCTTTGCGAGCTCCTGCAGGATCGTCTTGTTCGAGACCTCGGTGACCTCGTTGTTCACCAGCGCTTGCATGAGGCGTTGCAGATAGAATAAGTAGCCTCCAGAATCCAAGAAAGCAACGCACTTTCTCCAACGCCTTGTTCTCTTTTATGAGCTCATCGAGGTGCTCCTGCGCGGTCGCCGCAGCTGCAGCCCCATCATCGCTCTCCTGATACGACGCCTCGCGCCTCGCGCGCTGCTCCGCCTCATGTCGCCGCACATACGCCTCGTGTCGCTGCAGCAGCGCCTGCCCCTACCGAGTCAACTTCAACACCACCAACAAAGGAGAAGCCAACGCACCGACACTCAACGTCAGCCTGCTCTCCAGCTGCGTCTTCATCCCCAGCCACGCCTGCACATTCTCGCAGTCCTCCCTTCCACAGCAACAAAAGAAGAGCGCCGGCGGCTTAGGCGACGCGACGCGCGACACGTTCTCGAGGGCCTGGGTTAGGTCGTCGATGGTGGTGGTGGCGGCGTACAGGCTGTCGCGGTTCGTCAACGGCGAGTCGGGTGTAGGCGGTCGATGCAATGTGTAGTCCATTGCCTAATAATAAATTATGCGCAGTGCATCCGCCGGGCTGCGTTCCCAGAGTGCCGGTTTGATGCTGCTGCGGTGAATTGCTGAGTGAATAATCGGACTTCAAAGTGGTAGTATGCCTCACTCAGTGACTCCCACACCAAAGCGAATATTCAGGGCGGGTAGCACAATCCAAAAGTGAGCCTCTGTCCACCGCGAGATGAGGAACCACAGTCTGCAGCTTAAGTGTTTAGCAGTATCGGAGGAAGAGGTATGTCCGTATCTTGCAACGGCCTTGCAATCCGGCGAGAGTCTTGCAAGCGACTTGCAATTGTTTGTCCTGGCTTGCAACGGCATTATTATGTCATTGCAAGGCAATCATCTTGCAAGCCGATTTAGGTTTTGAAATTGCTCGAACTGAGGGCGCCGTTGACATCTTGTAGTCTATGTAAGGATAACCACCCATACATTACTACCCGTTTGTCTTCGGTAAACTCGTTGTTCAGACATTTGGACCACGCGAGTATAATATATCCCCCAGGCCCAATAGCCAGAAGAACAAAGGGTGAGGACACCCAATAAACAGTGGAATCGCGTCTCACTACGAAATACGGACCAATTATGGATGCGAGTGGCGCAGACGAGACTGGTTTGTAGAATGGAGAGACTCGGATGAACAACATGCTCGTACATCAGATCAATCGTGCGGGGCTCGGTATTTTAGCGGCGGCTATGGGAGGAACGATTATAGAAACAACCAGATATTAATAGACTGCGTATATTCGGATTGCAATACTTTGACCCAGGCGAAGGAGAATGCGCCAGTGACAATCAGACTCATCGTCACTGTGGCGCCAGTTGTGTAAATATTGATACAAAGGTTAACAAGAAATACACAGTGGTGTCGCACAATCATACAGGTATTCTGAGTTGGCAGCATTTCGGCAGCCACCATTGCCGCAATTCGAAGAGATTCCAAGATGAAGAACTGCGCGTGGATCACCAGTACGACCGCGAGCTGGCTGTCGCATCGCCATAAATGGGCAAAATCACAGGATCAGGTTGTTCTTTGAAGGCGTAGCGGACTGCGAAAATATTCGTCAACAGACGGACTTTGGACAAGATCCGACAATAACCCACAGATACGATGATCTCCCGCATCTAAAACATGTCCGAAGTATTCTTCTGCATGCGCAGCCTTCCTCGGCCAGCAGCGCCCGTAGTCGTCATCGTCATCATCGGCCTCTTCATCCTCATCGATGTCGTCCCCAGATTTAGGTGATTTAGGTATCTTGGCTTTACGATATCCCGACGTATAGCCGTTTCGATCCATGTAGTCGCAGTCGGTCGAGGCGTACAGCACGTTGCGTGCGCTGTCCCAGCCCATACCAGTCACCTGGTTATTCCCCGTCGAGAGCTCGTACACCAATTTCACGGCGCGCACATCCCAGAGTCGGATAACTTCGTCTTCCTTCGCACCTGTGAATATCACTGAAACGTGAAGTAAGATTTGGCAAGTATGAGAAAAGGATAAAACAGACTTGGAACGCCGTCAGGGTGGACAAGCAACGCTGCGCCGCAGGAAGTTTCACCAAAACCCGCAGCGAGAGACAGGACAGGTAGGCGGAGGCGGACGTCGTAAAGGCGCGCGTAACCGTCATCGGCGCTAACTAGGAATGTAGTAGGGTCGGCGTCGCTAGTAGAAATGCCTTCGATCTCTCCCCCTGACCCCAAGTAGCGCGTCATCGTGTTTCCACCGTGCTCAAGATCCAGAGAAATGAATGAATAGTCGTCGGATTTCCGGGGGTCAATTCCGCAGAGCATGGCGCCGGGGACGCTGGGGTGCGTCTTCCAGATCGCTGGAGCGAGGTCGGAATCGGCGAACGTAAGGACAAGAGAAGGCGCGCTTCCCGCGGAATCTTCAATCGCGTCGTCGTCGTCTCTCATCGTATCTTTAGCCCGAAATCGTTTACCAATGCGAGCCTTGCCGTCAGCACCATGCGTCTCGAGTTCATCAACATTCCACACATTGGCAAGGCCTTTACCGGCACGAAGGAAACGGCCGCCAGGCAATAGGGCCAGCGGTCCCGGGGATTTTGCGTAACGAAGGGTGTGAGTGGGACGTGCCGCATTGTGAATCTCCCCGGTGCCCGTCCCCCACGCGTAGGATTTAATCCGCGAGTCGTCCGCTACAAAAATGAGTTTTCTCTCGTCGTCGATGGCCGCCGAGTAGGCAATTTCGCTGAGCCCAACTTCGGCATGGCGAGGTTCAAGAGGGAAGTCTTGACCAGAGTTCTCCGCCGGAATATCGAGGAGATAATAAGAAAGCATGGGTGTGCGGCTCTTGTATCCACCTACGGACGGCAGCGCAATGCAGGTGCCGCTATGAGCCATGCTGACAGGCAGATGGACGGGGGAGCTCGAAATCTCGCACCGTGCCTGGTATATCGAAGTGAGCAGAGCAGGAGCAGGAGCAGGACATGCGATCTTGGCCGCAAAACGAGACAGCGGGGAGCTCAACAGATGGGGCCTTTGAGTCGTGACCCACGGGAGAGGAAATCGGTACAGTGGTTCTTGATCTTCGTCCGCTATTTCACTTCAATGCGCTTACGCTGAAAGAGGTCGACTTACCAGAGTCGTCGGGGTGTTTCTTCGCACATATCTGCCCAAAGGCTGCCAAGACTTCCTTCATTCGGTGGGTTATACATCAGCGCATCGGATTCAGCCAAAATTGTCAAGTGATCCGTCAAAAAGCGCACAGAAAACCAGCTCCTCTCGATGCGGCCCTTCCAGCGCCGGATGCTCGTCAGAATGTGCAAAGGAGGGCATAAATTCGAATCCGCAGCATCGATATCCCAGTCCAATTCCCTTATTAATGGTCTGGTTTATTCTGTCCACGACACCTGGGTAATCCGGGTCTGCTGCGTCGGCGGCGCGTAGAAGATTACAGGCTTGACTGAGGAGACCCAAGAAATGGCGGTGCTCTCGTTCGTCCGCTTCAATGGCATTTCGGTCGTTCCCAAATTCGTCGAGCCGCGTTTCTAGGCGGACACACTGCTGCCGAATCACATTCATGTCAGAAACTGGGGCGTTGGAGGAGAGCAAGGCGAGAGTGTCACATTTGATGTCACGTCACGTGCATTGCTGCGGTTCTGTATCGCGAATCAGGTACAACTGCCGGTTGGGCGGCAGAAATGGTACAGTCTGTTGAACGACACCCTGAGCCGCCACAATTTCTGCTCAAAGGTTGGGAGGCCAAAACATTTTTCTTCTGGCATTGCGGCCAGACTAACTAACTAGTGCTGGCAAGGTTCGGTTCAGTTCAGGTTCAGAGCCTCTTGCACTGAACGCCGAACCTGAACTGGCGTTTGGTTCGGGAAATTCCAAGAGCTAACTTTTTGGCGTGCAAAAACAGCGTGGCCCAGCGCAAATTCGTTTGATGCAAGTTTGGTGGGGCAAGCCGATTTGCTCACGCCCATCAAAGCCCACGCCATTTTGTCGGCTTGGCCCGCCGCAATCAATTTCGACGAGAAAGTGAACTAAGAGCATCTGGATAGGATTATATCTATGAGAGCACCCTTTAGACATCCATAACATCCGCCACTCAAAGCTCCTTGTGCTAGAGTGACTAACTCCGCCGTAAATTGCATATTTGTCCCTGAGTCAACATTCCACCTCCCAAAAATTGACTGGATCACTGGCTTGTCTTGTTATATAAGGAATAGCAATGCATAGGAGGCACTGTGTACGACGAGAGCGAAAACACAATAATTGTATGTGCTATGTTGAAAAATAGCCACGCAGAAGGTATAATTGGCAGCATGCCGATCCATTTTGTGTGGAAATATGAATATCTCTTCAGTTTCCGGTCGAGATAATCCAAGGCCATGCATTGGAGTGCTGCATATTGATGATTTCCTTCTGCATCGCTTGCAAGACACTTGGTTGACACTTGGCATGAATTTAAAACTCAGTTCAAACTCCGAAGTGCGCAATCAAAGCCCACGCCAATTTGTCGCCCCGACCAGCCAACATCAATTTCAACATTTCACGGGTATGAAAAGCTGCCATGCCTCCCACAAATGCATGTTACCATGCCTGAGGCACCTCCGCGATAACTCCTGTGAACATTAGGCGACTGGTATCTATTAAGGTGGCTTTGAGGCATTTTGGTCTGCAAAAATACAAAAAGGACAGTGTGCCCACACCGATTGGCTTTTTTGGCGTGGGCGTCGGTTGTTGGGACAAGCCAATGTGCCTGCACCCATCAAAGCCGACGCTACGCTGTCGGCTTGGGCCGCCAACGTCAGTTCAAATACTGGTGAAGGCTACTTTTCCTTCCTTAACGCCACCCGCGCCCGATCCGGCTTTATTGCCTTTGCGGCGTGCGACGCCCCCTTTAAGACCCGTGCTCATTACTTCCTCGCCTGTCCGGCCTGGGATCACCTTCGCCCCCCGCTATTCCGCGCGTCGATGGCGGCGGGATCCTTCGGCTCCCTCCATCTCCATCCATCTCCCGACCTTGTTCAACGACACCCTCCTTCTGAAACCGTTGGTGAAGTTCATAGAAGCCACGGGCCGCTTCACGGACTTGTGAGCTCTCCCTCTCTCCTTTTCCTTCCTTCGTTTATAGCTCGGGCTCATACTATACTTTACCTACTTATAATCTCTCTCATAATCTCTTTATACTCTATATCCTCTCTCTAATTTTACTCCTGCGCACGGTCTCTCTCTACGTACCTCCCACATGTGTCTCCCCCCAACCCGCTCATGAACCTTACCACCTTGTAACCGATCCCCCCAGCCTACATTTTCCACTTACGTCTCCATTTCATCCTCTCTATCTCTCTCTTAAAACATTATCGTACTCCCCCTCCCCGCTATCCGCTTACCCCAAACCGACCTGCTGTCTTAATCGTACTAGATCACGTACAGTAACATAATCATCATCATCATCATCATCATCATCATCATCAAAGCCGACGCTACTTTGTCGGCTTGGGCCGCCAACGTCAATTCAAATACTGGTGAAGGACACAATGCCCCAACAACTTGTGTCTGTAGACGTCTGGGGTGGCTCTATGACTACCTCATGTGAAGAATATGAGACTGGGGGCACTATTTCCGTGGTAAATAGATATCTAGTGATAACTGAAAATGCCAAAGCCTCAGCACAAATCAGTGGCTTTTTTAGCTGTAACCCTTTTCCGATATCGGAGATTCCACCGAAATAATTCAGCGTCAAACGGACAAAAAATTGGTGTTTGTCTTCCCCAGTACCCGCACATAAGTCTGGTGTGAGGCAAGACTTGAATAAATGTCTGCCACATTGAATTCAGAGAGCCTAAGATATCGAAGGGGACATTCAAAGTCCCTATACAAGAATTGGCTTGCGGCACCCCGATGTAAGCTCTAAGCCAATTGGCTGGCGAGAGATGGCACTGAGTTAGCTTGGATTTATTTCTGGTAAGATGAAGCAGTGAATAAAAGATGAGGCTACTTGAGTTCAGCCCGGGCCCTGAGAACCAAGGCGGAATTGACTTGCGTTGCTGAGAACGAAGTGAGTTGGATTCACTTGGTTGGCTTGTATTCAAATGCTGGGACCCGAAATATTTCGCTCGTACCGTGCAAACTGGCTTACGGTACAGGTCTTGATGCTGAAGATGGTGTGATTTGCTTGTTGTAACGAAGTTGCTAGTTTATCACGGCGGCTTGGATTTGTAGAAATTGGCGCGTACCGGGCACAGCCAAATAGGTTTGTACTGAGCCAACTGGCTTGCAGGGCACTTGAATTCAGATCAGAATATTGGCTTGTGTTACACAAGCAAGAAGAGTCTCGTTTTCTCGCAAGAGTACGCAAAGCAGTTAACTTGTGAGGAACATTGTCAACTACCTAACTAACTGGCTTGGAACGGAGAAAGAGCCGAATTAAATCAATCTCGTCTGGCGATGAGCTGACTTGTAAGTAAGTGTATTTATCAGATTCTTTTGAAATACATCGTTTTGTGTTTATGAATCGGGTTGTGTTCGAATTATTATAAATGATTGTGTTTGTTGATTCTGAAATTCTAAACCAACTAAATAACTTGTAGCTCGTTTAAGGCGGTAAATACCCGCGCTCAGTCTGAGCCAGTCCAAGATGAAGTGGAATGAATGGGCTTCTTAGCCCGCTGCTTTCTGTGCACTCTGGCATGCTCTGAAGTGAGAGCTAAAGTAAAATTCAAATTTCGCGCTGGAGTCAGACGGAGACATCGTGTATGAGCAGTGGGAAACCTCATACGGAGCCTGGGTAGCTGCTCAGTTGCAATTATGCCGCTTGAATTTGGCTTCAGTAGATACATGGGATTCAGAAATTGACGTGCGTAGCAAACTGGAACTTGAGGGTGGGGACATTGACGGTGTTGACGGTGAATTTTCATGGCACGTGGAAGAGGGATTTGGAGGCCACATAACAAAGAGCAAGTTGAGTTCAGGTAGCCAATGTTGATGTATTCAAACCCACTGTGGACTCGGATGAGGTGCCCGCGGTGTTCAGATTACATGCTGGTGGTGGTCAACACACTTGGATTGATATAAGCCTCCTATGAACTGAATAAAATACAGTGGACCGACTGGCTGTATTTGAGGACAAGCCACGCCCGCCGAACAAGCCAAAAAAGCCATCAGAGCCAAATTTAAACTCCGATGTAGGGGCAAGCCGATTGGCCAAGCCAATCGGAAAAGTCTCCCGCACTCCCCTTGCCAGTGTTGTCATGCACCCGCCCTGTATTTCCACCTCCGTGCCCAGGGCGTTAAACTCGCTGGGCGTCGATGACGATGAAGTGACCCCGAGGCCCGAGGATACCGCAACGGACAAGGTGTTGGGCGGCCAAGACTCAATGGAGCACGCGAGGTGGACGTGAAGTTTCCTCCGTGATGGAGGTGGACACAACTCGTTCTCACTGCCGCCTGCAGTGCACAGGGCACCTCATCTACTCATTTGTCCCTCACGATTGCATCTCCAAGCATCGACAATGATTTTATTGTACTGTAGTGACATCCCTTCTTCACTGGATGGATGTATTACTCCCACTACTCGTCCTATTTCTATATCTCTTTTACCACTCTAAAACGCGCGGAATTTCCGAAGCTCCGCTTCACACCATCAGACCGTCCCTTCGCAATAGGCTGCGGAGATCGAGATGCCCGAGGTCCCTCTTCCTCTCTGATGGGATATCTCATGAGATTTATCAGCAGCGATTGCCTTCCACCTACCCATCTGCTGTCTGCAAACTTTGATGAAGTCAGGAGTGGCAGTCTTGCGACACAAGACATACCTCGAGGTGCTGGAGATGGAGCTTGCCCAGATCGTATACCCGGTCCTCGGACTGGTCCGATCCCAGACTGTCATGACAAGGGGCTCAAATTGGAAAAGTCATGACAGGCTACTGAGACTACGCCGAAGCCGCAATGCTCCCAGGTTCGTTCGTTCGGCACTCTAATGCCGAAGGGCCATCCGTCTCTCTCGCAGTGTATGGAATTTTCTCCACGCAAATGCCCCTCATGCTGCTGGAGATATGAAATCCCCGAACCGCGACCAACCAAAATAGACCTTGAATAAGACCGATCGAGTACGTTGAATTCGGAATCATTGCAAGTCTGTAGCCGCCCTCACGGTCTCCCTCGTCTTCCTGCTGTACATGACGGGCTGTGGCTATGCTAAAAGTTTTTCTCTCATGAAACATCGCCACGGCAATTTCAAACTTAGTTCGTGTTTAATTATAAAGCACGGCCATCGCCAATTACATTTCCCATGCTTTCAGTTGTCCCTCTTCTGTTTCCTTTCTCTAAATCTGTCAACATCTTGAATAATCCCATGCTCCACTCACTGTCCATCGAACAACAGGCACTCATCACTATCGAGCAGGACGGCACGCTGACGACGCCGAGTGTTTTGCTCTGTCGGCGAGCCAGTTTCCAATATCAATCTCAACAAAACCGGCACTCATTCATCAACGGAACGAGGTGGAAGGTGGCTCCGGGGTACGTTATCTTTCATTGTAGTCCTCTCTTCGTCCGCCCGTCTCTGATTTTCCTTCTTCTTCCGTTCAACATGTCAATGTGCCAGTCAGCACACGTTCAAAACTCCTTTTGGACGCCTTGTACCATCTATATGCAGCTCTGTATTTGGCACCCTGAATTCAACTTCCACCGTCTCCGTTCTCAACGCACGAGTTTCCTTCTTCTTTCATATTAAAGCTCCTTTTGGATGCCCAGCACAGACTATATAAACTGACTCAAAGTACCTTCAAAGACATCTGCAACTCCAGACATAAAGTTCACTCTAGCTGTGATATTTTTAGCCTCGGCGTCCCTGGAGGCTTCACTTTTGAGCATGCCAAATTGACTTGCGCCAGCGCGGATTGACTTGCATTGACTTGTGCGTGGATTTTGGTGCGCAAGTCAATTTGTCGCACGCACACGTCAATTTGTTGGCTTGGCACGCACATATGTCGAGTGTAAGCTTGGACACATTCTGGTCAACGTGCTGCTGAACTAACATGCTAATACCAAGCACATAGTATTGAATACCTCCCCTGCTGAGATGCACTGTTTTCCGACCACAATGTGTCGACTTATGCCAACACTTCC
Source organism: Mycena rebaudengoi (assembly GCA_029282285.1). Taxonomy (NCBI): domain Eukaryota; kingdom Fungi; phylum Basidiomycota; class Agaricomycetes; order Agaricales; family Mycenaceae; genus Mycena; species Mycena rebaudengoi. The sequence continues at coordinate 941,721 of JARJCX010000018.1, forward strand.
GCCAACAACAGCATTGCCGAGGCAATATTACTGCGTAGCCTTATTCGATCGTTGACTTGTGGACGTAACTCCATTTATACAGCTATACACCTCCTTTTTGTTGAGCTGGTGAGGTTATCAGCTCTAGGGGCCGGATGTAGCGCAGGTTTTATAATTATCCTAGTATATATTGACTTGCCACAGTCATTTTTATTAATTTCATCCCAGAATTCGCTCCCATATCCTTTAATAAGTTCTCCCAAGAGATTGAGTTCAAATTGTATTATAAATTTAGCGTCCAGAACATATTGGAGTTCACTCAGGTTGGGTGCGCAAGTCAATTTGTAGCCTCGCACGTGACCCACGCACAAATGTCGCCGTTAACTTCAAGTTAACTTGGGTGCTTTTCTGGTCTCCGATGTATATCAATATGTGTCCTAAAGCATTATTAATGTCATTCAGCCATGTTATGGTGGTTCCGGACGGTCCCCTTTGCCTTAAAAAGTGATTCATTCAAAAATGCACACTTCCATCCTTGGTTCAGCCTGAGTTAAGTAACTTGCATCGCCTACCGCCTCGCGGCAAACAACATGACTACATGGCACTTGTTGTCGCATAGGAATATATATAAATATGCGTTAAATTCAGGCCCCTCCGCGCAAGCCAAGCAGACGATGTTGAAGTTCTGCCCATAATTTACTCAAACTGAATTCCTGAGCAAGTGGCCACCGTAATTATGCTTGGTGAAGAGAAAATAAGGTAGGTAGCGATGGGCCATAATAAAGTCTTTGCAGGGAAGGGCAAAATTAGATCAACGACGAGCGCGATTTTGATGGGATCGCGGCGAGGATTGAACGTGGCGGCATTGGCTTCGGCAACGTTGAGAGCTCATCATCCGAGCTGGAGACAAAAGTAAAGTTTGTGACATGTGGGCGGAATTGGGATTTGAAAAGTCGAGAGGTTCTCAACTCCGTCACCAACGACGAGCAGAGCACATTGATGGCATCAAAGCTTCGACAACCGTGGGCGGCCCATTGGGGAGGTTCCTACATGACGCAGGGACCAAGGGTTATTATATTTATGGCTAATGAGGGACAATTTACATTGGTGGCAGAAGTGAGTGTAAGCGAGTCCATGCACAAGTCAATCCACGCACAAGTTAACGCAAGTCAACACACCAAAATTCAAACTCCGCTTAGTGGGCAAGTCAATTTGCCAAGTCAATCGGTTACGCCTCGGCGTCCCTGGGTTCCGCATTGTATACCCATGAGCCAGTGGTGAGTGCGAGTTACATTTGCAACTAATCCCTCGTTGACTTCTGCATCCTGCAGATTCGATCCTCAGAAACCTGCAGTGATCCCACCCTTGCCGTCCCTTTCTACCGAAGCTATAAAAGCACGGACGTCGATCATTTCTACACCACGAACGTCACGAACCTCAACACGGATATTCTCCACGCCTCTGACGTTTTGGAAAGCGTCATTGCCTTTGTTTTTGTCACTCAGGAAGAGTCGACGGTGCGATTCTATCGCTTATTCAGGTATGGTTGATGCGAGGCTGCCCTGTCAGTTTTTCTGACTGGTTAAATCAAAAAACTAGCTCAGCTGCCACGGACCATTTCTACACTATTTCTACAACCGAAAGAGATGATGCCGTGAAGGATGGATACGTTCTCCAATCCGAAAAGATATACATATATCTCACACAAAGCTGTGGAAGTATCCCTCTGTTCCGGCTCTTTTCTGCGACCGGAAAAGTACTATTTTGCCTTGGCCACTGTCTCATCGATATGTTGATAGATCGGTCCGGCGATAAAGTTCACCTCCCGGCGACCTTCCGAAAAAAGCGCGCTCGAAGATTCCCGGCGTTGAATGACGAGCCGGCGAACCTCTTCCGCGTATTCATCGCTCCAACCACGGTCCTTGAACCATTGTAATTTTTATCCGGACACATGACTATCAAAGATTCGGTTTAGCAGTGACAAGCGGGGATGTGGGTGTCGCTCATACCGATCGCAATCCTGTACACCTCACAATTGTCCGTGGGGGGGTGGTATTTCCGCAGCACCAGGTGAGATGCATGTGCCACAATGCGAAGAACCGGAAACGGTATTATGGAGTCTTCAGCCTATTGGAGTGCGGCTTCCGAATCTTCAATCATGGGGATGATCTCATGTGCCAACGGAGTCTCTTTTTTGGAGGGGTTTGAAAATCTGATTTTTTATTGGTCAGAAGACAGAAAACAGACGACGAACTGTTGGATGCGCTTACAGCGAGCACATCAACGATTTCCTGCACAAGCTCCCACTGCGCCTCTGACGACTTGAAACAACTTGTTGGAAACTTGACCTGTTAGCGCCTCCACGGGGTTATGAAAGTACAGGTGAAGTTGAACTTGAGCATCTGCAATGCTTTCATCAGGATAGGACTAATACGATTACGCCGCGAGCCCACAATCCTGCCAAATGACCGTCGAGACAGAGCCGCGGACTTTCACAGTGGAATGTGTCACCAACACCAGCACGATATAGGCAGGCCCTTTCCTGTATATAAGCCGCGACCTATCTCGTTCACCCCCAGAATCCGCGCGTTCGATATGGCGTTGACGGCGTGGGTTAATATGAGGGGAGTCCTCTTTACTCCGGTATGCCTTCACTGCGTTCAGCGGGTCCCTAAACCCGTAAAAGTGTAGAACCTGTGAGACGGGTCTAGATCAGTCTAGATGACGTTTATGTACGCCTATTTACCTAGACCTGTCAAGTCGAGGCCGCCTAGATCCGGCATCAGCCGAGATCATCTGAGACAGGTCTATGTCCGCTTGTCGAGGGCGAGTCGAGAGGTGGCTGAGGAGGTGGCTACAACTGCCTAGCCACCTAGAAACACTGTGTCTAGTTGGCTAGACACAATTGGCCGTCTAGGCACCTAGACACGATCCAGTTCTAAGGGACCGCTGAACGCAGTGCTTGTGCACATATTTTGAAGTGCGAGGTTGACATGTGTGTGTAGGTGACCTGTGATAGCCCCAGTGGCCGCTTTACGCAGATTTGGAAGTTTACTACTTGATGGTGTTGAACTTGGCAAAGGTTTTCGAGTGTGAATGTAGTTCGAGTTCCGACGTGGACTTCATATAAATGGTTGAAGGACGCGGCACTGGGAATGCGCCGGTGGGGATTTGAACCCCTTGCCAATCTTAGAACGACATCCAACTCTTCATATTGTGACATTGTGCACTTCGCACCACTGATGCGTTTTTTATATCCCTCTGGACGTGATAAATACCCGGGAAAAAAAACTGGAAGGACACAAAAAAATCTTAGATGAACTGAGCATGCATCGGCGGGGATTCGAACCCCTTGCCAATCTTAGAACACAATCCAACTTATTTATATTGTGACTGTGTGCACCTCGCACCACCGACGCTTTTCTTTCCTCAGGCCAGCGTCAATACATACCAGCAAATAAATCAGGATTCAAAGCCATTGAGGCGGATATTTCTTATGCGTCGCCGGCCTCCAAAATATCACCAGGAAATGAAACACTGCGCCGTAAAAATCATTGCAAAGATTTGAAATGCAAGAAGAAAAAACGGGAAATATGCACGAGGCGTTGACGAGGCGCAGGGAGTTGAATTGGAAACTATGGTGGACGGAGCCGTTTAAATTTGCGTCATGCGACTGGATTCTCAAGTAGTCTTTCTTCTTCTTCTTTCTGCTGTCCAATTAACTATGCATTTTACAGAGTGTTAACTCCTCGAAGGACCGAGTTCGCGTTGTGTGCGATCGGATCACCGTTGAATGCGATCATTTCAACACGTGCTTGCCATCACCGCACTTGATCTGCAGCCACCCAGCCACCCTCCCGCCCCACTCGCCCGCGCGCACCCATGGGTCAGCCCGTCTCCAAGGAAGCCCGCGCCGCCACGGCCTACTACGCCGCCAGATCTCCGAGGACTGCAACCCTACATTCAAGATTCTCCTCCTCGGCTTGGGCGGGTCCGGCAAGCGCACGATCCTGAAGCATCCACCAGCGTCGAGCTCCGCAAGATCGTCTATAACCGCAACGTGCTCGACGCGCAAGGTGCGTTCCCGCCGCCAGTGGTGGGGCTGGCGAGGGATGGCCGCGCGAGCCACGTGGTGGAGGTGGGCGAGTGGAGGCGCGGGGATGGCCGGGCGGGAGGTGGTGTGCGGGGACGTCTCCTCACCTCCGCCGTGCCGCTCCGCGTTCCTCCGCGCCCTCTTCGCATTCCTCCCCGCCCTTCCCTTCCTGTCATGCCCCCTTCCTTCTACTCCCCTTCTCCTCTCTTTCCATCCTCCCCTATATTCACTCCCAACTATCCTTCCCCTCCTTACCGCGCCCACCCGACATCCGACATTTTGACACTGGTGCTGCAGACCTCGGCGACTCGCGGATTGGACTTCGTCGTGCCCTAATTGCCGTTGACGGGTGGCATGCAGTGCGAATAGGTATATTTCCACTCCTTTCTCGTCGTCCTCCTACTTTAATTCAGTGGGCTCGCGACACCGCTTGCACTCCTCGCATTCTTGCGGCACGCCCCAATACCGTAATCCGTGTCGTGCTGCATGTCTCGGTGGTCGGACTTGCCGAACTGTGCCACCCACTACCATCTCATGTGCCCCGCTTGTGCTCGTCCTCCCTCGTATGCGGGCCGCGTATGCTAACCGCGGCACACGGTCATGCGCGCGGCGACATAATATGTCTCCTTTCCGCGCTAAGCTTCCCGGAGATAGACCGGTCACTGGTCTATACCTGAGGACAAGGCGCCCGTGGGAGGTGTGCGTGTCGTGCCTTCTTTTCTTTTTCTTGGTCTCGACTATGATGCGTACGGTGCCTTCTATTTCTATCCCGACTTCTCCCCACGACGTAGCGCACTCCCCCGATTTGTCTTGCCCGCGCCAGCTTTCCGGATCGCGTCGTTCTCGTTCGCCGCCGCCCGGTTCGTTGGGATGTAAGGGATTGGCGGACGCGGTCACTCGGATCGTTAGTAGGGTGTCCGGACAAGATTAGGGTCGTGGGGAAGCTCGTGTGAGTCTGGTTGTGGTCAATAAGGAAGACGGAGGGGTCGCCGTGCCGTGGTGATGTGGGGGGGTAGGCGGAAGTAGAGCCCCGCTTTTCGTTGGTGCGCACGTATGCTCCGGTTCTTCCTCTGCCTAACGCTCGAGAACCTCGTCTGTCGGTAGATACGAGAAGAGAAACCGCTCCGGTGGGCTCGGTTGGCGCGTGCGGCGTGCTGAAGTGGTTGATGGTGGTGCGCTCCGGTGTTTCTGCGAGCTTGATTGACATATTACTTCCCTGTGATTCAATAAAATCTTCACCAGATGCGCGATTATTTTTTGACTTCTAATATCTTTTAATTTCCGACGTAGATTCGGATGCCGTTCAATCTCATCTAAAATCGAATTCCATGTCTATCGCATAAATGTCTGCATCCCGCGGATTCATTTTCCTTCATACGGCTAACTAAATTATGATGATCTGTTGCGGAGTGGATGGTCTTCCCCTCCCCAGTTGCATGCAGTTGTTTCCACCAACATCTGATTCCCTGCCTTCCGCAGACGCTTGGTTGAGTGTATCTCCACGGCTGTAACTGCGCTTTCGGAACCGGCCAACCACACGGTCTCGAGCACGCCTAACGTGTCGAAAGCGATATTCTCTGTACATTCTCCAGTCGATGGTCTGAATGCGACCAATGACGGTGATCCGAGTAGAAATGCAATGGAGAAGATCATTCCAATGACAAGCTAGCTTGTTGAACAGTGAATCTAATGATTCATTGTGCTGATTTAATAACAGACATCGGCAAAGTATCAAGCAATACATATACTGTATAAACATTGGGTAAACGGAAAATTCGAACACCAGTTGAATACCTGTGACAGAGCCTTGTCTGTCTTCAGCTTCTCTCGCTGTAAGATAAATGCATTGAACGGGTCCCATTCTTTATTAGTGTATGAAGAGTTGACACCTTTTGTCCTCCCAGCTGGTCTGCGACGCTCCGATATTCTCCGTGAGATAAGGGCAAATTATTATGAAAGACCTTAAGACATCTCTTTTCCTCTTTTTTTTTGGTTTTGGTCGCAGTGCTATATGAGTGAAGGCTCCGCGCAAAATTTCGAACTCCGAGGCACATCGACCTCGCTACGGTCGGTTATCAAATCCTACCCTAGATAGAAGCAAGCCCAGAACTAGAAGTCTGAATTTCAGAACTTGCGACTCCGGGTTGAGGGTTATGTCTTGAGGCACGAGTTCACAGGAAACTCAGGAGGCAGAATTTAAGCTGGTGATAAGTGTAGGGCGAATTTAGAAGCCTAGGTGTGGATTTGCCCCAAATTTGGCCGAAGCGGGAAGTTCAGGTATCATGTTAGGTCGGCAGAAAGAAAAGCCAAACATTAGGGCATCGGACGACAACTTAGCTTCAAATGTTGGCGTGCCGATTTCCGATTGTTCCGCTGATATTCGATGTGAGAGGCCGTGCGAGTTTCAAAAATCAAATTTGAGTAATTCCGCAGAACAACCTCAGGTTATTCAAAGCTGAGTTCGAAATATTGAGCCACAGGCTTTGCTTTATGTTCATATGCGTCAGAATTCAGCCGCCGTGGGGGTATATTTTACTTGCGTAATGAACGGCGAGTTTTGGCTGGGGAAAACGAAGGTCGGAGTTTTACTTCTGAGGACATCAAACATAAGATAAGCGCCCAATCTACTCTCATATTTCGCTGAGCCTGTACCACACTCCTCTGTGTATTCCCAACCCCCCTAACGCTCATGCGGGCAGGAGACTTGGGTTTAAATCGGTGAAACGGTCTTTTAATCCCAAGTTTAAGTTACTTATCATTTAAACTTTTACATAGCGACTCAAGTCTCGGAATGGTGGAATCGCTTTAGATATGATTCCAACACGACTTGAAGAAATAGCTACGTAACCCAAAATGATTAAATAAACTTCTATAGCATGGCTAAGAGAGGAAAATGGCCTGGCAGATGAAGTGTCGCAGGAAGTCATATCCTGTCCCACCTTCCCTCTTATCGGATGTTCCATCTCCGTCCTTCTTCTCCGAAAGGCCTTCATTCTCAGATAACCCAACGTTTCCCAGGCGCGGCAAGCGATTGCCTAGCCACAAAGATGAGAACAGAACCGGCCAAAAGCATCCCACCCGCGAAGACTTGTGCCGCCCAGAATCCGTAATTGGTAATCAGGGCGCCTGCAATAGGGGGCCCAGTCAGGCCCGCAAAGGCACTACGGAGACATGTCAAAATAGGCAAACATAGACATAATTAATATATCGGAAAGAGTGGCGCTGACTTTACACTGAGAAGTTGTCCGACTGCAACACCAATTTTTGTCGGGTCATCCTATATTTTGTTAAATCATTCAACGAAGTATCGGACGTGTATATGTCAATGCGTACCATAAACGAAGGGACACAAGCACCCTGCAAGGAGACGACGTTGCCACTTGTAAAGCCATATAATACTACAAACACATATATATACATCAGCACCAACCTGCCTCCGAACTAGAGAGGCTGACAGACCAGCAATTATCAAGACACTAGCCTCATTACGAGCGGCAATAGATGCGAAGGTCAGAATCGCAGAAGCCAGAGCGGTAGCCACCATCATGTTAAAGCGACCCCAACGATCAGCCAAAAAGCCTGGTACAATGTGCCCGAACTAAATTTGAATCGTTGAGAAACATATGAGAAACCAAGCAAGGAACTCACCAAAGAAGCAGCATTTAGGACAGACACAGAGTAGAACGTCATATTCGCATCGAATCCATGGAGAGCTCCGTAGCTGGGAAGGAAGAAGATCAAGAAGAAAAGACCCCACACTACGAAGAACATGCCGACATTATCGCTCAATAAGCAAATATCAAACACACTTGACACGATTACTGACCAGAAAATCGTATATCCCGGCTTCATGAATAAATTAAACGCGAAGAACTGGTTCCTCTTCCTCGGCGGCAATCGGCTTTTGACAAGAACAGAGCTCACAAGGCACAAAGCGAGCGAGATGAATCCCATGATCCTCAGCCCCCACCCGAATCCCACATGAGGTATCAACCTATTCGTGACTATGGGCCAAATGACGCCCCCGACGGAAGCCCCGCTTGTCACTACTCCCAGTGCGAAACCGCGGCGTTTGAGGAACCAGTGCTGCGCGGCAGTGTATGCGGGGGTGAGGAGACACGAGAGGGTGATGCCTCCCAGGAGACCTTGTGAGAGGAGGAAGTGCCAGTAGTGCGTGCTGATGGATTGGAGCATGCAGCTGAATGCAAAACCGACTCCGCCAATGACGATTAGAGGCTGTTGCAATAGTCGGTGAAGGACCGCAGCGAAAATGCAATAAAACGTACCCTGGGACCCCATCTATCAAATAACGCACCGAATGGCGTACTCATACAATAGATACTGGAAGGCAGACATCAATTGGCGAACCCCCGAGGGTCGAAAGAACAGACCAGAAGGTCTGGACAGACCCGATCCATGAGATCGCGGAAGAGGTCGTCCCCGCCAGTTGATGCACCTTGTAGTATTGTTGAAATCTACCGTGGACTCAGTAGTTTTTTCTCCTCTTGAAAGCTCAAAGGATGCACACTGAGGTGGTTGTGAGTGACAAAGCTTTGGACTCGGGAGGGGGTACACACCTCCAAACGCGTTCACGAAGCCGAAAGAAACGAGGACCGCCACCCAGGTGCGGGTTTCGACTCGATGTGAGGCTCTGTCTCCGTCTTACCATACACATTGGCAGGCAAATCTCGCTCGTGGCCTGCAGGGGAGTCGGTCGGCTGACGTTGCTGCTCTGGGTCAGTCATGGAGAGCGAGAGATGCGGGTGTGCCAGCGACGGAAACGGAGTGCTTCCCGCACCACCCCGTCCCTTGATATCAACGCAAGAAGGCCGTGCGCCGTTCCTTGGATCGGAAACTTGTGGGTCCAGACTGCTGAGATCCGCCGTCCGCTTGAGCCCATAACTCCTTTAATACAACCGCGATCCCAACTGTGAACCCGCTGCATCCGCGGCTCGGTGTTATCAGTGCTGGACTCTGAAACTTAGACCGAGATCTGACTCGAAGTGTGTTCGGAAGGCACACATTGCAGTTTAATAGCGTGTTTGCGCAGGAGCCATTAGAGCCACCCAGTGTCTTTCGGGCCGTGCACAAAAATAGCAGGCGGATGGCTCCACGGAGCCATTGACGTCATATTTTGGCTGTGGAGCCATCCAGTCGCACACAGCGAAAAAGCCATCATGTGGCTCCAATGGCTTCTGCGCAAACTCTCTAATATAGCCGGTATTAGCTATTATTATCGCTCAAGTGGACCCACTGCACCAAACAGAGTGCGTGATCCGCTGCTTCATAGACACCACTTTCCCACAGGTAGGTAGGTAGGTAGTATTACACGGCACGGTACCAATAACGAACGCCGGTTTCCAGGGATTATCCCAGTGTACAAGGTAAGCTAAATTACACCATCGCCGCTGGACATCTAACTGTTTTCCAAACCAAGCTCGCAGATCCCGCAAGTTGCCATGTGCCCCACAATAGAGCCTAGGTCACAGCTAGAAGCAAAAAAAAATCACCTTTAGTAACCAGAGCAATAAATTATAATGTTAACTCCTGCGGAACTGCTCCCGCTTCACCTTCTTGATTCTATTCTTGGAAACGATCCATGATCTGATCGAACTTCAAGTTGAATTCAACACGTGTGAAGTCTAAAAATTCTGGATCAGTTCGGTAACTCCCCTTGGCCCACACAACATCGTATAGATCCGTCAAAGACAGCGCTGTATTTGTTCTTAGGATTCACGGATTCTTCCTCCCTCACTTTTCCTTCCCTCTCGAATCAATACCCAATGTCTCCTGTCCCCGACCGTGTTTTGCGTACTCACTTGTTCTTCGCACTCGTGCGCCCCTGCTCACAACCCTCTCCCGCTGCCTTACGATCGATCTGAACACCTTGCTTCTAAGCAGCCTCCGTTTACATACGTCGTTGGTTTGTCTGCAGACGCTCTTGGATTCCAGAATACTGAGATCCAAATTTTCAGATCTCCTCGACTCTTACTAGTAGAAAGGCAGCCCTCCAAATGGTACATGAGAAATTTCCCATCGAACTCGACTTCACCGAATTTAAGTCACATCACGCCCCGGCTCAAATAAATCCGCCGGAGCGAAGCGAAGGCATTTCTTGTTGGTTTTGTAAATTATCAATATCTTTTCCAGCGATCAAAGTGGGAACATGACGGTTCCGGTGACGGTCCGAGTGACAGAAGCACGACAGATGGAAGATGACAATTGATTGTCCGCGGTGTGTATGGCGAGTACTTATACTGGGAGGGTGGCAGTTTCTGATCTAGTTATTCTAAGACGACAGTTGTCCGCCGAGTCACCACAACTCCGAACCGGTTGCTTGGAGCAGTGGCTGCTGATGGATTTCTGCTCCGTTTTACAGATGTTAAACCAGCGAGCCAGGTGTGTATCTCGATCCCACTAGCGCACCGGATCCTCTGAATGTTCATCCAACCATGTGCCAACCTTCGCTTAATCCGTGCCTTGGCCCTTTCTCCTGTGTCATTTCTGACATGACATGACAAGTATGTAAGTTTGACATATATCCCGGTGCCGATAGAGCCTATAAGGCTCAGCGCTCAGCAGCCAAGTCGTACGTTTCCGAACCGAGTTTATCGCAAACCACTCCAGTCATGAAATCGTTTCTGCCAGCCTTGGCAATCACGCTCCCCTTCTTCGGCGCAGCGTACGCCTTCGATGTCGAGTACTGCGTACGTGAACTAAAGCCCCGTCGTGATACTCAGACACTGAGCCGCCCATATATGTCCGGTGTGCACTTGACAGACATCGCAGAACAACCAGGGCGTATGCTTCGGCATCAACGTCCCGGGGACCGGATTTGCGTGCAACGACGTGCGGCCGGGGTTCGAGGACCTCATTCAGCAGGTCGTCATCATCACCGCGAATGTGGACTGCGTGATTTTCCAGTCAGTCGGAATCCCATCTCCATCACGTCCAAAAAACACCACTCAAACGTAACATATTGCCAGGGGTGCGGGGTGCACCAATACGAGCTTGAACTTGGGAGCCAACCAAGGGTCGTTCAACCTCGGGAGCGCATGGTACCCATTTTTTTTATTGTGCGCCGGCGTACACCCCTGACGAATGCTTAGGATCGATCAAGTGCGGTCGTTGAGCTGCGGGCACCCAGCAGCATAATCATAAGGCTCCGATATTCTCGAAAGGTGAGTGCAGGTTAGCGTGACCAGGTTCCTGTCGATGATCTGACATATGTATAGCTAGTTTCAACCGTCCACGCTAAGCACAAGGCAGAATGTAGCGTGCTTGTCGTATATTTTTCGTGGTGTACAGGATATATACACCAGTTGTTCAACTGCCCCGGGTATTGATTGCTGCTTGAAAACTCGATTGAATGCATATGGGGGACATTGTCCAGGGTCTCCGTCGACAAACAAACACCAGTTCGCGCCCGAGACGGCTGGACATGACAAAGGGATGTGCGAACGACCGCGCATGGTCCCCCGTGGAACGCTTTTAACCCGTCAACGCGAAACTCGATGCTGCGGACGCGCAAGCCGTCGGGAAGCCGGGAAAGCTCGTCGAGGTGAGCGCGCGATCGGGGATGTCCGCGGCATTGAAATACAGCTCGTCCATTGCTAGGAATTCGGCCAGAAGAGTTTGAAGGCAGGGCCTTTGTATAGTGAACCCGGGGGGTGGATGTAAAATTGAGTTTGAACGCTGCGCGTGATTAATTTGCTCAATGCTTCGTGACATAGCAAGTGGGGGTAAGTGAACCAAGTTGGGTGATACACAGCGACGGGAGGTCCAGATGTGTTAGGTGCGACGCAGGTAATCCGAGAGGATCATCGGCGGCAGAAGGAAGATTCTCTCGCTGTGACAGACCAGACGGACAGCTCCGCCGTTCGGAAGGGACGTCATCAAAGGCTACTGTGAGGGAGTTAGGTGCTACGAGCACCCGGGTGTTGTTATTTGTTGGGATGGATGGAGGAAACGTGTCAACCCAGCAAGGCCACGTATGCAGCAGACGTGGAGGGTGCGTGGCGCGAACACGTTGAGTCAGGTTGTCATGGAGCTGGACTCTGTGAAACGCATCTTGAGGCGCGTCGCCACGCGTTTGACTCAACTACCATTGCACCTGTGTCATGGTGACAGGCAACTGGCGGGCATCAAATGTCCCTTTGCACTTGTTTGCACCGCCTGCCAAACGGCAGATTTCGATGGCAAATTGCCTCCACACCGACCAGAGACTCCGTAGCATTGATTCAAGTCATCCGAGGCATCTTGTACACTCACAATAGGGTATTCAAGGTATCTTCTATGTTTAAAAGCACCAAATGGGACCGTAAACCGCAAATCGACCCTCAGGTGGACGTGTCTGATGCAATCACTTCTACTGTTTTACGGCGAATTCTTTGGTCCATCATAGCACATCCAATACTGTACCGTTTTCCCTAAACTAAAATGCAATGAGCTGATAAAATCAACCTTCATGGAATGTCCGGCGCACATTTTCCAATTTGTTCTTAGAACCTTTGTTAAAAAATGAAGATGAAAAACAGATTACACATGGAAAACATTGAGAGCCAAAATCCATTTTATGTCCGGGAAATCCTCTGTAAAATGCGAAACTGAGATGATCTCACACTCAAAGTTTGGCCAGAATGTGGATGGTTGACGCCGTACGATGGACCGACTGAATTTGTCAAAATTCTGGTGATGGAAGCCATTATCAAAGCATTGAGAGCCTAAATAAAATTATATGCGGGACATTCCCTGTAAAATGCAAAACTAAGACTAACTCACACTCAAAGCTTGGCCAGAATGTGGATGGTTGACACCGTACGATGGACCGACTGAATTTGCCAAAATTCTGGTGATGGGAGCCATTACATAAGCGCCATCAGGACCCTTTCACTTGCCTGTCACCATGTGTCACTAGCCATTAGTCTCACGTCACGGCACTAGCCAGGGAAATTGCACCGTAACGCCACGACTCCAGCCATCCACGGCTGGCGCGGTTCCCAGTAGCCTTCTCCTCTTCCCCTTTTAGTGAGCAGGCAGTGCATGTCCTCGCCCCGCTCTAGTTGATAGGTCGGCTAGAGTGTTGCCATTCATCCATTTGATGGATGCGACGGTTAGTGATCCAAACATCTTGACGCTGTGATCAATGACGATCAGATGTCGCCGACGTCGTTGGCGACGATGACGACCAGAATTCCGAAATTTGCTCCAAAAATAGCAAAAGTATTGTGGGATACGCAGTGCATGTGTATGATACAGTTTACTGGGTAATGAAACGAAATACAGTCAAACAGAGACATAATACACCCTTTTCATTCAATCGTTGGCTGCATCCATTTCGGCCCAGTTGCAGCACAAGCTCATGACTTCTGCACTATGCAGTAGGAATGGGACAGGCAAGGGTCAAGCTTGAATATCTCAGTGTGAGCGATGTGCTATGTCTGAGGACTAGGCTAGAAGCGCCTCTGCGTGGATGAGCAGTACAGCCACTGATTGACGTGATCGATGTACCCAATGTGGAATGATCCCCCTGAAACTCGACGGTTTCGCGAATTGCGGACGTGTGGGGAAGCAATCTCTGCATAAATCTCCCAGATAGTAAGACTTGTGTACACAAGTATTTTTAGGGAGAGAAATTAGAACTTGACCATTTTTTCTGGTCGAGATTTTGTTCAATTGCTGCCTGTAGCAGAAATAATGATTACCTTTCCATCGTAGCAATATTTCATTATGTCTTCTTTGAGTAAGAATGGATTCTCTTCACAGGAACACTAAAAAAAATTAATTGGGGGGGTCGAGGAAAGTCCTGTATGATGATTCAGGCCTCTCTGGGGTCTGATAACCAGGCTTATTTCGTTGCAATGGGACGCAGTTGTGGCTTGTAAATTCATATTTATAGACGCCATAATCATGCCTACACACCCATATAAATTTTGGGATGATCAGAGAAGGTTTATTTTTCACTCAGGAACACCTCTTTTGATGGTTTTCGGGGCATGGAAGGCTCAGATATCATATTAGTAGTGCCTAGAGTGAGCAATAAGGTCAGATGGACCTTATATGATCGAAAGATCTGGGGTATTTAACCTGCTAGGATGATCGTTGACTCAATGAGCTCGAAAAGTGGGGTAGTTGAATGTTGTTAACCGTAATGAACATGTCACACAAGTTTGACCAACGGCTATATATCGTTAATGACTCAAGTTGCTGGTGTCATTGTTTTTAATTCAAGAAGATACATCCTATGGAAGCTCTCCAGGATATTCCTGGATTTTTCCTAGCCCTATCCCTTGCGCTATTGCTCGATTGGATTTTAAGCGCCCGTGAAGCGCCGACCGGCCCGCAAGCCCGAACGTCAGTTCGCGACAAGTCAGTTCGCGACAAGCATTCGCCAGCATGCCAAGTCCCAAAAAAATGATAACCAACCTGATGGCATAGAATCTACCTTCTTCTACAATATTTTGGCTCCTTATTTCATCTATAGATCAAAATACAAATTAAAAGACAAATCAAAAGGAGTTGATTTTAAGAACTACAATACATTTGGGTGCACAAAAGTAAAAGGGGGGTGTGTACAACAACAGCAAAGCACCGCTGTAGTGATGTATGTGGAGGTGTGGGAAGTGTGCAAGGGCAACGCGAACGGGGTGGGCGGCACAGCGTGCGCAAAACCGCGCCCGTGACATGCAGGGAACGGCGACAAAGGCTGGTAGTGCGGCGTAGGGGGGATGGAAAGTGGCGTGTGCCATAATACCAGTACCGCAGGAGTAGGGTGCAGGGCGTGTAAATGGGCACAGGTAGCCGAGCGGTGTGGGTAGAAGGTGGTTTGGCAGTGATGGGAAGATAACATGCGCAAATAAATCAGCGTGAGAAACCGGCAAGCCGGGAAGCGCACAGAACGGAGCACGATGTCGGCATCATAGCGCGCATCCCGCCGTGGCTCGGGTATTCGCTAAATATCGGAATAATTGGGCCGCATCAACAACCAATGATCTATCTATTTGTTTCCATCAACATTTGATCAACATAATAAGTGCCAGGCCAAGAGGAGTTGTCCTAGCCGACGGATGGCTGGAGTCGTGGATTTACAGTGCAATTCACATGGCTACAGCCGAGTGCCAACAGTCTAATGTTTAGTGCTACGGCTCACCATTGTCCGAGTCTCTACATTGTTTAAAGTATTTATTGTTCTCTGAAAGGTATAAATACTGTACCGTATGGTTCGTTCAATATACAGTTTTTCTCCCCTTCATTCTTCTACACTATTTGGCACCCCGGGATTTTCAGACGATATTTCTGATGGCAGGAAAGGGCGGGATGGGGCGGGAGGTGTTCAAGCCGTGAATAATGCCCCAGCAAAGCCGGGAAAGTATAACTTTCCAAATGGTATGGCTGATTGGACAGCTATGGTGTGTATATTCGTGGCTACGGTATTTAACCGTTGAGCGAAACACTCAAGCCGCGCAGCCATTTTGTGGGAATGGTGATAGATTTCTTTCCATTTATTTGACTCAGGCATTGCAGATGGCTCATAGGTACATAGTGGTAAAAGGATTTGTGACAATATATGTGGTACTCGTGGTGAACAAAGTCAATTCTTGGAGACATCAAAAATAGATGATTCACCGGAGAGCGAAACACTAGAATATCATTGCTATAACCTCGAGGGAAAGTATCGACGGTCTGGGGTGTCCATGTTTGAGCTCTATGACCTCGAAAACCCCATGACCGTCCAACCACCCAGCTGACACCATGTTGTGGGCCCATCTGTGATAAATGATATCAATTCAAAAATAGGTAAAAAGTGGTCCAAACAAATCAATTTATGCATGGCCACAGATGCGCTCTTTTAACGAATCCTTTGATAGGTATGCATTTTACAGCTCTTAGATTTACCTGAAAAAAAATTGGCCCCGCCATAGCAGCCGAAGGGCAAAGCAAATAGTGTTTCGCTCTCACGTGTTGTTTCGCTCAACGGTTAGTTACTGTACCACCAACGCGAGGCACAAACATTCTTATCCGAAACACGATTGCGACACGTATTCAACCCACCCACCATATTCCTTCAAATGGCTGCACTGCTGTAGACTTCTCAAGCAGGACAATATGGAATTCAGGTTGGATTCTGCGTTTACCGCTAACGCTCGCTACATCCTGATCTTGAGGTGCTGGGAACAATAATGAACCGACCCACGCCGCGGCGCATCGTTTTTTTCGCCGTGTCTTGGATCCTAGAGGGCATCACCCAACACTCAAAAGGAACTGTTCTCGAGCAGAAAGAAGTCATTGGTACCCGAAGGAGAAATAAGTAATCTCTCTCGATCTGAGAAACTGACATGGAGAAACGTGCACGGCGACCGCCACGAAATCCCTGTTATCTCCAGCCACAAATATGAACGCGGACTTCAGGCCAGCTTCACGGAATAAGCTTCAAAATCGGCAATGCAGACGGAATCCTGCAACAGGAACGAGGTTCATATTCACGAGCGAAAAGTACACTTGCTCCCTGGGCCCTACTCTGGTTCCGTAGGTAACCAGGTCTCCAACCTGTAAAAGTCTGTCACCTTCGATCATCGGCCGATCCTGGCCTCTGGTTGGCTGCAGAGGGTCTATTTGCGCGATTTCATGGGCCCATCTTTTCATCAAAATGATATTTCCACGCTATCTTCCCACCAGGGGGGGGATATATTATACTCGCGTGGTCCAAATGTCTGAACAACGAGTTTACTGAAGACAAACAGGTAGTAATGTATGGGTGGTTATCATTACATAGACTACGAGATATCAACAGAGCACACACCATTCCAGGGGGTTGGGTGTACTAGAACTTACTGTGAACTGGCCGACCGCTTGTATGGCAGGACATGCGGTTATAACCTCATGGGACCTGACCACAAGCGGAGTGCACAAGTGTACAGGAGGAGTTCCCTCCTCTCAGGTAAAAATTCCCTGCATTCCACCAGTTACAGTCAGTCGTTGTACGGCTGTCCCTTTGCTGTCTCGGCTTTTACCGGCCATTATGTCATTCTTACCGCTAATAAGATGTTTGACGGTTGAAGTCCCGCATGTCTCCTCAGGGTGCAGCAACATCGGACTTCAGCTGGAAATGATGAGCACATAATTGAATACTTACTGTAGATAGTTGTACTGAGGCAACCGGTCAGCCTACCGTGATGCCATCAAAAAATTTAGGCAACGCAACCAGCCCAAATTTTTCTGTGACTGTTGAAAATTTGGCAATCAACTATATTTGAATTACAACTGTGGGCTCTTTTGAAGCCTGTTTCAAGCTTTCTCCATAGAATCCATAATGGGGATGATTTGAGAGCTTTTGGCTTTTTTGAGTGGTTTTTTATGGGAAAACAATATTATTTTGCCTGTGTCAGTCTCGAGCAAGGCAACCAAGGGCTGCGTGACTGTGACCAGGTGTGGTTTGAGCAACACAACCAACCCCTTCGTGGCCATGATGGTTGCCTCAGTACAAGTATCTACAGTATTTGAACTTAAGAAGATTTCATCAACTCCCACTCATGTTTCATGGATCTCAAAGCCCAGTGCATTGAATATCCGACTCATTCTCTGAGATTAAGACACCCAGATGAGCTCAACTGCAAGTTGGTGGTCACACCCAGCTGATTGTTTCTTGCGGTGCAGAGACATATGCTGCCCCCCCCCCCCCCCCCCCAACTCTATGTTTTCTGTGTTCCCTGCAAGTTGATTTTGACGCATATCGGCGGCTCTCTCCTTTCCTCGCATTCCTCTCCTAGTCTCCAGCGGCGAGATTCCCGGATACTTACTATATAAGAAGCAGGCTCCGCACTTTTTCTGCACTTCTGGTTTCTCCGTTTTTGTGCTGCTTGCCTCCTTGATATGACTCGTCGGAGATGCACCATGATGATTTCTTTTGAAATGGGCTTGGCCTTGACAAAAATCAGTTATCAGCTCACGGACCGGAATATCTGAAGATGAAAAAATAATATATTCGTGC
Organism: Mycena rebaudengoi; assembly: GCA_029282285.1. Taxonomy (NCBI): domain Eukaryota; kingdom Fungi; phylum Basidiomycota; class Agaricomycetes; order Agaricales; family Mycenaceae; genus Mycena; species Mycena rebaudengoi. The sequence goes on from JARJCX010000018.1 coordinate 959,780, forward strand.
TCATCTGCACCACTGTGTTCACAAACTTCACCTTCCCCTTCCGTGTGCTGGTAGCATCTCGTCTTTCCTAGCCAGGGCTGCGTCACACATGCATCTTGAGAGCCTGATTACGGGCTTGCTTGAGTAGTCTCATCTTCAAAAAGGGTCACACCCGAATCCAGAAGAATTCTCAGGCCCGCAGTGGGCCAGATAAATCCTTCCAACTGGGGGTGCTCCATTTTGTATAGTTCTATTGTATTAATTCCCATTGACACTTCCGGGCGAGGTATGCCTAAAATATATAGGTTCGTGTCACCTCGGGGACTGAAGACTGAAGCTGAGTTCAATGACCGGTTACGTTCCCGTTTCACGTCTTTTGATCTGAGTACCCCAAACCTCATGCTTGGCTCATTGCTTAGCCTGGCTTCTGCTGGTCGCAGCTTTACAGTGAGTGGCCTTGTCGGGTTTCATGCTGGTTCTCGCTACTACTGGTTTGCGGGATCCGCCGGATCTGCCTCTACAAAATTTGCATCATTGTTCTCAATACCCACAGGCTGAATTTTCTCTTTCTTCGTTTGCATATCGGCCCTCGGGGCAACCGGGCCGGCTATCAATGTGAAAGCCGGGACAGCTGTCAGTCTGTCACGATGATGTAAACGGTACAAATGACAGCGTATCGAATGCCCGACGGGATCCTTTGGGATCCGGTGGGCGTTCTACAGGAACCGGAGACGCGACGGGGCATTTGCAGCGTCTTGGCAGCCCTATCCCTGGGCATATTGCTAGGTTGGTAGCCGTTGGCGTATTGCTAGGCTAGTCGCCTAGCCACGTAGGTACATAAAGCACACAGGTGTGTTCCTAATACCCATCAAATTAATCTACCTTCTTCACCCGCGGACATGCATGTTCTCCCTCTCGTTCTTATTCTCGTGAAGCTTTGCACGCCGGTGTGGGCCGGAGGAACTCAAAGCCCTGCGTCTCAGGCATACGCACCAGTTCGAAGGACGTGTCCGGACAACTTCTCCTTGGTACGAAAAGCCGGCGACACGCCGTCAACTCAAACTCTCAGCGCCGACGAAGCCAAATATATCTCCGGCCGCCGATCCGACGTCCTGCCCGCGGCGTGGAGCACCTACCTCGCAAATGTCCAAGCTACTGGGGCTAGGCTTCCCGCATATGTCTCTGATATCTTGAAAGGTAACGCGACCAACGCACCAACGCTCGGAATTGCGCAGAGTGGGGGCGGCCTGCGAGCTGCGATGGTAGGAGCGGGTAATTACATCTCCACACATATAGTTCCGGCCTCGTTTGGCTCATATTTTTACAGGTGTCCTCAGTGCCCTTGATGGGCGCAACACGACGGCACAACATGTTGGCACAGGCGGTTTGCTTCAGGCGGCGACTTATCTGACTGCCCTTTCTGGTGGATCATGGCTCGTCACTTCTCTTGCACAGGCCAATTTCCCTGAGATCCAAGACCTCGTCTTTGCGTCGGGATCCGGTGGAAATACCTTCGGCGGGTGGGACACAGATCTAAACGTTCTCGCACCTAACAATATTTCTGCACCGTACTGGAGCGTCTTGATCGAAGAAATGTCTGGGAAATTTGCCGCGGGTTTTCCAGTCACCTTTATCGATATGTGGAGTCGGGCCGTGGCTAGACATTTCGTGAATGGTACTACACGGGCAGATCTTCTGGGAAACACTACTCTTCATGGTGCTGGTGTTACATTCTCGAGTATTTCAGAGCTGTACGTTCGTCATCGTTCCAGTTATTCCTTCTGCTTTACTTAGCCGCCCTCTAAAGGCCGACCTTCAAGTCACATACCCAGCCGTTTCCCATCGTTCTCTTTACCACCAACAGCGTACACGGTGAGTTGACAGCAGATTATGTCCAATAATTTACTGACAGATAATTCCATCTAGGGAACTCGTCGAACGAATTCAACATGGATACACTGGTCCCTGTAAGCAATCCCATCTACGAAGTCAATGTCTGTGAGTGGCATGTCCTTATTTTTGCACTACCAATTTTAATTCCAACAATACGTAGATGAGATGGGATCCTATGATCCTCTCCTTTCTGCCTTCACCCCAACGAAATACTTGGGCACACAAAATAGTTCAGTATGTGTCACCGGGTTCGACCAAGCATCCTTCATGGAAGCGACCTCGTCTGCATTCTTCACGGTGTTGAACACCACTGAAGCGCTGGCCAATCCCAACACCTTACTTGGGGCGATTGTCCCGATTCTCAACCAGACCTTCCCCCAGACCGGCATCCCACTCGACTCGGCGATGTATCCCAATCCCTTCAAAGGTGTCGCCCCTGACACGTTTTTGGACGACAACGAGGAATATTTGAGTCTGGTGGATGGTGGAAATGATGCAGAGAATATTCCCTTCATGCCGCTCCTCGTGAAGGCGAGGGGCGTCGATGTCATCCTCGCGATCGACGTGGTACGTGGATTTCGTATTGGCTCATTTCGGGACTGGAGATACTGAGCAATGTGTAGACTGCAGGATCTGCAGATGATTCCAACAACAATTTTTGCAACGGCCGATCCCTCATCGTAAGGCCAACAAACCTCGTCGTGGATCCTGACTAACCTTGCTCATCATGCAGGCAACTCACAATCGCACGACATTCTTTCCGTCGTATTATTCGTTCCCCACCGTGCCGCTCAATACAAGCACCATCCTAGCTGAGGGCCTCACCACGCGACCCGTGTTTTTTGGCTGCGAGGCAAAGGCCGACGAGCCGCTCGTCATCTACATCGCGAACGGCGCACCCCCTCCAGGGCAGCCCGCCATTACTAATTTTTCATCTTTTGACTTCGACTTCACGCCGGATCAGGTGCAGGCGATCATGGGGCAGGGCTTCACTTTCGCGACGCAGGGCATCGCAAACGGTACGATAGTGCGGGATGAGGACTGGCCCGCGTGTCTGGCGTGCGCTGTTACCGACCGTGCGCGGAACCGGAGCGGCGCGGCGAGGGAGGGTGTGTGTGCTTCGTGTTTTGAACGGTATTGCTGGGGTGCGCAAGGCGCCGTGGCGGCAGAGGGAACGGCGAACAGCGGCCCTGCTGGTCGCAGCTTGACACTGACCCTGACGGTTGTCATGTCGGTTCTGTCTACTATTTGGGTGTTCATCTAATTCTGGGCATATTTTTAATGTGACCCCCCCCCCCTCTTTGTGTGCTTGATGTTCATGAACCGCGGTTCGTGCCTGTTCCATGATATGTCAGAGATTTAGGGGAACCACAGGCATCCATGCAGAGCTCTTTGCCATCATTGATCCATCCTGTTCAATTAGTCGAGTCGCTAGGTGTATTCAGTCGTTGGATCGACAGGGTTAGATCCGTATGGAGAATCTACGGAGGGAAATAAACCCGCAAGCTATAATTGAATGTTGTATTCACGATTGTCCAGCTATTTTCTGCATAATCTGTGGCGACGCGGACTATCAATTTGTTCAAGTTTTCCTTCCACATTGCATTGGAACACAGTGTAACTCTTGAACCTCCAGCGCAACTGAACCCTCCGGCAGTAGTGCTGTTCAGCCCACTCTGATACCATCTGCGCCATGCATCCGCGTTAGAAAATAAAAATGAACAAGACATGCCGGAGCTTCACTCCGGCTTATGTTTCGGCTGTTCACGTCCCACAGATATGAATTCAAAATGCGACGGACAGAATGGAACGCCTCGAATCAATGTTGCAACGACAATAATCGTCACTCTAACTACGATGGCCGAATCTTCGGCAATCATGATCTTTGTGCAGAGTCGAAGGGCTGCCCTCTAGCTTGTTCTCCAAAAACCCGACCTTTGAATTCGCGCTGCGCAGTTGGGGTATTATGTAAGAATTTCACATTTAATGTTGTAGCCTCCTTCCGCCGGTCATTTTTCTCCATTCCTGTCCTCCTCTCCGCGCTTTGAGGCATCACTTTCTAGCGCCCGCGACTCCGCAATTCCCACACAGCCGGTATCTCCCGTCATCAATGTATGCGCATATTTAGCTGCTTCTTCTCCGCCACAGCCACCACCTACGATCCCCACCGCTCACCACAATGCCAAGGGCCCCTCTTTCGTGTTACGTCCTTCTTCCCCAGCTCGCCTTGCTTAAAATTCTGTGCCAGCATGCCGTATTCTGGACACGAGTCCCACCTCCGCCTGCTGGAGTGGTCATACTCGACCAACCCCTAGCAGATCTGGGACGTGGCTGGCTGCGCTCTCGCTAAGACACGTCGATGGCAAAAAAGCAAGCGAGAAGATGACATAAGCTATCGACAAACAGCATCAACTATGCCTAGACCACGACCGTCCCAAGACATCCTCACTACTACAGCACGACTTCGTCTTGTAACCACCTGAGTTCCCTGGAGCCCTCCTCCGACAACCTCTAATGTACCCCCGACATCCCCCTCTCATTTGGCGTCCTTTTACTCCCCGCTACGCCGAGAACTGCGCTTTTAGTCCTCGCGCCGCTTTGGTACTCTTCTGACCTGCTGCCTGGCCCAAGTCCCATACCCACTCACCGACGCCCTTGGACCACAGCCCCAGCTACCCTCCACCTCGAAAATCTGCCCCCACCACCTTTACCATTCTGCCATTTGTGTGCTAACGGACCATCGCCGTGGAGCGCTGACTGCAGGCTCCCACGGCCACCATTTTCCATCATTTTGGTCTAGGGTCAATGGATGGGTGTGTTCGAGAAGATACAGGTTTTTTTGGACGTACCCAGGGACCCAGGTACGCATTATACACCAATATTTGCATTTTCGCCATTTTTCTGACTAATTGCCCTGGCCCCGTTCTAATTCATCTTTGTTTCGCCTGATTTCAGCACGGGTGAGTCGCTCCACTTCCCCTCTACAGCCCCCTTCTTGGATCCCGATTTTTAGCGCCCTAAAAAGTGCTCACTCGCCGCCGTCTACGTGTTTACTGCCACATCAGTCCTTGCCAATTGTTCCCCCAACCCAATACCCCGACTCTGACCTTACCAATAGGGGATACCATAGGTATTCGTGGCCTCGGTACGTCGCTTTAATTTCCAAGCTACCTATCCCATTCGAGGATCCCTCTCAGGAAATCCCTGGCATCCCTACAACAACACCATATTCGATTTGCACAGCCACATACTTTTATTCGCATTTTTGGGGGGTGATTATTGCTATTTTTGTCCAACCGCACATTCCTGTTGTCATATTCGTGTAGTACACCGCCTCAAGGGAGGAATGACTTTGGTACATCCGTCCTTTTCTCTTCGCTTTTCCTGCGCCAATTCGGCCGAATTTTTATGCCTACCCATGAAATCTCTCCTTTCACCCAATCCCACTCACCCTGCCTTGTTGCCATTCCTTCCTACTCCCCTGCTCTTCCCATTCCCGTGTTCCAGTGATTCGGCATCTTCGAGCCCCTGGCTCATCCCCGTGAAGCTGCAGTGTTCCCAAGTCAACGGTGGCTACAGCGTCTCCATTTCGGAGTCACCACGCACCGTTGACTTGTAGCTTCCCCGCTTAGGCACCGCACATGGAATTCACGAGCTTCTGGCGTTCGTTCGAGATTTCCATATATATAGTCAATTTGTTACCCTCGCTATTTCCGATTCTGACTTTCAGGTGCTCCTCCGTACGTCCAAAGCTTCGCATTCCCAGATTGGACCCGGATTGATGCAATTCATATGAAGTTCTGCCCTCATTTCGCGCGCCATGCGACTGTGGGCCAAAGCCTGCTGTAGGTTTTATTTTTCGTTCATTATCGGACACACAGCTACGCTGTACCGTGAATCGGCATTATCCAAACCGTCTATCGCCGTATCAATGTATGCACCTATTATTCTCAACCAATCTCTTCTTTCATCCACGGCACCGCACTCCTGCTTGCTCCCCTCTCCCCCATAGTGCACTCAATCTAGGCAGCTCCACTGGAACCTCCACCTCTCCCTACGCTCTCCATTCCCCTCTATATGCTACCATCCTCTGGAACGTTGCATCGACACCTGTCCCCATGCTCACATGTGTCTCTCCCCTTGTCAACCACCCATTCTACTTGTACTCTAGTACTCCGACGCTCCAAAATATTTTTTTACACTTTGCTCTGCAACAAAAGTTGGACAAACTACGACCATGTTGGCTCCGCGCGCCCTTTAGCTATTTATGTCGCGCTGGAGGTGTCTATGGCCATAACCGCTCACCGCCGCCCTCGGAATACTCCCCTGAACCCATTGCAACCTGAAAATCGGACGCAGATACGATTCCCGTGTGGCCATCTTCGCGCCAGCGGACCCATCACGGTGGAGCGCCGACGGGATGCTCCCACCGTCGTCGTTCCGACCCAGTGTCGTCACAACGTCGGGCTAGGAGGTCAGAAAATATTATACACCAGTTTTTGCGCATACCACAGGGCCCAGGTGCGTTCCGTACTTCCGATTTCCCGATTTTTCAGCTTTTTTCGCACTAATCCCCTTGGCCCCGCACGAATTCATATCAGTTTGCGCGAATTTTGGCCCAGGCGAGTAGCCCTAGGCTGGGATTTGATAACCGTAGCGAGTACGAAGTGCCTCGGAGTTTGAAAATTTAGGCGGGGCCATCACTGATATGTCACTTCCTCGCTTACACGACCAAAAAGGCCAGAAAGGAAAGGCATCAAAGTCCTTTATTACTTGCCAATATTTCATGAAGAAAATCAGAGTGTCTCAAAATGAGGCTCCCTCCACTTCTACAAAAAAAGGCCTTCAGAAACGATTTCAAAGATGTCAACGGAGGTCCATCATATTTTTCAAACTCCGAGGCACTTCGTACTCGCTACGGTTATCAAATCCCAGCCTCTATAGCATAGCACTTGTGAGCGACTGTCTTCCAAGTGCGTGGTCCGCTAGAGAGGCTGGTATCGAGCCTAGAGTAGCCCCACATCCCCTCTGTATTCATAAGCTTGGCGCCCCGTCTCTACCGCCTTCGAAACCACTTGCTCGCCCCCATGTCCGTCGTTGCGCGCATCGCCGCACCCGCATGCCGCAATCGCTCCGCCGACATATTCCCATTCCGTGACATTGAAAACGGTATGTAGTGCACCACCACGAGCTACCAAAGGTCCCGGTATGTCTCCATGGTTTTTCTTTACTTTTCCTGCGCTAATTCCACTCACGGCATGCTCCCACGGCCGCCTTTCACCGTCCTTTTTTTTGAGAGAGAGTCGAGGGACAAGTCTACATGAGAGGATAGGCAGTTTTTCCACGTTCCGCGGGCTCCAGGTGCGTCGTATCCGCAGCTATTCCAATTTTCTCGCCTCTTTTTGGACTAGTGAGTGTGGCCCCTCCCCAATGCGCCACGGTTTGTCCTGATTTCAGCCCAGGTGAGTCGCCCTATATCCTCCCTCCATCCCGCCTTGTTTTTACGGCCTTCAATACCGCTCGCTTATCACCATCGCCGTCTTCTCGCACATCGCCACACTCGCGCGTCGTAATCCTTTCGCCGACGCTATATTCGCATTCGGCGGCCTCTAAAACGGTGTTCAGTCTCTCGGCGTGATCTATCAGCGGCTTGATAGGTCTCCGGAATTCTTCTTTGCATTTTATGAGCTGATTCTCGTATAGTAACTGGCTTTTCCCGACTCAGGAACTTCTCTTATCCAAGCCCTGAGTCGTCTTGATTTTCTGTTTCGTCGACTGCTAAACCTCTCTGCGTCGATTCATTCGCATAACTCGGTCGAGCAGCGTTCCAAAAAAAATTATCAAGGGCATTTGGAGCGATCCATAATAACCTATGCGCTGTCTCGATAACTGCTGCAGTTCTTTCCCCAAATAAATTCAACGGACACGACCCAATCTCGAGTGTGGTCTTTCTGGTAATTCCGGTGATGCCATCTCCCCTCATCTCGTTCCTTGTCTCATTATCATTATCTCTCATCTTCACGCTCATGCGCACCCATATTTGGTCCACTTATTCATGCCCCCGCCTCGAGTCTCAACATTTCAATCTCAGTGCTTCTTCGACCCCTGAGGCAGATATTTTGGAGATGATCTCGGTGGGAAGATTCAAAATTGAAGACAGCGAGTTGGCCTCGGCTTTGAGGAGCGCGATGTGGTCATAATGCCAGGCAATTGCCTCATGAATTTCGTGCAGCTGGGTAGTATGAGGGAGTCTTTAGTATGTGAGCGATATCCTGGACTCTAAGACAGCGGAATGGTACCCACAATGCCGAGTCCTCTGTAGCTGACATGGTGGCAAGAGCCAGGTGGTCGCCCCAAGACGTGGTTGTCTCGGCTTTTCGGTCCGACGACGCCGAAGGTTCCAAGTTGAAGCGACCAAGTAAAAACTTGACGAACATTGCAGAGGCCATTGAGGCAGGGCGGGGGCTATATGTCAATTGAGAATGGTTGTTTTTTTGGGATTTACCAAGCTTGGTTGCACCGGTGTTACGATGTTTATTATTTGTGGCCTCCAAGTCCAGAAATCATTGTATAACGATTATTATTCCTGCACTATCTTTGTGGCACCTTAAATATTAGCACAACCCAATGCATACAATGATCAATTATTATATTATATTCCACATCATGGCCTTTCCCATTACAATTATTTATGGCACTAGTATTGTAACCCTTCGTTTCATTTGCTCGCTTCATCTGTAATCTTTTCCGTATGCGTTTCCTCCGCAACAGCGGGCGCTTTTGCTTTCTCGATCTTCAAATTCTGTATGAAAAACACTGACAACAGGGCAAGCCCCGCAACAGGTACACCCAGGGCGAACACAATACGCAGCGCCTGGATGTAGCTTCGAACCACGCCAGGAATCATCGCCGCCGGGAGCGCTGTGTAAATCGCCGTCGGGCTCTCCTTCACAATTTCCGTAGGTGCATCAGGGGCGTACTTCAGAAGGTAGTTAGCCAGCTCAGATGCGAAGACAGGTTCTGCGACGCCCAGGCCAAGAGTGCCGCCGAGGAATTGAGCAAAGCAGCCCATGGATGTTGCCTGCCCGATGAGGGTAGGCGCATCTCGGAACTCAACTTGCATGGCAAGGATAGAGTTCTGCATTCCCATCGCCGTACCAACTCCCGCCAGAATCTGGAAGCCAACCAGTTGAGCGGACGATGAAGAAGTGCTAAGTGTGTATAGGAGGCCCGACCCGGTGGCGAGGAAGAACGGGCCAACGAGGAGGAAAGGCCAACTGGAAAACAGCTGAATTAGATTGACATATGAGTATTTGTGAGGGAACATACAGATAGCCTGTCTTGCCGACGATCTGCCCGACGGTGATGATGGTGAGGACGAGACTGAGCATGAAGGGGAGAAGGTCGATGCCCGATTTTGTGGCGCTGTGGTGCCGCGCGGCCTGGTAGAAGATGGGGATATAGTACGAGTAGATGAGAAATGAGAACCGTGTGAGGAAGCAGTACGCGAGGATAGCCCAACTGGGGGCGTGCAGTCAGAAATGAAAAAAAAAAAATGGCGACAGGTGAGAGTACCTACACCGAGGGCGATTTATAAATCGCTGTTGGCGTCATGGCTCTCTCACCCATATACACCTCCCAAGCAACATACACGACTCCCAGAACGCACGCCATCACGAAGCACTAGCGGGCGTATCAACCACGGGAACTGAAAACCTGGGATCAACGCACGATTATGACATCCTTGTCCCCCCACGGCTTAGTGTTCCCGCCCCATTGAAGAGCAAGGATCAGGCATGTCACGGATCCAGCGACCAGGATCGCCCCGAGGAAATCAAGGCGGAGGGTTTGCCGGAGGATTTCCCTGGGCGAGCGCTGGGTGGGATCAGATCCTAGAGGAGGCAGTGCCTTCAGTAAAAGCATTACTCCGGTTACGGAAACGGCGCCGAGTGGAAGATTTATGTAGAAGCACCACCTAGTTTGATATTCTTAACGAACGGACGCAGGTGAAAGGAAAAGGCACACACCTCCAGGTGACTTTATCAGTGAACGCTCCACCAATCAAGGGCCCAATTACGGATGAGAGGGCAAAGTTAGCACCGAAGAGGCCATAGAGCCGCGCACGGTCTTCAAGGCGGGTGACCTGGGCAACTACTTGAAGCATGCCGATGACTGCGGCAACGTTAGACGAGAAAAGAAACCATCTAGACAGTTTACGCACACATCCCGGCAGCTCCAACGCCAGCTATTGTCCTTCCCGCAATCAACTCGTGTACATTCTGCGAAACGCTGCACAGCACGCTTCCGATTTCGAAGACGACGATCGAAGCGACGAGGATCCACTTGGCGGCGAATATTCTCACCAGTTGGCCGAAGAACAGAGTGAAGACCGTCTGTGAGAGCACAAAAGAGGTGGAGACCCATCCTTGTAGAGAGAACGCGCGAAAGTCCTAGTAACTTTAGCAAAACTGACAGGCGAGTGAAGGAGAAACCGTACGGAGGCGATCCGAGGCAGAGCGGTCGCAAGGATGGTTTGGTCCAACGCGGTGAGCAACTGCGAGAGTAGACTTCAAGGGACAAGTCAGAACATGAATGAGAGCATGAAACAACAACACTCGCATGGCAACGAAGACAAGAGCCAGTTTCGTACCCGTCACAATTGTGTCCTGATCGGACGCCGCGGGGTTTACGACCTTGTGCGCGCGCAAGAGGAAAGGGACGCCTAGCGCTTCAAGAGTATGGTTAGCGGAGCCTCGAGCAGAATGCACTGCGCCATGGGGAGACATGAAGGCGGAGGTGGACTCCAGACAAAGATGGGGTGAAACTTCAAGAAGTGATATGGCGATGCACATCAAACTACACAAGTGGGGGATATGGTATACTTGCGTGGTCCCCGAACGGTTTCGCCCGAGGATGGTGGATATGATTGCATGTCGGATCTCCAGATCCAATGATCAGAAGTGGGAAAAAGAGTTGAAATGGTCCTGCTGCCGGGGAATTATAGAGTAATGTGCCCAAAGGCCTATGTTGCATATTTCTGGTACATACGCGGAGGAGCATCAGTCGTTTAGCATCTAAGCCTCGGTGATCAACGGTCTCACCTTGCCGCATGAACGCACTCGATATTCATATTGCCCCTCGGGGTTGCATGTGAGAGGAATCGGCCCACGTTGAGTCCGGGACTTCAACTTCAGTCACGATGTCTCTGAATTCTATCCGCGCCGTGAACAATGGCCAGTCAAACAACGTTTCAGATTTGAAGTCACTTTGACGACAGTTTTCACCGCCCAAGTTATGTGGAACGACCTGCATCGATGTGATGAGGAGATGTGACTGGGAATCGGACTTCTTGTACCCGGGTGGCGTAAATTACGCCATGACCGAATGGAGTACTGACAGAGGACGATGTGTCGCAGTTATGCCCTATGGAAAGCCGGAGTTTAAGCGAGACAGCGGCATGATGTCTAGTGATGTGACTCCTTTAGGTATTGGGACCCCGAATACCACTAAGCACAGGCGTATGTAGCTGTCTCGTCCTTCATCTTGTTAAATCAGTACTGAATTAGAAGCCTATCTAAAAAAAACATCCACTGTTTTCATTGACACTCTCCGTGACATACAGACTCCGGCATCTTCCACAGAAGTAGCGCGTCGCGGCATCCTGCCAACAAATCTCTGGACTCTTCAACAAGAGATGCAACTTGAGTTCCACTGGGTCCAAGAATCCCTGAAAAAACGTACAATTCATTCAGTTCAATGAATTCTTGTGGTAAGAAATACATTGTGAATTCAAGTCCGGAACTTCCGTACAACTAATCCCGTTGAAAGTCAGTGGACACGCCCACATACCCAAAAATTCGGATCCCAGATGGAGGAAGTGGTGTGATCCACAGAAAGTGAGAAGACCCTGGCAAGCTTTATATAAATAATTTTTTAACGCCATTATACATTCAGATTTTTAACAAGACTGGGTATAGCAAAACCTCGGCGGCGACACTACTCCGAGTCTCTAGTTTCAATAGTTCATCTTCTCTCCATGAACACCCCCTCAGTTATTTTATGCAGGAAGGAAAAGTCTCGTGTCGAGGTGGATTACGGTTCAACTTTGCGCAGGCATCATTTCATACACTCTCAGTTTTTTTATTTTCTCTTGAGGAGTTGAGTTTCTAGTAGCACTGGAGTCCGCGCTGCATTCTTCGCTATAATTTGATCTCGATAATATTAGTACCACACCATCACGGAATGGTACACCTCCATAATGCCAAACACAAAATATCAAAATGTGGCGCACAGCTTGTGTCTCACACCCATACTATTTCAGGGCTTTATCTCCTCGTCGGAGCATCCACAACCTATCGCAGCCTTGGTTCAAGTCAGTACATAGAAATGAGTAGGTAGATGTGGCTGTGGATATTGGTTAACGAGGAAGAACTTGGAGGACAGTCTGCATAAGCAGGTGGTCCGATTCCATCCAATGGCATCAGTTAATTCGATTCAGTTTTTTTTTACACTGCGACCATCAAATCATGCAAATTCTTGACTAAGTAAATATGTAATATTTATTTGGTCAACAAGCGCACATGTTTGAAATGTATTTATTTGCAGCGGCTATGTATGCTTACCCACAGAGCTCCTGTCCTTTGTGAGTCTCCTCCTGCTGCTCCTTCTGAATGGATTTCGCATTCCTTCCGTTGAATACTTGAGCACCTGCATGACGCGCATGAAGCGGGGTTTGGCTGTCTCGCAGCTCTGATGAAGAGTAGATGATGATGATGTACAAGTCTTAGTTGGTAGTCAGTTGGGTCTGGGTAGGAGTAGGAGGCAGTTTAGTGAAGTATGTCAGCGAAGAGCGCTGGCATAAAGAAAGGTGGACTCAAGGGAATTTGAAGGATGAGAACAGGCAGGAATAAAGTAAAAGAAGAAGAAAAAAAGAGGAAACATAAACATCACAGAGGGACAAAAGAGGATTGCAAATCATGGAAGATAAATGGAGAAGGCAAGTATAACACGAGAGTCTGCAGGCCGTGGATGGGGGAATTGCTTGTAGCCAAACACGATTCGTATTTGGGTACAAGCAATAATGTAAAGTTCAAATTCATGTTACACGAATTTAAACTTTATTTGCTACCACAGGATTTTATTATTGTTTTCCAGGAACTTTTGGACTAACTGGACTCTTTTTGAAGTTCCCAGAGATCTGTTGGCGGGATACGGAGATAGGTTGAACAAATGTTTGCATCTGTTACTGTTTCGGAAGATGCCGGAAGCTACATGTAGGTGCACCGGCGCTTCATGTAGGGCAGAAAGTGAAGCTTCGCGGTTTAAGGACATATATATGTATGTTTTTATTTAAATTACTCTTCCCTTCAAATTCAGCACCAATCTGAAGGATACGGCACGTGCAGCGGGGCTGAGTGGTATTCGGGGTCCTGACACCGAAAGGAGACATGCCATCACTCGGCATCATGCCGCTGCGTCGCTTAAAAGCGTGGTGCTCCGGCTTTCCATAATGCCCGCTGTTTATCGGGCTCAAAGCCGCCCGCAGCTCGGACCCCCGAAAATTTTCCTTCTCGCTTGCGCGTGTCACGCCACACCATTGCCGACATCCGTCGCCAGCACAATCTACGCATCACTGTTGGCGACGTGAAGATCTCCGATATCCTCGAAAACATCGAGATTTTGTTTGGTGACGTTGATCTCGGGGACTACGGCCGGGTCTGCATTACTCTGTCGCAGGATGAAATCGTCGGTGATGGGCGGTTATGCTATCTGGAGGAGACCGACGAGATAGGGGGATTATGCGAGTATGCGTCCGCTAAACTCAAGACGTTCAAGATGGGCGAAGATCTGATGTCGGTTGAGGAAACGGTAAAAGCCATCCGAGCTGGCGACATTAGGGGTGCTCAATTCTTATCTCGTGGGCCCGTCCCGTGGCATATTTGGTCGAAACAAATAAAGATTCAAACTCCGCTTCGTCGTAAAGTGACTATTTTGGCCACTTTTGCACTGTTTTGGGCATTTTTAGCTGTTTTTCGCCACTTTGCGAGCTCTGTAGCGAGCTATTGCCTGTATATTTTTACATGATTCAACTTGTTAAACTCATCGGTACACCTCAGGCTAAAATCAGGGTGATTCAGATTTTCCCCAAAAAAATTATTCATTGAGCCAAAAAATACGATTTTTCGTATTTGGCCTCTCCTAATGGCGTATCACAATATTTTGAGGGTATCAATAGGTAAGAAATGTCGACCCCGACTCTCTCAACAATGTAACATTTTAGTTCGGGTTCAAATCTTATGTGGTCGCCCACTTATGGCCAAAAACCCATCGGACATCTTTTTTGTCCAGGCATACAATAAACACTTTTCCCTCTCAAAGTTGTTGGAGGTGATGCAAATGACTGTGCAAAATCGACTCAAAGGTCGTCACTGTTTGTCTTAGCTTGTCCCAAGCCTCTCTCCCAGAAAGACCGGCTAACCGGTCCGGAGAGAGGGTTGATCCCAACCTACCACAAGTTATGGCATGTCTGACAGTCAAATATTGTCGTGGGAATCGGACCGCTTAATGGCGCCAACTTCCATTGTCTTGTTGTCTACGAGTTCTTTACCGATTCGGAGCTTTCGGCACTCGTTATGTTCGCCTTAGCCTCCCATTTATTTTGGGATCTCACTTTTCCACATACCCCTTATTTAGTTCACTTTGCCCTTACCCAAGTGGGCTTTGAGGTTCATCATGGCTCCACAGTGAGTAGACTCTGAAGGCTACATGTTTACTGCGACACACAATGATTAAGGAAACACATTCCATGGACTGTGAGCACTAACCAATATGCTAGTGCTCTTTTGGCTGATTCAGTGCTGGGCAGTCATGAATGGTGCAAATCAGATATCATCTGAGGTTGGAGTCTCCAGATTTTTTGGTGACCCCATCTTCCTCTGGGTGTGGATATTCCAGTGCAGAAATGTTGATATATATTATATTAAACTACCCAATGCATCTCAGGGAAGTACTAGTTGCATTTCATCAGTGTGATTTTCGACGACTTGCACCTTGGAGAAGTAAATATGCTACCAATACCAGCACCGGCTGTTAAAATACTTTAGACGGTGTATTGGTTCCCCCATGGCATATCCCAGCAGTTTCATCGCTGTTTTCAATGCAGAAATACATGATTTGGCCGCCTGGTCCGCTTCCTGATATTTAACTGCCGCCGAAAGTAGATTACTACGGACCACTCCACCCCACCACAAATCGGCCAAATATGCTTCAAAGGTCCATACCAGGCCTATCTTCGATTCCAGGCACATAAAACCCATTTTTTAGATGTGTACATGTCGCTATTCGTTGATTGCTCTTACAGCTACTGTACCATTACGACCGAGTGTTCGGTCACTATGTCACAGCCCTACCTGAACTGAACACTTGCCAATTTAGTCACAGGTCACTGGCATTTGAGTCGCATTTTTGGCGTGAAAATGGGGAGAAATAGGTCGGAAAATGCCGAAAAATCGCCCAGAATGGTAAATTCCCACGAAATGAACACTTGGGGTCACAGGTCACAGTGCCTGAACACCTGGTCGTAATGGTACAGTAATGTCAGTACCGAAGGCCCCGCGAAAAAAATCCCATTTGGGGCAGATTTTGATCGAATTCAAAGAATTGCTTGTAACTGGATGGGTTCTACATGTATTGACCTGAAAAGTGGATAGAATTGACAGGCTAATTCATAAGCAATTAGTGATAGAGCTAAGGTAGTGAAAATGTCATATTTTTGGGTGTCTTGAGAAAGTCAGAGTTTCAAGTGAAAATCTGGGCTGGCATGCCCAAATCACATCCAAATGAGCTGGACTTTCGGTAGGGGTTATTTATGACTACTCCCGTAAATGTCACAGAGCTAAAATAGTTGATTTACCACAGAGCACAGGTATATAAGATAATTTTATCCCATTTGATCTGAAAATGGTTCCAATGAGCTACAAGGCTTAGGGAAAAGGTTATGTGCAGTTCGGGCTCTATGAAATTTACGGGAGTATTTATAAACAGCCCCTACCAAAAGGTCAGCTCATTTGGATGTGATTTGGGCATGCCAGCCCATATTCTCACTTGAAACTCCGACTTTCTCAAGACACCCAAAAATATGACATTTTCACTACTTTAGTTCTGTCACTAATTGCTTATGAATTAGCCCGTCAATTCTATCCACTTTTTAGGTCAATACATGTAGAACCCATCCAGTTACAAGCAATTCTTTGAATTCGATCAAAATTTGCCCAAAATGGGAAATTTTTCGCAGCGCCTTCGGTACTGACATTAGCTGTGATTGAACTTTTGCACCGTTTACTGAACATGAGATTGGGAGTGATGAACAAAAGAGTGACACACAAGGGAGCATGTGTATTCAGCCACGAACCGACACAAATTTTAAGGTGCGAGTCAATATGAAATTCGCCTTTGGAACACCATACAATTTAGTTCAGGTCTCCTTGCCTGGGATTATTTCCCCATCTCATTCGCTGCAGGTGAACAGAAAGTAATCGGGTCCAGTTTGCGAGAGATTCTGAAGTCAGAACACTATCAAGGCGGGGCGGAACTCACGCACCGAAGTAATTTTCTTGTTTCACAACAGTCTCAGAAGCATGCTGACTGCGGAGGATGGATGGAGGTATATCTGAGTCGCATATATAGCTGTTTTCGGACGAAACTTACTAGAATATATCTGTCGCCTTTGGCACGCACGAGAAGATGCGTGATGAGATGTCTCAGAATTTGGGTGTTTGATATCTGAGAAGCTCGACGTGAGTAAATCTGAATCGCAGGTCTGAACCAAGGGCAGATTGACCGGAGGAGATTGAAATAAAATCAGGTGGAAGGGTAGATCAAAGTGAGGGGAGGGGAATATGACTCAAACCCGGAGGACGATGTAATTTAAAAGGGGAAGGTGGGAAGGGAATGATTAAAGAAAATTCTAACTGACGGGTTTGAATACCAGGGAAGATATCCGTCCTTGCTGCCATGGTCGATTTTTGGGAGTTCCTGCAGAATATCAGAAATTGATTGAGTAGGACATCGGAAAACGAGGGGAGGGCGAAGTAAGGGTGCGCTAGGCTCGCCGTCCTCGTCTGAGTGATGTTGTGATGGGCATGCATACTGAGCTTAAAGGTCCGGCGTCGAATCTTGCAAACAATTCCATCATGAATAACATCCGAGCGCATCATCGAAAGAATTGAACGATGAAGGTCAAGATGTCGAGACTGACGTTAGCCACGAGAAGATCGGGATTAAGATGAACAGTTCAGGAGGAAATTAAATAGATTGAATTTGCAGGCACAGGGAGATCAATGTGGATGACTACAGACTCGAAGTGGTGGTTTTCTTTCCGCGGTTGCCCTTGCCGCTAAAATATGGAGTGTTTATTATTATTTTAGGATATGCTCGGGCCTGTTCACGTCCACCCGTGAATTTGGACTCGTTTGCATCGAACAGATCTCTGCCTAGACCGAGGATCGGACTCCACCGAGGCGGAAGGAACTTAAAGAATACAGGGATACATCAGCTAAGTGCAAACTTGACAGATGAGAGACCGACGTACCCAGAGTCAAATGAGGGTCACCGAGAGCAAATTCCTTGCCAAAGTGTCTTGCTGTAGCACTTTTTCGCGCGGTGTCATCAACTGGCAAGTGGGTATCCTGGGCTCATCGACGTCGACTTGGACCCTGCTCAACATTGGAAGCTCGGTGGACAGAAGGGCAGATTCGATAGGCTTCAGGTCGAGGAACCCAATGCGATTGTGAGCTGTACAGTATGAATGCAGTTGGGAGAGGTGAGACGGCCAAGATCCTTCACCATTGCCTTGACAGACGTCAAGTCGGACCCCATTTTGAAAGTCTCGAGTTCGGAGATGGAGTGCTCGCACAGACCGCCTATCTCGTCTGTCTCGGGAAGATAGCAAAGTAGGCCATCAGCGGCTATTTCGTCGATACACAGTGTATGACCGACGCAGGCATGTTCGCCGGCAGCGATGTTCTGGAATAAGATTTCGATACTTTGCATGATGTCCAAGAGTTTGACATCGCCGACTGTAATACGCAGAGAACGGTGACGGCGCAGGTTTGCAATTGTGAAACGGGAGGGGAGCATAATTGGAGCTTTGTTGAGTGCGTGGAGGGCGGCACCACCTCCAAGTTCATACATGAGAATCGCGAGATCCTTGTCGAAATCGGTGTAATTACGGGGGTGGTATTTGCCGCCAAGAGCGAGCAGAATCATTTCAAAAGTCTTCATGACACTCCGGCCCTCTTTCTTCGCAGTGGAAAGCAGGCGTGAATGGCCAGGGACGTCATTGCTCGAGATCACGTCAATAAGTTTGTCGAAGGATGAAATTTTCTTCCGTGCCGACTTGAGAGATATAAAGTAGTCGGCCTTCTGAATATAAAATTAATATGAAAGTTGTCAAGTGTGTACCAGCTTTTCTCACCTTCAGCTGCTCATTTTTCAATTGTTTACTGATGGAGATAAGTTTCTCCGTGAGTTGTTTGTGACTGAGTCGGCTCGGAGTCTTTTTACCGAACGGCTGGTGCGCCCAGTCCCGAATAACATCTACTTCGGTCTCCAACCCCATGCAGGATTTGCACCCGAGGTCCTTGAGCGATGTCGAGAGGAAAGCAATTGAGTAGTAGCTATCGTAAAGAGGTTTAATCCCCGTACTAATTCATAAGACCTCCATAAAATGTAACTTGCATGCCCCATGAGGAGGGAAATTGATTGTTCAGAGACTTCCGGGTTTTTTCGCAAGAAATGCTGCTGCAGAGCGGTTTATTGCTGATTCAAAAAGTTGAACGATCAACGTGCCCGGACCCTTGAATTTTGCCTAAAAATTTCCCCCCAGTATAATCGTTTGGAAAAATGAATATTCCCCGAGACAGAATGGTTCAACATCCAAGCTTAAAGAACGGTTTGAGCAACCAGAAACAATGTGATTGAACACAGCCAGCCAGAGATTTTATGTTTGATAAGTCTCAGCCACGAATATCGAGCGCAGTAATTTAGAGAGCTACTTAATGTCAGATGAGAACGGAGACTAGAACCGGGAAATTCAGCAGAAGAGAGAAGCTAGAAAAAACCTGAAGAATACTGCGCTTTCATAACAGCAAGTCTACGTGGCCGCAGTAGTGACTTCAGCTGCGGCACAGTAGGTCTTGGGAGTGGGTCGCCAGTTCAACACGTGATGTCTATTAAATTAAAGTGCTGAACCACCTGAGCTGTAGAAATGCAGAGGAATGGTGAAAGGCTGTATGTTTCCTGCAGCACGGTGGGAGTTGAACTTGCAAAGCATCATGGAGGAACAACCACAATGGGGATAATACTTTCCGAAATGTCAAACAAATTCGAGAGATTTCGTTAAGAGAACGGATAATATGATGTTCCCAGTCCTCGAATTAATGCTCTCTGAGAATTTGTTCACCTAATAACTGCGTTTGAAAACGTGATGGGCACTGCGAGAAAATTGTGCAGTAAGTAAAGGGATGTGTATGCCGCATCCACCATTGCGTTTATTGCCGTAACCAAGCCTCCACATTGTGGCGGATGGCGAGCTCACCGTGGAATATCAAGACAGGCTACAGCCGTTTCGTTGTGTTGTTGCTTTACATGAAACCTCAATCTCTCCGGAGCACTCACTACATTTGATAGTAGCAGCATGAGCAGTAGGATGCAGTGCTGCCCACCCTTGATTTCTCGCCAGTGGCAATTGCATGCGTCATGCTTCAAGCTCATCCCAGATGTACTCCCAGTGACACATTGCAAAAATACTCGTCTCCCTGCGTTGGATTATCATTGACCATTTCTCCAGCCGAAATTGACCTCTCATGTCACCTCGGCTAGAGTTATCAAGCCCTCTGCGTGCGCCACACCGCATGTGCTGACAGACAGCCTGTGGAGGATGGCGTCCACACGCTCGATCTCCGCTCCCTCCCCTCCACTTCGGCTACCAAGCGCGGTCGTGGCAACAACGGAAGCGCGAGAGACATGCCGCCTATCACTTTTTTCAAGTAAGGCTCCAACTATTCCTGTTTAGTTTATATTTCAACCATTAAAACCGCTTATATTTCCGTTTAGTTTATTGGGGATCGCAAACGGTAAACAAATGAAAACTAAACCTTAAACCCTTTTATTTTTGAGCTGAATCGTCACGCGTAGGCCTTGTAAATCGCGTGCGCCTCTAAAGTCACATCCGGATGCGGTCCGACTACCCTTATTGCTGAGCGGCCGTCATGTTCAGCCGTCATTATGAGCTTTCAATGAAGCCATATCTGGGCTTTCAGAACTCTCACATCTCAGAGTATCGGTTTTGATCTACTTTATTTGCATTCGACGCCGCATTCACTGAGCCATCGTTCTGCATTTTCTCTTTTTTTATCTAATTTAAATTGGCTGGAGCCACCGATGGCTGAGCCAGGACATAGCACCCGTTCTGAACCTCGGAACGATTATCAAAACTAGGAGAGGACAGCATATATAAGTAGTACAAGCAGAGGGCTGCAGTTTCGAATGTTAGCATGTGCGGGCACATCATTTCTCGAAAGCGTCATGGTGGACGACCTTGTGTCTCTTCCAGTCTTTCTTCTGGCAAGCCCTAATCTCACCGTCAGTTATGATTTGCAATCAGGATGAAGCACTCACTCGCCGCAGTATCGATCCTTTTTACACTTTGGGCATGTGAAGCCTGCTTTCGCTCGACAGACGCAGCACCGTCGATCCGTCCTCCCAATGGTCTCCAAGTATGAGACACCGAACAAAGGGGATAATGCGAACCTGGTGCAATACTTCGCCAATGGCTTCCAGAGCGCCACATCGTGCATTCGCTGCACATCCTTCCCTTCGCCGCACGCACAGAGAGGAATAGTTTCCATTTCGGTTGTGAGTGGGATGCAACCTTCAACTGCATATTGGCACGATTCAAGGTGTGTCCAAGTGCGGCATCGCTCGACAAGAACAGGAAGAAGCTTCTTCCAGGACGTGATTTCTCCCGGCTCCAACATGATGCTCTGCATCTTGGGAACAAGCCTCCCAAAATCTTTTGCCATTTTCTTCAGCCTTTGGACATTCATTGGGAGAACAAATCCATCACAGACTATGGTGTGGGAGGAGAGGTCAAACCGAAGTCGGTCGATGAAAATAACCGTATCACAGTTATTTGTTGCCTTATCTCGAAGCGCAAAGATGTGTTGCAGGGAAGATCCTTGGGGCTGGATCCCAGCTGAATGCACAATGATCGAAGAAATGCTGTCTTTGACAAACATAAGGGCGTCCACGTCTTTTTTCTTCCTCGTCTTGACCTCTCGCTTTGAGAATGCTGCAGCAATGTGGGGACCAAGCCACTGATGAAGCTTACGGTTTTCCAGATCTAGAACTGGAAGACACTCAAGATTGAGGCGATGGATACTCCAAGGCATGAGGCTACGAGCCGCGATGGGGAATGGGTCTACTACTCCCTCCTGTGAGAAAGGCTTTCGGAGGGGAACAATGACCTGAATGTGCACATCAAGTTGATGTATTGAATATTGAGTGCTTTACTAACCTCAATCCATAGAGACTTCCTCGCAATGCGTAATCTGTGATTCGTTACTGTAACAGGGAAGGGGAAAATCACATTCTGTGTTCTTGTCCCAAGCTCAAGCTGGGCAACATTGAAGAAGACCTGCTTCACAACAACATTCCCGGCAGATTGCAATGTTGACTTGGCTAGTTCATCTTCAACCTCAATCTTGGTGGAGAAAGATTCTATCAAGTCGCTCTCCTCACTGAAATTCGCTTTGATAGGGCTTTGGGATCCAATAGATCCAGGAACAGAAGGTACCGGTGTAGTAGTAGAAATGCTAGAAGGCAATGGCTTCTCTGGAAGGACTAGAACCTTTCCCCTGTCCAAGAGCTGAGCTGAGTAGATCTCAAGATAAGGTCCAAGTGCTTGAGCATAGCTGACTGTATTGGCTGGGTTGCTATTGACATGGAGAGAGATAGAGATGCTTTCAGGTGGATCATAGTTAGGACCAAAACCTGTTAGCAGTATTGCTGGCATGACAAATGAGACAATGAGGGGTTTGGTGCCCTGAAACCCTGTTCGATCTTCTTCAAAGTATACCTTCGGATTTGCAGGTGTTCCAATGGCAGAGAGGGTTCCAAATGCTGCATGAATGGATGAGAAGAGATTACACATCCTGGGTCCCTGCATCCCAGCTTCTAGGGTAGGTGTGTCTTTGGATATAATTTGGAGTTTCTCTCTTGGCACTGTGAGGAAAACTCGAACAAGTGGAGGGACTTGAGACCACGCCTTGAAGGGCCCAACACAAGGCGTCTTAACCATTCGGTAAACATCCACAGTATAAACTCCATAGTAATATAGTAGACCACACAGGTCATGAAATCGGAGTGTATCCATTTTCATGGAAGTATCAGATGTGTGAAGGCTAAAAAATCTGTCAAGGACAGCAATCCATTCCTCTCTTGCAATTTGAAGCTCATCCCGAATGAACCTCAAAAGCAACACAAAGCTTTCTCGACTATAATGGGCAAGACTGGACTGTTGGACAGCAGGATGAGGATTGACTGAGTGTTTTTGCCAGAAAGTCTGAGAATCCTCCTCCTCAAAGAGGGAATGATATAGATCATAGAGGAAAGTGCCTAGCTGCCATGAGTCAACCATTGGAGGGTTAGTACTCAATGACCTCCAAGTTGTGGTTTGATGATATTGCTGTAGTCCAGTGGATCCTCGGCGTCTCTGTTCATGGGAAATCAGCTCATGGACATTGCCACGGCTTGAATATCCTGTGATATAATCTACAGGACAAAGGCAGAAAAGAACACTCATGACTGTGAGGTCTGCATAAAAACGTTTGGCAAAATCTTTGGGGGCATTTCCATCAGGGGAGAAGGTAAGAAGAGACTCCAGATATAGAACACCATCTCCAGAGCCTCGAAGCAGAGGTATGGCAGCAACAAGGATGTTAATAAGCCCAAGATGGTCATCGAGATTGGAGGTATCAACCACATCAAATACAATGGGAGCATGCTTGTATTCCTCTTTGTCAAGTGTGATCAGCTCAGTACGCCATTGACAAACAGGGATCCTAGTTTCCATCACTCCTGACCTCTTGCAGATTTGCAAGGCCTGGGCACAAAAGATTGCATCTGAGAAGAAAACACGAACAATGCATAGACCTCGTTCATGATATTTGTTAAATGCTGCACACCAATCCTGGAATTGGGCACGTATGCCTTTCATGATATCAGCTTGAGATAGTGTAGAGTTGGAGCTGCCAAAGATGGGTGCTAAATGGAAAGGTATAACAGGGTCGGTGCCATAATGAACAAAGCAGCCTACACCAGATTGAGTGTAAACAAAACTTGGGTTGAGGAAAGTAGCTGAAGAACGATGAGGACCAGAACTGTATGTTGTTCCATATCTCCAAAAATTGTCGAAACATTCAGAGAGTGATTTTACACCCTGGATCATGAGTGGTCCTGCAGATCGGGCAGAGGTGGACATTTTTTTCTTATGTTGAACTTGATATTCTGCAACCCCAGCTCTAAATCTTTTTATGATCATCTGCAGCTCTGTTTTGGGCAATGTGTGCATTTTGGCATATTGATCCCAGTGCCAGCGGAGTTCAGTCAGGGTATGTTGGCTACTCATTCGGAGTGTAGAACCATATGATGATTCTCTCCAGCATTTCAATGTGGTAGAGGCATGGAGGAGAACTTCACACTGGGAAACAAGGAGAGCAAGAGAATCTTCTTCCAGGTACAGATGGAAGAAAATGTCAAAAAGATGTTCAGTAGGCTTTTTGTTGATGATCAGAGACAGTAAGAGCACATTCCGGGCTGGAGTGGGTTAAGATTTAGGTGCATCATCAGTTGGAGGCGGAACAAACCAAGCACAGCAGGTTCAAAATCAATGCATGTGAAATCAAGTTTGCGAGTTGCTGAAGGATGTTCAGCTTGGTCAAGTATCAGCTTTAGGTGAGTCCTCACCGGTACCGGGGTCACAGAAGAGTGTGAACAGCACATTTCTCGGGTCTCCGCAACCAAGAAGTAGCAGATTGATATCTTTTTCAGGAGGCACATCTCGAGCAAGCGATACAGCAGAGGTGTTTCCGATTGCATAGAAGTAGCGTTTGCCAGGCCAGAACAGAGGCTTCGACATGGTTGGGGGAAGAGCAGCTCGTTGTCGTATAGATGCAGTGCGGGAAGAACCAGCCTGAAGCTTCGCACTGAAGGAACGAAGATTGCTGGGGTAAAGTGGGGGGAAGGAGGACAGGGTAACTAGACGGTCACTCCCTTTTGAGTGGGCCTTCAGCGCACGAAAGCTGGCCGCGTGATTGATGTACACTGTCAAATCGAAGCTAGTTTGTGATTTAGGGCTCGCCTAAAATAAGTATGGGAAAAATGAAGGCCTAATTCGGCAAGCTTGGACGGAGGTGTTGGAACGTGGTTGAGAATAAAATCCCACATTGAGGTGATTGTAAGCAGGCGCATACTGATTTAGTGCATCTGCTTAATATACGAGTAATAATAATATGAGCAATGATTTTTTTTTTTTCATGATGGCATGCCGCAGCACCTCCGAGGCTCCAACTGACTCCCAACATGTTACGTTATTTAACAAGCCCTTCCGCAAGACCTCATAAGTGTCAAACTAGGGACAGCTCTCGGCGACTCGTCAAGTATCAAATCACAATGAAGGCTTGGCTCAAAACCGGGACGGCGCAAGGCTTCTCAAGACTGGGACACAAGGATTCATGACACCTCGAGTCCTTAAGGCATCAAACCGTCCCCGTAACCTTACGGGTTTACGTGGCGTAATTACGGTTACAGGGCCGTCCCGTTTGAGGACTTGGGACAGCTCCTTACGGGAAGGGGAACGAACGGTATGGGTTGGGGCGTATTACGGCCACCCGTAATCGTCTGTTTACGGACTTTGAGGCAGCGATTACTCATATCTTAAGCATGCCCTGATTCTATGTGCGCATGTTTATATTCTTCTTTGTTCCCACTCTCTACCCGGCAGCTCCCGTATGTCCATCCCATTTCCAATTTCATTTCTGGGGTCTAAGCTAGCAGGTGCATCAAAAATTAGGTTCTGTCCAGGGATTTGGATGTGCCGGTACATTGGCTCCAACCTTACCGGATTGTTAAACCACGTTCCTCAAGCACCCTTAGCTTTGTCGAGTTCCGGCTGTCTGACGTGCCGCTCAATCACGCGATCTATGATGGTCCGCTCAAAAGAGCCGCCGGTCCATTATTGGTTGAAGTTCCATCCGGACATTGCAAGAGGTGGGCACCGGGAGATGCCGACAGATCGACCTGTTTTCAAACTCCGCCGGAGGTCGGTCCGAGCACGTTTTTTGACTTCGTCAACGCTCAACTCGATTTCAGTTTTGTCCTTTCACCTTCCACCAGATCTCAAAGTTTAGTAGACCATTTTCTTACCTTCTGAATCGATCTGTGAACTCGATATATATTTTCTCCGCGCAGGCGAAAAAATTCTATTTTAGTTCCGAATCATCGGTAGGTTCGGTCCAAGCCCCGTTCTGACGATGCCGCGCAATGCCGGACACAGAAAACATTCGCAAATAACAACCAAATAGACCACGCGCGCTTTCGTCAGAAGGGGATTGCTGCAGAGTCCGGAAATCGGGGGGGTTGGGAGATCACCTATAACATGGAAGCGGGGCCTCGGAACATAGGCGTCAAGTGGTAGAAATCAAACTTCACATGTCTGGCTCCAACTTTGGCTACTCAACTGTATGGGTACATCGACAATTGTCCGCGGTCTGGGAGGGGGAAGTTGCGCGAAAACACGCTTTTTTTGAAACCCCTCCCAAATATTTATTTCAGCTTGGAATCCCGGGAAATTTCAATCGAAGCTATTCCCATGCTCTATCTAAAGAATACTCATGAGACCTGGGCAAATATTGTATTGTATCCTGCCCCCGACGCTGCTCTTCATTGCGTTCCGCCGGTGTGACTAAGTGTGACTCTCAGCCAGAACGTGACAAGCAGTTGGCGCACGTTCAATACCCTTGCTTGAATGGCATCCAAAAATTCAAAAACTGTATGGAAACCATTCTGAACATTCATCCGACCTTTTTCAAGCAACCTTCCAGTTTTTCAGGCCATCCAAGACATCAGAGGGTCTAATTAACACAAAACCTATGTCCCTCACTCCAGATCAACCTGGAGGGAGTTGCGTGAGCCCAAATTTTACGGGGAAGCACACAATACACTTTGGAATGAGTTGAGCATCCAAGACTCCCGTTATATGACCGTTTTCAGTGCTCAGCAGTGGTAATGGTCCCCTATGTGTCACATGACTCATTGAGTGGCCTGCTCGTGCAAGCTCTCTGAACATCGGAGGCTTTCCACAGCGCTTCAAAATATTTTGGGGTAGTCTGACGATCACATAAAGCGATATGAACGATTGGAACACACAATATGAGGCCCTACTAGAGCTGCACAGAGGAATCTATCAAAATCGCTTGTCCCATCATTGACCCGCAAATAGCAGAAGTTCTGTGTGCCATAAAATTCCAAGGAAATGTGCTTTAGACACCTAATAGCATTGAATACAAGATATAGACTACCATTAGGGAATATGTAGTGAGTTGAGGGTGGAGTGAAGTGATGATTGACCCCTTTGTTTGGCGGACTTTGAAGCAAGCCCTTTCAGCGAAGGGCCGGCGTGCCGGGCCGGAGCGGCACAGGCTTGCTCCGAACCTAAGTCATCGGACCGGAGTCGCGATGTTTGGTTCGGGCAAACAACGTCAGCGCGCTTCACGCGTCTTTCATTCTGCTCAGCACGTCCAGGCGCCTGTTTGGCCTGGTTGCCCTATAATACAGCTGTTTACTTCACCACCCACTCCCGACTACTTCTATATGGCCTTTAAAAGCTTCAAATTTGCAGATGGTTTCTTTGATATTCAAGACAACGCGCCTGTCTTACCCACCGTCGTTCCTTCTTCTTCGTCATCTGCTGTCCTCAATCATGCTCCTCTACGAACGGAATCTCAATATATATCCTCTAATGCCTTCCCTCCACCTGTTACTCCCCGCCATCCTTTGCCTGAATCAGCTTCCCGTCCAACCCTTCCCGCTCTTCACATCCCATCTCATTTCACTGCTAGTCTCAGCCAAATACCCTCCTCATTGCGACGTCGTGCTCGTGGCTGATGCAGGCATGTGCGTCGTAGGGTCTAGCACGACTGCGCTTGTGGCGGTTGCTGCGCTCGCGGGTGGCTATTCCGATGGCAGAGGGTTAAGAGGAGCACCCAAGCGCCGGGCATCTTGCGCATGATCCTCATCGCATTGGCCGACGCGATGCGCGGCGGCTGGATGCTCTGACCGCTTTAGTGATGTCTTCTTGCTCGCCTGTAGGCTCCTCGTTCTTTCCGTGCTACTCCCCATTGTCATCCACGCCGATGCTAGCCATCCCTTTCGTTTGCAGGGTGACGATTAGGATATTCTGCTTGGCATTGAGCGAGTACGATAGAGGAGGAGAGGCGACTGGTGCGTATTCCGCTTTCCTGCTTGGGATCTGCGACTGACCGCGCTTGACTGAATCGCATGCACGAATCGCTATACCACTTCGAATCTGTCATCAACTCCTGGTGGTTCCTGCGCATTAGCGTCATTCTCTCTTCAAGCGGCAGCTGGCCAAGGTATGTCTTTAGCCTTTCCTCTAGATACGACCCATTGCTGACGCGCACACCAGATCCCACTCGGCCGCCACTTCCTTGAATAAGCTGGCGGTAAGACCTACAAAAGGCGGCCAAGTACATCCTCTGGAAGTTCATACAAGAGTATCCGCAGTAAGTCTACGCATATCCCTTGCATCTTGTTCTGACTGACCTGTGTATTCCGCAGCGTAACGCAAGCTACCAACACGAAGAACATCTGCCTTGTGTTCGCCACCGTTAAAGAGACGATCCTGCAGCACCCGCTCAAGGACTCTTGGCCAGATACTAGAGGCTGGAACGGTGGGAGGGAGGGCCGGATGGACGAACCTATTTTGAAAGTTCACCACTTTCCCAATTGCCGCGGGGTATATGGCGTGGGATGCGAGATGGCTGAGTTGTGAATATACACTGTCATTTTCAAGCAAGTCCAAGTCAATCCTTTTAGTTAGTAACTACATCATGATTTGTTCTCACCGCTATGACAGAATCTAACATACAGAGTTGTTTGATTAAATCCTCGTGTACGAACAAGGAAGAATAAACTGAGTTTGTGGTACCCAAGCCTGCCCTAGACAACGAAACAGCTACTACAGACATGAAGTATAAATACGATGATGAACTTTGCTCCTCGTTCCGCTCCGATTCAGCATTGATCTCCGATCACAAGTCCATAACAATGTGCCGCCGGCTTCTACTCACAGTCCTACTCTCACATCCCCATGCTGTCGCTGTCACTCACAACCTTGGCATATTTGTTCAATATACATGGCGACTGCACTGCCTATTGTCTTTGACCCCTTTCGCAAGTATTATTTTTGTGTACATCTGTACCGGAGTGTGTCCTGACTTCTGCAATGGCCAGGAAGAGCTGTTGTGCCTCTGTGAATTTCCCAAGATCCTGATAAGTGGTGGCCAGATTTCCCATAGCCTTTACAGTATCGGGATGTTCAGCACCCAAGGTCTTTGTTCTCTTTTCCACAACAACTACCTCAAGCTCCTCTGCATCTGTCAATTTCCCGAGAGCCTTATATGTGCAAGCAAGATTTGCCATGGCACGCAGAGTATCAGGATCTTCAGGACCCAAGGTCTGCTTCCTTTTTTCCAAAACAACCACCCCAAGATCTTCTGCATCTGTCAATTTCCCAAGATGGTGATATGTGTAGGCAAGATTTCCCATGGAGGTCAGAGTATCAGGATGCTCTGGATCCAAGTTCTTTGTTCTCTTTTCAAGAACAAGCGCTTCAAGCTCCTCCGCATCTGTCAATCTTCCGAGGTCGACATATATGTAGGCAAGATTTGCCTTGGCAAGCAGAGTATCAGCATGTTCCGGGCCCAAGGTCTGCCTCCTCTTTTCCAGAACAACAACATGAAGCTCCTCTGCATCTGTCAATTTTCCAAGATCCTTATATGTGCAGGCAAGATTTGCCATGGCACGCAGAGTATCAGCATGTTCAGGACCCAATGTCTGCCTCCTCTTTTCCAGAACCACTACATCAAGCTCCTCTGCATCTGACAGTCTCCCAAGATTCCAATATGCAGTTGCAAGGCATGCCATCACATCCAGAGTTGTGGGATGTTCTTCTCCCAAGGTGGCCTTGACTTTTTCCAGCAGATCCTCACAGAGCTCTTGCGCCATTTGAAAATTCCGTGAGTCATAGTATATTAGTTGATGTGGGTACAGAAATTCAGTGACAAGTTGTGAATCCCTCTGGAGTATGACACTAACATGAGGGTAAAGGCTCATGTTGAACAGTTTGTCCTCAACGTCTACTGACATTGCAAGGAGGGTCACTGTGCACTCTCGAGTTGCATCCATGTCAAGGACAGTATTTCTGCTCCAGTCATGCACAAGACGGTGGATGGAAAAAAGGCCCGTATTGTGATCTTGGTTGATCAAAGAATATTCCTGGATTTCAGCACCCATATCAGCAAAGCTGATTGCATCCCACATCCCAGTGGGAGTCAAAAAGTGGTCCAGAACCTCTTGAGGTTTCTTTGCCTGGTCCTCTGTAGGTCCAAAAGGATATGGGACATACATGGCAGCATTTGAAAATATTCTTTCTGAGATCCCCTCATGGTGGAGAAATGAGCACAGCTGCAAAAATCTAGCCACTGGCTTGCTCAAACACTTGAAACTGATGTCCCATGTTGTATACACCGACCAGGCATTTTTGTCATGGGACTGCACAGGGACTTCACCAAGAATTCGAGCATGATTTTGCTCATAAAGGGCAAGGTATCTTCTGACTGACTCCATCTTTGAAATGTATGCACCTGCTTGAACCACAGCAAGAGGGAAGTAGTGGAGCACCTTTGAAAGCTTATTTATTGAATGCCAGTATACCCATGACAAAAAAATACCTTGACAATCTCTGTTGCAAGTACTTCATTTTCACTTGTGGCACGTTCAGCTGCACTAACAAGCAGAAGCTGCACTGCAGCCTCTTGTTCCAGATCAGAAATCCTGTGATGGGCATCAGGTGCATGCACACGAAGTTGGGGTTTCTTGAGGTGATCAAGATGTTGCCACAGCTGCTTTGTGGGAAAAAAATTGAAGAGGTTGAGTTTGGGATCATCGGCATTGTCAAATATGAGTAGCCACTCGGTACTACAGGATGCCAGCCAGAGTGAGGCATCCTCATGACCATTTCCAATAGACTGAGTGAGAGCAATATTTTTAAGCCCCGCCTGGATGGTGTCTGTGGTGCTGGCATCAAGGAAGAAAACATTGGTGAATCTGTAAAGGGCTAAACATCTGGGTATATCGGTGTGTGATGTCCGAGTCCTATATCTAGACTCTGCCGTAGGTGCTGGGGCGTTCGCGTCTCCTTCGTTTATAGATGCACTTAGACTGTTGCACTGGCGGGTTGAGTCGTGCAGGCGAGACTACGCCACGGAGAGGGGGTGGTGACTGGCCACCGGTCGGAGACCGGCTGCAGCTTAGCAGTTACCTCGCAGTGTGTGCGTACCCGCATCCCTACCCTCTTCCAAAATAAATAAGACCAAAACAGCACGCACCTAAGGACGCAAAAAAATAATTCAATCCATACATCAGCAGGGGCAAAGGGATTTTGACGCAGCACTGACGTTTGACGCATGCAACGTCAGTCTGCGTCAGTTTGATTTGCGTCAGGTGTCAAACTTACCTCTACTGCTACGCTCGACCTCCCAAACTCTACAGGCAGGTAAAGGGATTATCAGTACATACCTTAGCACCATAAAACATACAAATACTGAGGGTTGCGATCCTTTAAAAGATTCAACAAAACTCGGTGCTGCGTCAATCTGCGTCAATCAAACGTCAATGTGCTAGCATCACAGACGTCACAGCGTCAATATGCGCCGGTTTTCAGCGTCAGTTCAGCGCCTTGTAGCGTCAATGCCGCCACTTACATCGTCAGTCCGATATTTGCTCGCGTCAATCAGCGCCGGTCTTGTGCCGTGACACAGCGTCAGTAAAACCATTCAGCGTCAGATCAACGTCAATTTCAACATCAGTATGCGCTGCCTACTGTACTGTACGTTACGCACTAGTGTTCACCCAAACTAGTGTTCATTCCGTGGGAAAATACCTTAATAGGAACCCGGGCCGCGAATTATTGAATTTTCACCCCAAATTTGATCCAAATCGGGACAATTTCGGATCTGTTACGCGTTACGGGGCTTAAAGTGTTCAATTCACAAGTCCCCGTTACGCGTTATTTGAACAGTTAGTCGAAATAGTACAGTATTATCTCAATCAATTCGACCATCACGGGTCACGGGGGGGGTTGTCGATTGCGAATATTGGTGCTGTGTCACGGGTCACGGGGGTATCTGTCGAATGTCCCGGAGGTTCGCAAAAGTCGTCAAAAAATGCACATTATAGCCTCAAAAATCGCGAAAATTCCTCCTAAACCTGTTTACATGGAAAGGAACACTTGTAACGCACTAGTACCCTTCAAATTGCATCAATGGCGCCCAGCCCCTTTGGGTCCGATTCGATCGGGGCGATCTTAACCAAACGGCATGCCACGTCACTGTCGTCTTCTCGCTCCTCATCGTTTGGGGTTTCTTCAGATGTTTTAGCCCCAGCATACGAGGCGTCGTGCTCGTCAAGGACCCGCACTTTCCCCTGCTCTAGTTCTGCCCAAATGATGGGATGGTTGAATATATACAAACTCGGTGAATAATCAACAAACCGCGTGCACTAATAATGTCTGAGAGCCTCTGAATTAATTCTGGGCCCTATTCTGGCCTTTCCGAATCGTTTTGAGGGTCTGTCGAAATTTTCACACCTTTCACGGTGATCCCCCATCTGTCGAATTGGTAAAAGAGGTCACGGGTCACACCCCGTGTCGAATTGATTGAAATAATACAGTATGCACATGTCTCCGCTGTCTTCCATGGCCAATCCTTTGTACTAATTTGTTTCACCTTTCTGGCCATCGTTGTTTCCCACCCCCGACGTCTTCTGGGCCACCGGGGCACTACTCAACAGCGCACAAATCCGGGACATGCGCAGTGAACCACTCCGCCAAATCTTCGAACAATGGATAGAAGTGTTGGCCAGTTGATTGCGAGCTTAAAGGTTGATAATACACAGAAGGAGGAGGAAATGTACGAAATACAACTTGTGAGTATGTTTGAAGGGCAACTGTTGAACGGCGAGTGGGTTGCACCAAAATGGTGCTGGTCGAACAAGTCCCGTAGTGTGGGCAGTGATGGTAACAATTTCCGCTGACTGCTACAGCGGCGTCGGTGGGTGCGCTGGGCTGCGTCAATGCATAGTTGAAACCGCGGCAGTCAAGCGCCGGTGTCACCTAATCTGCGTCAATCAAACTTCAGTCTGCGTCAGTTAAAAAAGGCGCTGCGTCGGTCTGCGTCAGTTATAGCATCACTGCAACGTCACATCGTCACCTTATCCCTGCCCCATCAGCAGGGATTTGAGCCCCTTGGCCATCTTAGACCAGGGTCGGGTTTCAATAGTCCAACGACGTGCACCGCGCACTACCGATGCTTTCTTTACTCCACTCTGTACATGACATATACCACAAGCAAAAAACGCACAGGCAAATTGCAAAGACCCATGCATTGGCGGGGATCCCAGCTCCTGTAAGTCTTATAATATTCCGAGTCCTACCCGCATCAGACTTTTCACAAAAACTTGTGG
Source organism: Mycena rebaudengoi (assembly GCA_029282285.1). Lineage (NCBI taxonomy): Eukaryota > Fungi > Basidiomycota > Agaricomycetes > Agaricales > Mycenaceae > Mycena > Mycena rebaudengoi. Next base: position 992,534 of record JARJCX010000018.1, read on the forward strand.
GCTTGTTTGGGGTTTCACAAGCTCCAATAAGCCCACAACACCAGCTTCGTTAACCGCTCGGCGGATTATTATGAGACGGAGTGGGGTTCGAATCCCCGCCGATGCATGAGCACGTCGTATTCTCGCCTTATTTTTCTGGGGCCTGTTTCATTTTCTTCTTTCCGCCATTTTTTGAAGTTCGCATGGAGCATGGATTCTTCGAAGGACCGATTCGCCGCCACCGACCGAGTGCACGCCACCTTCAGCGCTTTTGAACTTTATGGTGCGATCGGGCCGAATGCGATCAATCAGCACGTGGGCAGTCACTGCTTGAGCTTGATCTGCAACCACCAGACAGCCGCGGCCGAACTAGGTTCGGAGCAAGCCTGTCTCCGCACCGCCACGCCGGCGTCCCCAGCCCGTCGTACCTCTCATTAGACACAGGCGAAGTGGTATAATCGAGCTCGTACGCTGTATCCCTAAAGTAAAGGTCTGCTGCCTCGTAGGACCTCCCGCCACGGACGCACGCCGCACTGGTACTGTACGACTGCACACGACGACACCGGACTGTACTCTCTACAGCCCGTCGGTACCGATGCTAATCTACACATCATGCGCCAGCTTCTCATCCTGCCCGACGATTAGCTCCTCAGCCCTCTTTCATGGACCCTCCGCGCCTGCCCCTGCGCTGCGCCACATCGCGCTTGGGTCTGCCCCCGAGCCACCACCTTTGGTCCTGCGCAGCCCCTGCACCGCACGACGCTTATGCTGGTATGTGCCGCTCCTGCTCGTGTGTATGGCACGCCCCGTCTGCTCTTCTCCCTCCTCTCTCCTGCAGCACCCGTTCCTTCGCATCCGCCCGTCTTCCATACCATTTCTTTCCATACTGCCGCCTCCCTCCCTTCCCTCCTGCACCCGTTGGAGTAGTACGATCTGGCTGTAGTCATACATCCCCATGTAGTCGATTAGGTCATCATCTCACTCTTGTCCGCTTCCTTCATGTCTGCTCTTTGAGATAGCCAGCTCTGGCATCTCCACCGTCTCCTACCCACAGCGCACGCTAACATCCTCGATATAGGATTCACGCATCAATTACACATACGCACATTCTCGTCCAGGCCATGCACCGATTTGACGTCCTCCATGCTGACACAACTTCGGCGATTCGGAGGTGCGCTACTCTTCTATTCGTTCTCTTGTATCGGCAACGGTGTCGCGACTGTGCCCGGCATCCAGCCCGCGTCCTCGTATGTGACTGTGGGCACCGCGGACGGTTTCCTGTCCCCACTCTGCCCTCACCCTTCTCCCTGCTCCGAGCCACATCGCGCTCGCTCTTATTCTTACGGGCTGCGCCGCGCCTCATCATGTTTGCGCCTGTCCCCGAGCCAGCGCCCCACCTCGCACGGCGGCCCCTGCGCCGCATCACACATCGCGCTCGCGACTGTCCCCGAGCCTCCGAGCGCCGCGCCGCGCGCGCGCATGTTCTTGCGCAATCACGCGCCCCATTGTGCCGCGTCGAGCTCCCTTAATCCCCTCCGCCTCGCGCTTGCGCTCGCACAGATAAGGATGCCCATATTTCAGTCTCGCTCGGCGTGCGTGCTGCGCAGGCCTGTCCCCCCCAGCTTTCGCAGCTGATGACGCAGGCGGATTTTGCGGGCCAAGGAGAAGAAAAGTGGGAGACCGACGCTGCCCACCACCGCGGGGCCTGTGATATCCAGGTTGTCGTATTCGCCACTGGCCAATCCGCCCGTGCGATATGAGCGGCTTGCACTTGGCCCCGCTACTCATCGCCGCCATTTTGGTGCAAGTCAATACTTTTCGTGCCGCCCGCGCTCTTCGTGACGTCGCTCCGCGCGATCAGTGTGAAGCCAGCTTTGTCCGCGCGAGAATCCTGAAGTCGCACCACTCTTAGGCTTCGTCTCGTCGCACCTATTCCACTTCGTCTCGTTGTTGTTGGGGGGGATCAAGATGCGGACATTGCCGCCGTTACTCATGCAGCGATGTGTGTGTCGGATACGTTCGCGCAGCGCTGAGCGGCCGTCAGACCCGCGTGCGGGAGTCGGCGTGTCTGCGGCGTGCAATGAATATTCCTATTCTGCACTGTAAAGGCCAAATATATCAACTCATTTCGGATCAAATATATGCAGTGATTTCTGTTCCAGCTTTCTGCCTACGCGCCCGACAGCCTTGAGTCCCGCGGGTCTATTGCCATTTTTATTTATATTGCTTTTATGTTTATTTTTTATTTCATTTTTTTACTTGATCGCTGGTCGCCCATCCCTCCAGGCCGAGTCCTTCTCTGCTAGTTCTACTGCATTCACTTTCCCTACCACCTTCTGTTCCACCTCCCCCTACTTTCCTTATTCCCTTATATGCTCGCGCTCCGTGCTTCGTGTCGCAGGAATGAGAATGTTCCTGGAGTAAGTTATCTATCTTGCGGTTAATACACCTTTTCCTCACTGATCACTACACAGACCGTTCGTTCTGTTCAGCCTGTAGAAAATAAAATCATGAATCCGTACTTCAACGCCGTCCCTGAAACTTCCTGTAAGTGAGTCCTTCTAGTAGCTTCGCGGTACGGATATTCTTTCTCCAACCGCATAAATCCCTCTCCTTACTGCACATCACGCAGGTGTTCGTTTCATGAACGTCGCAGAGAGGCGACACCTTCCCAATATCAATGTTCATTATTTTTGTCCTTACTCGAGAATCATCTGAACTATGAAAATTTCCGCCGCCTCGTGCGGGACATCAGGGATTGCTTTACCCTGATCAATTTTTTCCTTCGGGAAAGTGTTCCTGTCGTTCTCATGAGCTAGCTCGAAATCAAACTGCATTGCATAAATCTTTGAGACTGGTCTCCCGCGAAATCCTTTTCCCACACAGAGCTAGCAAAATGACGAAGTGGTTCTACAGAGTGGATGGTCTTCCCCTCGCCATTTACGGCCTGAGATTTCCACCAACATCCCTGCCTTCTGCAGATGCTTGGTAGAAGGTGTCCCCACAGCTGTAACTGCACTTTCAGAGCCGGCCAACCACACGGTCTCTAGCACGCCCAATGTGTCGAAATCAATCTTTTCTTTGCGTTTGTTGGCAGTTGGTCTTAATCCAACCAATATTGGCGATATGAGCAGAAGGGCCACAGAGAAGCTCATCCCGGCGACAGCCTACATTTTGAACAGTAAACCCTGCGATTCATTGTTCATTGTCCTGGATCGATAACATACCGGCAATGTATCAAGCTATTCATATGATTATAAGCATGCAGAGAGACGAGAGATTGGAACACAAGCTCGACACCTGTAATTGCGACACCATTTGTGTGCCGGTAACTTCAACCTCCTGGATGGTAGGCAAGTTGCGCAAATACGCCACTGCATTCCTGATCAGTCGGTCAATACTCGCAAAAAACTGGATCCGCTTACAGGACCAATAAAACGCTGCTGCATAATCTTCCAATGCATTCTCCAAGTTATGTAACATTACATTTGCAACAGGGCCAACGTCCTGCTCAGGCGCCAGTAGTAACCGGTTAATAGTAGGGTAGACCGACAATTTATTCATCAAAGTTCTGAGAACTCGTTAAAATCTTGCCTTGTATGGCTGTGGTTGAATCTGGAATTCTTACCTCTCTGCCTGTGTCAGATATGTACATGGGGGTAGGGACATAGACATAGTGTCTGCATCGCTTCGGACGCGACAAAAAACTGAACTGGAGAGATTGATGCTGGGTTCGGAAACCAACAAAGAGTATGCCCACTGTAGGATCAGAATGAGGAATGTATATATCAAGTGTTACAATATTTGTCTTACAAGCCTCTCAACGTCACCAGTGGAGGAAAGATGCTCGCTGTCTCCAATAGTCCACGATGAAGTCGTCTTGCGTGGTGTGTCTTGCCTGAGGGGCTTTCGGCTGCTTGTATCCAGAGGCGAGGAACTGTTGCAAATGGCCAGCGAACATCGCACATACGACAGAGAGGACACATTGAAATTTGAGATGGCTGTGATATTGAAATTGGGCCATGGGAGCGTCGAAAAATGCTCGAAAGTCTTGAGCACTTTAGTCCCAGAAAAAGGCTGAGTTAAAACAGATGGGATGAGCATACGAGATGACATACCAGGATTCATTGGTGGCTCAAGGAAGACCTGGGAAGCGACCCTGCCAGAAGTATCACCTACATTGAAAGATCCATACACATCGATCATCGATGAATTATTGAGAAAAAGCAGTGAATTATCTGGTGAGGCGATGCGCAGGACATTGGGGACTAGCGTGATTATCAGTATACCCCATGTCAGAATTTCAGTCAATGGCCTTACACACCTGTTTCTGGAATCTGTGGGTATCCATATGAAGTAAGGCTTGGGTTCCAGTATAATGCTCCATCTATTGTGACTGGCCTAAGTGGCTCAGATATGCTTCCCGTGGGCGATGTTCCACATGTCACGTGCATGGTGTGTGTATTCACCGTTGTTGTTCCTGGTCCAGCATCGACGGCAAGAACATCATATAGCATATTGTGTTGAAGGCCTAGCCCGAACTCATCATCTGCTCGACCACCCTTATCCATCAATATGCTGGCCATGAATGTTGCATAACTAATCAGTTGAGGATCAGATATGTATCCCCTTCCCTCAAACCACCTCCATCTGGAGATCCTTTGTGAGAACCATATATCATTGAGAATGCAGTCCGTTGAACTCACAGCGAAGGGTGGAGAAAGGGACTACTTAGTGTACTGTTCACAGCAAAAGAAGCAGTCTGATTGGCGAGGACGAGGCGAAAGAGAGCCGGTGTCGTGACTTTGAGGGCCGCTGTCAAGGCCAAATACAGTGTGATAATTCCGACGCCCCATATGGATGCTGGAATCCACAGCTGGTTCCACCAGGCATTCGCAGCAGATCCAAGTCCGCTCCATGCCAGCTGTCTGTCATGAATACTGGTCATAGTGCGCGGCCCAGACCGCAAAATTCTCCGGAGTGCCAATCTTTGCGTGAGGTACAGTACGGCCGCAAGATAAATCTGAGTAGATTTCTGTGAGCAGCTGCAGCACTGAAGACTAGGACGCACAATGGCAAATGTTTGAGAAGATATGCTGATCGCCAGGGACAATACTCTAGTCGGTCTTCCTATTGGGACTCTGATCCGTTGTTCGAGCCCATAGTTAGCGACAATGAGAAGTCCTAGGTGCATTGCGACCAAGAGACCATGCATCACAAAGACAAGAACATGGAGTCCATCAACGTGGGTTATCGCTTTGCCCAGTCAATAAATTGAAGTGATTTTGTGGCATTGGACAAACCATGTGAGAAGTTCAAAAAACGGGATTTCCGTGAGGGCTCAAACTCTTCTCGTCGCGACGGGCTCTCTCTGGACAATGTGAGGGTGTAGTCTGCAGTCATCATTAGAATGGGAACCTTCGAGCGACCAATGCCGCAATGCAGACATTTAATGAGTGATTTGAGTCCATGAATAAACTACCCCAACCAATGGCGGTATAGCACATGGCACTGGATCTAAGGCTGTCCGGAGAATTTAGAACCAGATACATAGATTGAGCAATCAGAACAAGAAGGTCTCTGTCTTCTCACACTGCCGATAGGCCGTGAACTTTCAATGATACGGGTTGGGCCTAGAAAGCCTCTAGGAACATATAAAACACTCTGGGGACTTGGACAAAACTTCGAGGCCCAAGGGAGCCCACAAATGCTCTGTAGCTACTATATACAGCTGCTTGTGTGAGAATCAGGAGCTATGATCTTTGCCAGATAGATCGCAATGATACCGTGTGCCCTGAAATTAGAACAAGGTGACGGTCAGGATTCCTTTCATGGGCTGTGTTATATGGTTGTGCATCTTGAAATATCTTCCTTCCTGGGCGAGAAGTTCGATGTCATGGACACGAGAAAATGTGTTATCACACGAGCTATAAACAGACGCATAACCTTTGGGAGAAGGTTCGAGAAAAATTATTCTCGATGTGCCAGGGTCTCACACAGGGAGGATAACCAAAATTTCCGGGCCAAAACATGAAGAAGATATGAAAAAAATATTTACAATGAGTTTTCCATGTTCCCATGCACAAATATGAAAGACATCTTTGAACAATATTCTTTGTTGAGGATATTCTTTGAAGAGGTTTAGCATCTTCGTCTCTGTGGATATGCAAAAGTTATTGTAACTATTTCCTTTGTGTCTTCTCAATGTTCCGGCTCGGTATTTTTGGTTATCCTCCCTGTGTCAATATGTGTGCGAGTTTCGTTTCCACTTCGCACAGGTGGGGGATATATTTATGGCAGACATTAGCGCTGCCTGCACAGAAGGCGTGAGCTGTGTGGGAAGTACTGAGAGCCTGAAACAGGCACCACATGGCCTGGAAATAGATTTAGTCATCAGTTCCGATATAAATGGCCATTCCTCGTGCGACCAATTTCTAGGGCTCATCAGCCCGAATGGATGAACGGCCTTTATGCGTTGACTTGCACGTCTTTGACTGTGTCAGACGACCATTGGGGCCGGAAGCACCCCAATATTGTGTACCCCTGCTCTGTGGGACCCACCATGGAGTGAAGAGCCGCCAACAGGGGCTTGGTGACTTCCGTACACTCGGACTCCAAAGGCGCGAGATTTCGGAGTTTGGGCAGAAACTGCGGCTCGTGGGCACGGTTCAGTGCATGAATTAGTTCATCCTTGTGCGGCCATTTTCGGCTATCGAGTTCGAGCGTAGTGAGGTGATCCATGTGTTGGAGCCATGCAAAGGAAGCGGCAGAGGTGTTTTTACCGAAGCTGAAGCTTCAAAGTGAGTTAGATGCAATAAGTGGAAGGGGATTCACAGTGTTATATGCACCGGAAACGACGATTTTTCGATTGCAGGGAGAGTGCGAATGGGTTGAGATGTTCCGCAAAGTGAAGGTCGAGAGATACAAGGCTAGAGTAGAGCACTAGTGGTCCGGGATCTCCATAACGATCGTAGGTGCCAACAAATTTGAACTTTTGGAGGTATGGAGCCTTCTGCAACATGCTCATTGTCTCTGCAAACTCCATGCCCGACGCCAGAACATGTGTAAGTTGTTTCCAAGTAATTTTCAACTTTGGGGGCGGGATCCCACCCAAGGAAAGCTTCTAAAGCAGGGGAACCATTCGGGAGGCTTTGATATTTTGTCTGTCCTAGGAGAACTAGGAGCCGCCGAGAATGCAATTCACGGAGCAGGGGAAACGATTGAGCGGGTAGATCGGTATAAAACTCGCGGCAATGAAGGTGCAACAACTGCAGGCGGGCGGCATAACCAAGGACAGCCATCCTCACCGCACTTTTGAATGCTTTCTGTTGGCTTTCTGGTCATTTCAACAAAATGAAAGGAGTCGGGCCGGCTCGACTGGACTAAACGAATGAATTCTGCGACTTTTTCGGGTAGCGAAAGCCTCGGGTGTGCTTGGAGGTGTAGATTTGCCCAGGGTGAACAACGTAATATCGCGCCAGAGACGGTAAATGGCGAGGAACAACCAACGGTGCTGCGAGGGGATCAGGATTCATCTTGGCAACGAGACAGCGTAGAAAGATTTCGGAGGTGAATTCGGGGGGAAGAGTCGACTAGTCAAGACCGAATACGCCCACTTATGCGCCAATATCTCCTCGACGTACCATTCCTCCTGTGACGGCATGCCGAAATCGTAGAACCGATTAGCTTGCCGGCAAGGGAATATGGAGTCGTCGTTCGCTTCATGGAGACGGAGTAGTGCAGCGTGGAATATGGGGTGGTTTCTCCTCTGCTTGAGGTCGTCCGAGAGATCAATCTTGTACGTAGACGACTCGGGGTAGCTCTCTAGAATAGCAAATGGACCGATATATTTGGGGGCGAGTTTACGCGCGCATCCTTTAGGTAGATTGAGATTTTTTGTGGCGAGGTAGACCTTGGCACCGACGGGGTAAGGGTTTTCCGCCTCGCGGTGTTTGTTGGCTTGCACCGTGGCGCGTACCCGCGACTCGATGATCGCGTCGTGGGCTAATACCAAGTTTGCGAGCGCCCTGTTTACGAACTCCTTCACACCAGGTAGTTCGGTGGGGGCTTCCATCAGGTTTGTGAGCCGCGGTACGTACCCATAGTTGAGTTCAAACGGGGCAAAGCCCGTTGATGCGCTGATGCTGGAGTTAATTGCGAACTCCGTGAGGGGGATCTGGAACACCCAGTCTCGTTGGGTGGGGTCGACAGAGCTCCGTAGTATTTGTGCGACATTACGAATTGCGCGCTCGGAGGCGCCGTCCGTTTGTGGGTGGAATGAAGTAGACATCAATAGCTTAGTGCCCGCAAGCCGGTGGAGTTCACGCCAGAATTTAGACGTGAATTTTGAGTCCCGGTCCGAAACTATCGAAGTAGGTATACCGTGTAGGCGTACGATGTCGCGGAAGTAGAGCCATGCAACATCTGATGAGGTGTCGGTGACCTTCATAGGAGATAGTGCGACCATGCTGGTGAGTCTGCAGATAGCGACAAGTAGGTAATTGTACCCCAGGCACTCGGGGAACGGACCCTCGAAGTCCATACCCACCGAGTCCCAGGGATGGTGAGGAATTGGCATAGTGTGGAGCAGTCCAGTCGGGGCACGGTTGTCGGGTTTCGCCATTGCGCAGTTCCTGCACGTTGTACAGAATTCGGCGATGTCCTTGCCCATCTTCGGCCACCAGTACCAGCGACGTATGTACTCCGAGGTGCGGAGCTCGCCGTAGTGCCCAATAGTGGCATGAGATTGGTCAAGGATGATCTCCGTCAGTTGGCGGCCGCCTTTAGGGCGAATGGTCCGGGGGATGCATAGCACGAGGGCGCCGGAGGTATTTGCGCAATAGAGCAGCCCGTCCTTTTCGCGGAACTGGCGAAATTGGTTGGGCGACTCAATGACTTTGGCGAATATGGCGTCCTGGGAGTATCCGTCGCGAACATCCTGGAGGAAAGAACTGTCGCCTTCAGTGGTGATCTCCTTTGGGGGGTCAGACTTGAGGGCATCCTTGAGGGAGATGGCGGTGGTATTGAATCCTTCAGCGGCGAGGTCCTCAGCATGGTCGGCCATCGCTGCAGCCTCCAATATTCGGTCCTCGAGGGGTTCCTTAGCACGGTGTGCTAGGATGTGGATGGTGTCGAGTCGGAGCTCCTCGGTGCGTAATGGGCCTAGGTCCTCCATATCAGGGTCCAAACGGGCATCCGCATTCACGAAGTCTTCAGGCTCGTAGTGGTCGTCGGGGGTGTCGTTTTCGTAGTACCGAGAAAGACAATCTGCGACTTTGTTTTGGGTTCCCACGACATGGACAATCTCGAAGTCAAAGCGGGAGAGGTATTCGTCCCACCGAACCAATCGGCCATTGCCAGTGCTGCGGGCAGTGGTTTTGACGCTAGTGAGGGCCTGGTGGTCCGAGGCGATGTAAAACTTGCGGCCGATTAATTTATCTTCCCACTTCATGAGCCCCTCTAATATCGCCAGAGCTTCTTCATATGTTTTGTACGATCTCTGGGCCGATGAGAACTTCCGGGACATGAATCCAGCGGGGCGGCACGTCTTCCAGTCCGGTCCTTGACCGTACATTGCTCCCATCCCAGCGCTGGAGGCGTCACAGATGAGCCATATACGGTCCTGGTTAGACATGTCGATAGGGCGGAGGATCGGTGTCTTGCGAACAATAGCTTTTATGCGCTCAAGACACAGTTCGTGGAAGGGGCGCCAGACGAATGGTTGACCTCCACGGCATATTGATTCGAGCGGAGAGGTGAAGTGGGCGATGTCTGGGAGGAATTGCGCCAGGTACTGAATTAGGCCATTGAGCCTAAGGACTTCGTTATGGGACCGCGGGGAGCGCCAGTCGAGGACTTTGTTGATCTTGTCCTCGTCTGCGTGCAATCCTCAGTCGGTGATCCGGTGGCCAAGGCAGTCCATGTTCAGTGAATATAGGTCGCACTTCTTCTTGCTTATGTACAAGCTATTGTCCCGAAGGTGGTAGGTGGCGCTCGTGCTCTTCGACCGAGTTCGAGAACACGAAGATATCGTCAAGGTATACGTGCACGAAATCTCCTATAACATCCCGAAAAATCCATGTCATCAACCGTTGAAAGGTTGCAGGGGCGTTGCAGTCTCCCTGTTGCATGACGTGGGAATAAGCCGTTCCAAAGATGGTGGCAAATGCCGTCTTGTGGACGTCATTGGGGGCAATGCGAATTTGCTCGTATGCATCCGACATATCAATCTTCGATCGGAATGGGGCTCGGGCCACGTCCATGCGGATGGCGTACTGGTCAGGAAAGGGGGTTACATCTTTCACGGTGTTGTCGTTTCGTTGGCGAGCATCAACCACTGTGCGTAGGCCAGTGTCCTTCTTGGGGAGGCAAAGCAAAGGAGCTGCTTGGGATGCGGGAGCCATCTCCCACCAGCCAGCAGATATGTAGTGCTGCATCTTGGCACGGAGCAGTGGGCGCAAGGCCTCGGGACACTTAGGCACAAGAGGTGCTTGATCTCTGGATCAGCCAATACTTCCCACGACCCACCCACCCCCCCAAAAAAGGCAGTGATTATTACTGCCATCTGATTAACTGATGTATCATCAATTATTGTTGCGACGCGTCTTTCTCTGTGCCACTCGACTCTCTATCCCGCTCAAGCCTCCGCCGTCCGTCAATGCGAGTCAGAATTTGTCTTTGACTTGCCCTGCAAGCTATATGGTGGAAGACATGTTTGTGCGTGCTGGCAGCTCAAACCCAAACGAGAAGTGGCTGTGTTGCCGAGTGTTCCGTCTACAAATCAATGATTTCGCTTAGCCACATCATATTGGACGATCCAGAGATCAAGCACCTCTTGCTTAGGCATATGAAAGTTGTGGACAGCATCTTCATCGATCAGGTGTATCGAGTGATTGATCTCGCGGAACGGCGGGAGTTCCAGAGGAATCACCCCCATAAGATCAGAGCAGGCTTCGTACTACCGTGCGCGGAGCGCGCCAATGTCATGATCACCAGCGAGGTTGGGGGGTTCCTCCACTCGAGTGCTATAGAGATGAAGCACGTCGATCATGCTGTCGAGAGCAATTTCGTTGAGTCGGAAGGGGTCACTTTCTCCCATCCAGAATAGGGGTTCCCGGGAGGAGTGCGCAGATATACACGAGAGGGTGCGTAGTCCGGGCATGTCAACGAGTGGACCTTGGGAGTCAAACAGTTCTTGATTGGCAGTTCGGGGCTCGACGTGGAAGAATAGAGGAGGAAGTTTGAGGTAGTCATCCAACTCAGCACAGGGGATATTGTCGTCCGGGATGGAGTCATATTCAGTAATGTAGCCGTCAGTAAAAGAGGGGAGGTCAAAGTTTGCAGTCGCTTCGTCATAGTCAAAGTAGTCGTCGCCATCGGAGCCATGGTCTGACCCATCATCCTTGGCTAGCTCGGGCATATCATCGCAGTCGAGTTCGGGGACGAACTCGGACTCTATGACCATCACGCGAGCATGCGTGAGGGGCAGGGAGGGTAGTGGAGGTCCGTCTCCTTCGTCGTCCATGTCCTGCATGGTGACCTTGCCGAGAGGTGGGCGCATGAGTGGTAGTACAAGCGCGGGGCCTCCAGGGCCCCGGACGGATTCCCCTTCCAGGGTATCGTGGGCGATAGGCTGTAGGTGGGGAAGGGGTCCACCATCAGCCGTACTCGCCAGTCAAGCATGGGGCCGCACCGCACCGGGGGCTGGGCTAGCCCTGGTAGCGATCAACGACGCCTCCTCGAGTATATTCATGGCGGTGACGATGCGTCTGTTCGGGAATCGTACCTCGCGCTTCCCAAAATCCAATATTAACCCGTGCTTGTTCATAAATGGTGTACCGATGATGCCGTCGTATCGGTCCAGGTTAACCTGGTCGAAGTATGAGGTGCCGAGTATGCCGCCAAAGTTTATGGGGGCGCGCGTGCCATAGTTGATTTTGGACTTGCTGCCAATGCACCCTAATTGGAGGGTGATCTGCTCCTCCAACTTGATGGGGGTGCAGTTAGTAGCACGAGCAAACTCAGGCATAATAGAGTCGGTGTTGCTGCCCGTATCGAATAGCATGTAGGCCTTGGTGCCGCCGATATCCAGCTGGGCCATCAGGCACGCGATGTCCTTGCGTTTCCTGGAGGGTGGCTGATCGGAGTTAACTTCCGTGCAGCGGTTGACATTGGCGAGGTGCTCAATACGGGAGGACAGCAGCTGAGGTTCCTCATTAGCCACGGTGGGGTCGCCAATATTTAATAACCCAGATATGGCCTGGGTCCCGTTAGCCCAGGTTATAGCGCCGTCCTCGATGTCGGGTGCACATCCCAAAGCGGCGGCGCGTTTCACCAGTACTTCACCCAGTAGAGCCTCGTGCTCAGTCCGGGATTCAGCAAGCGCGTCAATCTCAGTGATTAGTGGGACAACGGGCATGTACAGCGTGCCAAATCGGTCTCGGAACGATAGATATATTTCAGGTTCCTGTCCCCGTAGTTGAATGAGTGCACGCAGTACGCAGGTGTCATTGTTGCCAGGCTCGGCTGCTGAGGGCATGGATATTAACGTCGGGGTGGGAGAGTCAGGTGCGCTGTCAATCACGGTGGCTGTACCGCGATCATCGCCACCTCTCTCCAAGTCGGCTCTCTGGCGCTCGTCCTCGGCGCGGTCCATGGTGTCCTCCTCGAAATCGCAGCGAGCCTCGTCTTCGGCGGCTTCACGATCCTCTTGGTCATATTGGCGATTTCGTTCATCCTCTGAGTCTAATTCAGAGGCATCCGAGTATGCACCCAGGTCGCGGTTGTCGCGGATGTATTCACCAAGTAGCGTGCCCGGTGAGTGGGGAGACGACCCACGTAAGGGTGTTTGGTCTCCCGCTATCTCCTCGTCGCACTCCACACGCAGTGAGTACAATCCAGGGGCGGGTCCACCAGGCATGGGTCCTCCGGCGTCATCGGTTAGTATGGTGGGATGGTCTAACAGCTCCGCGTTGGGGATAGGCATTCTCGTCCATAGTTCCTCGTCGCTGGGAACCTGGTCTTCGAGGTCAGGGATATTCTCCTCTGGCGTCCCAGGATAGCTTGGAGGGGGTGTCTGTCGGTCTGATCCCGACACGTAATCCGGGCTCTCGGCCTCTTCAGGGTCTACCATGCGCGTAGGGGCGGGCATGTCCTGCCCTTGAGCTAATAACTCGTTGGCTATTTCAATGTATCGATCCAGCCGGGTATCTGCCATGCGCAGCAGGTGAAGTACCGTCTCAGCCATCTGCGCCTCCAAGTCGCGGGCTATCTCGTATATGCATGCAGCTTCCGATGGGTAGCCTTGGTGTCTGCTTCCTCGCTGGCTGTCGATCATCCCGAGGCAGGTGGATGCGGCCAGTCTGTGGAGCTCGATCTGCAGGCTGGTGACCTCCGTTATAAGGTCAGACCAACGTTGTGAGTCGGTGGCGCTTCCTGGTTGGGCAATGAGGTCAAGGGCAGGCAATCCGAATACGTTCTGGTACCCCGAGTCGGTGATTCGCTCGGCCTCGCCCTGGTGGGTCGCTGCCGCTTGTAGAGCAAGAAGGGCCTGCCAGTGGTCACCCTCAGTAGTTCGCGAGGTGCCAGCTTCTTGGTTGACCTCGAATGTGTGCAAGAGTTCACTGAACATCACTTCGTAGCGCGGTGAATACTCGTGGGCGCGCTTGAGGGCGCGCAGCTTAGCGTCCTGTTCGTCGAGCGTGAGTTCGGGGAGCTCAATTACATCCCGGTACTGATTTAGTTGCAGTAGGTCCGCTCGAGCCGACGATCCAAAGGGGGCCCATGCAGATCCTGCCACGAATCGCAGCCCCAAGACGGGGGCACACGCCCACAGTTCAGCTTCTATCCCGATGGAGGGGGCTGATTGTGTTGTCGCAGTGCCTTCGTCGTCGGGCTCGACGGTCATGGAGAAGTATTGGAGCCGCATAGCTCCAACACGGACGTCCTCGTTCCCTACGATGTCCAGTAGTTCGGCTAAGTCCGCATTGAGAGCCTCTTCTACCTCGTCCACCGGATCGGGATCGTATTGACTACCACCCCAGGTGTCTGTGGCGGCCAGTTCGTCATCATCCGTGGCGTAGCTGTCAAGCACGCGCGCTGCGGCGAATCGACGGGCTGGGGCAGGCTCGTGAAAGCGGGGGCATATAGGGTTACTTCCTATGTGCCCCAATCCGCCACATTTGAAGCACTTCCGGTCGGCGTGTGGATTGGTTATCGTCAACATGGGCTGGGAAGTAGATTGGGCGGCTATAACTGCGGTACGGCTTCGGCTAGCCTCGGTGTTGGCTGGGGGAGGCCGACGTGCGGGTGTCATTGCCACTGCTGCCCGAGCGTTGGCTACTGGAGACGCGGGGGCTATGGGAGATGATCCTGGGAGTTGGAATAGTCTCCCCCCGCGCATATGCTTGACCGCTCCCCAAAGTTGAGTGGTGTGCGTCCTTAGCTGTTCCTTAGACGTATATTCAGGGGTGATCCCATGGAAGGTGGTCATTAGGTTGTATAGACCATCAGGGATTAATTGCATGAACCGCTTCCTGATTATAGCATCCGGCATGGGCTCCCTGAGTTTGCGTGAGGCTGCTATCAAGTCGTCCATTAGCTTGGCCAGGCCCTCGATCACTCGATACCGGACGGCGTCGAAGTTTCGAGTTGCCTGTTGGGCAGTTGCTGACGATACGAACCGATGATGCAATTCACACAATATCGAGGTAAGGTCCTGTTCAATCGTATTAATTTGTAATGGGTTATCCACATATTCCTGGTACCATTCGAGTGCTGGTCCGTCTAGCAGCGTCTGCAAGACAGTCACTCGGTATTCCACGACGTCAGGATCTGGGCCACCATACTGCATGGCTCACATCCAAGTCATGACCCTCACGACCCAATGCATGAATATTTCGTGGTCGTCCGTTCCGACGTATTTAGAAGGGTAGTCCAGTTTGGGAGCTCGAACACGCGACGGTAATGCTAATTCCTTCCCAATAGCCTGCTCGACGATTTCCGAGATTAATACATCAACTTCGGCAGCGAATTCCGCGATCGCGTCATGGGCCGGCCCTTCGCTTGTAACCGCTGTTAAGTATGCGTTGTGGCTGATACCCCTAGTAGCAGGCACTGTCAAAATGGGGTTTTGGTTGGGCCTGGGCCCTCGAGGTCCAGTGGAGATACTGGAGTTATCCACGAAGCGGGGGTGGTGACCGGGGCCCGATGGGCGCTCCGGGTCGACAATGGGGAAGGCCGCGGCAATACAATTCTTGCTATTCAGCACTGTCTCAGCGCGTTTCCCGAACTCGGCAGATGATTCATTGAGTGCGCGGCCAGGCAAGGCAGCGTCGACCTCCTTAGCCAGGGAGTCGTCCAATTCAATGGGTTTACCAAGCAACAAACAGGGGAAATCCTGGTTTCGATCCAGCCGACGTTGTGTGCACGCTGTGGATGAAACGTCTCAGATGGGTCTCAGCAACTCCCATAGCGCGGAGTGATTTAATGTTCTCGAGTACGCAATTGTTAAGCGATGAATGATGAGCCGTAATTTCGTCATGTAAGTTAGCGATTTGAACAGCCATTTCGTCCCGAGTGCGAACCAGCCTCCGGTGCATGTGGCGAGACTCCAGTTGTTGGTCAACAACCACTCCCGTAGTAGTAAGCAGACGGTCCCGGGAGGCCACCAATGCACCGCGCACCGTATTGAGCAAAGAGAGGTGTTCCGTTAAAACTGAGCCGTCGTTGAATTCTGAGATGAATTCAGCGAGTAAAGTTTCCAGGCCCGGGGGTCCGCTATCTGCAGTGGTGCCGTCTCCAGAGAAAGATTCCTGAACATCCGATTCGTCGGAGATAGTCGTGGGTCCGTTGACAGAGTTAGCAATGGGTCGTCCGGCACGGAGGTGCGCAAGATCCTCGTCAGAGAGGACGTTTAAGTCGTCAATGACATCGATGCGGAGTCCGGTCTCAGTGCTGATGAGGAAAGTGGACCCATCGGGCCCATTAACCACCCGAGCGAGTATCCCAGCAGGTCGGTACAGTTCTTCGGTAGGGGGAGCGGGAGACCCGGATGAAACCTCCGAGGGAGGGATCGCTATTGTCGTTGGGTCTACTTCCCCCCGGTGCGGTTGTGACCGGGCGGATGCGAATTGCGAAGTGCCGAATGACGCGGAGACCCCAGCAAGGTGGGGTGGGGCAGATCGCCAGTTAGAGTCGTCCGCCGTGCAAGGTCCAGGGTCGCCAGTCTTTGGATGAGACATGGCGGTAGATGCTCGCTTTTTTGTTATTTGAAGACCAAGTGGTTTTGTCGTCGGTCTAAGAGTAGATATGCTCTTGAATTAGAGCCAATAGAGTTAAAAAAAGTGTAAAGGTGTAGGATTGTTGATGAGACTTAGTCCTGCAGCTAACTGACCCAAGTTCTATATTCAATAGACAAGAGTGCGATAGCGTTGGGACCAAGGTAAGTTGGTCACACACCATCACACTCTAGACGACAAAGATACATGGCAATTAATAAGTAAGCGAGTATGAGTAATGAGTCCGATGAGCAGTATGAGTAAGTATGGGGTCGGCGGACGATATGGTGCATGGTGTGAGCGGTAGAGGCGGTATGATGCATGGTGCAAGTAGGAGCTTAACAGTACGGCTGCAGGAACTCGCGCGCTTCGAATTTCACGAGCACCCATCGCCCTGTGCTCCATTCGCGCACAGCACAGAGAATCTAATGGGTTGTATTAGTAAGTAGCACGAGGCGGGGAAGAGAAGTCACCCACCGCGCTCATTATTAGCGCGATCGTGATGAACGATACCCGCGTTAGCCCGCGGAAGTAGTAGGCACGGTTGTTACTCCTGGGGCCGAACCAATAGCCACTGAACAGGGCGGGAATGATTTTGTTGCGGTACATCGTATTGGGGATGTTAGTATTGTACGGATCCTAGGTCTCGCATTAGCATTTGACCGATGAGACGAAGACTGTACTGACCTGATAACGGAAAGATTTTTCAAGCGTGACCACGCGCTCTCGGTTCTTGGCGATGCATTCTGCGATCCGCTCAGGCGTGGGGTCCTCGAGCTTTTGCAGATCCACAAAGTCAAATGTGTCGACTACACGCTGCTGTGCAAGCTCTTTAAGCCCAGCTCGGAACTGTGGGATGCGGGAGCGCATCTGAATCAACGTCAGTAACCGTTCAGGCGGCAACCCCAGGCTTACAAGTTGTAGAGCGGCCTCGGGACATTCGACAACGTCATCGATCCCCCGTTCTTCGCACGCGGCATCGAAGGCCTTGAGCAGTAGCGTGTCAATCTCATTGTTGTCTTGGGATGCCGGCCCGGAAGGAACACCGACGCGCGGCCATGGCAGAAAATGAGTCAAGTCAATTTTTAGGAAACTGAAGGCGACGTCAAGAATAGCGTGCAGGTTCTCGTCGATGGTCTTGATGCTGCGAGATTTTTGGTTCTTTTTCTTCTTCGGCGGAGGCTTCGCCGCACCAAGCTAACAATGGTGAGCATCAGGCAGTCTCTGAAAGAAAAAAAAACTTACATCGGGTGCGGAGTCTGAGTCCGACCGAACAGCCATCTGCTTCCGTTTGCCTTGTTTCGCCTGGTATGCCGGCTGAACTGCTCTGATATTCATCTGCAGACGATCTTAGTAGCCACTCAAAGAAAAAAAAATCACTTGCCTGAAGCAACGGCGCAGCTCCTGGTGAAGGCTCGTCTTCGCCGCCTTCAGTTCTAGGCTGAGACCATGGCTCATCCTGACAGTCACCATCATTATTTGCTGATAGAATGAAGTTAAAAAACTTCAAGCGCTTAGACAATAGTAAGAATAATAATACATACCGTCCACCCTGCCCGGAAATTGGAGCAATCTCTCGTTATCTACCCATAAGCAAGTGTTAGTTACTATGAACTGTGGTTCAGACATGACGGTGCTTGCCTGCGCCGACGTCACCGAAGTCCATGTTCAGATCAAAGTCCACGCCTGACAGATCACCGGCAGCTGGGTATATTGAATGTAAGTGTGCGGCGGTAGGGCAGGGGATAGATCACACCTGGTACGGACTCTTTCAGTACTCCCACTTCGACGTGAAAATGTTCAGCGATAGAATTAAATAGTAAAGAATGAGCTTACACGAAGCGAAGACTAGATGCCGGTCTGCGTCAGATAAGGTTTGGAAGTAAGCGGCAAAGTCTGCCTGCGGCACAGCTTGGCATGGCGGTCGAGACGTGGGTGGGCCAGGGTGTGAGGGAGTCGACTCGGAAGGCTGGGGATTGAAGGCGGGGTGCGATGGAGTCGGTGTCAGCGACTCAGAAGGCGGGTGATTGAAGGCGGTGCGCAAGGGAGTCATTGTCGAGGACGGAAAAACACCGGGGCTGAAGTCAGGGTAGTAATTCTGGACTCCGGCGTTGACTCGCTGTAAGGGTTGTCGGCCAGTCGGGGTGAAAAACGGGGTCTCCGGACGAACCGCTGACGGTGGAGGTTGAAGCATCGGAGGAGGCGGTGGTGTCTGTTGAGCACTGGCGGAGGGTGGAGCAGGGTGCGGTGTTGCGTGGAAAGGCACATGCAGTGCTGGCGGCGCTGGCGGCTGAGTGACCGGCGGTTCGGTGGAGGGCGACGAAATCGACGGCTGCATCTGACGAGATGCCTTCTCAAGGTTTCCAGCCCTCGTCGCAGCCCGCCTTTCTCCAGCAGTGCGACCTTTCTCCATTTGCGCCTCTGAAAATGGTGGCCCCTCAGCAAATAAAAACACCGCATTGGAAGGATAAAGCCTACGGAAGACAAGCATCCCTTCAGTCGGACGTGTTTTACGCCGTGCGTTAGCGTCGGGCGCCGGACTGGACATGAGGGAGAGAGTGAAAAAAAAAGTCACGGCAAACACTGAGTGTCACACCGCGCTTTGACCCCCGCCGAGTCGCCCGATCATCTTTGATTCCTCGGTAATGCCAGTCTGCAATTTTTGCTCACGAAGCTTCACTAGCTACGATAATGTCCGCCGACATCAGTCCATGGTCCCCAGTTGCCGCACCCAGCGCGACAAAAAATACAATGCTCACCTGAAAGCACTTCGGGACGCCAGATTGGCAAAAAAAATGGGCTCAGGCGTAGAAGAGGGACCAGCAGCTGGCGACATGGATGTAGACCAGGATTTTTCTCAGCCTGCCACCTCAGGCGATGTTGCAATGGCGGATATGGAAGGATTCGTGCCAAACTCATCTGCGCCCGCGCCGGAGGGGGATCCTGACGCTGCGCAACCAGAAGGCGCCTCCGCCACCGCGACACCCGCAGGCCTAGATCGCCAGGAATGGAGGGAATGCTTCCCCGGTCCCGCAGGCGCCACCTTCGGAAAGGGGAAAACAATGTTTGAAGAGATACGGGACGAAGAGATTTTGAAGGGTGCAGAAGTGTTAGGCCCATTCAAGGATGAGGCCGAGTGGGAACTGGCGAAGTGGCTAATAAAGCACGTTGGCCATACTGCCTGCGAGGAATTCCTCCAACTTTCTATAGTAAGTCTTCCCGACAGCAAGTACTAAAACAACAGCTGATGGGCATCTAGATCAGCGAACACGCCCAGCCATCGTACACCAAGAAGAAGGACTTCTTTGAGAAGGTGGACAACCTGTCAGGTGGTGTGAAGTGGGAATGCAGGAAGCTGGATGTTCAGGGCGACGTACCCGATCTCGAGAAAGACCCTACTGGGGCGACAATGCGGCAGGAGAACTTGGAACTTTGGTTCCGGGATCTGGTCGAATGTGTGCGAGAGCTGATTGGAAATCCTATATTCCGCGACGTGATGAAGTTTGCGCCCGAGAAATTGTACGCGGATGAGAAGGGGGAGGTCGAAATAATCAACGAGATGTGGACAGCGAACTGGTGGTGGGAACTACAGGTCAGCGGAACCAGCATCGCCATTGATGTACGTACAACTCACCGGCTTTTAATTTAGAAACGCCTGCCGCCCGGAGTGACAATTGCGCCGCTCATCCTGTCCTCGGACAAAACTATGCTCTCCAATTTTCGTGGTGATAACTCCGCATGGCCCGTATACCTCACTATAGGAAATATTGGAAAAGAGACACGTCGTCAGGTCTCTGCGCATGCCACGGTTCTAATTGGTTACCTCCCCATACCAAAATTCGATTGCTTTGAAAAAGAAACGCGCGTGCTCGCCAAGTACCGACTGTTCCACAAATGCATGTCTATTATTATGGCAACTGTCGCGGCCGCCGGCCGGACTGGAGTCGACATGGTGTGCTCTGACAACTTTGTGCGAAATGTTTGGCCCATCTTCGCAGCATACGTTGCGGACTACCCAGAGCAATGCCTGGTGTCGTGCTGCAAAGAAAACCGTTGCCCCATGTGCAAGGTTAAGCCAACGGAGCGCGGCGATCATCAGCCCAATTCCAAGCGCGACCAACGCGAGACTCTCAACTTCATGGACCGCCAGATCGCTGGCGAGAAAGATCCAGAGTTCGAGGCCGACGGAATCCGAGCAGTTCCGAGCCCATTCTGGAGGGATCTTCCTCATTCCGACGTCTTCCAGGCTTTTACCCCCGATCTACTGCACCAGCTGCACAAGGGCGTCTTCAAGGACCATTTGGTGAAGTGGTGTACTGAGATTATCGGCAAGCTCGAGGTGGACAACCGATTTCGGCGGATGCCGGATCATCATGGGCTACGCCATTTTAAAAATGGGATTTCCTCCGTCTCGCAGTGGACGGGGACAGAGCATAAAGAAATGGAGAAGGTCTTTTTAGGCCTCGTCGCAGCGGATCCTCACGCACAAGTCGTCAAATCTGTCCGTGCCTTGATGGACTTCGCATATTTTGCATCCCTGCAATCTCACACCTCCGAAACTCTCCTGGGGCTACGAAACTCGCTCGACGAGTTTCACGCGAACAAACAGATATTTATCGACTTGGAGGCTCGCAAGGGGAACTTCAATTTCCCCAAGATGCACTCCTTAGACCATTACGAGGAGCTCATCCGTCTATTTGGGAGCGCCGATGGGTTTAATACGGAATCACCCGAACGACTACACATCGACTATGCCAAGAACGCCTATCGAGCCAGTAGTCGGAAGGACTACATTATTCAAATGACTCTCTGGTTACAACGTCAAGAATCCGTGGCCCGTTTCAGTGCTTTCCGTGAATGGATGTTTGCACCGCCGCCACCGCCTGCTCCCGCGCCGTCATCGCCTGCTTCCACACCTTTACCGCATACTCCCGCGCCTGCTTCTTCGGCCCCTTCAAATCAGCCCGCCGAATCAGACCCCGATACCCTCACTGTGTTTTACTCCATCGCTAAACGCCCTCCACCCGCCATGCGCAGGGTTCTGGGCTCCCATATTATTGCCCGGGATGGCCACAATGCGCCCCGCTTTCTCAGCGCTGTTTCGACTTTCCTACAGAAAGCCGGCTCTTCTTTCGTTCCCCACGATTTCGATGTATTTAGCGCTTGGAAGCGCATTTCCTTCACTCTCCCGAATATACCCGAGGTCGGCAAACGCCACACCATGAATGTTGTCCGCGCTACTGCACCTCTCATCACTCTAGATAAATCGGAAGCCGCGCATCACGACTTTGCCCTGGTCAGAACGGGAGAACTTAATCTCCTGACTGAAGGATCATCCCTCCAAGGCGAGTCATTTAGTTTTCAAAATAGAGTTGAGATTAATATTTTGCTAGGTCTTCGTGTTGCCCAAGTCCACGTCATATTCCAGTTACCCGCACATTATCGCACCAAAACTTCGCAGCCACTTGCGTACATCGAATGGTTCACCCCTTTTCGAACTCCGAACACCTTAGACGGTTATTATCATGTCAGCCGCTCGACACGCAAAATTCGCGGTGCTGACGGACCATATGCGGAGATTATCACTGCTGATCGAATCGTGCGGAGCGCCATGCTCATACCTCAGAAGTGGGGACAGGACTCCAAGTTTCTCGTGAACTCTCATATCGACGGACATTCCTTTTGTATGTTTAAATTAGGTCGTCGCGACTGCCTCCCTATTTAATTAATTGTACTTGCACCTGTTTAAATTGGGTTATCATGCATGTCATCAATTTGAGCAGCAGACTGTAGTATTATATAATAATAATATACAAGGATGTACGCCGTCTAGTGACCTAGTATATTCTCTTTGTCTATTGCTTCCATTGAGCGCAACTTTTGCCGGAGTTGAAGGTGTCGGCTACGGAGACGCGTGCTCACGGTCTCGAGAGACTGGATTTCGACAGCGAGCGCATCTAGTTCTGCGCAGATTTTCCTCTGTTTGATGTGGGGCAATGTCAAAGGACGTCCGCGCAGATTTTTTTTGAGATGGGGTAAGGTGCGCGGAGATCGTGGAGTGCGGATGACACTGCCGTTGGCAGTGGTGGCAGACACCTTGAATAATTAGTGTAAGAATCGGTACAAGTAGATATCAGGCTAAGCAATAATTGACGCACCATCGGCGGTCCACGTAAAACAAGCCCTCTGCGATTCAAGCGAGCGGGCGGCATCCAAAGGTCAGAAGCGTCGGAATCTATCGATGTGTCGACAGTGGTATAGGACCCGGAGCTCTGCAGTAATGTCTGCAAGCGCTGACGATTAGCCAAGCAGGAAGAGAGGAGATGAGACATACAGTGCCAGACGGTGAGCCGGTCCAGTGGGAAAGTAACAACGCTGAGGTACACTGCGGGAGACTGCTGGGTAATAGCTCTATTTCGTCTTCTTGGGATGTTCCAACGAAGTCATCTTCAGCAATAGTACTAAGAGTCATGGCTAAGCGTAGTTTGGCAAGAGTGCAGTGAAGAGAGATGTGTGCTGGCAGGTCACGGATGATGAGCCCATGGTTATCATCCACGCCATGGAGGCGAGCCGATAGACTGGAATAGAGACCCAGCGTCTATGGCGGGTCGACGGTGCGTGGAAGAGGCTGAGGCTCTACAAGCCTCTATGGAGAGCGCCGGTCTCTATCAGGAGCTATCAATATGCCGGCGGCTCTATCAAGAAGCCGAGGCTCTATCCGCCAGAAACCTGTTCACGGCTCCGGGGGGACATCGGTGGCCTTGGTCAGCCCCCACAAAGCACGGATGTGAGTGTTCATTGCATTCTGGAAAGTAGGTCAATCATAGACAAAGGAAGGACGTAAATAAGTTTCATACCTGGATCGACTTGTTCAACGGGCCAACATCATCCTTCATGAGGTGATACTGGTCTGCAGTGCTCTTGGCCTTGGACTTTGGAGGCATGGGTCCACGCAATTTCTTTGAGGAACCACGATGCGAAGGGGAAGAAGACGAGTTCAATCTCGATGCTAACAAGTGTCAACTGATGCAGTATGGGCCGAGCGCGCCGCACTGGCATCAATGACGGGAGGCGTATCAAAATGCCGTATACGCCTGAAAGAGACATGAATTGATGTCTACAGCTGGGTTGAGTATATGGGTGGCACTTTGGTCTACTGGCCACGTTGAAATAGCGTGCCCATGCTCGTCGTCGTAATCAAATGCGCCGCCTTTGCTCTTGCCTTTCTTCTTTCTCCAT
This sequence comes from Mycena rebaudengoi, assembly GCA_029282285.1. Taxonomy (NCBI): domain Eukaryota; kingdom Fungi; phylum Basidiomycota; class Agaricomycetes; order Agaricales; family Mycenaceae; genus Mycena; species Mycena rebaudengoi. The sequence continues at coordinate 1,016,029 of JARJCX010000018.1, forward strand.
TCTCCTGAATCATTCTTCATTCATTACAAATGGCGGGTCTGGGAATGGCAAATGTTTCCATGAAATGAAAAATTGAGAGTGCCCTGCATTATCCGGCTAGTTCGCTATGCCTCCTTTTATTATTTCATCTTGCATAAGTTGCCGCATTCATGCCCACTACAGCCATGTTAATCAACGTCACATACATGCACGCACAGCCTATTCATATTAGTCTATGCATGTTTTAGATAGCTGTATACCCGATACAACGTGTTTTGTGCTACCTCATCCGTGTCTCAAGTCAAATACTCGTAGCAATATGGGAAGGTTATATTTTGGTAGGCTGCACTTGGGGAAAGAACAGGATAATTTATTCGTAGTAGTACCTACTATTCCGAGATCTTAACACCCGGATCATAGACTTCTGATCTAGACTCTCTAATAGTAACATAACGCTCCGGTTGTTAACAGATAAGTGATTCCATCAAGATTGCATGCAGAATCGGGATTGCTACGGCAATCCGGATGTCCACCTAAGTCCACGGTATGGATTTCCTACAAGCCACTGGCCAGGTGGCAGAGATAAATGCCAAGAAACCGTGCGCAAAAGATCAGAAATTGTGGCGCATTTTTGGATCCGGAATGGTAATAACCCCTTTTCATCTCCGAAACTTCATGAAGTCGCAGAATTTTCGGAAATTTTGTATGCGAAATTATAGGGAGGGAGTTTCCCTGATGTGATGAGACGGGAATGAAGGAGCACAAATTAGTAATAAGAAAAGAGTAAAGGTTTCAATTTATTTGAGCGAACCTTCAACTTAAAATGAAATGAAGTGATTGAAGACAAACGAGTAATCAGAAATATCCACGGGCTGGACACAGCCTTGAGATTTTGTGGCCAGGGCGGCGCAGGGCTGAGGTGTGGCATGGGCGTGCCTACAGCTGGCTCCGGTAATCCCGCTGATTGCCGAGCAATGAACACTTCGATTGAACACTGATGGTGGCGGGTGACACCTTGAACGCTCGGTCGAAATGCCACAGTAATTCTTTCAGACTAATTTGATCTGTTAGACGTCTATGCACAGCATGTACAATGTAGTTATTTTGGATTCGACTGGCGCGTATATATCCGTTCAAGTTCAAGACGCCTCTTTTCTATAGGTCTTTATCTTAACCCCAACATCTCTCTTCCGTAACCCCCACCATCCATGGACACCGATCCTCAGGTTGAGTCAGAATTCGACAGAGAAACAATCCTCGAGGAGCACGATCCTCCTCCAGATCAGTGAGTACCTCTGTTGATCGCTCACTGACGGTACCTCATGGATCACGTAGATACACCGGTGCTTTTTTTCCTGGTGCAACAAACTTCGTAGTTAAGGGGGGGAAGTTCAAAAGCGTCACGAATATCCATCAGGCGGTTCCCAGCGTTCCTCCTGGTAAGCAAGGATCAACTATATTCATTCTGCAAGCACCTTACGCTGATTGATAGCCTTTCGGGTGATTCCCCTCGGAGACCTGAATTTGCTGCATAGCGTAGGACCTGGCCGAGGATCCCAGGTGGTGCGTCGGCGGGGCGGGCGAGCTTCTGAGAGACGGGTGTACATTGCCCGCATTCATGGCTCCGATTCAACTATGACTGCGACAGTGTTCCAGGGAGATGGCGCCGAGGAGGTGTGTTTGGCATTTATTCATTCAGATGCATGATTTCACTGTCCTTTGCAGCAGTGGCGACAGGAGATTTCACGATATTCAGAACTTCGGTGAGATCCGTGCTGCCTTCCTAGCTGAAAAACCTCATCAACCTCATCGTAGACACCCAGATCTTTTGCAGCTTTATGGTATAGTAAGCACGGGGGGCTTCCGTGCTACGGTTTTCCATGACGGTTAGAACTTTCCTATCAATTAAACCACAAGATCGCTAACAATTCTGGAATCCGATTAGATTTGATGTCATACGCAGAGCTTGAGAAAAGATATCGAAACTCTCATTTCTCAACCATCTTCTTGTGGGCGTGTATGGTACGTCCTCAACTCTGATTGCGATTATGCAAATTAAGTTGTGGCAGAGGAGAGAGTTCCGCGTAATCAAATTTATGTATCCTTGCAAGTCCCAAGCTCATTTGTGTCAGGACATCGACCTATACATATTCACTCTTTCTGGAAGAAAGCTGGTAATTCAACCCTATTCCAGACATGCATGTCCTTACTCATGAGCTGTAGCATTGGTCCGAGTACAACGTGTGGATCCGACCGTCAACGGGCCGCCTGTGCATTGACCTCTCATCGAAGGAAGCTGATTCCCCCGTGCTTGCCATAGATATGGGGGATGATTTCCGACCATCTGTAACATCCCTTCTAAACCCACCAGAGGATAACGTAACAATGGCTTCAATGTCTCTGCAACATTATCATGACATTTGTGGCTACGATCTCAGCCGGGGGAGTGTCTTCTCAATTTCGAGTCACCCTGTTTCGGTGAAACTCGGGTCCATCCGGTATTTTCGTGATTTAGAATACGAGAGCTCGTTTGAAATTGGAGTTTCGCCCGATTGTATGGTCATCGATCGAGGTTGGTTGACAGAAGACCTAATCGTCGAGGATCGCTGGGTTCCGTAGGTTCAATCTTCCTATTGATTCCTCTGCTCATTTGCTGCAAATGGAAGGATAAAATGTGATCAAGAGGGAATCTCAATAATGGAGAATGGTTGGATCCGGTGTGTTTTTCCGTTTGGTACGTCCCACTGAATTAACACCAAGACGATAGTTTCAACTCCGATGAAGTTGCGGATGAATATTGCCGCCGTGTATTTACCAGTAATTTCTCTCCGTCTTGGCTAGCGCAGGCCAATCATATATTCAATCGTCTTGGTATAAGTTCCAACTTTGAGGACTATGGTCAGTTTCGCGCCCATGTCGGCTTTCAATTGTAGTGATCGTTCCAGCAGCCGTCGTTGAAGGTGTCCGTTATCACCTATCGTTTTCGGGAGCAAGAGATATTTTACCGCTGGGTTATCTATTTCTATGCCCCGTGGGAAATCTCCAATGCGACGACTCCCCAACATGTTTCCAAAGTCCCAGCTGCCTCGCATATTGGTCCTTCGACCCATCTGGAGTTGACCGGATCAGCGATGAGCTGGTACGGGAACTTGGTTTTCCCGCCATCGAATTCCAAATGCGGGTCTATGGGTTGTCCTGGAATGAGAGTGTCTACGCCGGAATCCACCAGTTCCACGAAGCCAAAGGCTATGATCCTTACGGTCAAGAAGTAGCCTTAGCTCTCGGGTGTCCTGTGTTCCAGATAACTCGGGGACGGGACGCTCTATCTGCACATAGTACGTCTGGAACCACTATTATGTCAAATATCCTGACGGTTGGACAGGGTGAGAGAATGAGAGAATGACGGGAGCAATTATTCCTTACTCAAATGGAATATCTAGCACCATCGAAAATCGTTCGGAATTAGAGGATGGGTCATCTGGTGTGCCAATCTGTAATATTGAAACAATTATTTTGCTGATACCACGGTGCAGACTCGGATGGTTCCGTTCACGAGGAACCTGTCCCAGTTGATTATGCGGATATGAATGCCCCACCTCATTCCGCTTCAGCTCAAATCCACCTCTATGAGCAGAATGGCCTCGCATGTCTAGATGAACTTTGCGAAATATCCGGTGGGTATACAGATGAACTCCATCCTTTCATTCTTATCTGGCACTATTTTCAGCGTCCAACGTCGAAAAATCTTTTGAGTTTCCTGGTCTTAACGAAGAAATGTTTAGCCCATCCTGGAGCTGGAAGCTGATGATGTGGGTGCAGCTTGTGCTGATCCTTATCTCTTTTTGCGCTGTATGATTACTGTATTATTACAATCAAATCGACAGTCACCTGTCACGCGGGCACCTGTCGATGGTGAACTTTGGTGGTTCGTCACTCGTCACCCGGCGGTTTGTCGAATTTTCCAGGTGGTTTGTCACCCCAAAAATCGATGTCCCCATTCAAAAAAGCTCAATTTCGGCCCGATTTCTCTCGAATTTGTCGATTTTTTCGTCCGTCACTGCATTCAAGGCCCGAATAGCCGCAGCGCCGCCTCGCCACGTGTGGCTGGCCGACCTAGCCACGGCTATCCAACCAAGCGGCTAGGGGTCCTTCTCTCCAGGTCTGGCTATGACATGCAGGCAGGACCTGATTCATTCCCACGAAATCGTCACCACAACGGCGCAACTTGGCTGAGAACGATGATCATCGGGGTAATTCTGAGAACTCTGGTTGTAGTCCCCGTACATGGGGCAGTCGATGTCGCAGGCAAAGGAACAAAGAGAGTGGTGACGGTGAAGAAAAACGATGTGTTACCACCGGGCTGAGCTCAATGTCTCGGCAGCCTGAGAGAAAGGTTATTTGACTGAATGGTCGTAGCGACGGGCAGAAGCCATTCAGAGCGAGATACATATGCAGGACGAGACCAAAATCAGAGGGGCTGGATAGCCTGCTTAGGGGTAGTTGGCTACCCAGGGTTTGGCTGAGGCAGCTAACCACAGCTGGCATGAGCTAACACCAGCTGTGGCGAGCTGCCACCGGCAAGCTGGCTAGCCGAAGCTAGCCGATGCATAGCCATAGCTAGCCACAGCTGGCATCGGCTCCACGTAACGTCGGCTAGCCAGGCTCTGAACAAGGGGGGTCCAACTTTAAAAATTTTACACCCCAGGCCGATTTTGGACCGAATTTCGCCCCTGAATCCGAATATGAAGACTGGAAGTTTATAAGTATACGCGTCGTCGAGATATGGGGCAAATTTTCCGAAAAATAATCACTTTTTTTTCTTGATTTTTTTTTTGGATAGATTGGATGAATCCGCGCAACTTTCAAAAAAAAAAAACTCGAGCCTTGGACCTACCACGTGATTTATTACTATATATGGTGTGACAGATTCCCATAAAAGGCGAAGTATGTTTATTCATTTGTGCGGTAACGGCGGTCTCAAATATTGTCGGATGTTCGTTTTTAGTGTTTTCAGGTGTACACCCATCGTATTTCGGCCTGGTATACTTTTTTGACCAATTGGACCCCCCTTGGCTCTGAATGCAGTGCGTCACGCAAAAATTTGGCGGTTGGCAAATTGTGGAATTGGAAAAATGAGTCATGCGTCGCCCCCCCTGTCGATTTGATTGTAATAGTACAGTACCTGCATGCTTCTTGAACGTGGACATGTGTGCTGACAGTTCAAAACTCAAACAGTGCGGTCTTGATGTTCAAACATGGTTTTGTTGATTGGTGGGATAGATTTATTTCAGCACTCTATTGGTTACTGGGGGGGGTGTGACATGTCACACATGTCCTGTGGGGGGGGGGGGGGGGGTATATTATACTCGCGTGGTCCACAACATGAACAACGAGTTTATGGAATACAAAAATGTAGAACTATCAGGGTGGTTATCCGTCTAGAAATCTACAAGATGCAGACCGAGCACAACACCATTCCAGGGGGGAGATCAATACAAGACGCTGGCCAAACTGTGACTGGCTGGCCATTCAGCGGGACCTCCGGTTGTAACCTCGTGGGACCTGATCACAAGCCGAAGGCGCAAGTGTACGGGAGGAGGGTCCCTCCTCCCAGGCAAAATTCCCCGGTATCCACCAGTCAACAGAAAGCTGTCGTATGTCGTCCCTTTGCAGAGTGCATGCGAGACCACAAGCCAGCGTGTTCAACTTCCGAAGAAGGTCCACAGCCAAAGATTAAACCAGTCTCGTGGCCTGAGAAAGGAGTATAATGGGACTCAACATCGGATGACATGAGGATGGATCACACCAGTAAAAAAACTGGGTGCCAGTATTTGTCCAGATCATTATTTTTGGTGTGAAATAGCTTAATTATCCATTTAGGACGGCTACACCCGATTTGCCAGAAGCACGGTGCGACATATGCCCCGCTCGAAATAGATTCGGTATGACATTGGTCATAGCTCATAGTTCTATCCGGGGTCGCATATTGGATGCGGCGGGCGTTGAGTAATACCTCGGAGGTATGGAATTCACTGCAGAATTTGACGCACGATATTGCGGTTCGCGCACGTTCAGGCTTGACTTGATATCCTAGAAGTTGGCTTGACACCCGCCTGATCGAATTGACCATGTGTTCGCAAATGGGTGATAGAGAAGAAGGCGCGGAGTCCGTGGCTGCGTGTCACGGCACAGACTTGGTGCGGCACGTATGAAAGTCACTTTGAGGTACGGAATCTCGTTGCAGGATTGGTACATACGTCCAGCCCCGCCCGGATGGCTGCGCAGTGCACGGACTTGTTTGAGGTACGGAATATAATTGCAGGATGGGTACGAAGGTGGCTGCACACTTGTATTGGTACACGGAGCAGTAAATGAATCGCGTTTTGAGAGTCGGCGCTAGGGCTGTGCGTCCTCGTGACGGGTACGCCCGTTGTTCCGAAGTGGGATCGCGCACCAGGCAGTAGGAAGGAGCGGGCATTCGCCATACTCCGCACCAATTTGGAGCGATATTTTGGTGTTTCTAGGTTCATTCTCCAGCGCGTTGGCGCGCAGATCGGATCCTCGATCACGATCGGACTTGATCTGGTGTGTCGGATCAAGTCGGCTTGAGGCCCGGTGGATCCTAATTGACGATGCGCTGGCAAGGGTGCTGGCGATCCCTCCGCGACGACGACGAGCCCATTCAGCCCCAGTTGCGGGATATCAGCCGTTTGAAGGACAGCAGGGTTTGTGACACCTCCTTTGGTCCAGGCTTGCCAGGGGCGATGCGTGTAGGCGACCGGTGCGCACATTGGGTGCGACCGTCGACGGGTATGATACTATGAAATCTCGTTGAGGTATGGAATTGCGTTGAAGCATTGAGTGTCGGAGCACATCAAGGCCACCGGGGCGGTTCCGCCATTCAATGCGACCGCTTCTGGGCAAAAAAAGGAGCCACGCCGCGATTCCGCAAGCGCATCCGGAATACGGCGGATTGTGCCTTTTTTGAGGGGTTTGGGCTCGACTGGCGGTACCACGCGTTGCGGCGACCATTGGGTCTGCACTCTTGAGGAGTGCTGCGCAGTACCGAGCAGGAGCAGGGCGAACTCGGCGAGTTTCAGATTTCGACATGGTGGTCGGGAGCAAGGCCCTCCGATCTGACATGACATTTCAATATGCAAACAACATGCCCCCAAAATAGGCGTAAAGAAATGGATATTCCGCAGGAAAATCGCCCCATCATTAGCAACAGGGGTGCTCAATTCTTATTCCGTGGCGTGGTGCCGTGGCATATTTGGTCGAAACAAATAAAGATTCAAACTCTGCCAGGAAACAAACTGTTTTGCACATCCTCTTGCTTCATTTCCTAGCCCAATTTTGACTCCAAACTCACCCTAACCATTTAGTCACTCGCCTGGATCCATTTAACAAGGCCTGACAAATTTGGGGGGCCCGCAGTTTTATATCTGGCAGTGAACGTTGTATTGAAGGAAGATAAACATTTGGGGTACCATTATCTACCCCATTGAATATATCATGGAGCTCATTTGCCTCTGAAATGTGGGTAAGAACAGTGGGGGTTAAGACCAAGATGCAGCGGAGTTTGAATCTTTATTTGTTTCGACCAAATATGCCACGGCACCACGCCACGGAATAAGAATTGAGCATCCCTAACGGACTCTAGCACATCCCAAAAATATTTGGGTGCATTTTACATTGCAGCGGGTCCTTAGACCGGGCAGTTGCCGATGTCATCCAAGAGACGTCTAGATGGGTTGATCCGATGTCTATGTGTGCCTATTTACCTAGACCCAGCGGGTCTAGGCCGGCTAGACCCGCCGCCTGCCGATGCGGTCCGAGAGCGGTCTATGCCGCACCGTCTATCCACCGAGGCAGTGGTGCCTAGCAATGCTCAGTAACCCCCAGCAGCTGCCTATCCACCTAGGCCGGCCTGCTAGGCACACACAAATGACTAGCATAACCTAGATGTCTAGGCAGCTTTCAGGCTTAGCAGAGGGCTGAACACAGTGCTTCCATATTATTTTATTTATTTTCTCTCAGCCTTGGTTCAGTCACAACAAGGGCGGAGGTAGGTAGGTAGGTAGGTAGGATTACACGGCACGGTCCCGCTGAGGAACGCCGGGGTGGGGAAGTATCCCAGTATACAACAGGCAAAACTATGTACACTATCGTCCCCCGCTTCTAATAACCTCCCGAGCCGAGCTCACGAGTACAGTTGCCTGCCCCGCGGTAGAACCCAGTCGATCACTAGAAGCAAAAAATCAGGAAATCAACGTCAGTACCTCAGCTCGGATCAGTCTATTAGTACACATGAGCGCCGCACAAAAACCCCACAGACCAGATGTATATATATGCAGACATGAGAGCGTTGACAAGGTGTTCACAATTTAAAGCATTCATTTAAATCTTTATGTTGGAACAGGTCTTCGCCACTAGATTTGTGCACATATAAATAGAAGGGGTTTCACAGCGTTTCTGAGTAACATAAACTTTCCCGACACGTCGACTACACAGTACACCTTGAATCCATCGTCACAATAATTACCCAGCTTGCATAGAATATTAATTGCAAGATTGGGGCATTAGCATGGATGGAAGCTGGGAACCGTCATCTGCCTATGCCAACTTGCTAACTGAGCCATTTACATGTACTCGCGCAAGAGGTAAGTAGGAGGTTTTGATGGCCCGAGCGCAAGGACTAGTCGTCGTTCTTAGAGGATACACTGTCTCTTTCCATAGCCTGTTTTAGAAGGTTTGTAGAAAGCTAGACAAATCAACATCTTGAAGTGGGCCTTGGCCTTGGCCTTTGCAGTTGCATCGTTCTGAGATGGTTGTCAGTGGCAGTGTCATGTCAAGTTTCGGCCCGCTTGACGCCGTCAAGCCATCAGTGGCGATACACAGCTGACGAGCCAGTGGACAAGCGAAAAAAAGCATGTCGAGGGGGCCAGACCGCGTTCAAGGCAGGAGCAGCTTGAAAGCTATGCTCAAAAGAAACCTAGTGTGGGCAGCACACAGGTGGTAGAAGAGGGGGACCTCAGTAATAACACTGAGCTGGATGTGCCAGCACCAGAACGGATGGAGTTTTTTTTTTTTCTTTTTTCTTTCTGGAATCGACTGCTAGCTACTCCTTTCCAAAGAGGCTCCGTTGCTCTATAGACATGACCTTGCACCGATCTACACGTTTTAATAACGATTATTGGAGTGCACAGGCGTCGTAGAAACAAATCGGATATTTCGATAATATTTATGACACGTCGTTACGCGTCTTTGAACACGCGCCTTTTAATACGCGAGTCTACGCGACTGCACGTGCAGCTATATAGTAGATCACTGCCTCCTTTTGGCAGGTTTTGACAGTGACAGGTTATGTGGATTCTGCACCGCTTTTAGGACAGAAAATGAGCAGTGCAGTAGCAAGGGGAGACGCTGAGAGCGCGGACAATCATGAGGTCTTGGAGAAGATCAATGTGTAGCCTTGCCCAAAGTATCGCCGTGCCTCGGAGACCAGCCAAATGGACCCTTTAGACCGCAGACGACGATGGCACAGCTCGTATATAGGTTTTTGGTTTTCGTATCTGTTCTACTCCTTTCCAATAAAACACCGTTGTTCTAGATTGCGCCTCAGCGGGAACCGATCTACACGTTTAATAACGGTTCTCGGGTCGCAGAGGGGTTGTAGAAACAAATCGGGTTTTTTGATGGTGGTGGTAAGAATAATAATATCCTGATTTCTCGGTGACGCACAGACCACAGTAATCTAACACCGAACTATGAGTGAAATTAGTGTTGCCGCGGCTCGGCTCAAAGCCGCTAGCCGTGAGAGCCGAGCCGTAAATTAGCCGAGCCGAGCCAGCCGCCAAGACCAAATTAGGCAATCGGCTCTCATGACTCGGCTACGGCTTGAGCCGGTTCCAAGTCGACTCGAGTCGCGACTTCAGACCGGATTTGGAATATAAGTGAATACAACCTCGAGTGTTTGGCCCATGTCACCCAACACCATAGGTGTTCATTTTCTTGAGTGTTTAAAATGCCAGTGTCACTGTCACCAGCTCCTAAGTGTTCAGTTCATTCTTGTACCTTGACCACGACGCTTAACTAACTTCAGTGCCGACTGCCGGTACCATTCTGCCACAGTCCGCTGGTGTCTACAACTTAAAATCAACTGGTTTCCTGGCATCCCTGTTCTGGGCCGCACAGATCCACCATTTCTTTATTCTTCTCCGATTTGACCCTACTTTAAAAATCATGCATCGACTTTAAACTTTCAGGGATGCAGACGATGAGAATGCTGGATTGCATGGCAACCCACTGCATTTACTTCGCTTTTCTTCACCTTTCCTTTCCTCTTTACCTCTGTTTGTCCCTCAAGTTCCGTACCATTTGCATGTGGAGGTAGCAACTTGAGTGCCTCCACACGCAATAATGGCCCGGCGCCGTGTGCAGCCTACCTCGCGAATACTTCCTGGTGGTGCACTTGAGACGACTTTCCAGCTCGGTAAGTATTCTTCTTCTGTTTGTCTTTCACAAAATTTAATCTGTTTATTATCTCGCACCAGACAATGCTATTCCGCGCACCCCTCCAGCCCAACGACGACGTACGCGTACAAGGCAGCCTGTCGGTGATGACAACACCGGGGCGGACCCAAGTCCCATGCGTACTCGCCGACAGCGATACCAGGAGGAACCGATTCCACTAGGGGAAAGAGATGCAGCGTCGACCAGGCAGCAGGAAAGTGCATCAAGTACGACGTCTTTCTCCAACAGCAACATCCTTTGAGATAGTTTCTTTCTTCAGATCAGCCGGCTTCCTCATTACGTCGGACTCCTCCCCAAACAATGGCTAGGACAAGGGGAACACAAGTACCCGTGCCTCTGGCTCTCGAAGTGTCGACAGTTTTGCACCGGGTCGGCTCTGGTCGGCATCGAAGGTGGGCAGAGCACTCCGCACTGTCGACCGCCTCCCCCCACGCCTCGTCTTGTCTCCCCTCTACTCGTCCTCAGCTATATCGCGCCACGCCATTTCCACCGTCTCACAACTCCGCACTGACTTTTCCTTCCTAAACGCCACCCGCGCCCGATCCGGTTTTATTACCTCTGCTGCGTGCGACGCCTGCGGTGCCCCCTTTGAGACCCGCGCTCATTACCTCCTTGCGTGCCCGGCCTGGGATCACCTTCGCCCCCCGTTGTTCCGTGCGTCAATGGCGGCGGGATCCTTCGGCTCCCTCCATCTCCCGACCCTGCTCAATGACACCCTCCTCCTGAAGCCGCTGGTGAAGTTCATAGAGGCCACGGGCCGCTTCGCGGACTTCTGAGCTCTTCCTCCCTCCTTTTTCCTTCCTCTGTTAATAGCTTGGATTCATACTATACTTTACTTATAGTCTCTCTCATATAATCCCTTTATACTTTATATTTTACTCCTGCACACGGCCTCTCACTACATACCTCCCGCATGTGTTTCCCCCTCAGCCCACTCATGAACCTCACCACCTAGCATTCGTTCCCCCAAGCCTACATTTTCCACTTATGTCTCTACCTCCTCTCTATCTCTCTCTCTTAAAAAATTATTGTACTCCCCCTCCCCCGCTATCCCCTTACCCCAATCCGACCTGCTGTCTTAATCGTACTAGATCATGTACAGTAGCCTAATTGAAATAATCAATCAATCAATCAATCATGGGTATCATCTAACCGCACAACCATCAAGTACTTACACTCACAATTCATAGCTCCTCCTACACCTGCAGAGCGCCACCGAGACTTGTTCGACTCTGATTCCGATGGCAATGAGACACTAGCTCGGCGACGACGTGTCCTATTCGCGGATGCAGCCTCTTTTACCTTGTCGCCTCCACCTTCTCCCAATTCCGTGATCACCACTGCGAATCAATCTCCCGCTTTTTTGACCCCCTCCTGCAGTCCAAGGTCTCGTGGCACACCCAGATCAGGACCACAGAGCCCATCAAGCGCTCGTGGTAATGGTCCTCAACACGCCGCCCCAGGGCCTCGTCAACGTGGTCGACGTGCCGCTCCAGCTGGGACTCAATGTACCGCTCCGGCTGGGACTCGTAAATCAAACGCGGCTGAGGTATGGACATTCTACAGTGAGATGGAGGCAAAAAATCATTGCTTATTCTGCCAGTACGTGTTTGATTCCATCCTTAATCTTTTGCATTAATCTAATTCACCGAAGGCATCGTCAGGTAACTCACCCTCATATACCTGCTACTCAGTTCAGTTTGAGAACAAGCACTGGCGTTCTCCGGAAACATCTTTACGAGCACCATGCAGACGAGTGGATCTCTGGCTGTGATCAACTGAAAATTCCCATCAATGCAAAAGCCCAATCTGCCATGACAGAACATCGACGACGCCACGGTCAACACTTCGGCACCTCCGGAAGCTCGGGCCAAGCAAAAGGCAGGCGACCCTTCTCGCACGAAGCATTTGTCGATGCAATCGCTGAGTTCATTGTTGGTGATGATCAGGCAAGGGGCGACCACTAAAATCCCCATCAAAACTTGCCACCCTGGTGTGGTCATGGGAATGTGGCGGTGCTCACGGAATTGACCCCACCGGGTCGCCATGAATTTGGCCCAAAAATGACGAGGAAAAATTACCTATCAGGTTTGGGGCTTATTCCCACCCTCACCCAATTTTTTCAGGAGCTTTCTTGCCACAGAAATAAGACAGTGAATAAAATCGTTAGCCGGCACCGCCACATTCTCACGACCACCCCGGGGGGTGGATTTTGATGGGGATTTTAGTGGTCGCCCCTTGTGATCAGGAGTGTATCAATTTTCGGCGGACTACATCATATTAACTCAATGTTCAGTCTATCAATGTTATTGAGAATGAACAACTACGGGCGATATTTCTAATGCTCCGAGACGACCTTAAGGACTCAGACACTCCTCATCGCACAGCCATCCGGAATCGAATCATGCAGCTGTTGGACGAAAATTTGGATCTCGTTGAAGCTGAAATTGCTGTACGTGCACTGGTCGAGCTCTCTGCATACCATTCACATTCTATCAGGCTGCTCCAGGGAAAATGTCGACGACCATGGACATTTGGACTGATCAAAGGCTGAACGTCATGGGCATCCAGCGGTCACATTTATGGATGCGATTCGCTGTGACACCATCGCCACACTCCGTGCCATTGTTCGTCAGGTGGCGTTTTTTATTATTTCTCATTGGTAACTTGTCCTCACTGTCTCCTATTCATTAGATTCGCTCGTCTTCACTGCGGAGACGATTCTTCTCGGATGTCCTTAAGGCTCTCAAACTCAAGGACTTCGAACTCCTTCGAGATGTAATCACCCGATGGTCGTCAACTTTGCTGATGATTGATTATGGCCTCCTCCTTCGACCGGTGAGTCAAATATTTCATGATGGACCAACGGTCTAACGGTTCATGGATCTATAGGCCATTGATCAATTTCTATCAAGCAACGAGTTTGAAGACCTCCAGAAATACAAGTTAGGTGACTATGGGTGGGAGGCTTTGGAAGTTTTCAAGAAAATTTTGGACGTCAGTTTTCTTTGTTTTGTATTCATTTATTAGGCTGTTCACTGGCCGGAGAAAGTACCACACGCCTTTCAACAGAAGTTATCAGCGGAAAAAAACCCCACCCTCTGCAACGCCCTACCGGCCTTCGAAGCGATGACCACCAAGTGGGAGCGAATGCAACTGGAGAATCCCGAGATCGCCCACATCATTCAGAAAGGCCTCGACAAGCTTGGCTCTTATCAAGAACGCCTCGAGCGTGCTCCAGCGTACGTGCTGGCGACGAATAAGTCTCTCTCTGTTCAAGTTACATCAATTTAATCTGGGTTCTTTTAAGTCGTCAACCCCAGAATCAAACTTCGATGGCTCAGCCAGTTTAGACCAGAGAAAGTTGAATGGGCGAAAGAGCTATTTAAGAATGCGATACATCATTTAAATTAACTGGCGGCACACAATCTTGACAAATCCACAGCTCAAGGAGTACGACAATAATCCAGTCAGTTCGCCGGTCCGACCGACATACAATAGTTGGGCGGATGAGATCCTCGGACTAGATGATGCTGCTCCATACGAAAACGGCCAAGATAATGTAGACGAAGAGATGAACTCCTATCTTACTGATCCACAGGTCGGTCTTGATTCCTTGAATTACTGGGAGGTAAGTACCACTCAATTAATGATCGTGACTATGCTCATCTCTCCTTACCAGGAAAATCAATTTCGCTATCGAAGAATATTCGCACTGGCCCAGGACATTCTGTACAGGGATCAGCCGTGTCATGCGAGCGGGCGTTCTCTTCTAGCGCCGAGACCGACACACTGCGACGCAATCGAATTGCCCCCGATCTCATGGAGGCACTGCAATTGTTGAGAATTTTCATCAAGCAGGGCAATTCACTCGACTTCACGGCCGGAACGAGCAAAGAAGCTGAAATCAAATGGTTGGAAGAGTTCATGGAGGAGCAGAATGTTGTTCCGGAAGACATTACTTCGTTCATAGCTTCTTTACTCGCAGACGAATAGATTGTTTTTGACTCGACTATAGAAAGCACGATAACTTATAGTACCGCCATACAGCTGTGCTGACAAATAGATTATATTGTAATCTTCATACAGGATGAGCTACGGCGCACATCGTGCTTGAAGCCGAATTACAGCGGGTGCGGTGTCCGCACGAATGTGAGATGGACTCGCTGAGCTCGTGTGTAAATGTTCAAAGAGCCTTCACGTACACTGTCCGCAACGCAGCATGCACGACAACAATGCTCGACATGGCTCTGCAGCCCGAGTTTGCGTCAGCTGCATACATGCGCATCACGAACCAGACGCTTGCTCTCCACGTGTCCAGAGGCAATTTGCAGCACCAAGCACCCCACGGACCGTGTGCAATCCAGCTCGCAAGTGTGTCACTCTGACTTGTGCACTGAGTTGTGGAGCTGAAGCACACTATGTCCCAGGGATCGAGAAGCATGCAGTAGCGGAACCACAACTGATAGACCGGAACACGCACCTTAAGCGGCGCTTGGACGGCGCAGCATCGGCTGGAGTTGGGCGGGTGTGTGCAAGAGTCAGCGAGGTAGCCAAGGGAGAGTGGGCCGGTGACACACCTTGCACGTCGGCATGTGGAGACGGATCACCGCGTCAGTGGATCAGCAGGCCAGTGGAGAGAACTCTAGCCGGTACTCGCACCTCCTGAAGGATTAGGGGGAAAAGAAGAAAAGATAACAATATATGCGGGGCGCAGATACCAACGTGGGGCCGATGTGAGAGATGGTGATTTGTGTGGTTGGTGAGAGCCAGTGGAGGCGGGTTGGGTGGTGGACGAACCGCGCGAATGGGGGATTTCAACCATAGGTCCTGATTTTGCTGAACCTGCGAGTGGGAAAGGAAGAAAAGAGAACTGAATGAGCGGGTGTTTGCTCAGCTTGCGTGCATATGTGTGGGCGACTGTAGTTGTAGATAAATGGTGCATGAGCAAATAGTTAGGGGTACGTTCAATGGGTGGTCGTTGTCGTCGGCGGCGATGGAAGATGATCAAGAGCACCACAAAGCGTCACGGCGTGACATTGTCCTGGCTGAATTAGAGGCAAGCGATACATGAAGGTTCATCGCAGAAGACCGCGCAGAAGAGGTATTTGGGTGTATTATAGTCGTTTGGTGTATTCCTAAACATCTGCACTACTGAACCCATTTTTGGCCTCAAGCCGCAGCTTGAAGCCGAGCTGAGCCAAAGCCGCCCTAAGCCGGCGGCTCTATTGCGGCTCGGCTTGCCCAATTTAGTAACGGCTTTCAAGCCATCAAAAGCCGAGTCGAGCCAACCGTAGCCGAGCCGTGGCAACACTAAGTGAAATTGCTGATTTCTTGTAGTCTCCCTTGTCAGACCATAGACAAGATTATTTTCTGAAAAAAAAAAAAAAGACAAAAAAAAACCTTGTTATATGGTCTGCTTTTACTCGCGCTGGAAAAGCCGTAGGTCAGCCTTCCGGATTAGGTTTTTCCCAAAAAGGTCATTGATGCTTCCCACCCCATCTCTTTCCTTCGTGTCAACGCATATAGGCCCCAGTCATGCTTTTAATTCTCGGCAAGTTGAGAGAAGCATTGTATTGATTTCCTTGAAACTCTTTGTCAAATTACCACAGTTTTTGTGCCCCCCTATGTGCTACCGGTCGCCCCGGCTGAGTGGCAGTGCTCACAATTCACACAAGTGAATTTGGGCCAACTGCAAAGTGCAATGATATTTTAAGTGCTGGATTGAAGACAGCGAAGTTCAGATGTTAATCTGGTATTGGTCACTTTCCCCTAACTCCCCGCGGACGCGTCAAATACTCAGATCAATGAAGTCACGTGCTTCTAAAGCGCGACCTACGGCTTACTTATGTCATATAAAACTAGACTAGATTTCTTGTGTTTTGAAGACACCAAAAGGGTCAATATCAATGTTTCCCTGTCCCTGTTTTGACCTCGCCATGTTTCTCGCCGAGCTCGATTTCATCAAGCGATTGCTTTGGTCCCACCACTCTTCGCTGGAGGGGATTTATTCGCGGACCATATTTCTAAAGCTACAATGGTTCATCCATCTGTGCCGCTTTCTGCATGTCATCACCTCGGTTCCTCAAGTTGAACCATAAATATACTGTACTAGGAAATCAAAGTTCGCGGCTTTCAGTCCCACAATGGACTCCGGAGCGAAGCGGAGGTCCGTCTTGTTAAAAACCACGCACGTTTTCACGAACTTCAACATCATTCTTGCTGTGAGTTTTCATTGGACATATGACCTATAACCAATCGAGTTGACTTCTTTCTTATTTTAACACTGTTCGACACATGCTGTGCGCCAAATTTTACAATGCCGAGCAATTCAGTCCAGGATCTTTCTGATTTCGACGCTGTCGACATTCATTTGTTCATCAGGCGCAAATGTCGATTTCCTGTTGACCCTGCGATGAACAGAATTTCAGGCGTGCTGACCATTGTTGGCGCTTGCGTTAATCCTTGTATGGATTGAATCAGGGGGGCTAGACGGACGTGGAATCTTACTCTCGTAGATCGCAAACTCAAGGATCTTGGCTTATTCCGGATAAGGGCCGAAACTTCTTCCTCGTGGTGTACGTTGACAATTTTATCTTCATGACCAGATGACTTTTACCGATAGTGCAAACGAATGTGAGTGGATGAAATTATGACAGTTGGATGGCAAAGGACTCCCTAGGGTTGTTCTTTCTCTAGCGCATATTATTTTTTAAAGTACATATAAACGCGAGGAGGCCGCCATATCTCCATAACCGTCAACAGACACCCCCAGTCGGAATCAGCGCTGCAACGCCCATTCACAGTCTAATATGACTACGTGAGTCGATATTTTGGTGTTTGCCTCGTTAGTCTTGTTCCTGACCCACAACCCGCATAGCGCGCGAAAAGCCGTCAGCAAGGCCGAGTTCGACGCTAAATTGGCCGTTGTATTTGACAACACAACCGGATGCGTCGAGACCCCAGCCGACGATGTCCAGATCATGGCGAATTTACTCGGCGTGCAGCCAGGAATACTGGGCGGAACGCGTTTACAATTTCCGAACGGGGGAGAGGCCTGCGGTCACTGCGGCCGTGCTTTCAGCTTTCTCGACATAGTAGAAACGGGACTCCAGGCTCACAGCAAGGAGTTCCTGGTTGACGTTATGACGGGGAAACATGGGTATATCGTGAGCTCAGACACCCGGCCATTCAATTGCCACAAATGTGGCACGGTGTTCGACGGAAGCTGCAAGTATACAAATCAAAACTACTTATGTGGCAACGTATGAAATTGGAGGCGTTTGTTTGTTTGAAGCGTATAGTGTTCAACATGTACTTTTAATAGTTCCCTACATATTGTGGTGTTTTTCAACTTTCCGCTACATATATCGTAAAAATCATACGAGTCTTTAAGCTTGGTATCTGGAGATGCGGCCACACGCAGATGTTTCAGGATTTGAAGGCCGTAGGAATCACTGCTTGAATGCACGCTGATAGTAGGGTGGGTGGACCCGATTGTCTGAGAAGGATGTCTTCGGACCCACCTTTAGATTTTTCCCACGTAAAACGAAACAAAAATCAACCTACACAGCTCATTAGAGTCGATTCGACGCACGCAAAGCACCTGCAGATTGTAGAGGGAGGCGCGCGCCAGAGGCCTGTGATGGCGCATCAAATAAAGAAATAAGGACAAACTGATCGGCCAATTGATCGCATTTTTTGCACAAAACGTCACACGACAGAGTTAATGCACACCGGAGGCATTGTCTGGCAAAACAACTTTGAACTAGCAGAACTTCATCCTGAAAAGGAGCCCAGCCGAGTCCTCATTCGCCAAAATCTTGTACCTGGGACTCGCATCATCAAATTGCCCAACTATCTCAAAATCATCTAGTCTGCTGTCTTGATTGGGACTTCTAATATTATATCCCGCCCCTCAGACTGCGATTCTTCTGCGCCTGCCAGCCTGACTCACTTCGGCGGACATCGGCTAGTAGTATCAGTATCTCGAATGGCAATCGAATGACTGCTAGCGGTGCCTCTTGCCCTGCCCAAGACGCTCAGTAACGTCCTCGGGACATCGTCGAGCACGAGGCTAGTACCAGTGGTTTGTTCGATTCGGCATTACTCGATGGGGGCCCGCGAACTAGCTTCGTACTTGCCCGTTGAAGGCAATCATCATGCTCCTCTAATGGCGTCTTGAGATGTTCTGCCCACTTAGCTTTACCTGCTCGTCCGAGACTGCCACGGCGAGCGATGGGTAGGGCATTGGAATGAATCGAGCAAGCGGCCCTTCGACGAGGCACATCGGCTAGAATACTTCCTCGAGCACCCCGTCACCATCCTCCGAATAGGCGGCATTCTGTTTCATATGACAGCGCTGAAGAGGCCCTCGAAATGCTGCTGTTCTCCGAACTCCATGACGTTCCCCGAAACTGTCTTAAACCAGCGGACATACACAGAGAACAACCCGCTCAGGGCTTCCCGGTTCTTCGACGTCGATTCGATGCCAAATTAAGTCGGGCTGTCAACTCCCAACCTTTCAACGTCCGCAACGAAGAGTCAGGAAGGGCGAAGAGATGCTGGGGTCCCACGACCGCCGGACAGTCCAGCAAGATGAGACCAAAATATACATGGATGGTCGAGTACAAGCCGCAATCGTATAATATTTTGACTGTATGTAGACAACAATTAGCGACGAGTAACGGCGCGGATACCAATACAGAGCAAGAGAGCGCGCGCAGGCAAGTGAATCATGATGAGTGTACGGGGTATAAGCGTGTATGGTAAGTAAATATACGACGGTTCGCAGCCCCCCGAAGCGCAAGTTGGCTGCGCCGACGGGCCGATATATACTATCTGTTATACACATTGTCAAAATAACGCTATAGGCGGCCGTGCCGTCTAAGTGTATGGCTGGCAAAAAAGCGGCTGTGGTAGTCCAAGTTTGGTTTGGCAGCAAAATGTCCGAAAAATGTCCTCAATAGTTGAAAACCATCAACCATGGGTTCAGCACGATCTGCGCGCACAGGCGGGGAGCATGAGAAGGCGCTCCGAATATAATAGCGGACGCGGCATACCGGGAACAATATATGGCACGAAGTCACGATGCTGCGATGCCGGCCGCGTTAGGGCGTGCGAGAGAGTCCGCGCCATCTTCGTCACTTCGTTACTTCGCTTAAATTCATCAGTTTGATGGCATTCTATGAAAGTTCGTGACTTCAAGGAATTTCGACGAAGGTTCGTCACTTTCCCTGGATCAACGTACCGCGTGCCTGTCGACACATCACAGAATCGGCGGTGTGCCGAGCTCGGCTGGTTAGGGCTAGTGGTTAGAGGTTAGAAGTGAGCGGTTAGTGATTTGGGTCAGTGGTTCTGGTTTGGGCTAGCGGTTAGGGTTAGTGGTTAGTGTTAGGGTAAGGTATCTAGATGAAAAACCCGTCCAGCCTTGTGCTGAAGGAACAATGATGGCCGATGTTCCGGGTTCTTGAACGTGCCGAGTCAAAATGACGAACTTAGACAGAAAATCGTCGGAAGTAACGAACTTTCCCTAAATGCGATCAAAGTGACGAGGTTTCGTGAAAATAGGCGAAATAAGCGAAGTAACGAAGTGACGAAGATGGCTACTACCCCGTGCGAGAGTAGCGATGGAAGAAATGGAAGACGTACGAGAGTGGGAATATAACACCCCAGGAAGCGCCTGTTACACGCCACTCCAAGAGCACAAGAGTCGTGGAGCAGACGATCATGCCGGCGATAATGGATACGGTTATGATCAATGGGACATAGAATCTAGCGTGGGTTAATTTAGGAGTGGTCGAGGCATGATGAGCCAGCGCACATACCGCTTGATAATTTTCGGGATCTCCTTGAAGAAATTCGAGCGCTGCACCTCCTTGATAGTCGCCGACCACGAAATGTTGTACGAAAATACTGTCCCAACATGTAGGGAAGCAACGGTCACGGTAACGGTAGGCCTGGTTGCTCAAAAAAACCGTGACATTGAATAAAGATTTAGCGCCCAGTAATTTGTAACATTTTTTTATGAATAAAAAGAAAGGCGGCCTCAAGTTTCAAACACTAGATGTCTGGTGGAGGTATGTTTGAAACCTAATGCCTACATTCCAACTGAACCACTTGGCAGTATAAATTTTTCCGTTGCTTAAGGAGGCAACGGTCACGGTAACGGTACCCTCCGTTGCCTCAAAAATAGGCAACGGGTTTGTCACGGTCCCCAGACTGTTTCTTCCTTACATGTTGGGACAGTAGGTGCGCGAGGATGGCTTGGCTGACGGGGATGCTGAGGCCCCCAAAGAAGAAGAAGCTAGCAACAGGAACGGTCAGCCCAAGGGTGGCCGATAGGCTCGAGTCCAGCCTGTCGTATCAAAACAGTTTGTGTCGATAGACAGGCTGGTCGATCTGAGTTTGAATTTGTATCACGGGCAATATCCCTTAAAAGGCAAATTTGTCAGCATCCATCATTTACCGCCTGGCTGCATGTCTGCTTTGCAAATACTTTAAATTGGACCTCTAAGGCATTTATGAATGCTTCATTGAAAAGCTGAAATTTACCCGAGCCCAATAGACCAAGTGTTTAGCTTGCTGGAGGTCTCAATGTAAAGAGGGTGGATTGAACTTATGCTTAATCACCCGAGTTGAATCAGCCCAAGATCTATTAGTGAATAGAAACCAAGGTTGCATCAAGTGGGTGAAAGTTAGTTAACCTTCAGCCACTCAAACGTAAGCTTATATAGCTAATACAGAAGTAGTCACGTGTCTATGCCGTTACACGGTTATCGTGTTACACCTACACCGCCAAAGTGCCCAAATGTTGCCATCAGGCGGATCAGAAACCTGGTAGATCCCTGAGGGCGCACCTGGATATAGGTCGCAGCCAGCTGGTATCCAGCTGGCTGCTGCAGCCCGTTCAATAGCTGGTGGCCACATCTCTATTCATGTGGCTGCAACATATATATAAGAGGTTGGTACACATTAATAATATAATATAATATTTAATCAGAATAATCGTTCCCGCTATTATATTCGTCGCTTTCCTCCGCGCTCGCTTCTTCCGCTTCGTCCCCGGAGTTGTCACTGTATGCATCAACACCCCTTGCCCTCGCCGTACGTGTAATTGTCCGCTTTGAACGCCCAGCCACCATACCCCGCTCCTCTGTATCAGCCACAGGAGGCTCTGGTGAGACACGAGTGACTGTCCTCTTTTTCTTGCGTGGTCTTGGTGGATCTCCATTTCCGCTGTCATCGTCCTCCACAGTTTTTCGCCTCTTTCCACCTTCCGCCTTCTTTTTCCCCAACTGAGTCCTCGCTATTTTCTTGGCGCTTTTCTTGGCAGCTTGCGTCTCCCGCAGTTCGGTCGCCAATTCATAATGTTTCGCTCGTCAGTCATCAAATAGGGGTATTGGTGCCAGTAGATCCCGAGGAAGGGTCGCGCGAAGCAGATGGGCGTTGTGGAATGCGTGTGAATTTATAATGAACCTGTCAAGAGCATTGTGGACGATGAAGTTCTCTGTCTTGTCGGACTCGACGCGCTCCTGCATTTGAGGTCGGATCCCTGTTGCTTCGCATTTTCCTGTATAGCAATCGTGTTGAACATTGAATTTGAACTTGATTTTCTGCAACGGAACAAATTAGCCGATTTACTTGAGTGCATTGAGATTTGACTTGCCTTTGCCGGAATAATTGAGAATGTGACTTCACCGTCTCTGCGCACAAGAACGGGCATTCCGTATAGCTCATCACGTGCAGACAAGACCTGAAATAATTCCAGGACAACAAGTACCGAGGAATCTGTCCCTTGTAGAATATCGGAGATCCTACCAGACACCGTTGAATTCTAAAATAATATCAGCACGTTCCAAGTGTAGGGACTGTCTCAACACACTGTGTCAGTGTCGGACTGGGCAAAAACCCACGATCCAACGAAGCATTGGTCCAGCGACTCGCTCACCACATGCACACACCTTGTCCATGTCGATTCAGCAGGATATAGACCGAAGTTCAGAGCCTGGGCTGCCGTGGTTGCTTGCAGGGTGAAGATCTGTCTCTTCTTTTGGCCACGAACCACGGCTACAAGTTTGGTCTCCCCTAAGTTTTAATGATGAGCCACCACGGGGAGACAGGAAGAAACTCGCAAATTTACCTTGAACTAAGTCTTTTCCTTCACTCCAACCGAGGAGGCGTTGTAGGACAGGATGTGTGGCCATGAAATGACGGACTCCTGGCCCAGCCCGTATCCATTCACCGTCCGGTCCGCGCCACCATCCGCCGGTCAGTCGATGCTTCAAGCCTTCCTGGTCTCCTAGCTGAACCGCAATATCGCGGCTCGGAGCGAGATGATTTGAAAGGATGGAGCAGTACCGAAATATCGCATTAAAACATTCAAAAATTTCGGTTGCGACACCCACCAGCGGACCAAATTCAACCACATCACTGTCGATGTGGTCAAGAAGATGGTACTTGATTTTTGTGATTATTTTCGACGGATCTATCGTCGCAAATATGTCAAGGACATTTGCGACTGCAACCTTTAGATCGGCCTAATGGTGCATCAGATATAGGCACTCGAAATCAATGAAATCACATACACGATATTGTGCGAGATTCCTAATTTCAGGGAACCACAAAAGTACGCTCAATTCCCCAGTGGCTTTCCAAGCCATGAAATGGGACTCGGGAACGAGCCCATGGACATGGAACACATTCGTTTGAGCGATGGTCTTCAACTGACGACCAATGAGAGAGCCCGCATATTGCATGATATAATTCGCCCTGATTGCGTGAATGGAGAGGCCATCAGTTTCTGTGGATTGAAGATGGCGGGAATATAACTGCTTCTTCTCCGCAGACCATGGCGTGTGTGAAACATGCCAAATGTATTTGACAATACCGAGTAATATTGTGTGGAGGATTTCGACAGGAGTGTCTTTTGTTGGATCGAAGCCTGGAAATTAATGATCAGACTCAGCTGAAATAATTTAACCATGCTGGATCTACCTTTCGTAGTCAGAAATGCGCTGTAAATTTTGTCCCTGTTATCGACAGTCCATTGAATTAATTCTTCCTGTATTTCGCGGTCGGAACGATCTGAATCCTCTGTTTTGAGTGATTTGAAGCGAGTAATTAAGTCGTCGATCCAATATTGAGTGTACATATCCTTGACGCCCGTTTCTGTCTGCGATTCCTTGACATGTTTAGCGACACCAGTGCAGGCAAGCTTCACTTGACGCTCAAGCTCTGCAAGGATTTTTTCCTTGGTTCGAGGAATGCCGGCCTGCGCACAATCAGAAAAAATTGAACCAGCAGTGTGTAAGAAGATTACCTCAAAGAGGGCATGGTATCCTTCATTCGTCGCCTTCTCAGCTTGTGTTCCACCAACCTCACATTTACGGCAAAAGCGGTTACCCTTGCCTCCAATGTGCGCAGAAACTTCGCTTTGCATTGGGTTATCAGAAGGGCCAGCGTTGACGTGAATACAGAAGGCGGTAGTGTCTCCGGATTCGTCACGGACCCTGACGGGATTGGTATGTGTGGATCTGAATTCATTTGAGATATTGTGCGAGAGAATGAGAAAGTAACTCCACTTCACTGCGCTCTCAAATTCCCGAAATTGCTCCGACACACTGGCGTTGGGTGAGGTTGAGATAAAATGGACGTGGAATTCCTGCTGAAGGAGCTTGCGCGGTAAATTTCGATGTGTCATATACGCATTCCAGTGCTTGTTCCAGGACTTGGTTCGATTCCCAGAAACATCATCGCCGAAGTAATCGACGAAACTGCAATAAAGGGGATCACCCCCTGCAATAATGCGCTTGGGGTTAGGCATGAGTGACGGGAGACCTGCTTCAATCGTTGAATCTGGGGATATATTGAGCCAGCCAAGCATCCAGAATTATATAAAGACAAACCGCTCCATTGAGGAACATTCTCGGCCTGTTGTAAATCCAGGTAGTTGTCGACCAAGTCATTTGCAGAGACAAGAACTGTTTTATCGTCCATAATACTTGCATAATTCTGCAACCAACCGTCAGTCGGGAGCCAGTCAGACTGCGGAAATTACCTTGTCATCAAACTCTATTTTAAATGCGTCAGCATAAATGTTGCCCCGAAATTTGACCCAGCGAATGGGGACAACAAAAGTGCCATCCGCAAGCCGAGCCACTTCGTTGACATAATAATGTGTTACGCCGGCGGCGTACATGGGACTGAGCACGTCCAAATCTAAATTTTTTCTCCACTTTTGGGCGTGCCAGATCTCCCTGATAATGCCGTCCTCTGGAATTTCAGGATACACATGAAGGAGCTTACGGGTCGTCGGGTTTGACCAGTCCTAAGGCCCGTATTAATTTCAAAATTCCCGGGGACAGTGCTCTCACCTGTGCGATAATTGTTTTGGGGTCGTTCATGAAAAATACATTTCCCTGCACAGATTTGCATGGAATTGTAGGAATTCCACACTGAGAGCGAATTTTCTTCTGCACAGCACGAAGAGCATCAAAGGAGGGGACATCTTTGCATTTGGCTTCCTTCAGAACCCATAAGAAAACTCGCATCAACGAGTTTGAAAGGCGCAATCTGGGGAGATTGTCCAGTGTGTCCAGAAGAAACATCTAAGGCAGAGCGGTAAAAATCCCGTGAATTGGAAGGAAAAAAAGTACATTACCAGCTTCGACGGGTACGGATAATACTGAGACTCAGGAGAGGGACGAGCTTCACCTTGAACCTCTTCGGCGTCGGGTTCCTCAAGGCCTGATGAATTTAATCAGTTCAGCTTGGATAAATGATCCAATGAGATCGCAATTTAAAAAAATGGGCACAGTTCACGATGCGCGAGCTGTGGAACACGCCGGCGCCAAAATGGTTCAGCGATCGGCCATTTTGGCGCGCAGTGATGACGGACTTCGATGACAGATGATCGCCGATGGCTTCCCGATTGGGACAAATACCAACCACAATTCGACACCCGCCAACGCTCTGCATGATCTCAGCAAGAAAGTCCTCCTCATCTCCCTCCAAAATGGCTGGCCCTTTGAAGTTGGAATCACTGAATCCAAGCTGTCTTGCAACACTTTCCGGATTCAAGATTCCCAGAACGTCCGCTTCTTCGCCGAGTCGTCCATGGTGTACCCGTCGGTCTTCAGTGTCGGTACCAGCGCTGAAGTCAGCTCCATTCATGTTGTAATCCTCCCACATCTCCTCCTCTGCTGCGCTCTTCATACTGGAGGCTGGGCCCGCATGCGCTATTTGAATGTGACTTGCAAACTGGATGTTTCGGAGCTCCTCCGTGCTTGCGTCGGCTCGCCTCTCCTCGGCAAGTGATCTCAGTCGGCTTTGGGCATCTGCCAGAAGATCTACCGCCTTCAAGTGCTCCGCTGTTTTCAAGTGCCGGGTGCCTTGTTTTGCTGTGATCCAAGTGCGCTCCGATTCTGGGACGCCCGAGGAACAAATCCGGCATTGGATCGCGGTTTTCTCTGGATTGTATCTGAATTCTGCTCTTTCTCAGTAAGGCTGTAAAGCTTTGGACCTGCAACACTTCACCTGCTTCGTTCAGAGCTCCACTCCCTTTCGGCGGCATGGTTTAGCAAGAGGACGGAATCACATGTTGCTCGCAAATCCATCTTCGGGATGCATGTTCCGTGTTTCATTGCCCCTGGTCTGGTTAGATCCGAAACTCCCAGAAGATTGTGGCGCCACAATACAAAAACAGCCTCTGCAAATTCGTCTCTGCAGCAATGTCCTCCCCGACCAGTACTCCTCCTCCGGATGATCCCTTAGATGATGTCTTTGGAGCTATGGGGGTCGAATCTCCTGTTGCTCCTGTTCGCCCTGTTGCTCCCCGTCGACCCGATAAACGGCCACTTGAAGGGATTGAGGACTCCGACACAGAGCATGGTCCAGAGGTGCCGGGTCCATCTGCTGTTCGAACGGCCGTGAATCTCAATGTCACGGCGGCTGTGAGGCGCTATGCGGAGCAGAAAAAACTACGTCCCGAGCAGAAGACTCAAGTCGAGTCATTTCTGACTGTGCGTAAAATTCCTGTTTTCCGTGATAATATCCCTCATAATTTCGTTTCATTGCAGGAGCCTGCTTCCTTGCGAGAGGCTAAGATTTTCGTTGGCATTTTGCACGCCGAGAATCGCCTCAAGGCAATGGAGGTGGCTAAGGGTGCTTACGCCGTGAGCGATGACCTCAAGGTATTTATTTTTGTCCTCAACGCGTCCTTTCCTTTGTCATTAATGTGCCTCAGAAAAATATACAGAGCTACGCCGTAGCTATTCTCCTGTCCAGCAAACTTAGCACCTACAAAGGAACTTCTCCGACGAAGGTTCTCTCGGTACGTCATTTTTATAGTCAATCTCCCCTGCTGACGTACCTTAAGAGCATCCTCAAGAAGCACCGGTTCGACCTGCCTCCCGGTATCGAGCACAATAAGGCCGATTTTGACAAGGTTACCTCGGCCATACAAGATGCATTAACACAAAAGCGCTCCAGATTCAAAAAATTGGTGCGCTTGTTTTATATATTTTTATCTCTCCATACTAATCGTTGTGCTGATTAGATTGGCAACAGCCTGAGGAAAGACGCGAAGCCGACCGGCCGCATCGTTCCCCCCGCCCAGCAGCAAAATATTTTCGACCTAACCCAGGCCTTCACGGAACGCACGGAATGTACTGTTAACGTACTTCTTTGCGCCCGTGTAGCACTTATGGTGCGCACTTCCTCTATAACTAAAGAACTATCTACTGAATAATGTTCCGAAGCGCAAAACCTTCCTTCGCGACGCTAGCGCGAGGTTCTGGGACGAGGTCGACATCGACCTGAGCAAGATCCGCAAGAAGGCGGATGGGGACACGAAGAAGATTGCCAGGTATGTGTCATTAATTTCGCCGATCCCACCTTATTGAACGGACTTCGACAGGGCATTTCGTCACATTCTTAGCGCTGACCGGGCTCATTACGGCGTGGACGAATACGACATCGAGGATGGCACCAACACCGACTTCCAGCAAGAAGTTGACGATCTCGTGCATGCGGCGGTCACTAATGCCGCAACCTCGGTAGAAGCGGAGGCTGTGATTCAGCCGCAGGCCGCTGCGGAGGCAAATGCGGGAGCACAGGCAAATGCGGGCGCAGAAGCACTAGCGACATAATGTTTTCTACGTCCTGAATACACATATTGTTCTGCTCAAATCCTAGCCAACGGTGACGATGAAAACTCAATATATAAATATATTATCACCGCCTGCAATGACAGGGATTTAATACCTTCAAATGCAGCTGGCCACCACCTAGACCTGATTATAGGCCGGATCTATGAGCGCGCGGAGCTCAGGTATTACTAACAGGTTGGCCAGACGTTCAGATCAGCTGGTGACCACGTGTCTGGCCGTTGGCGGTGTAGTTAACGTGTCTATGCCGTTACACGGTTATCCGTGTTACACCCCTCCCCCCTGGACAAACTTCTATGCCTTCTTTTATGAAAATAAAGAGTCGATGGCAGGGAGCTCAGTTTGGTTATTATCAGACCATGAGAGCTTATCCTCGGTATCAATTAGCATTTCGTCTTCGTCAAGAGTGGCTGGGGGAACATCGCGCTCGCGCATTGGTGTGGAAGGGTGAATTGGGAAGTCGGAATCCAGGCCCGCACGTAGTGTGGGCATCCAGATATCACTCCAAGGAGTTACTTCCCATTCCTGCAGGTCCTGCGCAGTTGCTGTGTCAAGCGGTTCGCTGTCCTGATCGGGGTTCTCATCGCGGTCAACATGGCTGCGCCGGGATCGGGCAAAGTCCTCCATGGCGCGCGCAGCGCTGGATCCAGCGGCAATGCCATGGGCACAGAACCAAGCCGCGAGGTGCGATAGTGTGCACCCCTCGACTGCAAAGTTCCATGCCTGTCCCATAGGGTTAGTGGAGAACGGATACTTACCTATTAGGACGTAGCGGTCATAGAGTCCCGAGGTCGAGAACAGCTGGTTCGCGAGTTTGCGCCACCGCTGTCTGTCTCCTGGGTCGCTCGTTGTGACGTTCGGTCCTAATAGGTAAAATGTCCGATCAGCAACAACGTCGGAGATCTGAGGCGAAGCGAATCCCGGCCCAGGAGGCGGGAATACGCCGGCCTCAGTACGTTGGCCATAGGACCAATCCTCCGTTGGTAATGCTGCGACGTGCGCAACGGCAACTGCGATGGTCGCCTCGGGGCCCAGGTCACTAAGGCCAGGCATCGCCGGAGATGCCCCGAGATACGACGGCGTGTGGTCGTGCATGGTAATGTCGCCAGTAACGCCCGTGGCCGGCACAATGGGCGTGTTAACGTCCACTGGCGGGGTCTGGGCGCGCGGGCTGCCAATGGGGATGCTCTGCTCGCGGGCTTTCCGAGTCGCCTTCTTCGAAGGTGGCACCCAGCCTTGTGTCGCCATGTGGTACGCCACGAAGACGTGTTCCTGGCGTTTTAATAGCCACTCTTCGCCCTCGGATCGAGGTCGCAGCGGCGTTAGCGCGCAGAGCTGTTGTATATGGTGTACCGTCTCATAGGACGCGGTGTCGCCGACACACAGCCAGTCAATAATATTGACGGCGTCGTCGTGCGTTTCGATTACTGCGTGGCCCCATATCCCGATGACGGAGAGGTCGAGGGCCGAGGCTGGGCGTGAGCGCGGTGGAATTGGCGCTGCCGCCTTATCTTTGTTATCTGCCATGCGGTCGGCCTCATCCGTAACGTACCAGCTGGTGCGATGCACCCGCATGGCTTCAGGGACGACGCCGACTAACAGTGTCTCAACGCCGGTCGTCGCAGCGTTCGGGAATATCGGGTGGCCGTTGGCATGTCGCGCCGCAATGGCCAAATTGGGCAGCGCGATCGCGACAAAGGCCGCCGGTTGTTCACGCGTGAGCGCGATGGGCGGGGGGAGCTTCAGGCGTCCGATGCGTACCTGCTGCGCCCGTGCCCTGCTCTGTTGGGCCTGAGTCGCTAGGCGTGCTGTTGTGCGGCGGTGTTCCTCATCCACGCTGCGGCGACCCGCGTATCGTGCATGGACTCGGCCTCCGTTGGGGTGTTGTTCGTACCTCGGCGGGTGTTCGTCCTGGTACCCATGCTGCGATGGAGGGGTGTCGGGGCGGCGGCGAGGGGACGTGTATGGGCGTACATTTTCCCGGCCGGCGTGAGCAGCCGTATTATAGCGGCGGGGAGGTGGTTCTCCGCGGCGCATCACGACGGCCGTACATATTACGACGATCGCGTGCGTCGTAGCGCGGGATTGGCGCAGCGTATTCACCGCCGACGTGTCGAAGAGACGCCGTGGTGGGGTACGCAGCCGGCGCGGGCGTGTATGGGGCAGCTATTGCCACGGGTGCTATCGCAGCCGCGGCCATACCTGGGCCATTCGTGCCCGTGCCTGGGTTGGTCGTCGTCGTCGCCGTCGAGTGAGGCACCGTTGGTGCCGTCTGCGGGGGTACGACCGTAATGCCGTCAGGACCCAGTTTGCCGCCAGTAGGGTGGCGATAGTAGTAGGTGTCGGCTTCCGTACGGCTTTTAGTATAGAGATCCGGGGGGAAGTCCATAGTGGGCAGTGGTTCGTAGTCGAGGGTATACGCACAGTCGTTTTAAGTAAAAAACTTTTTCGGCGGCTTTCGCGACGATCTCGTAAGTTCGGCGCGGGGTCCGGCGGTGGCAGTGATTCTCATCACTGCCGTGACAGCTCCTGCCAATTCCGTACGCCTTGTGCTTCGAAGTACTCGTCCAACGCTGCCGTCTCGTTTAACGCTTGAGGGGATTCCCAGGTGTAATCTCCCGCCGTCCATTTCACATGGAATTCGACAGACTTTTTCCCTTTCCACCTGTGTGTGGCTATCTCGTCTATCAGCCATTCTTGATCTGCGGGCGAGCCGAAGTCATAAAATCGCTGCGCTTCGCGGCTCGGGAAGATGGAGTTATCAGTGGGCTGGTGTTCTCATAACAGAGAGGCATGAAACGTCGGATGAATACGCCGACGGGCCAGGTCCTCCGACAATTCCAAGGTATAGTTGGATGTTTCCGGAACGGCGCGAATGATATTATAGGGGCCTATAAATTTTGGTGCAAGCTTCCGAGCCCGTCCTTTGGGAAGATTCAAGTTCTTTGTGGACAAATACACCAATTGTCCTACATGGAACGGTATCTCCTCGGTGCGCCCCTTGTTGGATTGGTAAGTCGCGCACACACGTGCCTCAATAATTGAGTCGTGGGCGCGTGCAATGTTGGCCAATGCTTTATCCACAAATTCACGCACTCCAGGATAATCGGTTGGCGTCGCGGAGGGATTAGCCATCCGAGGAACATATCCATAGTTGAGTTCGAATGGCGCGAATCCCGTGGATGCGCTGATACTGGAGTTAATAGCGAACTCAACCATTGGGACTAGGTAAACCCAGTCCTTCTGCGTCGGGTCCACCAGTGTTCGCAGAATCTGGGTCACGTTCCGGATTGCCCGTTCCGAGGCGCCGTCTGTTTGTGGGTGGAAAGACGTGGACATCAGGAGCTTAGTCCCGGTGAGTCTATGTATTTCCTTCCAAAACTTCGCGGTAAAATTAGAGTCTCGATCTGATACAATCGAACGAGGAATTCCGTGGAGTCGGACGATATCGCGGATGTATAGCCAGGCCACGTCGGATGACGTGTCGCTGACTTTCATTGGTATGAGCGCTATCATGCTGGTGAGCCGGCATATAACTACCAGCATGTAGTTATAGCCCAAGCATTCCGGGAATGGACTGACAAAGTCCATCCCCACCGAGTCCCACGGGTGTTCTGGGATAGGTAGTGAATGCATTAGTCCTATCGGGGCCGTATTGCGTGTTTTCGACATTGCACAGGCGCTGCAACTTGCACAAAATTGCGCAATGTCGGCACCCATCTTGGGCCACCAGTACCACCGTCGGATGTATTCCGCGGTTTTCTGCTCGCCCAAGTGTCCCAAAGTTAAGTGGGATTGGTCAATAGCGATTTCAGTGAGCGCCCTTCGCCCCTGTAAACGGGCTAATCGGGGTATGCCTAGGCACCAATCGCCAGCCACGTTCCGAGCATATATCAGCCCATCCTCAACCTTGAATTGGGCGTAGGCCGTTGGCGATGCGAGCACCTTGGAGAATACCGGGTCAATGGTGTATCCGGCCCTGGCGTCCTCTAGGAATGAGCTGTGGCCTTCGACGCGGGCCTGACGCTGCTCGTTGGATGCGAGGGAGTCGGCCAGGGAGATGGCCGTCCTGTCGAATCCTTGGGCAGCCATCTCCTCGCTGTGGCGTGCCATCTCGGAGGCTTCCAGGACCCGATCCTCGAGCGGGTCCGAGACTCTGCGTGCCAGTATGGATACCTCGTCAGGATGTAGTGCGTGCAGCTCGTCGGCGCGGATCCGGGTCATGTCCTCAAGTTCGGGGTCGAGACGGACATCGGCCCGAACATAATCGTAGGGCTCGTACTGATCATCGGGGCCGTCATTTTCATAGTAGCGGGATAAGCAATCCGCAACTTTGTTCTCGACACCGGGTACGTGAATAATCTCGAAGTTAAATCGAGAAAGGTATTCATCCCATCGAATCAGTTGTCCACTAACACTGTTACGAGCCGCGGTTTTGACGCCTCCAATGCTTGGTGGTCAGAAGCGATCTTGACAGCCTGTCCCAGGAGTTTATCCTCCCATTTCATAAGTGCCTCCAGTACTGCGAGCGCTTCTTGCTCGTAAGTCTTGTAGGAGCGTTGCGCAGCTGTGAATTTGCGAGAGATAAATCCCGCAGGTCGACAGGTGCGCCAGTCTTTTCCCTGCCCGTACATGGCCCCTACTCCTACCCCAGAGGCATCACAGACAACCCATATGGGGTCTGGATTGTTGGGGTCGATGGGGCGTAGTATTGGGGTTTTGCGGACTATTGATTTGATACGTTCAAGGCAATGTTGGTGAAACGGGCACCATGAGAATGGCTGCCCGCCTCGGCAAATTCCTTCGAGCGGAGCGGTGAAGTGTGCAACGTCGGGGAGGAACTACGCCAGGTATTGTATGAGGCCCAGTAGTCGTAGTACCTCCGTGTGCGATCGGGGGGACCTCCAATCGAGCACTTTGGTCATCTTGTCTTCATCGGCATGCAGTCCTCGGTTGTCGATGCGGTGGCCGAGGCAGTCCATGTCTTTCGAATATAAGTCGCATTTTTTCTTACTCAAGTATAACTGTTGTTCCCGAAGGCGATCAAATACCAGGGTTAGGTGGCTTTCGTGATCGTCGATGGAATTGGAGAATATGAATATATCATCAAGATATACGTGCACAAAATCCCCAATTACATCCCTAAATATCCATGTCATTAGGCGTTGGAACGTGGCGGGGGCATTACAGTCGCCTTGCTGCATAACATGCGATACGCCAGTCCCAAATGGTGTAGCGAAGGCAGTTTTCCATACATCCTTGTCGACAATACGGATTTGCTCGTAGGCATCCGACATGTTGATCTTGGAGCGGTGTGGGGCGCGGGCTACATCCATGCGGATAGTATCCTGGTCTGGAAAGGGAGTGACGTCCTTTATCGTATTCTCGTTGCGTTGCTGTGCGTCAACCACTGTCCTTAACTTGCTGTCCTTTTTGGGTATACATAGCAGAGGTGCAGCTTGGGGAACCGGCTTAAGTTCCCACCACCCTGCTTGTACGTACCGTACTATCTTCTCCCACAGCTGCGGTCGAAGCGAGTCAGGGCACCTAGAAGCGTGGTTGTTATAAGTTGCGCCGTCATCGATGAGATTTATCTCGTGATTGATTTCACGGAGTGGGGGTAGAGTGAGAGGTATGGGTCCCATCAAATCCTTGCATGCATCAAACCACTTCTGTCGAAGTGCATCCACTCGGGATGAGTCCGGGTCTGGGAGGGTAGTAGTTTCCAGAATCTGGGTGCTACGAATCCCTACAAGGTGCACTGTCTCATCCAAGGCTTCCTCACAAAGCCCCGCCTTATCGGATTCTCCAGTCCAGTACACTGGGTGGAGGGAGGAGTGAGTAGAAGGGACTTCGTTATCAAATAAGCCCGGCAGCAGTGGGGCCAGTGGATGTCGTAGGTCCTCTCTAAACACACCATGGTCGGAATGGCGCACGTGGATATGGAACACCAGCGGGTTAGCAACTGGTTCGGAGAGCTCTTCCTCTTCGTCGGCGTCAGACGACTCAAGGTCGCCGTTCGCCGAGGGAGCAGGAATGCTCTCGTCAACGGGAACGTCATCGATGTCAAGCGAGTAGTCCTCACCGTCGTCGAGCTGGAGTTCCAGGAGATCACAGCAGTCTGGAAGATCAGTAATATATAGTGATTTGTGCATCATTACATGAGGGTGGTCTATCGGTAGTACAGGGAAAAATGCAGCCTCATCGTCTTCAACTTCCTCGATGCTCACACGGCAACCAGCCAGCTGGTCGCGAGGGGGCGCCGGGAGTCAGTTGACCGGTAGCGCTGCTGCCTTGGGGTTAGGCGAGCTAGAGGCGCGACACATGGCTAAGATGGAGGCCTCCTCGATCGAGGATAGCGCAGGGACTGATTTCCCATTGGGAAACCTAATCTCGCGCTTTCCGAAGTCGAGAATGACCCCGTGTCGGTTTAGGAATGGGGTACCGATGATCCCGTCATACCTGTCCAAATTGACTTGGTCAAGGTATACGTACCCCTTAATACCGCCGATGTCAACAGGTGCTCGAGTGCCGTAGTTGATTTTCGACCGACTACCCACACAGCCCAGCTGGAGGGTGACCTGCTCCGCAAGCTTTATGCGGGGCGAGTCAGTTCCTGAGTCGAATAGTACATAGGCTTGAGAATTGCCAATGCTGACTAAGGCAGATAAGCAGGCCATGTTGGCACGCGTCCTCTTAGGCTGGTCGGTAAGTCCCACCGTACTCGGGTGTTCGGGCCGACGGATGTTGGAGATGTGTTCGACGGGAGTGGGGGTGGGAATCTTATGCGCAAGCATCTGTACGCGAAACCCAGGAAGGGTGTCTTCAATGTCTTCCTCCGGCCCTAAGCTAGCCAGGCGTTCGTGATACGCGCGACCAGGTAGTAGGTAGGGTTCGGTGTCGATAAACCCAAGTTGGGATCGACAACCGGTGTAACCATGCCCAGCCGGGAAATCCTCCTCGACGGTAAATAGGTGACGTACGGCAAGCACAGATACCCCAAGCTCCAGGGCGTGCTCATTGATAGCATCGTCCAGAGCAGCGAGGTGCTCTGCGCGAAATGCGGGGTTGTGGTGGTGATATGGCGGGAGAGGTGCTGACTGGGTGAAGAGCCTGCCGTCGGGTCCTAGGAATACCAGCACCTGCTCGGCGCACATCGAGGTCATCATGACCACGGAGCGCAGTATGCAGCGGGGCGGTTCTCCCGGAATCGGGTCGCGGTCCCTTTCCACGCCGTCGATCACATCGTCGGAGCCAATGTCGCTCTGGCCGGTCCAGGCTTCGATCACCTGGGGATTGTCGTCCTCAGGTTCAGCAAGCGAGTCGTACGCCTCGGGGACTTGCTGGTCAGTGGCGACGCTGAGCTCTTCGCATACTTCGGAGGATACCGTTTTGGGCGAGCCCAGGCGCTGAGCGCGGATAGCCGTATCGTCGGCGCTCTCCTCGTCGCTGTCGATCCAGACAGTGGCGGCTCCGGAACCGTTTCCTGATAGCATGTTTACTGCCGTCATGGGGCCTGAAAGGTCAGGTACCGCTGCCCACAACTCGTCATCCGAGTTTGGAGGGGTGTCTGCCGGAGTACCGGGGTAGCTGGGAGGGGGTGACTCGGTCACGACCTCGGCTGTTTCGATAACGGTTGATGTGGGTGACGCAGGGGGCAGTGGTATAGCGTGTTGCCGGACCAGAGGGTGCTGGACGAGCCGCATAAGCTTCGCACGCTAACATGCGTCTCGTCAGCTCCTCGTCGATGGCGCGCTGGGTGATGGCGGCCTCCTCGCTAGTGGGTGACTTACGCGTGAGCTCGCTCCGGTAGGGAGGGAGCGCAGGCGCAATATCTCGTCGTGGGCTTCCATTCGCCGAGACAGGAGCTCTATGAGGTCCTGCCGAGCTTGGGAGACGTCGCGCGCATGGTTAGTGTAGCGGTTGGCTTGGTCCTCCACGTCGATGGCTGTCGATCGCAGAACCGCAGTGAAGAATCCGATTAGAGTGGCAGGTTGCAAGGGAATGAGTTGATGCCAGAGTGTTCGGGCATGCTCCTCAGCCCCGACCGCGGTTATCGCCTCTAGCTCGAGGGTGTGGTCCACGGAGAGAGGGCCTGTACCTACTTGGGCCTCGAATTCGTTCAAGAGGTCATGATAGGACGTCGGGTTGGTGTTGTCCTGGTCAATTCGCTGGCGCTCCTCGTATTCCGCCTCGGGTGTCCATTCGGGATAGTGCGCAAGTGAGTCCCGCAGCTCCAATGTCTCCGCGTCGATGTACGCCTCGGAGTCGGGAGCAGAGTGCTCAGTCGGAGTGCGGGCCGGTTCGGACTCGATATCCCTGATCCGCATTGAGTAATACCTAGCGCGCATGGCTCCTGCGCGCAATTCCGTCCCCTCATCATCTAATAACTCACCCAAGTCAGGAGCTACGTTGGGATCCTCATCATCCGGCTCGTACTGGCCCCCGCCCCATAGTCCATCGTCGTCGCCGAGGTCCTCAAGAGCTTCATCATCAGGGTGTTCATCCCCTTCAGCATAACTCTCTAGGACCCGCTGTGCGCCAACTCTAGGTCTCGGGGCGGCAGGCTCGTTGAACTTGGGACAAATTGGGTTATTACCGATATGCCCTTGCGCGCCGCATTTGAAACAGGTGCGAGTGTCTTCATTATTATAGCGTAATGTGGGATTGGCGGTGATTGCGCGAGATATGGGGCTATCTGCCGCAGCCACACGTCTAGAGTTGGTCGCGGCGGGTGCTTTGGCCGATGTTGCGGTGCGCGTATGTCCCATGGGGGCCGCAGTCGACTGGTGCAGGCCATCTTCGTTGATGGACGCCCAGAGCCGCTGGGCATTTACCCGGAGCTCATTGAAGGGTGTATACTCCGCAGATAATTCGTGGTCAACTTTCATTTTGTACCGGATCGGCTGGGGGAGCCCTGCCAGGAATCGAAGACTCATGGCAAATTCCCCAGGTGCGTGGTTCATCTGCCCGCCGCGCTTGATCAACAATTCGGCGGACGCGTCGGGCCCTTTAGCATTGTCGTATCGCACCGCGTCAAACGCTCGTGTAGCACGTTGTGCATTTGCCGACGTCACGAATCGATGGTGGAGTGCGCAAAGCACCTCAGTGAACGTGAGGCGCTGTTGTGGTACTGTTTGTATGTACCATTCTAACGCGTAACCTTCTAGATTACTCTTCACCATGGAGAGGCGGAATCTATCCACTCCCAGGTCATATCCACAGAGTAACATGGCTTGAAGCCATGTACATACTAACTCAACCCATTTCACAAACAGGTCGAGATCGTCCTCGCCGCGATATTTAGCCGGTGCGTCTACCTTGGGAGGTCTAACTCCCATGGGCAATGTAAGGCGCTTGCCGAGTCCGCGCGCGATAATGGCGCGGATCGCGGTTTCCTTGTCGCGGTAGAACGTCTCATATGTACTCCCGGCGGTTTTCGTGGTGAGTGGGGCATTCGTGTACCCGGACTCGCTGATCGTAGCGGGTTCGAGCGCCGCGACGGCGTTCATGTGCGGTGGCCTCTGGCGGTGCGCCGAGGATATGCTACCGATATCCTCGAAGTGGGCATGTCTGGCAAAGTTGGCTGCCGACATGGACGGGGTGGTCCCTAAGAGGACTGGGTCTGCAATTTGGAATGATGCAGCAGTGCGTTCTTTTCTCTGGACCACGCCGGAGGCCTGCCGGTGGAAGGCCGCGTCTGATTCTTGAGGACCGCAAGCAGGTAGTGCAGCGGATAGCTCTGACTGCAGCTCGTCGACTGAAGTCGAGGAGCGAGACTCAGAGCGAGGCGCGGGGGGCAACGCGGAAAGGGGGCTCAGCCGTGGCGCATTGGCGGTGATAACCCGCGTAAGTTCCTCTAATTGGGCCTCTGTAGACCCGAAGTTCCGCAGCACCCGCATATTATCTTCCAGACAGGAGTCTAGCCGTTCGTCCTGAGCAGTGATCCGGAGGTATATTCCATGCAGTTTCGTTGCGGTCTCATCTCTTACTTGCTCTATAGCCCGCATGTTCTCGTCGAGGATACCCCGTTGACTAGCAACATAGGCAGTCGAGGTGATCAGGGTGTCGCGGCCGGTAGCGAGCATCCCGCGGACGGCCGCGTATCTCGATCGCTGCTCCGCGGTAAGTACGGGAGCTAGGTCCTGCACTAGCTCCTGGAGCATGTCTACTGGGGTGTCCGTTGGGGGCTCGGGGGACGCAGTAAATGGGAGGTCGGATTCGGTGGATGGAGTAGATTGAGGCTGAACGATCGACCTACCTTCCGCGGTAGTAGGTGCGCGGCCTTTTCCTGTGTTTGGGTGTCGGTAGGCCTCTGGGGTGTTGTAGTATGGAGTAACGAGGGGTACTGACTCGTCATCGGAAATGTCGAATCGTAGCCCCGTTTCTGGATGCTCTACGTAGTGGCATCCATTAGCGTCTACACGTACTTTGACTCTGAGCCCTGAAGGGGTCCCCAATGGTGCGGTGCGTTCACCGGGCGAATAAGAGCTGGCTTCTGAGTCTGCTCTTTTCGCCGATTTTTCGTCTGCACCCGAGCGTGCGGATAAAAATTGAGATGTGCCGCCCACTGTGGAAGCACGTCCAGGACTGAGTGGGTGGGAAGACCCCAGGTTAGTGGGATCTCCCATATCACCAGGAATGTCAGACATTCGGTAGTTCAAATAATAGCTGGTTTTTAGCAAAATAGAGTTGCTCCAAAGTATTGGAGCCAATGGGATTCAAAAAAGTGTAAAGAGGGTGGATTGAACTTATGCTTAATCACCCGAGTTGAATCAGCCCAAGATCTATTAGTGAATAGAAACCAAGGTTGCGTCAAGTGGGTGAAAGTTAGTTAACCTTCAGCCACTCAAACGTAAGCTTATATAGCTAATACAGAAGTAGTCACGTGTCTATGCCGTTACACGGTTATCGTGTTACACCTAGTTAACGTGTCTATGCCGTTACACGGTTATCCGTGTTACACTCAAGGTGTAAAGCTGTTAGTGTTTGGTCTCAAAGTGATCTCCGCTCCAAACACTAACAACTTTCAACAAAAAGGCCGCCAGCAAGTTAAATACTTCGTCTATAAAGCTCGGATAAATTTACAGCTCCTTTACTGTCTATTCGAAATGTCCTAGAGGTCCAATTTAAATTATTTGCATAGCGGACATACAGCCAGGCTGTAAATTGATGGATGCTGACAAACTTGCCCTATATGGTTGCGCGTGATACAAATTCAAACTCAGATCGACCGGTCTGTCTATCGACAGAATTCATAGACAGACGGTCACCGGTCTAGGTGGCCGAGGACCCCGAATGGGGAGCAAAAAAGGAACTGTTGCCTGGATGTGTAAAGATACCTTTAGAATGGATCCCCCACCAGAAAATCGCCCAAACCCCCGAGGAACTATGCGGTCATACAAACGACTTGTCCCGCCGCTCACAATCCCAGTCATTCCATCCGCACCAATTGACAATTCTGCGTATCGTATCGACCAACCTCGAGATGCAATGGACCCTGCCCCCTCCCACGTCGCAGAGACACCATTTAGCCATGTACAGTCTCGCCTCCGTCAGCCCGCACAGACCCCCGAAGAAAAAAAATGGTGCAGAAATTTAATGCGATGGAGGAGTATTTGCAAGCGTCCCCTTTTGCCTCGCTCGGCGAATTCCTACAGATCCTATTTCACAACCGCGTAAATGGAGAGCCAGATCCCCGCGGTTCCACTCACGCAACATGTGTGGCGCGTTTCCTTCGAGGAAGAACCGCTGTCAAAATGGCGGATATTTTACCCATGATTTATCGCCATCGGAACGGTTACCCGTCGAGAAAGTCGAGTCGTATCAAGGAAAGGGAGCTTATGTTCTCTTTGTTCAACCCCTCATCGACATCCATCACGCACGACCTTGTCTCTCCTCCTGGGCAACAAAGCTTGTTGGTAGTACAACGCGCAAACAAATTCGGGGCTTGACTCACGACGACCCGGATGACTCAGAGGATCGAGTACAGCTTCGTGCTAGTACCAACGGTCACGAAAAGGGCAATGTAATCACGCGAGAGGATATTGGGCGCTTTAGCATGAAGAGACTGC
This sequence comes from Mycena rebaudengoi, assembly GCA_029282285.1. NCBI lineage: Eukaryota > Fungi > Basidiomycota > Agaricomycetes > Agaricales > Mycenaceae > Mycena > Mycena rebaudengoi. The sequence continues at coordinate 1,055,786 of JARJCX010000018.1, forward strand.
AAGAAAAGTATAATAACCGTGCAGCCCTAGCGATATATCTCACGGAATGCATGGCTGCCCCACATTCTAAAGGAAAAGTGGTTGTCCGACGTATTCGCCCTCATCCCATGGTAAGCAACTTCTGTTGTACGGGATCTATTTGTTCTCAACCTTCGTCGTAGATCCAGGTCGTCGCCATATCTTCATTTATTGTCTCCCGAAATCGCTACGCTAACAGCGACCTTGCCATGATTCTTGGCATCTGGCACTTTGCGTGCAAGTCCCACATCGACGTGAAGCGCGTTTACTGCCGTATCGGGACCAGTGTTAGGTATACCGCCCATCGGAAGCTGCTAAGGCAGCGGAAGAAGCGGCCTGTAAAGCCTTTCGATCCACAGTTAAATCCACACAAAAACAACATTGGCAGGACTGGCTCGAGGAGGCCGACGAGAAGAGTGTTTGGCTCGCCTCTCGTTACGCCAATCGCCCGTTCACTGACGGCAGCGCTGAACGTATCCCCACTTTAAAGCGCGGCGACGGCACCCTCGCGACAGATGCGCAGGAGAAGTGCGACATACTATTCTTTCCCCCAGCTCCCCCCACTAATTCTCTAGGTATTCCTGACGACTTCATCTACCCAGCCCCTGTCCCCATGCCCGAATTTACACGGAACATGTATGAAGACGTCATTCGCAAAGCTAAACCATACACGGCGCCTGGTACCGATGGCATCCCATTCATTGTCCTTCAAAAGCTTACCACATCATCGGCGACATTCTTTGGGCTCTGTTCACCGCTACTCAACGCCTCAAATACGAAACTCCCCTTCTAAAGGAGCTCTACACAGTTGTGCTCCGCAAACCCGGGCGCTCCGACTACTCGCTCGCTAAATCCTTTCGGCCAATTGCTCTCTATCGCACCATCAAGAAATCCTTCTGTGCCATGCATAGCACTATGCTCTCGTATGTCACCGAAAAATACCAACTAATTCCCAACACCCACATGGGCGGCCGCCCCGGCCGCACTACAACAGATGCGATACACCTACTCACCTCCCGCATCAAGGATGAATTCCGCAAAGGTAATGTCGTAACCCTAATTAGCCTCGACATACGTGCAGCGTTCCCCAACGCAGTGCAAGCTCGCCTAATCCACAACATGCGCGCCTGCGGGGTCCCCGCAGAACTGGTTGACTTCTACCAACACGACCTCGCAGGGCAGTCCACCCGACTTAAATTCGACGACTTTCTCTCAGAAGCGTATATCATCGACAATGGAATCGGCCAGGAGCACCGTCTTCAGGTAGTCTTTTCCAATTTTACAACGCCCCCCTACTTAAAACCGTCACTGACCCAAAATCATCTGCCGCTGGGGCATACTACGATGATACATTCTTACTCGCCGCTGGACCTACCTTTCAAGAATCCGATAAAATCATGGACCCCATGGCTCAAAGGGCGCGAGCGTGGTCCGGAACACACAACTCTGAATTTGAAGAATCCAAATTCGGTGTCCTCCGCCTCAAAGCTCAAGGCCGCGATGACGAACAGATTCCTTATAACTGGGATGGTACCCTTATTCCACACACTGACCATATCAAATATCTAGGTATCCTCATCGACGACAAACTTAACTTTAAAATGCAGGCCGAAGCAGCAGCGACGAAAGGACTGAAAGTCCCTTGCAACCGCCTGACACGCCCTGCATTCGGCCTGCCCCACAAATACGTCAAACGCCTCTACGAGAGTGTCGTGGTTCCCAAAATGACCTACGGTCTTGACACCTGGTATACCCCCATTCACAGTGAACCTGGCTCGAAACACAGAAAAAGTAGTATCGGTTTTGCGAAGCGGCTTGGTAAAGTTCAACGCCTTGCCGGAATACTCATTACGGGTGCCATCCGCACCACTGCCAACGACTTACTCGACATTCACGCCAACAATACTCCCATAGAACTCCGCCTCAACCACATCTGCTACAAAGCTGCCATCCGCATCTGCAGCCTCCCTAACTCCCACCCCCTCCAGCCAGTCGTCACACGCGCCGCCCGTTTTCACAACATACGCCACCACCGTTCTGCCCTTCATAACTTGATGCACACATGGCGCTTAAGTCCCTCCGAGTTCGAAACCATCCACCCCTTTCCTGTCCCCCCAACTTGGTCTACACCATTCACACACGACATCGCCTCAGACAAAGACGAAGCGCTAACCCGCGCCAAGAAGCGCGACCGCGAGCACGACATCTGCCTATACAGTGATGGATCCGGTATCGACGACCGCATAGGCGCCGCCTGCGTCACCGATGCACGCGACGACTCGTTCTCACGTCGCCTACGTCTAGGCTCCGACCATGACGACACAGTTTTCGAGTCTGAAATAGTTGGCGCTACTCTCGCAATATCATCCCTCCCCTCTCTACCCCACATCCAACGTGTCTTCCTTGGCATTGACAGCCAGAGCGCTATCCGCGCCCTTCTCCGCCCCAAACAACAACCGGCACAGTACCTCCTCCTTGATTTCCTACGTGAACTGGAGCACCTGAAAATCCGCATACCCAATGTCCGACTCCACATCGGGTGGGTACCCGGCCACGTTGACTTCAAACCCAACGAACGTGTCGACAAAGAGGCCAAACGAGCTGCACAACACAGTGAACCCACTCACCATCGCATCCCTTCCCTATACCACTCTCCCCTCCCACGGAGCATCGCCGCCGCAAACGCCGCTTTCCGCACGTATACAGCCTCGCTCTGGACCAAGTCCTGGGAATTATCACCGCGGTACGACAAAATTAGACGACTTGACAAATCATCGACGATAGATTCCCTCCACAAACCTCTCCTCAACCTCTCCCGCCGCAACTCTAGCTTGATAGTCCAACTACGCACGCGCATGATCGGCCTGAATGCCTGGTTACACAAAATCCGCCGTACTGACTCCCCACTTTGCTCTACCTGCAACAAACGAGAAGATGTTCCCCATTTCATTTTCTTTTGTGCTCGCTATGCTCACCATCGCACCATCCTCCGGAATGCCCTCGGCCGTAAGGCCACCTCCCTTGGTTACCTACTTATAGATGACACCGGTATCCGTCATCTACTACGCTACGTTCACGCCACAAACCGCCTCCCCGCATATCATGACATCGCCCCCCCAGACCCTGACCCCTAGCTACCAACACCGACAACCTATCACCCCCACTACTTATTTTATTCATTTAACTCCTTACTTACATCTTCGCATCTCCCCCCTCTTCCTCCCGGCTATCTCGCTATTGACCTCACCTCCTACCTCTATCGTACATTACAGCCCCCACCCAGACTACTAACCTCTCACTTCCGCACAGTACGCTGCTCGGGCGTCCGAGCCTTTGCTCCGCTTTCCGCGTGTCCGAGTCTCGACTCCACGCTCACGCCCACTGCGCCCTGCCCCCCGTAGTTTCCCGCCCCACCCTGCCCATTTCATGCGCTGTCTGGGACCCGTGAAACATCCGATCAGGCGGGTCACCGTGCACACAAAGTTTGGCCATTAGTAGTTAGTAGTATCATACCGTGTACCATAGCCGCTTACAGCGGCTCGAGCACGATAATTGACTTCATCATCATCATCATCAGGTATACCGCCACTCTTGCCGCACTAAATTCTATGTCTTCATCTGGCTTTGTGAAACTCCGCGGAGAGGTCAAAGACACGGAAGAACGCAATGAGACAGAGCATTCTACAGTCCTTGACAATATCCAAGAGTATGTTCAAGTATATGAGCAGGGGCTCGGCCGTCAGAGCCAGTTGAAGCCTTGGGACTGCAAGAGGGACGTATCACACCCACCAGCCCGCTTGCCACAAACTCGGAACGCGAGACGGAGACGCAGGGAATGGAGCGCGCGGTCGCAGATTACGATGTCCAGATGGGCATTAATCCCAGCAAGAACCTTCTCAGGTGGATTCGTGGCGACGGTGCATCGTATGCGGGGATCCTGCGGCTCATCAAATACTGTGCACCGCTCGGGACCTTCAAAAATATATTCACAACGCCCGAACTTTGGCACACGGGCGCTACTGATTTGAACTCTATTGCAGCCAATCACTATGGTCCTGCAACATCCAGTGATCCGTCCTCATTATCGAAATGCAGCAGTGCCGCTGGACCAAAACGACGATCGAACTTGAAAAGCTGTGATTACTACCCCCACTGTTCAAAATTTAACCCTCATTTGGAAATGAAATAAGATAAGCTCATCTTAAGTTCTGGGCGGTCCGACCGCATTTCAGACTTAAGTTCCGCTCAAACTTAAGTTCCCGGTAATGTCCGTGTGAGAATGCATCCCTCACCGTATATCCATATATGTACGGCAACTTGAGTTCAACCAAACTCAAGTTTCATCTAAAACTCAAGTTCTATTCATAACTGAAGCAGTGACAAAACTCAAGTCCTATTGAAACTTAAGTAGCGCCAACATAGATGCCGCGTGGGACGATGGGACGAGGGAACGGCAACATCACAGAGACGCGGCCGGCGGGAGAGTCCTGGATATGGCACATGCTGAAGTCTGCCTCCAGTGTGCCGACGTGCGTGCGCGACGTGGCCTGCAGAGGCGACATCGATTTGCAGGGACGCACTGCTCTTGCGTGCCGTCTATGCGTGAGCAGAGGGGGAGGAAGGGTAGAGGAAGGGATAGAAAAGGAAAGAGGGAGGCAGAGGTCGTGCAGGGAATGGAAAGCACGCACCTGGGTGTGCCGTTGACAACGTCCGCATGAGGGAGCTGAGAAGCAACTCAGGTGAAAGAAGTCAGGAGAGACACGTTATCTCGCACCTGCTTGCTGTCCCATCTTTTTTACCCTCTCTTTTTTCCTCACCCCATCCTGTTTGTCAGCGGGTGGCATTATCGATATCAGACTCGTAATCCAAGTGAACGGCAAAAGAGATGTTACAGGCGGCTGGGAGCGGCGCCCCGTCTCGAGCCCCGCCTTCGCTGGTCGTTGGAAGTCAGAATCTGTAACGCGTGACATTACTGAATCACAATGGGTGGAAAGTGGCCGTGTTTGCAAACACGCCACTACACATCACTTGGACATGGCTCTGACTTCGATGAGCTCTGCTCTGCTCCCCTCCTCAACACCTCACCAGGCACCCTCACATTCCAGAACTTGTCCAGATCGCTTGGGGATAGCTCAAGCTCAGTTGTACCCACCTCTGTACACATTTTCGATGGCATAATACATTCTGGTATGCCACCCTGCCAGTTTGTGTTCGGAAAATAGTATCAGGAACTAACTATGCGACCCAATAGGTCCACAGTATCGTTTATCCTTACCAGAGGTGCGTTTCTGTTCTATGTCCTTCGTATTCCCTCAATATTGATATTCACTAGCCATTCAAGGGATTCAACTCAGTTTGGTCAAAAGTTAAGTACTTCATTAATCAAAAATACTATATTATTATGAACTGATCTCGATTTCCTGGCTGAGTGTCGAACTCAAGTCATGCGTGAACTTGAGTGCACGGTGTAAGCTTAAGATCGAGGTTTCAGCGGGCCATATACAGCAGTGTAGACTACAGTAGAAGAACTTAAGATGTCGTAAAACTTAAGTCTGAAAAGCGGTCGAACTGCCTAGAACTTAAGATGAGCTAATAAAGTAGTTGCGGCAATGAAGGTGCAACAACTGCAGGCGGGCGGCATAACCAAGGACAGCCATCCTCACCGCACTTTTGAATGCTTTCTGTTGGCTTTCTGGTCATTTCAACAAAATGAAAGGAGTCGGGCCGGCTCGACTGAACCAAACGAATGAATTCTGCGACTTTTTCGGGTAGCGAAAGCCTCGGGTGTGCTTCGAGGTATAGATTTGCCCACAGTGCAGGGGTAAACAACGTAATATCGCGCCAGAGACGGTAAATGGCGAGGAAAAACCAACAGTGCTGCGAGGGGATCAGGATTCATCTCGGCAACGAGACAGCGTAGAAAGATTTCGGAGGTGAATTCGGGGGGAAGAGTCAAGACCGAATACGTGGGGAGTGACAGCGGCACCTGGCTGAGCCCTTCGGCAGGTTTTCGAGCGACATGACGGATCGATGACAGGCGTTTGTGTGAAATTGTCTCTCAGAGGTTGTTCCTGTCAGTCAAATAATTCGAATAAACTCATCTCCTTTTAACTGCACAGTGCCACCGTATGGCTGTCATACTGTTCCATAATTATTTGGCGCAGGGCATTTTTCAATGTATTAAAAAATGCACAACCCCGATCTGAATGTAAAAAAATAGTGTGGGTAAAAATGCTGTGTAGCTTTGTCCAGAGCTCGGTATGGAGTCCGTCTGTCCCGGGAGCTTTCCCTATCGCGGAATCTTTCAGCGAATCTAACACATCATCTTCTGTTAGCTCCTTGGAGAGTTCTTCCATCCCTGGCAGCACATCCGGCTTTTTAGTTCTTCGGAGGACATCTTCGATAGCTCCGTCCTTGCTTGCTGCATCGGTCTCGGAGGGGTCAGTCTGGAGGTCGGTGTGGTAGTCTCTGGCCAGTGCTGCCATGGATGCATCCTTGAAGGATTTGAAGAGGTATTGTATTCCCTGTTGGTTCGGATCCGTCGCAGCAATTTCTAATTGCTCTCCTTCTTCTACTGCATATTCTAGAAACTTAACATAGACAGAATGGAACATGCAAATTCTTGGCTCCAGAAGATACCGGACGTTTTGGAAAAGAAAACGAAGAAAAAGGGCAGAGGTGAACGATGGATCGAGACGAACTCATCTGGATGACGCACAGCCCAGATTGTTTCCTTCTAGAAAATTGTCGCTCAATGAGACCGACGGGGATGTCAGGAGCGAAAGAAGCCATGTATTACATGGTACCAGTATGTCAAAGCCACAAGTCCTGTTCCTACGTCGACCTCGTGCATGTGTATACAGAACTCCTGGGGCTCGAGGTGTAAGGATTTCGGTTGTACTCGCATCATATATTCCGGAGCTACCCGAGTTGTTCTTGTTAGGTTCCCAGGACGAGCCTTTAGTATAAATACTGTACACTTTATTTACGATACTTTAGTTCTACTTTTACCCATACACTACGTGCACCGTACTTTGACAATACACATTGTTCGAAGTTAGCGCGTTCTGTGTGGTCTAAAATACAGAACCCTTACACTTTTTTAACTTTGCAAGCTATTGCGAAGTCTTATCGCGACACTGGCATCATCTAGTGGCGCGAGCACGTAGTCCCAATGGGATTCGGTTACACAAGCTCTATGGATTTCAGCATCGCAGCTGAAGAGTTGACTAGTGCCTCGGTTTCGAGGCAAATGCAGTCTCGTACAGCGCACCGCCGAAGCTCTTTCTTTGTATTTGATCCTGGTCAAGCACCAGTTCCTCAAATTCAGTCCTTCGCATCTGCGAGAAGTTTGATAGCGGTGCCAAGTGCGCACCCAAGTTCATGGATACGGACGACGAGCTCAAATGCAAAGAAAGTTACTCGATCTGATGTGGCAGCTGCGGAGACTCAGCAGAAGAAGGTGGAGCAAGCGAAATTGTGGCGGATTCGGAAGCCCATGCCAATGGCGCTTCAGCAGCATCCCGCTGATCCGGACGGTCTTCATCAAGGATCAGACGATGATGGAGGATCTCCGTCAATGTTGTTCGCGTTCTCTCACGATACGATTTGCAAGCCATCACCGCTGGCGTCTCTTCGTGAATCCGCAACGCGATCCGACATTTGTTCCAGAATTGCGCGAGATCTCGCGTCAGTACCCTTGCCTGAAATCAGGTCCATCAGCAAGCCTACCTATGGCAGCCGGCGTAGACAGTCATCGGAGCGTAAAAACGCTAGCAATGTGGACGGCCTAAATTACTCGCACCGGGAGGTCGCCAACGCGAAGGAAGATGATTCTTGTCTTCAATCGAAGAATTGCTCGAGACTGGATTCCTTGACGCGGACGTCTGCTGGTGTCCCAAGTGATCGTCACTCCAGCCGCACGGCATCCCTGAAATTTGAGACGCCCCGATTGCAAGTACCGGCGAAATTTGGCGAAGAACATGACGATTCATTCAGGTCTATTTCGCCGTATCCGACGTTGAATGAGATTCAGCATTGCCGATCTGAAGAGATGTCCGAAAGGACTCGCGCGGCAGGTAAGGCGAGCAAGAGTGGACGGTCTCTGCTTAGCGTGGCATCGGGGGAGAGTCGTGCCAAGAGCGCGCGGTCGGTTAAGAGAGTGTTGCGCACGTCGCCCGAGGACAAGTCGAAAGGTCATGATGACACTAAGCATCCACCGGGGTGGACGCAAAGCCCCCCTAAGATGACTGTACAGGCTGTCGAACAGGACCGGCGTGCAGACATAACCTTGGATGGCCATCGCTGTCGTGACACCATGGCGAATACTGTCCGTAGACTGCGCGAGCTGCGTGTAGGAGAAGACCGCGATATCGCGGGGGAACTGACGATACGAGACCTCCAGGAATTAGAGGATCGTGGATTAGCGGAGCGGCTCGCTGAGCAGCAACAGGTGTTGGATCGGACCAGATGGAACCTGGCTCTGCAAGAGCAGAAGATTGCTGCACTTGAAGTGCAGCTTCAAGCCGAGCGTACCAAGACAAAACATTGTCAGTCCATGGTTAGAGAACATGAACGACAGATAGCGCGCAAGTCGGACAAGTCTCCGACTGTTCCTACGCTTCAAGAAAAGCGTCGCACCTCCGATGTAGAGATATTCCCGGATCGTGTCAGAACAGCCTGTAAAACAGGTCGATTGTCGGAGCGCGAGCTACTACAAGCCGGTGACTCTACTGGCACAACACCTCAATCGGTCACAGCACGCCGAACGGTTAGATTGGCTCGAGATACGCGCGGGCGAGACAACCAAGCTGCTGTGGACGCGCCGCTCAAGCATGAGCTTGCAGATCACCAGATGGAAAGATACGCCGAACAACAAGTAGAGTCGGATGCCGGACATTGCGTAGACGTCAGACTGGTGCAATATTCCGCGAAGAAAGAGTCAGAAGCAACGCCCGCTGCATTCAAGGACGTGGTGAACTATGGATTGTATAAGATTCCATCAGTTAGCGAGAGATATAGCTCGGCGCTGCTTACTAGCCATCTACACCAGCCAGTGGACCAGAGTCATGCAGAAAGAGCAATTGTTGGAGCGAGTCGCGAAGCTGAGGGTCCGGCAGACGTCCACAAGATGCAAGCAAAGAAGCCGATTCCAGTGGAACGTCGAGTACCTTCGGTACGAAACATGCAACTAATATGCAACTTGCGTATGCGCGACAGCCGAGAAATGGCAGAAGCCATTATTATTCAAGAGCTGATTGAACTCGATGCGCGCCGGATGGCAGAGAGGACCAACGAAGAAACTGTCGTGCCGAAGCAGACATGGCAAGAGAGGCTCACTAAGAGTGAGCGTGTTATCCCGAGAGCAGAATATGTACTCGGTGACACCATGGCGCGTACTGTGAACGAGCGTTGTTGTTCAATGACTAGCGTGTCAGCGGGAGAGAGTCGCGCCAAAAGAGCACGATCAACGAAAAGTGTGCGAACAGGCGCTGAACGTGTAGAACGCAAGCGGCACAAGTCGACGAAGCTGGCCCAGGCCAACGTGAACGCACACGATAGTGGACGCAGAGCAAACTCCCCCAAAGCAGAGGAGACACTGGAATTAACATTCTTCAAACAGGCTAAGCGCGAATGGCGCGAGACTGCGAAGCCGAATGGGTTTTCCGAGCGCGCAAGCATGTCAACCATATGTATTCCGGAAGAACTGACATCGAGCGACAGAGTGTCGAGTTGTGAATCACCTGTGGATGTGAATGACTCTGCGTATAAATCGGAGCTTAAATGTTCAGGTTCAAAGGACGTCGCGCGCGCGATTGACACCGATATAGGAGATAAATCTTCCAGTATGAATCCGAAGAGTAAGAAGACTGAAGAGACCCCGAAGCAGGTATTCACAACGGAGAAGATGTGCGAGTTGCGCGAGACGGCGGAATCACATAGATTTTACGAGCGTGCGAGTACATTGATGCCTCTCGACCTCTCTATCCGATACAATGACGACGCGCCGGGGATTCCAAAGTCGCGGTCCAAAGCCGAATCAATCGCGCCCGACGAGATGAGACACTGCGCACGCATCAACCGTGCAGCGTTACGAGCTGGCACGGAGCAATCAGCACAAAATGCCTCGCGTCCATCCCCGACTGCCCCAGGCCATCACGTCTCTGCGGTAGCATCATCATCGGCACATCCATCATCATCATTGTCGTCGGAATCTGCTAGCTCAGAATTGTCGAATGGATCCGACGACAGTCCTGACTTCTCCACTATGTTCCCGGCAATCATCAATAATATCGACAACGATTACAATTTGGATTTCGCGCCTAGCACGTTCTGGCCGCAACACGAAGACCATTCACTTCACACCAGTATTCACGCGCCAATCACATTCGGTACCACCAACGAGTCGGTCCATGCGTCCATTAGGGGCAGTCAGAGTAGCGGATTTCGGACGGTTCTGGGGTCGGTTCTGTCGACGGTTCTCATAATTGATCTAGATCAAATTTTTGACAGAACCGACCAGAACCGACTCCGAATCTTGACCGACCCTTTTTGAAAACCGGTTCTCGAGTCGGTTCTCATATAGCTATATCTTTTTGCACTTCTCGATTTTAAATTAAATAGAAATTGACGACGCAGAGAACCGGAACCGGAACCGTCTGCAGAACCGCCTCCAGAGTCGGTTCTGCATTTCGAGTCGGTTCTGATTTATCGACGGTTCTCCCACACTTTAATAAATCAAGAACCGTCGACAGAACCGACTGTCAGAACCGTCGAAAATAGTTACTCTGACTGCCCCTATTAGCGCGCCCGACAGTAGGGCGGATGAAGAAGTAGAGATGGGTTCAGCCGAGGTAGGCGACGGAGTGATGGCGTAGAGGGATGACGAACAAACGTACGCACCGACGCGATCAATGTCTTGCGAACACTCTACGGAGTTGAAAGGATGATTTCTTGATGACGACGCGCGGCATGTACGGGCTGCGACGTTCCATGGAACGCGATAATTACAGGCTATATTATCTTGGACTCGGATACAACACGTTTGTATTGCATTATCTCATTGTGAGACTATGATCTAGTCTAACACGGGAGAGTGTAAGGATTCCCGACACGGTTGGTATAATTGTACCTATGTATGTCAGTGTGGCCTTGTTTGGATTACAAGGCCACTAGCAGTATATAAAGCTCAACGATACAGTACATTCGGGACTCTTACCTTTACTATTACACTATACACATACGCTTTAACAATATACGTTGTTCAAAGTTATCTCTGTGTGTGTAAAGCACGTATAGGTCTAAGATTCCTTTCACTTTTTTAACTTCTACACGAAGTTGAATCGCTAGTGTGTATAGTCATCGACATTTGAAAAAATGTCACCGTCAAAAACCAGACGAGCAAAGGCTCAACAGAAAAAGCAGTTGGAGCGAGCGCAAGCCGTTTTAGCTAGCGAATCATGGCGGAAACAAGCGACGCCTCAACGCAGCTTGGATCCGCCTGATCCGGAAGGTCATCGTCGGGGATCAGTTGATGACGGAGATCCTCCGCCGATGCCGACATACAGATCTGCCGATTTACACGATCCCATCGGTGGACTGTCGCCGTTGACCTCACTTATTGAATCCACGCGACGATCCGATATCCGTGGTCAGAACTCGCCGTTTTTAGCGCCATTGCCTGAGTCGCGTCCTGCCAGTGAGCCAGCCAACGACAGCCAAAATACAAAACAATCGAATCGAAAGACGATGAGCGTGGGGAGTGCGCCGAGTGATGAGCGTCGTAGAATCACAGTGGAAACTGTTACGGACGAGGAAGACATATACCGCATACGATCCAAGGATCAATTGAGCAGTGCAGTATCGAGAGCACGTAACGAAGCTAAGCATAGTCGTAGTGGCAGTCATACTTCGTCCAGGAAGTCGGGATTGAAGGAAGGACAGGATAAATTTGAGAATTTGTTCGAAACTATGTCAATCTATCCGACGATGGATGTGATACAGGACTACGAGTCGGACGAGATGTCCGATACGACGCGCGCCAAGCGCAAGGCCGGCAAACGTCGACAGACACCCCTCAGCGTATCATCCAGAGGAGGTCGTGATAAAAGCACGTGAGCCGTTAAGAATGCAGCTGTATCGCGTGACGACGGGTGGAGAGGCGATGATGAGTCGGATTCCCCACTGGGATGGGATGATCATAAAAAGCGCTTAGCGGTGTTTGCGTTGGAGCACGACCGGAGTTCACGAGCACGCACGGAAGAAGGGCAGCGCAGCCGCGAGGCGGCGCAGGTTAATTTGTGTCAGCTACGGGACATGCGCGTCGGAGAGGACCGAGAGGTGGCCGAGGAATTGCTGCTGCGTGACTTGCAGGAGTTGGATGATCGACGATTGGCAGAGCAATTAGCAGCGCAGCAAGATAGGATAGATCATTCCAAACGGATTGCAGCAGAACAGCAGCAAAAGATTGTCGCGGCTGAGCTGCAATTACAGGCGGAGCGGGCGAAGGCTGAAGAATATGAGTCAGTTGTGCGGAAGCAAGAGCGTCGAGCGGTTCACCAGAGTAGCAAAGCAGTATCGCATTCAAGCATGCTCAAACGAGACGGCACACCAAAGCCGAGTGGGACACCACTGCGCAAAGATCATGACGATCAGAGTAGTCGTGCTAAGCTAGATTTTGGAAACAGAGTAATTTTGCAACGGTACCGTATCGCAGACATAATGAAGACAGGAAAGTCCCATGTCCCCGACCAAGGGATTCAGTGGGGAGCTGATGGCAAGCCTTATGAAGCGCGGCCTGCGATGAGCAGAGATACATCAGTTAAGGGAGATAAGCCATCGACCCTCAAAGCCAAGTCCGAGACAGTTCCACTGTCCGCTGCTAAGTCCAAAGCAGAGGAGACTCTGGGGCAGTCACTGGCCACTCAGGCCAAACGCGAGTTGCGTGAAGTTCTGAAACCCAACAGGTTTTATGAACGAGCAGGTACAGCGCCAAAGAAAGTGCCCAAAGGCCCGCCATCTGATGACAGCTCATCGAGTGAGTCGTCTTCAAGCGAGTCGTCCTCATCCTCGGATGAGTCCAAATACAATCCAGAGCGTAATTATTCGCGGTCAGAGGCCACAGATAGTGCCATGGATACGGAGTCGGACGACCAGAGATCCAGTGCTGCCTCGTCCGAGCATAGTGGTGAGAAGTCGCCAAGAGACGGAAAACCGTCTGAGACGTCGCGTAAAAAGCAGCATCGTAAGCGACGGAATTCGCGCCGGAAACATCATAAGAAGCCAAAAAAGGATTTGGTAGAGCCTGGCGATCCGGTGGGTGCGGGACTGCCTGTACGCCAGATGAAGAAATGGAGACACAGTCTCCATAAATTTTATATTGAGTATGACAAAGAAATGCTTGGGAAAAAATGCGATATAGGCAGTGTGTTTGATGAGAACCGTAACTTCCGGTTCCCAGCGCCTCCTAAATATGATGGATCGTCGGACATTACAAAATTTGACGAGCATATCATGACCATGTACCGCTGGCTGCAAGTTATGGGACTTGGTGGTCGGAAAAACGATTATAAGCGACTGCTTAATCATTCATTTTACCTGACTGGACCCGCTAAAGAATGGTATGATCAGAATGTCACTGGTCTGCATCGCACACGTCGAAATTGGACGTACCTGGACATGATTCTTGGACTGTTTGATCGATTCATAGACACATCCTGCATTCAGGAGGCTACAGAAAGATTTTGGTCAACAAAGTTTTCTCGCGAGATCGGGATAATGGGATATTATTACGAACTTATGAATGCGGCTCGGCGGATGATCAAACGACCAGATTCATATACGTTCAAACAGCAACTGATGAGCCGGATGCCAGCGGATATGGTGAACGATTTGATTCGAAGGAATATTACGCCAGAATATTCAAATATTTCGGACATACTGGAGAATGCCAGAAATTTCGAATGGCATGATAATGTGGCGCGGCGGTACGCCGCCATACGCGCTGATCGGCGCCGCATGCATCCACTCGCATCGACAAGCAACGAGAAATCTGCGACGAAAACGGACACGAAATCTGGTGCCGAGTCTAAGGACTCACCGCGGTTCGCAGGTGCACGGCCTGAAGAGGGACGTCGAAGATGGCGAATGGTGCGCAGGGAGCCTGTGTCAAGGGAAGCGGCGAAAATATTTGATAAACGCTCCGATAATAACCGGATTATACCCCGAGAAACGTCGGGGGCGTCAAGACTGAGGAGTCGTGATGGGGGAGAAAAGACCCCGCAGCGATGGCCGGCCAAGGCGCCGGCAGGTATTGAATGCTTCAAGTGCAAGGGGCCGCATTATATTAAAGATTGTCCGCAGGAGAAGCCTACAATGTTTGCGGCAAGAGATATTGTGAATGATGTTTCAGATGAGGAGGAAGAAAAGCCCAAGAAGCCCGCTGCAGAGCGGGAAACGGTAGAAATTCGACATGCACGGGAAGAATCAGAGAATGGCGCACCGGGAGAGCAGTATTCCTCCGAAGGGGAATATTTCCTTGAAAGTTACGAGGAGTATAGTACGGGAGATGAGGGTGCAGAGCGGTGTGCGCGGGGCGAAATTTACGATGATTTACCGATGCTGCAGGAAGTGTCAGATTCATCTGACGATTCAGGTGAAGAATCGGATACCAGCGAGGACGAAGATACGGACTGGGATATAGAAACACTATATGACTCAGCATCTGAACCGGAAGATCCTCATGCCGTGTATTCACGCGAATATGACAACCGCAGTGACGGATACATGGCAGATGAAGATGAGTTTACCGGCGCCGCGAATGGTGATGAGGAGGACGAGTATACGTACTCAGACTCACAGGCATTGCCATCACGAATATCTGACCCGAAACCTGGCAGTAGCCGCGGGAGTGATGATAGCGCGGACAATTCATCCCAGTCTCGAGCGTCACCGATGCAATACTTTGAGCTCGTTGATGACTGGGGAGATGAAGAATTCATTACAGCCAGAGATCTTGATGTGCTGGCACAAGAAATGGCAGAAATGTTGCAGTATGCATCATTCGCAGAGACAATTGAGTATTTCAGCGCCATCGGGACGGAAAATATGGATGCACAACCTCGGACGAGGGGAGTATATTTACATCGGTCCCGCACTGCACGTCCCAGACCGGTACGACAGAAGAGCGAGAATTTTTGCTTAACGGGATATGTTCGCATAAACGGCATGGACGCGTTTGCGTTATTTGATTCAGGATGTACAACGGAGGCTTGTAGTCCCGATTTTGCGCGTGTGGCGGGAATCAAAGTATTCCCAATTGAATCGGAAATTGTGCTTCAATTGGGCACTGCAGGTAGTCGATCCAAAATAAATCATGGTATGATGGCCATGATGGAGTATGCGGATATCAAATCCGAGGAATATCTCGACATCGTTAATCTTGACCGGTTTGATGCTATTATCGGGACCAAGTTTATGCGAAGGCACAAAATGTCGCTAGACTTTCAATTTGATACCGTCCGAGTTCAAGGTGTTCCAGCCCCCACTCTCACCGCAGCGGAGGAAATGTCAGAGGTAGAGCGCCGCAATGCGGCACGACGTTTAGATCGCGATGAATGACTAGCCACGAAGAATGCAACAGGTCGTACGGTGGCGGAAAAAATAGAGCCGCCATCGTCGAGTTGTCGCGCGACCAGAAATGGGACGGTAACAGTTGAAGAAGAACTTGATGAGGAATTTTTCGCGGAAATGAAACGCGTGTGTTTGGAGCAGGACAATCCTGAAGTAATTGAAGCGGAGAGTGAGATAATTGCTGAGTCAGGCGAGCGATTCAAAGAGATTTTGCAGGAATTTTCGCGGAAGAGATTTCCTTAGAGGCATTCCAGTGGTGGAAAGACCGTGCTGGAAGCAAGCAAGATGATCACAGAGTCGGGTGAGCTGACCCCAGCGGTGATTGAACAAATAAAGGAAGTATTCCATGCCGCTACGGAGATTCATGCACAAGAACTTTCGAAAGAAGGAGAGACATTCACGGAGGCAGATATTCCCCGGTTACGTGAGCGATGGATGGAAATCAGTGCCGACATCATGTCAGGAGTACCGGAGACGATGCCGCCGCTGCGTGCAGTAAATCACCGTATTCCGCTTATTGATGAGTCGAAGGTATACCATTACCATTTACCGCGATGCCCAGATGCTATGAAAGGGCAATTGTTAGAGAAAATTGGAAGATATGTTCGTGCTGGGTGGTGGACACCAGTGCAGACCGATCAGGCCGCACCTATGCTATGTATTCCAAAGAAGACGGGGCTCTTGAGGTCCGCGATTGATTGTCGAAAGAGGAATGAGAATACGCGCAAGGATGTAACTCCTTTTCCAGATCAGGATCAGATCAGACTTGACTGTGCGCGAGCAAAGTACCGTTCAAAAATTGACATGTCGGATGCATATGAGCAGATCAGAATTGTGGCAGAAGATGTTTGGAAGACGGCATTTGCTACAGTATATGGAACATATTTGAGTCATACCATGCAAATTGGAGATTGTAATGCACCTGCGACATTCCAGAGGATTATGACCCTAGTATTTCAAGAATTTATTGGACGATTCGTCCATGTATATTTGGACGATATATTCATATTTTCAAAGACAATTCGGGATCATGAGCGTCATTTGGGTCAAGTGTTTCAAACGCTGCGCAAGAATCAGTTTTATCTCAAAAAAGAGAAATGCGATTTATACTCCGCAAAAATGGACTGTTTAGGCCATGTTATAGACGACCGTGGATTGCACGCGGACGCGGATAAGATGCAACGCATCCGTGAGTGGAGAACTCCGCGAACATACCACGATATCCAGCGGTTTTTAGGGCTGGTGCAATACCTTGCACAATTTTTACCAGACATTACGGCCTACACCGGACCATTGGCAGCAATGACGCGTAATGGCGCGTTGTTCGGCTGGCGTCCGATTCACCAGGCGTGTTTTGATAATATAAAGAACATTTGTTGCCGTACGGCTATTTTGAAGCCTATTGACCCCAGTCTGGAGGAGCCGATATGGGTGATATGTGATGCGTCCGTATCGGGCGTGGGAGCGATGTATGGACAGGGTAAGACCTGGCAGACTTGTAGACCCGCCGGATTTATGTCAAAGAAATTTACATCGGCACAGCACAACTATCGTGTTTTCGAACAAGAGACGATTGCTATATTGGAAGCTCTCCTGAAATGGGAAGATAAACTTATGGGATATCGAGTACATGTGGTGACCGACCATAAAGCGCTCGAATTCTTTAAAACGCAACGGCGGTTGACGAGTCGACAGACTCGGTGGATGGAATATCTGTCACGATTTGATTTTGATATTCGGTACATTAAGGGGGAATTGAACAAGGGAGCAGATTGTCTATCGCGCTATTACGAAAATGATGAGTGGGACGAAGTTCATGATAGTTCAGTACACCTATATAGCCCACATAACTTGTCTACCTAGACCTGGTATAAACATGACGTACCAGGTCTAGCTAAAGTCCCTTCATAAATAATTGTGGAGGTTCGTTAAAAGGTCGCAATAACTATTGCTCTTGCCCTAAGTAGTGCTGAGAATAACCAGCCACCAACATCAGCCGCCATCACTGCCATCACGGACATCACTCGCGGCCTGCTTGACGTCGTATCCGCGCCATCATCGCCGCATCAAGCTCCACATCAGCCGCCCTTCATCGTCCCATCAATCCCATCAATCCTCCTCGTCGCCGCCCCTGCGCCTCGTCCGCTAAGACAGGTAAATTCACAAAAATATTGGAGGGTGTTCCCAGCAGATATAGGGCCCATATTTGCTTAAACTATGCTGCGCGCCTGCTTGTTATCACAACACAATCGAACTGAATCACCCAAAAATGAATAGAAACCGAGGCATAAGTACGGGCTGGGTACGAGGTCCACCCAAATATGATAGGGATGGAAAGGAGTGGTTTGAATGCACAAACAATGTGCCAGTAATTTAACAAGGAGTGTGACCCTCTTGTGACCGTGCTTGTTCTTTAACCTCAACCTCGCTCCTTGGGATGTTTTCTCTTTTGTCTGTCCTCCTCTCTTCTCTCTGCCGCGGGTCCCTGCGAAAAGAATCTACCAGACAGGAAGCCCATTGTGCCGTGCCGAAAGGAATGAAGGCAATCACTCCTCTTCCTCTCGTCGTGTCTACTTGAGTCTTCAACTTTTGCTGCTTATTCCTCATGGCGAGATTGCAATTCCCGCAAGAACGAGAGGTATACCACTCCATCTCACTGCACCTCTATCCAACGGATAAGAAAGTGCTGTGCCCAATAATGAACTCAGAACTCTTCGTCCTGTATCCCCCAAGCTTCATGCCTCCGCTTTCGACCTTTCCCTATCCTTCGTGCAGTAAAATCTTGACGGAGACGACCTCAATGATCTCGAGGACCAGTCAGCGCCGCAGACCCAACACAGCCGGTCCCAGCCACTACCTCGCTTTTCTGGAGGAGCCTGTGTCTTCACCACTACCCCAACTTATTTACTTCCGCTTTGCTGCTCGTTCCGTTAAGTATTAGATCTGTATGTCCTCGCTTTCCTTGGCTTCTTATTTACCACCCACTAATTGCATAGGCACACCGACCCCATCATCTATGTTTGCGGGTGAATCATTGCACCCTTGTCTTTATTCCGATGACGCGTGAGGCGTCGGCGGCCAGCGGTGTGCACACCATTTTTTTAATTTCCAAGCCACACACTGACGACGACTAGTGCGAGACATGTGCGCCGCAACGCACTGCAGTTGGCAGCGGGGGATCCAGGCGAGTATGAGGGTATCCGTCAGCTGAAGGACAAGATATTAGGTGTAGTAGTGCTGTCCAGGATATGCTGCAACGATGTCAAGTAGGATAGACACTTGCATGTATATGTACACCCATAATGTCTACCTCCATACCTGCAATGTACAAATCATGGACTTGCGTGTGTGATGATACCGCCGTCGCCGTGATAAAAGTCACGAACTCATGACAAGTTTTGTCTGTATCTCAACGCTGCTTCCACGCCCAATCGAGATTTTTTGGGAGCAGCATTGACCACGGAATCGGGTGTGTTTTCGATGGGATTTAAAAATGTTCCTCAAAATATGTATTTATTTAATTAAACAAAATCTGGGCCCCTGGTGACCCCGAGAATATTCCTTCAGCTGCCTCCGAGGTGTATTCGTGCACTGCAAAAATCTGCGATTTTACAAGTAAGAGGGAGGAAGTGGGTGTATTTAAATGTCTTAAAAGTCACGAACTCATTCTGCAGTAATCAGCTCCACTTTGTATCAACTATCCGCTCTTGCCTTTCAATGAACTCCCACCACAACCTTGCTCTGAATGATTGCACAAGCTCTTAGATCCTGAAGAGAGGCATGCACAGTGTCAAGCCACAGCAGAACGCGTGCTCGCATATGCCTGCGGAAATTTATTATTTAAGCTACATACATACTTCTCTCTTCAATCGGTGCTGAAGGACTACCAGTGCGGCAATTTTACACGCAACTCGTTTGCTTTCTCAGTTTGTGCGGCTCACAAAGGCCCGTACTCGAAGGAAAAGGGGTTCATTCATTCACATATGTTTTGAGAGTATTACTGACATTTTACGGTAGTTAACGAGGGCCTGCGCGCAAGGAGGATGAGGAGGACTGCCGAGTCGCCGACACCTAATTTGCAAAAGAGCGCAGCACCCGGGGCTCGCGGCCTCACGCGCGGTGAGCTCGCGACTCAACGTGACTCGACCGAGCGGAGCGCTGGGCCTCCAACTCGCCAAACCGCTCCGAATTCGCCACATCAACGAGCGGCCGCGGTGCAGCATGCGGAGCCTACCGACTCACAGCCTTGTGCGCAGTGAACTTGCGACTCGGCAAAACACCGCGGACCCGGTAAGTCTACTAGACGGAGCCATAGCACTGAGCTCGCGACTGGGCGGTTCGCCACCTCGAGGAGTAGTGAGCATACAGGCTCACAGCTTCGCACGCGCTGAACTCACAACTTGGCAAGCGGCTGAAGATTCCCCGTGTAGACTAATTCGAACCGCATGAAGCCCAGAGCCGGGAAGATGAGGGGGCTTCCGCGCTCAAGGCTCGAGGTAGCTTGTGCTGCGGTGTTGCAGCATGCGCTCCAGCCTCCTCAATGCGGATGTGGTGCTTAGCTGGCTCGAAGCATATGCTGGTACTCGCCACAGCAAGTCTCCCTGCGGCAAATATTCCTCGATCGCAAAACAGCACGCAGTTCACGTTCGACCCGCCTGCAATTTCACGGGTGCGGTCGCGTATGAAGGTGGTCTTCGGCCACAGCAGCAGACTGCATGCCAAGCAGCCACCGAACCACAGCCGCAACCGCGGCGGCTGATTTTGTGCCGTAGCACGTATGGAGGAAACGCAGTACGCAACAGCGGGTTGGCAACCCGCTTAAAGGAGGAGGGAGAGGGAGAGAAGTTGGATGGACTCTCAGCAAACGAGGCATTTATCTAGAAGAGATACATAGGTCAGGACACCATCGAAGAGGAGGGGCGGCCGTTGCGCACCAGCCACAGGATAGCGCATGGAAGAGGCAAGCATTCCCGGCGGGTATGGACAAGAGGCTGGCGGGAAGGCGTCACGCGAGTACTGTGCCGCTGCCGAGTCGGTGAGCTGGCAGCGGTTGCGCTGGACGTGGTAATCTTAGGTGTCGCATGTGCCGATTGCAGCCAGTATAGGGAGTACGCCGTTGAGAACGGCCAATATTTTGCTGATTTTCCGCGCGTTAACGGGCGACCCCACCCAGACGACGACGAGGGCTTGCGATAAGGAGTAATGATGGTATTGATGGGCGGTGAGCGCGGCTGATGCGGTGGTGATGCGACGTCAACCAGATGGCGGAGGATGTCCTTGATGCCAGTGATGGCACCTGATGATGGCGACCGGTATTCTCAACACTACTTACTTGGGGCAAGAGCAATACCTTCGAGGACCTTTTAGTGAACCTCCGCATTTATTTACGAAAGGACTTTAGTTAGGCTTGGTATGTCATATCTATTCCGTGTCTAACTAGACCACTTATGTGGGCTATATAGGTGGTTCAGTATATGTGAACGCAGATATACGTCTGGATAAGGACATGGACGAGTTGCCGTGGGATCGCCGGCAAGAAGTGGAGCAGCTTATGCGCGCTGAGAGAGAAGCGCCACGGCGTAGCGCACGACTCAATAACAAACTAAAGTATCGTAAATAAAGTGTACAGTATTTATACTAAAGGCTCGTCCTGGGAACCTAACAAGAACAACTCGGGTAGCTCCGGAATATATGATGCGAGTACAACCGAAATCCTTACACGAGGCATGGAGATCGTCGACAGCAGCGAGGGAAAAACGAAGGAGAGGATTGAGGTGGAGGGAACCTCTGAGGAGGTCCAGAATTGTGTTAATACCCCCACAACAATCATCGGCATCCGTGCGGTCTGCTTTCTCCAGTGGTATAGGTCACTGGTGCAGTCTATAAGGCTCGTATTGTGAGCACTATATCCAGCCGGATAGATGGTTTGAGCTTCAGAACGGCATGTATTGTGTGTGCGGTATTTTGATGGTGGTGGTAATAGAATCACTTGGGGGCCGTGACTGTGCCCGGCAGACCTCGTACTTAATTCTTTTTTGGCCAGATATGGGTGCAGATGAAAATAATTGAGAAGTTATACTGAGCTCTTTCAGAGGCCAAAAATATGCTCTACAATCATTTATGTCGGCACAAGGCAGAAGGACTTTACAATCTGGATCAGGAGGAATTTTGGAAAAATACAATAAATCAAAGCAGGTAATGGCCGGCACTACAGGATTCATGTGAATAAAAAGAGGACACCTCAGTTCAACATACTGTAAGCCAGCGGCAATTTGTTTGCCTTCCGCGCTTGTATTGTTTCATCAGGCAGCAAAGGTGTCCGTAAATATTAAGCAATACCACAGGAATTGATCACCGCCTTCCCCTTGAAAAAAACAAAGTTATGGCTATAATGAGCGCCTGAAGTTCTAAGCAGCTGCACAGGATCTGCAGATGGTGGAAAAAATTGAATGACAGGCTGCGACAATATCCCGACTGTAGCTATCTGTGGTGTTAAATTTCTATTGTATTCCTCAGAGAGACACAAAATATCAATACCAGCATGCTTAGAGTTTGATCCATGCAGTCGGGCGGGTTGAACGGGTTGAAGACCAAGTAAAAATATCCATGTGTGAACTCGGATGAAACTTATTTGATGTCAATGAGATGGGAAGTGCTTTTGCTGCAGTGTTAGCCATGTCCACTCAAATCACACTTAAACCAGTCTTTCCCTACGTGACATCGTTCAACACGGTGTGAGTAACTACGTCCAAATTTACCTTCTGCGGATGATCTGTGCAGCCAATAATGCGGTCTAATTAATATAATCGCAGAAACGTGCAGGAATACCGCGTGAATTCCAGGAAAATCCCTGGAACCGGCGTTCGTGGATCGGACCGGCCATGTAATGATACCTACCTACCTACCTATATGTAGGCACTTGCACGTGAACATGCCTTTTTTTCGCACTAGCCTGCAAGATCGTCAGAATTCTGGAATTTGCCGAATAGTCGGAGTCAGTAGCTGGGCTTCTACTGACGTTCTCCCAGAACCCCGCAGAAATATGTTCATGCTTGGGAGGTACTGAGAGTTCATGCTGAAACCCAATTGACACTGATATTATGTGTGAACACCAGGAGATAAGCATGAGGTATGAATGGATTATCTAGTTCATAAACACAACATGCATCAGGGAAAATATGCAGGTACATCATGACCATTTATTCCAGTGAGGAAGCGGCACTTTGGAGACATTGCGCTGTCCCAGGGACGTGGTCTGTAGGCCATTGCTTACGCATGGCAGTACGAGTCCATTTCCTTTTCAAAACTCCAGATAAGTCCGATTTAAGGTCCGATCCACAAACGATGCATCTTGAATGCATTCTTCTCTTCAAATTTTCACTCGGTTAATGTGGGATGAAGTTATTAGTAAAATATTGATTGGTGTAGGAGAAGGTGAGTGCATAGGTAAACAAAACCCACACCTCCGCGCCGCCCCCAACCCCGGGGCCACATCTGCATAGATGGTGGTGCATAGATTTCTAGCCCCATGTTTGTGTAGATTAAGCGGAGGAATATCGCGCAACAACGCGGACTGGTGGACGGGGAGTGCTGATGCCGGGTCTTTCCGGTCCTATCCACGGAGACAGAGGTGAAGTGACCAATTTCCGGGGTTGTTTGAGTGAAACACACAAGACCACGGAGGCCCATGCACTTGATGCCGACTTGA
Source organism: Mycena rebaudengoi (assembly GCA_029282285.1). Taxonomy (NCBI): domain Eukaryota; kingdom Fungi; phylum Basidiomycota; class Agaricomycetes; order Agaricales; family Mycenaceae; genus Mycena; species Mycena rebaudengoi. Next base: position 1,079,142 of record JARJCX010000018.1, read on the forward strand.
GTCGCAAAGACGAAGTATTCATCTATAATTAAATTCTGAACTTCCGCAGTAATGAATATGTAGTCCGGGGGAGGGGATGTCTTGCACCACGGTCACTCTCCTTGTTCACGTTGCTATTCCGCTTGAAGCACATCCTGGGCAGCTAGAGCTCGGTTGCAAAAACATGTGGCCAAACCATGCCGATAAAGGTATGTACTCCACCTGGATGTATGGCATGAAGAGCGCGGACATTTCCAACATCCACTATTTGGTTGAGCACACTGATTTCACCAAGGATTTTTTGAAGACAACTAGGGCACGTGGAAACTGCGTTAGCGTAGCTCTGCCTGTTCGTTACAGCCGCTCGCTCAGATTGGAAATTCTGCGGGATTTTAGAGATGCAGGATTCGTCGGACATTGTCTCGGGCGGTTTCTGGTTGATCCGGCGTCGTTTGTAAGCTGAGGATCCATAGACAGAGCAGGGCATTCATTTGCGTGAATTTTGTGCACCAGGCAAGAGGGTTTTCATACAGGATAAAGGACAAAGGCACAAAAAGACTTGGCACTCGAGTTGGCGGGTAAGGTGTTCACAACTTTCCTCTTTTTTTGTCACTGCTGCACTGTCTAAAAGAGCTGGATCTCTGTCTTTGGCCGAAAGAGTGGTTCAGGGATGCCATTTGCTGTAGGAGATGTTGCCAGCAGGTTTGTCTTATAATGGGTTGAATTCAATTGCTTCGTGAAAATGAAGAGGGTCGACCTTGGTGCCTGTTACAGCGCGAAGATTTTGATGATGTGTTGATCGCTCAACCGTTCGGTGTTGCGAATGAAGGACCATTTTTTGTCCATCTTTTGTAAGTGCTGAGCGCTCTGCTTGGGTTTTCAAGATGAAAGATCCAAAAGACAGCAGCAAAATATCTGCTCCGCCCCGTATAATACTCATAAACGATCTCAGTCGTATAGATTGTGACGTGATTTCACCGAAAACTGATGACCGAGAAAGGCAATATGTTCACATCACGTTTCACAATCAATCCGAAGGTGACGATTTTTTGGCTGGTCGAGATTGCCAAGAACGAGTTCCTATAAATAGGACTCGTAACAGGCGCGTGACCTGATCGCTTCGCACAGGGGTGATGTGTGGACTCCGGAATGGTCCGAAAATCGGACCAGAACGGCGACAACCCCTCTTTCAATGACGGGCCATAGTTTGTTCATTTCTACAGGTTTTCTAATGAATTTGGAACAGGGAGGTAGTCAGTGTTCAGCAACATATTTCTCTCAAAAACTGAATGGAAATATGCAGCGGATTTGGCAGGGGGCCCCTTAAAAGTAATAACAGCAAAGAACAGAAAGTTTTTTTACTCGGTGCCCAAGCCCGTTTTGATGGAAAATAACATAAGTAAACATTACAACCACTAAAAACACTACAAATATCTGAATCGAAATTAAGCACTGCCACTCATTTTACACAGCACAGCCCCTAAGTAGTCCCTCAACGATCGCTGTCACTAGTCCCAAAAATCGAGAAAAATGGTGATCTGGATTTTGAAAGGGACAATTCTTATTCCATAAGTACTCGTAATGGGAATGTGCCTCACATCAAATTGATGTGTGTGCGCCATCTCGTCGGTCCTCTTTGTCTTCCACCATATTAATAAGACTGGCAAGTGGTTCCATTCCACGCCGATGGATAAATCGAGTAGATGCTCTTTTGTGCGAGAATAATGAGTATTTTTCTGCTATTTATTAGGGATAAGGAGCGGGATAGAAGGCATCGGTGGTGCGAGGTGCACAAGAGTCAACCTATTGTCCCAATCCGCACAAGTAGTGATTGGTATTGGGTTCGAATCTCGCCGATGCATAGCTCAATTGATCAAAGAGTCACTCTTTTGTCCTGAACACTGATCAACATGACGACGGTACTCAATATAAGACGGGTAGGAATTCGAATCCCCACCGATGCATGCGTGACTTCCTCGCCTGTTTTTTTCTGTGGGCCTTTTCTTTTTTCTTCTTTTCGCCATTTTCTGAAGTGAGGAATATTCCATGCATTTGTGCGTATCCCACTAAGTACCGAGTTCGCGCTAAGTTTTGGTTTGAGCCGACTCTCAGTTCGTCCGATCGGATCACGAAATGCGATCAATCAGCACATGGATGCTCCTGATCTGCAGCCACCACCAACAAGAACCAGGCTCACTACGCACCAGCAGCCCCAGACACCTCATGCACGCAAGTTACTAAGCGCAAATCCGCGTGAAACACCCCGCGTCGTTCCCCCGCAGTTTTACTGGACCCCCCTTGGGCCGACCCACGGCATACTTTTGCACCCCGCGCTACTCAGTTCTCAATGGCCTCGGTGCGTTGGACGAGTCGTCCTGATCTTGCGCTCTCCTACGGTGAGTAGTCAATCCACGCATCTGCTTCAGCTTAATCTCGTACGTTTCGTGGGTCTCAATCTGTCAAGTCTCATTAGCCACGTAACATTGCGTCATTTCTAATGTCTGTATTTTCATCTTGCCTCGCGACTGACGCTCGGTACAGTGGTATTATACCAGCTTTACTTAGACTCGCCACATAGCACCCGTCGTACACACGCTCAGGGCCGGACCTCCCGTTGTCTACCGCGAGTAACTACACTCCTGCCCAGCGACTCGCATCCTCACTGCCCCAAGACTACCACCCGCGCGCGCGCCGACACCCGCCTACCCACAGTCGCCCGCCCGTGCCGATATCTACAAGGCAATCCGCGTCGACCAGGCGCGCTCCGACGCCAGATCTGCGAAGACTTTAAGCGCTACATACAAAACGTAAGATCCATCCTCCTCCTCGGCTCAGGCGCGAGAGGATAACCGCGCGAGCCGCGTGGTGGAGGTGGGTGTGGACCTGACGCCTCCATGAAGGCGCTGGGAAGGCCGTACGGGGAGGTGGTGCGCGGGGACGCGGTGCTGCGCGAACTGGTGGGGCACGAGCGAAGATTCAGACGGGGCGGGTGATCGCGCGGCCGAGGACGGCGGACCGCGAGACGACGTGCTAGCGAAGACGCTTGCGGTACTCCCGGCGCACGTCGCATGGGACGTGGTCGTGTGACGAGCATCCGGCTGAGTTCTATCTGCCTTCCTCATTTTCTGTGTTCCTACCCGGTGCCTCTCCTCTTCCTGCCGCAGCAGTATCTGACCAGCTAATGGACACCGCGCCGTGCCGAGCCTCGTCAATTGCGGGAGACTGGCTGAGGCTCGTTATCTCTCTGCTACCACCGCCACTCCCCTTACCCACTTCGCCGATATCCCTTCCTTTCCCGTCCTGCCTCTACCCGCTCCCGACTCGTTCCCTTCTCTTCAATGTCTCCTTGTCATATATTCGATGTTCACTGGCCATCATCAACAGTTCCTCGCTCCTGGATACAAGCAGCCGGAAACTCCTTAGACCAGACGCACCACGCAAGATGACTTCATCATGGCCTACTTTTGATAATGAGAATCCGAGGTTCACTGGTCACACTGAGAGTCTGGTGAGACACAATTTGCGACACGTTATACACAGGGCTTATCATAATCCTCCAGTGGACTTACTCTTTGTCAAGTTTATTACCCAGTACCAATCTCTCCAGTTCCTCTTTTTGCACGAAACCAGAAGTTCACTTAGAACCAGCCTCGAATGAGGTTTGGGACTACGAAACTCCATGTACATATCTAACACAGTCAGAGAGGTATGTATTTCAGCTTCGACCAGACTTACAACACGATATATTTCACAAATTCTCAGAGCTCTGATGGATAAACTGTCGATTCACCCTCCCGCAAGAGACTATGAGTGGTGGGTTCAACTGGTTTTCGATTCATCTCCATCACCACTTGAGAAGCACAATGATGTTCCTCATGCGAATGTGATGTTGCACGACTTCGAGACCACATTGGAAGACTATGCAGCAGCATTTTATTGGTCATGTAAGCTCATTCCAGGATTTTGTGGGCAGATACTGACTCGAATACAGTAACATATTTGCGGAACTCACCAACCAGCCAGAAGATAGAAGTAACGGGCTCCAAATTGGTGTCACAATTACAGGTACCCAACTTGTGTTCCAATTTCTCGTCCCCGATTATGCTCATACATCATGTATATAGCTCGATACTTTACCGGTGTGTTATCACCTTACCACAATTATTTATCTGACTGCTGCACAATCCAGGTTGTCGCTGGAACGATCTTCTCCACTGTTCTTCTACTCTTATCACCAATATTGGTCGGATTCAGCCCAACTGCCGACAAACGCAAAGAGAATATCGAGTTCGACACACTGGGCGTGCTGGAGACCGTGTGGTTAGTTGGCTCTGGAAGTGCTGTTACAGCCGTGGAGATACCCTCCACCAAGCATCTGCGGAAAGCAGGGATGTCAGTGAAAACGGCTGAATGTAACAGGCGAGGGGAGGAACAGGGGCCCCGGAGAATGACTTCCTCAGCCTAGTTGAGGAGGTGCATGCGAAGAGTAAATAAGGGGACTTGTTTAGCTTGCTTGCAAATTGGAATTTTACTTGACTTTACTTGACTTTTCTCACGTGTCGTCAATGTAATTTTACTTACACGGTTAGGTTGAACTTTTACCCCGCGTTTCTCACCTGATATGCAAGATATGCCTTCGCTACGTTCCGGCAGTAGGGATGCCAATAAATATGTTGTTGGATTCGGCAATATGGATAGTTTAATTGGTCCATTTACAACATACATGAAGCACTACATGCAATTAGTCGAAGTAAAATCGGTATGTTGAACAATGAACGTGGCTGGGCCTTTGAATTTTGCCTAAAATTTCCCACCCAGCATAATCATTTGGAAAAATGAATATTCCGCGAGACAGAATGTTTGAACATCCAAGCCTAAAGGACGGTTTGAGCAACCAGAAACAATGCGGCAGAACACAGCCAGCCAGAGCTTTGATTTTTACAGGTTGAACAGGATGGACGGTCTGGATAGTATTCAGTGAGGAAAAGCTGTATCAGCCCGGAGATAGATAACGTGGCGAGGGAATATTCTCGACTGACGCAGGACGACCGTGGCTCCGGAACGAAGCACTAGCATACTAGGGAACAAGGTGGGTAAGGAAGGGGAAGAGAACAGGGCGGAAAAAACGAGTACAGATGGTTTGATTGATAATAAAAGGTTGGAGCTGGAGAGGAGGTGTAGACATGGCGGGATCGGCCAGTGATCGAGTATGAAAAATAAAAAAGAATAAAATATGGGTAATAGACGAGCAGAATCGAGCCATCGAGCCTGCAATGGGGGGGCAGTCGCGTGGAGAGCTCGCCAAGAAATTACTGGATATATTTGACCTGAAGTCACTTGAGATATTTGGCGTTTACTGATTGTTCCATGCGGAATAAGAATGGATATTCACACCGTGTTGCAGACGCGCCGACTCCCGCGCGCGGATCGCCCTAGCCGAGCGCATCCGACGCAGAGCGTCGCATGAGAAATCAGCGGTAAGTAGCCCTTCAATCGCCCGCCCCAACATCAACGAGACGAAGCGAAGAGACAGTGCGTAAAAGCTGCGAATGGGTTGGAGCCTAAGAGGTGCGATGGGAAAGCGTAAGAACTGCGCGGCGCGTACTCGGCGTTGCAGAGTTCGTGGTTTTACGATGATCACGCGCACAAGGCCGGCTTCACGCGGATCGTGCAGGGCCTCAAGAGGAGCACGCGCGGCCGAGTGCACGCCACAAATATCGTGCGGGTGGATTCAGAACACGTGGTTTCGATACCCGCAGAATCCGTGGTATCTGTAACCACGGAACCACTGGAGAAAAAGATCGGTGAGCCTCGCAAGAACGAATTATTATGTATATCTGTGTACACCCGGCGGCGCACAATGAGGCGGGGGTGGGAGCGCGCGCGAAAGATGAGCGGGGGAGGGGATCGCGGCCCTCGCCTCACGGAAAAGATCCTGACCAACCACCGACGCGCCGGCGGGTGCAATATAACGCGACGCGGCGCGCGGGATGCGGTGCGGCACCACGTAACAAGTGTCGTATGAGGCAAACAAGCGCAGGGCAGTCGCATGCACAACGCGGCACAGGGGCAGGCCATGATGCGATTGCTCACTGCATTCCGTGACCCCGTAGGCTAACTTTGTTTACTTGGGTTTACCTTGGCCTACGTCGGCCTACCTGGCCAAAAGTGGGTAGACACAGTTTGCCGACCCCAAGTTGGCCTACTTGTGCCTACCCCTTGCCTACGTCTGCCTACCTGGGTCGGCTTCGCCTCTGCCTATCCGCGTCTTCGATGGTTTCCCATGCGTCGCTACATAATGTTGACATAATGTCCAAAATTATCTCACCGCTTAATATCTTAGCTGAGCTTAGCAACAGCCTATAATAGACCATGGATATTAATAAATCTATATAAGAAACGAACGCAGGTTTTTCCCAGGAAATGTCAAAAAACAACTGTCAAAATCAGGTGACATCTTCATCCTGAACCTGCCCTTCCTCCCGTCCTCCTTCGTCCTGCAGGCAGCGGCGACAGCATGCAGTACGTCAAGACACACCCGAATTACCACTGACAGCTTACTCTTTGTCCAGGAAGCTGCCTCCGAGTCCTCCAGCGCGATCAAGTGTGCAACTGTGAGAAGTTTCCGCGACATCAGCTGCTACTCGGGGCTCGGCAGTATGGTGGAGGTGGACATGTGGGCGGTCTCTTCAGCACGATCGGCACCGTTTTGACGTTGCACCTAGATGCGTGTTGGGGGAGATGTTCATGCGTCGGCCCATCCTACCAGGGACGTCGGACTTGGACCAGCTGGAGAAGATCTGGATCTTGTGCGGATCGCCAAACCAGCACAGCTGGCCGGACTTCGACTCGCTACCTGGCTGTGAGGGCATCAAGCGCTTCAGCTTGCAACCGCGCAAGCTCAGGCCGAGCTACGAGCAGTCAGTATTCTTTTCTCTCCGTCAACGTCCACGCGTTTCAACCGTCGGAACAGCATCGGGAAGGAGACTTGCGACCTCTTGGACCGCCTGTTGACGTGCAACCCGCGCGACCGCAAACCAGCACAGCTGGCCGGACTTCGACTCGCTACCTGGCTGTGAGGGCATCAAGTGCTTCAGCTTGCAACTGCGCAAGCTCAAGCCGAGCTACGAGCAGTCAGTATTCTTTTCTCTCCGTAAATGTCCACGCGTTTCAACCGTCGGAACAGCATCGGGAAGGAGACTTACGACCTCTTGGACCGCCTGTTGACGTGCAACCCGCGCGACCGCATCACGGCCTTGACCACGACTACTTCTGGACAGACCCCATGCCCGCCGACCCTAAGACGTTCGTCGCTACTTCATTATCTACGTCTGTAGCTGACTGTATACCCCATCAGCCTCCCGGTGTATGAAGCTTCGCACGAGTTCGACAAGCGCGGACACAAGCAGCAGCAGCAGCAGCAATAGCACGCCAACGGCCCGCCCACCCACGCGCACCTGCATCAGGCGGACCCGCAGAGACAATACAGAGCGCCTCCGCCCAACAGCGTCCCGCCGCCGCATATGAACGGAAACACGGCCTCGAATCCGAATAACTGGGGGCGGCCGTCGAATTCGCACCAGCAGGCATTCAATAAACGCCTTCCGCCGCGGCCGGGGGGCCCGCCGCCTCCGCATGGGAAAGGCCACAGTGCGCCACCGCCAGGGCAATAATACAAGTTTCCGGCTTCAAGCTTACTGAGTTTTGGACCAGTGCGTAGCGCAGCAACGAGACTCGGAGGTTCGTGAGGAGCGGTTCGGTGATTTTGCTAGAGTCGATATCCCGACATCAGTGTATATGTATTTTACTCTAATGTTTTGAGGAATCTACTCGCAAATATTCTCTTGCAATCTCATGATCCAAGTTTTTATTTCAACCGTAAATATTCAGAGTTCTCCACGACGAAATGCAGATGGAAATGCGATGAACGGCCAATATTTTCTCAATTCCCCATTTCAGTTGTAAATGTGGCATGCTGGCCACGACGAGCCACCAAAGGTTGGCGAGGAGGGGCGCGGTTATTCCGTTAGATCGTCATCTGGATAACAATGAAGCTTCTTTTTCTGTAATGTTTGGAGGAGTCGCAATCTCATGTTATATATGTACAGAAGGCTTCATTTCAGCTGTAAAGATTTAAAGTTGTCCGTAATGAACCAGATCGACATGGATGACTTGGGCGGAGGCACTATCCATAGTATCTCCTAATCTCGAGATCTCATTCAGCTGCACGCTGGCCGCGACGAGCCAACCGAAGGTTGGCGAGGAGCGGCGCGGTTAATTCGTTTAGATTCGGTATCTTGACATCTTTCACTCTAAGTTTCTGGATAGGATTCAAAATATCAGGGAGGAGGCATCTACCAGTTCAATTCTTTCCCGTAGCGTAGCACGGGTAACTGCTAGTGGTTTTAAAATGCGAGCATTTGTTGTGCTTTTTGAGAACAGTGAGCAATATACCCACGATTTGCAGCATCCAGACCATATCTATAGAGCTGCCCATAAAAGGACATGAGCCTACATGCGCCAGGACACTGCACCAGGATCGAGGACAGAATTGACAAACATCGGCTACTAATCGGCTACCAAATTTAAACTTTGCCCAACCGCGGCCAAACATGCCAAGCATCACTGTCTGTCTTCGCGGTGGCAAAACCTGGCAAAAACCTTTGCGAAACGGGTGAAATCTGCAGCGAGGACAGTAAAACCAATGCAAGCCCACGTAGGCAAGCCTGGTCTTCTTCCAGGTTTGCCTACCTCTGCCTACGGGGGTAGGCAAACCCTTGGCCCACGGACCCACGGAATGCAGTGACTATTCATGGAGCAGGATATTCTCTACGCAACCAAGAATCCATCCCGCCCACCACCGCCCCGGGAACATACAATACAGCGCAGCCCGAGGGATCGGCCGTGCCGTGTGAACGAATACGCAGGAGTGCCATATGACCACGCACTGGAGCGCGATGCAGGGAATAATCGCGCGACGTGGCTCGCCGGCAGGCGGTGCAGGGTGGCGCGGCGCGGCGCGGTGCGGGGGATAAGCGAGCACGAGCGCGCAATGCACGCCGCTCACCACGGATCTGGGAGGGAGGAAGAGATGAGGAGCATACCTATCCTATCCGCACCGTGAATCGCCCACCGAGGGTGTTGTGGGCGGACATTGAATTCACGTATGGGCCTGGGGGGGTTGTTGGAATCGTGCGGGTCGAATGTGGGCACGCACGGCACCGGCGAATGGGTGGGTGTAGGTGTGTATCGGCGTCGCGGACGGCGAATTTATGTGTGGGTCCTGGATGGAGGATTTGTTAGCGTGCGGGAAGGGCGAGGAGGAGGATGGAACGGGCGAAAGAAGGAAGAGCGCGAGAGGGAACGGTCGCTATGAATAGGGAGCCTGAGAAGGATAGAGAACGGGCGGATGTGAGAGAGCGAGTGGGGAGAGGGGCGGGCAGTGACGCGAACTGGTGGCGGGAGGCGGAGGAGAGGATGGTCGAAGCGTCATGGTGAAGAAGAAGATGAGGGAGGAGGGAGAGGGAGAGGCGGGTAAGCGGGAAAGGAGATGCGAGGATGCGGGATTTTGACGAAGACGGAGATGTGGATGCACGTTGCGCGTTGCGAAGAAGAAAACAAGAAGAATGTGTACTTGGGCAGGGACAAGGCATACAAGTTTGCTGCAGAATCTTCGCGATAGAAGAAGTCGTCTCGGTCACGTCACACTCTCGCAGACTTTTCGTCTTCCTTCTTCACGAATCGCAGCTCTCCTCTGGCCTACCCTCTTCATCAAGCTGCTCAGAAAGAACCCTCTGCGGCTGCCGCTGTGGGTCCACCGCGTGATGTCCATTTCTCCCCTCCATCTCGTCCCCCGTTTTTCCATCGTGCTCGCCCACCTTCTGCTTCTTCTTGTCCCCATGCAGCACCCTGACCTCGTCCCCCCAGGATCCACATGTCCCACGTCGGCGGGGAGCGCTCCGAGGTGGATTCGTTGCTTTGGGAGGTGTGTACATGGCGGTTTTCTTTTTCTTTCGTTTTTTCTTTATTCTTCGTTGTGCGAGGATGGGTCGTACGGCGTGCGGGAGTGGGCGAGCGCTGTGTGCACGAAGTGCCTTCGCTGTTCGCATCCCTCGTTCCTTCGGTGCGCGGGGTGCGCGGTCGAACGAAAGGCGTAAAGCACAGTCAGCAAGTCAGCATCGTCTGTGGGGATGGTGAAGCAGGAAGCGGGCAATTGCAACGGCCCCGGTTGACGACTCGCGCACGGTGGTGGTGTCTATGTCGGTCGGTGGCGACCTCGGGCTCGCAGCGGATGGATGACTGCGCATATCGCGCGGAGATGCGATTCCCTCGTCGCGTCGAGGACTCACGTGTGGTGGGCGGGTGCGGCACCCCACGGCCGCTGTCGACAGTGTCTGGTCGGGGTCGATATCAAGCTCGCCGCCGCGTACCGTGACGGCGTACTCGCCACACTGTCAAGGACGGGTCCGGCTCGTGCGTCGAGGAAGCCTCTCCTCTCTCATGTGTCGCGGGGGCGTCTCCCTCATGTATCGAGGCTCGTTTCGCGCGACTGTTGCTCGCGCGGGAGGCGGTGTTTGTCCTAGATCTGGGCCATGGCGCGGATGCTGGAGCAGTACGCGATGCCGGTGGACGATCGATTTCTGCCATCCGGGGCGGGCTGCTCTCCCTTGACGGGACACGGGCAGGCGGAGATACGAGGTGAGGTCAAGTGAGGACGCATTTTGGCGGCGGAGCGTACCCCTGGGCCCGATGTTGCCGCGGGGGAATCCTCCGCCGATGACGCTCTTACCCTGGTGTGGAGAAAGAGAAAACTAGACACGAGAGAACACGACGTGACTGATGCAGGCATGTGCGTCGTAGGGTCTAGCACGACTGCGCTTGTGTCCGTTGCTGCGCTCGCGGGTGGCTATTCTGATGGCGGAGGGTCAAGAGGAGCACGCAAGCGCCGGGCATCTTGCGCATGATCCTCCTCGCATTGGCCGACGCTATGCGCGGCGGCCGGATGCTCTGACCGCTTTGGTGATGTCTTCTTGCTCGCCTGTAGGTTCCTCGTTCTTTCCGTGCTACTCCCCATTGTCATCCACGCCGATACTAACCATCCCTTTCGTTTGCAGGGTGACGATTAGGATATTATGCATGGCATTGAGCGAGTACGATAGAGGAGGAGAGGCGACTGGTGCGTATTCCGCCTTCCTGCTTGGGATCTGCGACTAACCGCGCTTGACAGAATCGCATGCGCGAATCGCTGCACCGCTTCGAATCTGTCATCAACTCCCGATGGTTCCTGCGCATTGGCGTCATCCTCTTCCTGAACAAGATCGACGTTTTTAGGCGGAAACTGCTCAAGGTGCCTTTCCTCTAGATATGACTCGCTGCTGACGCGCACACCAGATCCCACTCGGCCGCTACTTGCCCTGAATACGCTGGCGGGAAGACCTACAAAAGGCGGCTAAGTGCATCCTCTGGAAGTTCATGCAAGAGTATCGGCAGTAAGTCTACGCATCTCCCTTGTATCTTGTTCTTCTGACTAACCTGTGTATTCCGCAGCGTAACGGAAGCTACCAACACGAAGAACATCTGCCTCGTGTTCGCCGCCGTTAAAGAGACGATCCTGCAGCACCCGCTCAAGGACTCTTGGCCAGATACTGGAGGTTGGAACGGTGGGAGGGAGGGCCGGATGGACGAGCCTATGCGAGATGGCTGAGTTGTGAATATCCACTGTCATTTTCAAGCAAGTCCAAGTCAATCCTTTTAGTTATTAACTACATCATGATTTATTCTCACTGCCATGGCAGAATCTAACATACAGAGTTGTTTGATTAAATCCTTGTGTACGAAAAAGGAAGAATAAACTGAGTTTGTGGTACCCAAGCCTGCCCTAGACAAGGAAACAGCTATTACAGATATGAAGTATAAATACAATTATGAGCTTTGCTCCTCGTTCCGCTCCGATTCGGCATTCACAAGTCCATAACAATGTGCGGCCGGCTTCTACTCACAGTCCTACTCTCACATCCCCATGCTGTCGCTGCCACTCACAACCTTCGGATATTTGTTCAGTATACATACTGCCTATTGTCTTTGACTTACATTTTGACCCCTTTCACAGGTATTATTTTTTGTGTACATCTGTACCGGAGTGTGTCCTGATTTCTGCAATGGACATGAAGAGCTGTTGTGCCTCTGTGAATTTCCCAAGATCCTGATAAGTGGTGGCCAGATTTCCCATAGCCTTTAGAGTATCGGGATGTTGAGCACCCAAAGTCATTGTTCTCTTTTCCACGACAACTGCCTCCAGCTTCTCTGCATCTGTCAATTTCCTGAGAGCCTTATATGTGCGGGCAAGATTTGCCATGGCACGCAGAGTATCAGGATGTTCAGGACCCAAGGTTTGCTTCCTTTTTTCCAGAACAACCACGCCAAGATCTTCTGCATCTGTCAATTTCCTAAGATTGTGATATGTGCAGGCAAGATTTCCCATGACACGCAGAGTATCAGGATGCTCTGGACCCAAGATCTTTGTTATCTTTTTAAGAACAAGCACCTCAAGCTCCTCCGCATCTGTCAATCTTCCGAGGTCAACATATATGGAAGCAAGATTTGCCTTGGCAAACAGAGTATCAGCATGTTCCGGGCCCAAGGTCTGCCTCCTCTTTTCCAGAACAACAACATGGAGCTCCTCTGCATCAGTCCATTTGCCGAGATCCCCATATGTGTAGGCAAGATTTTCCATGGCATACAGAGTATCCAGATGCTCTGGACCCAAGGTCTGCCTCCTCTTTCCCAGCACAACTACCTCAAGCTCCTCTGCATCTGTCAATTTTCCGAGATTCCTATATGTGCAGGCAAGATTTCCCATGGCATGCAGAGTATCAGGATGCTCAGGACCCAAGGTCTGCCTCTTCTTTTCCAGAACAACTGCCTCAAGCTCCTCTGCATCTGTCAATTTTCCAAGATCCATGTATGTGCAGGCAAGATTTGCCATGGCATGCAGAGTATCCAGATGCTCTAGACCCAAGGCCTGCCTCCTCTTTTCCAGAACCACCTCCTCAAGCTCCTCTGCATCTGTCAATTTTCCGAGATTCCTATATGTGCAGGCAAGATTTCCCATGGCATGCAGAGTATCAGGATGCTCGGGACCCAAGGTCTGCCTCTTCTTTTCCAGAACAACTACCTCAAGCTCCGCCGCATCTATCAATTTTTCCAGATCCTTATGTGTGCAGGCAAGATTTGCCATGGCAAGCAGAGTATCAGCATGGTCAGGGCCTAAGGTCTGCCTCCTCATTTCCAGAACAACTACCTCAAGTTCCTGTGCATCTGTCAATTTTCCAAGAGCCCTATGTGTGCAGGCAAGATTTGCCATGACACGCAGAGTCTTCAGATGTTCAGGGCCCAAGGTCTGCTTCCTCTTTTCCAGAAGAACTGACTCAAGCTCCTCTGCCTCTGTCAATTTTCCGAGAGCCTTATATGTGTGTGCAAGATTTTCCAAAGCACACAGAGTATCCGGATGTTCAGAACCCAAAGTCTGCCTGCTCTTTTCCAGAACAACTAGCTCAAGCTCCTCTGCACATGTCAATTTCCCAAGAGCCCTATGTGAGTGGGCAAGACTTGTCATGGCATGCAGAGTATCAGGATGCTCTGGACCCAAGGTCTTCGTTCTCTTTTCCACGACAACTACCTCAAGCTCCTCCGCATTTCTCAATTTTCCGAGATACCTATATGTGCGGGCAAGATTTACCATGGCACGCAGAGTATCTAGATGTTCAGGGCCCAAGGTCTGCCTGCTCTTTTCTAGAGCCACAAGCCCAAGTGGTTCTGCATCTGTCAATCTGCCCAAGTCATGATATAAGGCAGCCAGATCACCCATGGTGATAAGAGTATGAGGATGGTCTTGGCCCAAAATCTTCCTCTTCTTTTCCAGGACAACAACCTCAAGCTCCTCTGCATCTGTCAATCTCCCCTGGTCCCAATATGCATTGGCGAGATCGCCCATGGCAGTCAAAGTAGCTGGATGTTCAGGACCCAAAGTCTGCCTCCTTTTTTCCAGAACCATCACCTCAAGCTCCTCTGCATCTGACAATCTCCCAAGACTCCAGTATGCAGTTGCAAGGCTTGCCATCACATTCAGAGTTGTGCGATGTTCTGCTCCCAAGGTGGCCTTGACTTTTTCCAGTAGATCCTCACAGAGCTCTTGCGCCTTTTGAAAATTCCGTGAGTCACAGTATACCTGTTGATATGGGTATAGAAGTTCAGTGGAAAGTTGGGAATTCCTCTGGAGTATAATGCTAACATGAGGGAGAAGGCTCATGTTGAACAGTTCGTCCTCAAGGACTACTGCCATTGCAAGTAGGGTTGCTGTGCACTCTCGAGTGGCATCCATGTCAAGGACAGTATTTCTGCTCCAGTCATGCACAAGGGGGTGGATGGAAAAAAGGCATGTATTGTGATCTTTGTGGATCAAAGAATATTCCTGGATTTCAGCACCCATATCAGCAAAGCTGATTGCATCCCACCTCCCAGTAGGATTCAAAAAATGGCGCAGAACCTCTCGAGGTTTCTTTGCCTGGTCCTCTGTAGGTCCCAAAGGATATGGGACATACATGGCAGCATTTGAAAATATTCTTTCTGAGATCCCCTCATGGTGGAGAAATGAGCACAGCTGCAAAAATCTAGCCGCTGGCTTGCTCAAACACTTGAAGCTGATGTCCCATGTTGTATACACTGACCAGGCATATTTGTCATGGGACTGCACAGGGACTTCACCAAGAATTCGAGCATGATTTTGCTCATAAAGGGCAAGGTATTTTCTGAGAGACCCCATCTTTGAGATGTATGCACCTGCTTGAACCACAGCAAGAGGGAAGTAGTGGAGCACCTTTGAAAGTTTATTTATTGAATGCCAGTATACCCATGACAAAAAATACCTTGACAATCTCTGTTGCAAGCATTTCATTTTCACTTGTGACAGATTCGGCTGCACTAACAAGCAGAAGCTGCACTGCAGCCTCTTGTTTCAGATCAGAAATCCTGTGATGGGCATCAGGTGCATGCACACGAAGTTGGGGGTTTCTTGAGGTGATCAAGATGTTGCCGCAGCTGCTTTGTGGGAAGAAATTGAAGAGGTTGAGTTTGGGATCATCTGCATTGTCAAATACAAGCAGCCACTCGGTGCTACATGATGCCAGCCAGAGTGAGGCATCCTCATGACCACTTCCAATAGACTGAGTGAGAGCAATATTTTTAAGCCCAGCCTGGATGGTGTCTGCTGTGCTGGCATCGAGGAAGAAGACATTGGTGAATCTGTAAAGGTTAAACATCTGGGTACATCAGTCTTCAAAGTGAGCAGCCCCACCGGTTGTTTGGAATTTCATGCAGGAATTTCAAGGCAATTTGAGTTTTGCCAGCCCCACCGAGTCCATACAAGAGACATACATGCCGGTTTCCGATATCTTGCGCAAAGTACTGATGCATTTTGTCCAAGATGTCTCTTCGCCCATGGAAGATCCTTGAGGGCAGAAGACAGACTGTTGTTGAGTGAAGAGGTGGAGGCTGAGCAGCGGATCCTCGTGCTAAATCCAAAACACTTAAGCGGGAAAACAAGAGAGGAAATAATCATACCATGTATGTTTAGCTGTGCTACTGAAGAAGTCTTGAAACATGTGTGAGCGGCAGATATATATATATATATATATGGGATTGGGCAACTCACTATGAAATTCTGTTGGAGCTGGTGAACACGGCTTTTATATTTATTGAGTGCATCCCCAATGCTCGTAGACCGCCCAAGCTCTTTGAAGCAACTACGAAAGCCCTTCCTCTTGGGGTTCTGGAAATTCCCGATTGTCTGCTCAATTTCTTGAAGTAAACTGTAAAAGAGTTGTCATAGATTCAGAGAGAAGTGACTGGGAAACACACAGTTGCAGTTGTTCACAAAATTGTGTCAACCGGCTCGCAGCATCTGCTCCATGACGGGAAATCTCCTCTTGCAGTAGGGTAATAATGTCAACAATGCTAGCACATAAGTCTGTGAAGTCCTCTCGGTTTTTGCCCATTTTCTAATGCATCGGGGTAAAAAGGGATGAAGAACCGTCTAACATGCAGCGACACGCACCTGTACAGCCTCCAGAATTGGTATGATGGGCCCCAGAGCGCCTTTGAGATACGGGAACGGAAGGAGTTCTGCTGCTGCTACTATACTCTTGGATGCCATGATCAGATTTGCGAGCCGGTCAGGGGGGATCTTCGTAGATGGAGGGGAGACTGCCGCTGTGGGTGGAATCGACATGGTGGTAGTTGTAGAGGAGCAAAGTGCTCATGATCATTGATGGAAGCTGTGCCAAGACTGTATCCGGAACCGGTCCGGAACACTGCAGTGTACAGCATCTATCTATTAATAACAACTGAGTCCGTTTTGGGCTGAAGCTGTAGAGCTGTAATATTGCGATACGCGATATCAAGACTGTGCTCTCGTTTTTACATCAATGAGAGTGACATGGCCGCAGGTCAGTCTTTCGCAACTCAAAATGTGTGTCGGTGTGTTATGTCCGAGTCCTATATCTAGAGGTGCTGGGGCGTCCGCGTCTCCTTCGTTTGTAGATGCACTTAGACTGTTGCACTGGCGGGTTGAGTCGTGCAGGCGAGACTACGCCACGGAGAGGGGGCAGTGACCGCAAGCGGTCGGATCCCGGCTGCAGCTCAGAAGTTACCTCGCAGCGGAAAAGACTGTGCGTACCCGCATCCCTACCCTGTTCCAAAATAAATAAAACCAAAAATAGCACGCACCTAAGGACACAAAAAATAATTCAATACTCAGGATCCATGCATCGAGATACTTACTCGACACGCATGTATCGGCAGGGATATGAGCCCCTTAGCCGTCTTAGACCAGGGTCGGGTTTCAATAGCCCGGCGACTGGAACTGCGCATTACCGATGCTTTCTTTACTTCACTCCGTACATGGCAGATACCATAAGCAAACAACGCACAGGAAAATTGCAAAAACCCATGCATTAGGGATCCCAGTCTTATAATATTCTGAGTCCTACCCGTATCAGACTTTCCACAACAGCTTGTGGGCTTGTTTGGGATTTCACAAGCCCAAGCGATCGTTGACCGCTCGGCGGTTTATTATGAGACGGAGTGGGGTTCGAATCCCCGCCCACGTCGCATTCTCGCCTTATTTTTCTGGGGCCTGCTTCTTTTTCTTCATTCCGCCATTTTTAGAAGTTCGTATGAAGCATGGATTCCTCGAAAGCCCGACCGAGTGCCAGCGCTTTTGAACTTCAGTGTACGATGGGGCCGAATGCGATCAATCAGCACGTGGGCGCAGGTCACTGCTCTTGATCTGCAACCACCACCACCGACAGCCGTGGCCGAAGGTCTTCATGCCTTCACTGCGTATGGTACTAGGCGCTAATCCACTACTCCGCGCGACACAGATCCGACGGTCGACCTGTGCTCGCCTCGACGAGCGAAACTCTTGCCAGGATGTGTCCCTGCGTTGGAATCTTACTCTCGTCTATATACGCTCAGTAATTTGTCCACGCAACTACTTCATTATA
This sequence comes from Mycena rebaudengoi, assembly GCA_029282285.1. Classification (NCBI taxonomy): domain Eukaryota; kingdom Fungi; phylum Basidiomycota; class Agaricomycetes; order Agaricales; family Mycenaceae; genus Mycena; species Mycena rebaudengoi. The sequence continues at coordinate 1,096,682 of JARJCX010000018.1, forward strand.
CCCCTCTAGTCCGACTCGTACAGCTCGTTGGTCTCCATCCGCGAAGTTGCGTCCCCAGCGCGTCGTACCCCTCATTAGACACAAATGAAGTGGTATAATCGACCTAGTACGCTATATCACTAAAGTCAAGGTCTCATCTTGCCTCATGGGACCTCCCGCCACGGACGCACGCCGCACGTGTACTGTACGACGACCTTGAATGCACAGGACAACACCGGACTGTACTCTCTACGGCCTGTCGTCGGTACCGATGTCAATCTACACGTCGTGCACCGGTTTCTCATCCTGCCTGACGATTAGCTCCTCAGCATTCTTTCACGTACCCTCTCCCACTCGGCCGCACGCCCCGCACGCGCGCGCCCACATCGCTCTTGCTGCCCCCGAGCCACCACGTTTGGTCCTGCGCGGCCCCTGCATCGCACCACGCTTATGCTGGTATGTACCGCTCCTGCTCGTGTCGACGGCACGCCTCGTCTGCTCTTCTCCCTCCTTTCTCTTGCGGCGCCCGTTCCTTCGCATCCGCCTGTCCTCCATACCATTTCTTTCCATACTGCCGCCTCCCTCCCTTCCCTCCTGCGCCCGTCTCCTCCCCACCGCGCACGCTAACATCCTCGATACAGGATTCACACATCAATCATACATCCGCACATTCTCGTCCAGGCCATGCACGGATTTGACATCCACCATGCTGAAACAACATCAGCGACTCGGAGGTGCGCTACTCTACTCTTCCTTCTGTATCGGCAGCGGCGTTGCGACTGTGCCCGGAATCCAGCGCGCGCCCTCGTACATCATGTGCGCACCGCGGACGGTTTCCTGTCCCCACTCCGCCCTCGCCCTTCTCCTTGCTCTGAGCCGCGTCGCGCTCGCTCTTCTTTTTACGGGCTGCGCCGCCTCGTGTTTACGCCTGTCCCCGAGCCACGGTCTGTTCCCGCGCCCCACCGCACAGGGCTGCCCCTGCGCTGTATCGCACATCGCGCTCGCGACTGTCCCCGAGCCTCCGAGCGCCGCGCGCGCTCGCGCTTGTTCTTGCGCAATCGCGCGCCTCACTGTGTCGCGTCGCACTCCCTTAATCCCGTCCGCTTAGACGTAAGGATGCCCATAATTCGGTCTCGCGCAGCGTGCGTGCTGCGCAGGTCTTTCTCCCCCGGCTTTTTCAGCTGATGACACGCGGCTGGTGATGATGCAGGTGGATTTTGCGGGTTGCGGAGAAGAAAAGCGGGAGACTGACGCTAACCGACGCTACCCTCCACCCTGTGATATTCGGCTTGTCGTATCCGCCACTGGCCAATCCGCCCATGCGATATGAGCGGCTTACACTTGGCCCACCATGCCGCCACTCAGCGCCGCCATTTTGGCGCTAGTCAATACCGCCCGTGCCGCGCGCGCTCCTCGGTGAAGCCAGCCCTGTGCCGCAAGAATCCTGAAATCGCACTACTCTTAGGCTTCGTCTCATCGCACCTATTCCACTTCGTCTCGTCGATGTTGGGCGCGATCAAGACGCGGACATTGCCGCCGTTTCTCATGCAGCGATGTGTGTGTGGAATACGTTCGCGCAGCGCTGAGCAGCCGTCTGAGATCCGCCTGCGGGAGTCGGCGCGTCTGCGGCGTGCAATGAATATTCCTATTCTGCAGGGTAAAGGCCAAATATATCAACTCATTTCGGGTCAAATATATGCAGTGATTTCTGCTCCCGCTCTCTGTGCGCGCGCTCAACTGCAGGCTCGTCATTCCCGCGGGTCTATTTCCGTTTATTTTATTTTTATTTTACTTGATCGCTGGTCGCTCATCCCTCCAGGCCGACCCCTTCTCTGCTAGTTCCACTGCATTCACTTTCCCTACCACCTTCTGTTCCACCTCCCCCTACTCACCTTATTCCATAGTATGCTCGCGCTTCGTGTCGCAGGAATGAGAGTATTCCTGGAGTAAGTTATCTATCTTGCGGTTAATACAGACTGATCACTACACAGACCGTTCATTTCGTTTAGCCTGTAGAAAATAAAATCATGATTGCGTACTTCAACGCCGTCCTGGAAACTTCCTGTAAGTGAATCCTTCTAGTAGCTTCGCGGTACGGATATTCTTTCTTCAACTGCATACGAATCCCTCTCCTTCCTGCACAGCAGGTGTTCGTTTCATGAACATCGCAGAGAGGCGACACCTTCCCAATATCAATGTTCATTATTTTTGTCCTTACTCGAGAATCATCTGAACTATGAAAAGACGCCTCATGCGGGACATCATATGCCCTCAGCTCGGGGATTGCTTTACCCTGATTAATTGTTTCCTTCGGGAAAGTGTTCCTGTCGTTCTAATGAGCTAGCTCGAAATCAAAATGCATTGCATAAATCTTTGAGACTCGTCTTTCGCGAAATCCTTTTCCCACATAGAGCGAGCAAAATGACGAAAATCTTCTGCGGAGTGGATGGTCTTCCCCTCGCCATTTACGGCCAGAGATTTCCACCAACATCCCTGCCTTCCGCAGATACTTGGGGAAGGCACCTGGGCTGAGCCTCCGTCCAGGTTTTCGAGCGACATGGGAGATCGATGACGAGCTGTTTGTGCAGCACAGCCATGCAGCACCGCCTCTCAGGGGTTCTGCCTGTTTGGAGAACCTCAGCCAGATAAATTCGGGTAAATCCAGGTACTGGTAATGAACTGCGGAATTAACCGGTGGTGCTCGATACGCATGGTGTATCTTCGCTCAATTTTACTTTCATTTTATATTTATTGCGCACAACGCATAGCAGAGGAGATTATCGCACACAAGAAAAGAAAAATGCAGGCTATTTGGGGAGCGGGTGGCGGCCGGTTCATAGTTAGACGCACTGATCTCGCAGAACCTATGCGGTCGCGGGAGTCTGGCCGTGCCTTCTCTGAATTGGGGCAATCGGATACCGCGCACAACTGACTTTCCTCCGAGTCCTTATTCTCTTCTCTGCCCACAATAAATACCCACCAAGAAAAAAAAAGTACTCACACACAAAAATAGTGGTTTTCAGGGCCATACATCGGCGTAGAGTCGAGCCCCTACAGCACCATCGAAGCGTTCCTGCCTTCCCCTTCCCACAATAAATGCGAAAAACAATTGCACCTAAGGATACAGAAACTCCTGTTAGCGGCTGGGACAGATCCATGGGATCTAACCCCGGAGCATCATCAATCTTTATACTGTGAGTGAGTGCACCTCGCACCACCGATGCTTTATTGTCTTCTTAATGCCCAAAATAAATGCGAGTAAAAGAATTGCAACGGATGCAAAAAAAACCAGCTGAGCTCACCCATGCATCGACGGGGATTCGAACCCCTACCAGTCATCAAACCGTCTGGATCTATCTCGTCTACATCATATATTGGCTGTGCGCTCCTCGCACCACCGATGCGTTCCTGCCTTCCGCTTTCCATAAAAAAAACCTGTAGAAATTTGCTGTTGGCCGCCCATCATAAATGCCATCCTGAAAGCATTTCAATGACACAAAAAAGCATTCGAAATCAGCTCATGCATCAGCAGGGATTCGAGCCCCCTCCAGTCTGACATCTATTGAATAGTATCATGAGTTGGGTGAGTGCACCTCGTACCACCGACGCGTTCTTTCCTCTCCGTTTCCTGCAATAAATGCCACAGAAATCCCATTGGAAGGGAACAAAACAAGATATATGGAAAGGAGAAGTTATTCACCTCCGCTTTCGATAATAAATGCCAGGTAAAACCCAGTGTACTCAAGTAAAAAAAAAAAAAAAACATCATTCCACTTATGCATCGGCGGGGATTCGAATCCCATACTAGTCACTACTGGTATACAACAGCGATAGTTGGACTGCGTGCACCTCGCACCACCGGTGCGTTCGTTACGTTCCTGCTACCTTCAATAAATACCAGGGAAAGTTTGCTCCTAAGGATACACAAAATCCTAGTCTCCCGCAGTCAGACTCTAAAAAAGAAATTATGATAAAGTCGATAAATCTTCAATAGAGAGTTTTCGCTACAGGCATCAGAGCCATATTCCTGCAATATTCCGGGCTTTCCCTGAAATACCATTAATATTTGGCACTCCAAACTTAGAACTTCGCCGCCGAATCTCCGTTGGATGATGTTCCACGTCGACGTCACCTCATTGGTGGGCAGTTCTACACTGCCGTCTCTACCAGAACCTCCATGACCTCTCTGACTCGCCAGCGTACCTTCGAAAGCCTTCGCAGCTGGTGGTCGGACAGCAATCTGCCCGGACCAACCGTCAACCTACACGCAGCTGCGAAACCGCTCCTCAGGATTCTGTATCATCGACAAGCGCTCGGTATTGTGGAGAGCAATTCCACTGGTGTGTTACTTGATCCAGCTACCATGGACATATATATGGCTTATTTATCGTAGGTTTGCCCAGCCAATGTGTAACGTACCAGTGCCAACCATCTTGATTCCACCTTCCACAGGTCGAAATATGTATCATCGTCCACGAAGGAGATGATTCTCAAGCATCTTACCACAAGAGGGTGGCTGGAGCGAAACGCATTGCTCATGACCGACTCAGAGAGGCTCAGCATCTTCCATCAACTGCTACTCCAGTCAAACAAGCCCAAGATCCAACAGGGAGTAATTCAATTTTTAGCCACAGTTTCGGCGCACAAGTCAATCATCCCGCGCGTCTGCGCGCCTATGGTGGTTCTCCTTCGGCAAGTATTTTTTGCCACATCTAGATTCCCTCTTTCTGACTTATTAGCCAGTGAAAGCAAGATTGAATTGTCGGAACTCGTGTGGGAGATCCTCGCCCAGATCGCGACGTCAGCCGCGGGCACAGATGCACTCGTGCCCCAAAACGCACTTGACCTCGTTGAGACTGTGCTCGTGCCCCCCGTCGCGAGTGTACCATTTGAACCAGCGGCCTGCCCAGTGCTACGCATGCTGGGCGGACACAAAGCGGCCAATCTCATTCCGCGCGTTGTACTCCTCGGCTTTTTCCTGTATGTTCTCTGGACAACTATAGTTTTCCAGCTTTAATTTATCCCGGTAGCGACACGGACAGAAAAGTCCGAGAGGCGGCGGCGGCTCTGTTGCAGCGACTCGACGACAATGTGAGCAATAACTGGGCACTCTCGAAAGCATTTGGGCATTCAGATTTAATTCCCGCAGTCTCCGTCCCAAAACGCCTGGCGCCATGATATAGGTTGGTATTGTTCTTGGTACTAGGAGTCAACTTGACCCCATTTCATACGTGACGATGATCATCCTAGGCATCAACCCGAAACAACCGAAAACTTACAATTACACATAGGATGCGCACTAGGGATTCATTCACATTCAATAATATTCGCGCAACCCATCGCACCAGAAAGAAAACCACCACTTTGTGTCTGTGGTCATTCACATCGATCTCTTTTCGTCTGCAAATTCAAACTATTTAATTTCCTCCAGAGCTGTAAACTCCTGTTCATCTTAATCCAGATCCTCCCACGATTTCACCACATGGGCAACACCAGTATCCATGTCAGGGCTCTTCGGTATTACGGTATGGGGTATCACCGCAAGAATCCGCTGCTAGTTAGGTATCAGTAATAATTAACCGAAAGGGTTGCACTCAAAAGACCCCAAAAAAATCCCGGTCTGAATTACATCGGCGGGGAGTGGAGCCCCTACCAGTCATATCTCCTTGGCGGTTTATAGGTTGACTGTGTGCCCCTCCTACCGCCGATGCTTTCTTGCCTTCCTGTTCTACACAAAGAATACAATTGAAAAGTTCGCACAAGACGGAAAAAATCGGGAACTAGGCGAGTCATGCACCGGAATGGATTCGAGCCCCTATCTTTCATCCAATTCGTCTCGTATATATTGGCTGTGTACACCTCGCACCACCGATGCTTTCTTACTTCCTGCTACCTTCGATAAATACCTTCAAAAAATTGAAATCGAGGTATCATTCGTCTACTGTATACCTCGGCGGGGAATCGACCCCGATGCCAGTCTTACAAGTCTTACGGCGATACGTCATTATGCGACCGTGTGCACCTCGCACCACTGACGCTTTTTTGGCTTCCTGATGCGCTCGATGGATCCCAGAGGAAAAGAAAAACTGGAATGGGACCAAAAGTAGTAGATACTGCTTCGGGGGCGATGTATCGGCGGGGATTCGAACCCCATATTAGTCACTACTCTGGTAGACAAGAGCCATAGTTTGACTGCGTGCATCTCGCACCACTGATGCGTTCGTTGCATTCCTGCTACCTTCAATAAATACCAGAGAAATATTGCACCTAAGGATACACAAAATGCTGCTAGCGCTTGGGACAGATACATGCATCGGCGTTCAAAACCCCGCATGTCTTATAATATTCTTGAGGTATTTCCATTCAACGAAGGTCCAACCGATGCTTTATTTTCATCCTTCGGTTCGCAATAAATACCAAAAGCAAAGCATTGTATTCACATAAAAAAAACTAAGATACTGGAAATGTTTCAGAAGGGAGTCGAATCCTACAAGTCTTCAGGCTATCAATCCTGGAGTTCGACAAAGTGCGCCTCACACCACCAATGCATTGTTTGTTTCCCGCTATCCGTAATAAATGCCAGTCAAAAAAAACATTGTACTCATACACAAAAAGGAGCGATACTTGGGACTCGTGCATCGGCAGAGATCCGAACCTCCTACCAGTCATAGATTAAACAACCATTAATTGTTTCCGGATCTCCAACGGTGGTTTGTCTGATTAACACCGAACTTGCATTCGTTCCTACTGCCCCAATAAGAAAAGCAAGTGATGCCCATAGATCATGACATCCATCGGCGGGGATTCGAACCCCTACCAGTAATTCTATTCGTCTAGTTTCTTCGTGTATATTCTTCCTGCTGCCTTTAATAGATACCCGAAAGAAAAATCGTACTTGCATATTCCGACCAGAAAAAAAAGTCCGACCAGAATGCCATGGTGAAGGTTTCGGTGGCCCGTCAATGAATATACTATGAGTCGGTGCGAAGAACTACTCGGTGCCGAGTTTACCCCGGCGGGATTGTATTTCAAGGCAGATGGATGGGAAGAACGCATTGGTGGTGCGAGGTACACTTCGTCGAATTGTAAAGCACCAGAACTGCAGATTATAACTTGAAGACGGGGAGGGGTTCGAATCCCCATCGATGCATGGCCGTAAGTCGTGTTTCCTTTTTTTCTGTGGTCCTTTTTCTGCTCTATTATGCTTTCCTCGCTTTTCTGAGGCCCGGGATATTAAATGTATCTATCCCTCGAAGGAGGTTCCGCTTTTGAAAATTTGCGGTCAATTCACCACGTGGTTGCCATCACTGCTCTTGATCTGCAGCCACACCTTGCTTGGACGAGTCGCTCTGATCGGCCATCTACGCTTAGTCGTCGTACGTCTCGTCGCGCCGTCAGCGCGGCCCAGTGTCATTGCCACAGCACGTCTACCGCTAAGTTACACACTCCCAGAATACCACCCGCGCCGACTTCCCCCGACTTCCCCCACTCGCCCGCACCCACCGGCGCCGACACCCACACCCGCTCGTCAGCCCGCCTCCAAGGAAGCCCGCGTCCACCAGGCGCGCTCCGCCGACAGATCTCCGAAGACTCGAAGCGCAACAAGCGCGTCCAGCAAGCGCATCATCGTGAAGCATCCACCAGCAAGCATTCGGCGCGTCGAGCACCGTACGGTCATCCACCGCAATGTGCTCGGCAGTGCGCCCGTCCTTAGATTCTGAAGTGGATTAATCGCGATTCGTGAGTTATCCCTCCGCTTCTTCCATATCGCGTCCATACCATCTTCATCCTCTCGCATTTCCTTTCGTCTGTCTTTGTGACGTCACCCACTAATACGGCCTTCGGCCAGTCGTTTTCTCTTCTCTGCCACTACGACCAACCCCGCCTTCCTCGTCACTGGGCACGCGTCTGCTCTTCTCTCCCCCCTCGTTTCCCTCCATCCGCCCGCCTTCCATCATATCCTACTTCTTTCCACCCTCCCCAATTCTTTCCTGCGACCTTCCTTTCGATTCTCCTTCCCATGCTAACGCATTCTCGATCCAGGACTCAAAATTCTTGAATTCGCCCTCCACGACGTCAAAAGACGTTGGCGGGCGGAATGGTGCTACTCATTTATTCTTCCTCCTCTAGACAATACTGCCACGGCATCCCGTGGTGAGCATGGTACGTGCGTTTGCCCCGGAGCCGTGCACGCTTCCCCTGCGCCACGGTCGCGCTCGTGCGCAGCCTGCACCGCATCGTGCCCATGCGCCGCGCTGCGCCTGCCTGCCCCAGCGCAGCGTTCGCGCCCGCCCTTACCCCCACGCCGCCCGCCCTTGTTCTTGCGCCCCCATCGCGTTCGTGCTTGCCCCTGCCCCGCGTCGCGCTCATGCGCGCTCATCCCTGCACCACGCTATGGCACTACCTCGTGTTCGCGCCCCTTTATACGGCACGCTCGATCCCGCTGCACGGCGGGTACGCTGTATTACGCGGGGGGTGGGGCTGCTGTGGGCGGACGGCGAGAGATCCTTCCGGGAGTGTGGAGAGGATCCTTTTCGGGAGTAGGTTCTTGCAGCGTGGGGCGCGCGCGCGCAGGTTCTTGCACGCGCGCATCGCGCTGATGCTTTCCCCCGCCCCATCGCGCTCGCGCGCGCCCGAGCCGCATGGCGCTCGTGAGCGCTTATTCCCGCGCCGCGTCATTGGCACCCACCCATGTGCCGCATCGCGTTCGTGCTCCTTTGTCCGGCTGTGTTCTATTGCATCGGGGGCGGTGGGTGGGTGGCGAGGGATCCCCCCGCGAGTATGGAGATGAGAGTAGCGTGAGGCGCGATAGGCTCGATTCCCGCACGTGTCGCCGCTTAATTCCCGTGTGTCTATCCCAGTTCATTTGGATATATTCAAGCGCTGTGCGCTCCCAGACTGCTGACTTCGGACGTAGCTCGCGGCGTCTGGAATTCGTCGGGTTTGGCGTAAGTAATCTTCGGACTACAAGCGACATACCGATACCGTCCGACACTCCGCCCTCGCGAGTGCTTCAGCAGAAGCTGCAACCGAATAAGACAGAGTAATAATAAAGAAGAAGGAAATTGGTCGCGGCCCACAGGGAGTGGAACTCCGGCGTGCTCCGTTGAGGCGGGGCGATGCCCCGTTAAAATATTCATCCCATGGTACGGCCCTCTGGATGGAAATCCAGTACGCAGACCGTTGGAAAGGGTGATAGATCTGAGGACTCGCAGGACTTTGACGGCCTACGCGCACACTTCATGTCGTGAACATATATATATTTAAATTCCGAACAAAGAGAGGTCCAGAAACGCCTTCAGGTTGTGGTCCTGCACAGATTAATTCGGTTCTGTAAATTATGCATTAATCAATATTGGGGCTCCAACATCGTATGAAGTGTTCAAATAGTATCATCCGACACTCCAAGTAAGCTACATCTCTTGTTCCTGCACCCGCACTGGTGAGAAAGGGAACCGGCTTGGAACCCGCATACGACCGTCGCACCGTCCCGTCACGTAGATATATTCTCAGCTCTCATGACGGCACGGGACCGGGACGGATGTACCCGTTCACTACCCGTCGAAACGACGGCCGTGCCCGTCACGGCCACGGCGTACAGCCCTATGCAGCAGCGCGAGCGCAGCGCAGGGTGCGGCGGTCCTCCGGACCGTTCGGAGTGATCCGACGCAGACGATCGCATCAGCGAGCCGTCCGACATCGCCGAACATCTGGCTGGCGCAGCTGGATGAGGTATCCGAGTGCCTAGCATATATTACTCAGGGATAAAAAAGGAACCTCGTTCACTATTGGTACACGCATATAGCTTTGATCAGAGCGGTGCCTTTTTTTAGAGTACTATAATAGGCCCAGAAGTGATAATGGATTGATGGCAACCAACGACGGTCTGTCCGCTGCGTCGTATTTCTTTCTAAACCGTAGAAAACACTCTTCTACATCCTATATACAGTCCTTCACCGGGAAGCGAAACGCTCAAGCGATCCGGGGATTTTCTCCGTGATGAAAAGCGATAGTCACCCAAACTTTCTTTCACTCAATGTATATACTAAATGGCTACCTGGATATCAAAGAGTTGGAGTGAATCCCTTCAGTATTGGTGGAGAACGGGCCCAATTATTGATACCATCAAATTGTGCCATAAACCACGAAGCGAAACACTACGTAAGATCGGCACGATGGAGGGTCTTTGAAGTCCTGCGGTGGCCATATTCTAATTCTACGAACCTGAAAACCCCCAATACATCCCATAACTGTGTAATTCCTGCACAGCAGCGAGGGACAGTGGCTGCTCAATTGCAATATTGGTGACAAAACTGAGCCAAACAGCGATTCAAAAGATTTATTTTTCTTGAGCTCTTGAACCACTACCTGCACAATTCCTTTTGTGAATATGAGTTTTGGATACTCTAGAATGCGCTCAAAAAAATCGGGCCCTGGGGGATGCTCACATGATGCAAAACACGTGGTGTTTCGCTTCACGGTTTGTTTCGCTTCCCGGTTAAGGACTGTATGTCCTCAAAACATTCCAATTTTTTTGGATGAGATCCCAGAGCACCATGCGCGTGCCGAAAAAAAGGAGCTTCAGACCTAGAAGTGATAACCATCATAACGCCTGTCACACACTAATTTCACACTCCGACTTGTGGCCGCCTGATGCCGAAACATCGAGAAAACGATCGACTACTCTACCACTTTGCAGAATGAGCCACAATCGGTGTTAAAAAGTCATTGTTCACATCCACTAGCATGGTAAGATAAACGAAGGAAAGTGCGTGCAAGGAAAGCGTGTCATAGCAATATCATAGCGAGGTCATGCGAAATCCATTTAATCATGGAATCTGTTGCGTTGGATGGAGAGATCAAGTGGAGGCGGTCCGTAAAGCGCATGAGAGGTATTATAATAGAATCCGTTGTTGCGTTGATAAAATCGGCTGAGTAGGGAGCGGAAAGGTTTGAGAGCTAGCAAAAGACGGGCGAGGCGCGAAGGGTGCTGGAGAAGATGATGATGACGGGCCGGCAATACGACGCGGCGAATTTGTGACATCGTCGAGTCGACGACGCTGTGGTGAACGAGGACCGTCGTCCACGTCGGAATGGGTCGGTGATGCGCTTCGTTTGGTACCGCGGGCGCCAGAAAGGAGCGGTCCACATCGGGTGTCAGTCCGGAGATGAGAACTGGCTGGAAGGACGAGATGGGCTTCAATCCTATCAAAAAGAACACCCTTGGTGCCTTTGTCGTCGAGGGCCATGGACCACGCTACATCCCGCACCGTCTATACCTTTTGCGATTTGAGTGTCCCCTTCAGTTCACAGAAGGTGATTCCGGATGCACCCAACGCCAAACGGCGCGCCCGAACAGCAGCAGCCTCATCCTCCTTCTCCGTCTTACGCTGCGCAGCCTTTGCGTCCTTCTCCTCCCGTGCCTTCCTCTGCTTTGCTGCCTCTGCACAGCCCTCTCCAGTGGTGATGACACGCACCTCGATGTGATCGACACGACCCTTACCGGCCTTGTCGCGCTTCGAGTTGAGTTTCTGGTTTAGTGAAAGGATATGCTGTCCAGCCATGACTGCATGTGCAGCAGCGCCATCGCGCTCCTCCCACGCCTTCTCGTATCGGATTTTTCGTTTTCGTGCAAGTTGCCGATAGCATTCAATTTTCTTCTGGGGGGTCAAGTCATCATCGGGTTCGGGTTCTGGGTCAGAATCAGAGTCGTGGTAGATGTTCGTAAATGTGGGAAGCGGAGAAGCAGCAGCAGAGCCTGAGGCAGAGGATGTACCAGATAGCGAGCGAGAGGCGTAGCAACGGAGGAAGAAGAAGTGCGGCATTGGTGTGATTTGGACTCATCATCTTCGCTCTCGGATTGGTCGTCCTCGCCGGAGTCGTCAGAATCGGACAAAGAAGGATCAGCGGCGGGGTCGGCGGATGGGTATCCCCCAGGAAGATGGAGCTGGGTGGAGAACGACTGGCTAGGAGCGAAGTCGGCGGCCCTGAAAATGGAGGCATTGCATTTCACGGCTCCTGTCACACTGTCGAAGTCTATTCCGGACTTTTTCCGCGCCTGACGGAGGGTTTCGTGTTTGAAAGCGACGGCACGCGCAGCCATGTACTCTCGGACAACATCCTTTGCCTGCATCGCCTGATGGGTGGTTGCGAGTACCATCTCGCAGCGCTTAATCCAAGCCTGCTTGAGCGGACCAAAGGCGCTAACATCGCACAGCTGAAGACGGTGGGTGGTGTGAGGGGGTAGGAGGTACAGGGTTATATCTTCCTCCATTGCCGCGTCAATTAATTCGACGGTATTGTGCGAGCCGTGACCGTCGTAGACGAGAAGGATGGGCTTGGTAGGATCACAATGAGCTCGGGCGCCTGGGACAAAACATTGCTTGAACCATTCGACGCAGACTTTTTCAGATGTCCAGCTGTTATCTGTAGTAGCAACACTTTGGAGTACCTCAGTATACAGCCATATGCGATAGAATAAATAGAAAACACGTACAGAATATCATCCTCGTCTTCCACAAACCAATCGTCACAATAGCGCGCGCCAGAAAAAACAAAACACGGCTTGATTGGAGCAGTATCATCAGCACAAACGGTCAACAATATTGTGACGAGCTCCATATCGTCGCTGTTGATCTTGTACTTCGAGTGGTCATCAGCTGAGTATAAAAACTGCTCTCCCAATCCCTTCCGACCCCCTCCAAGCTGGATACCGATTTCATCGACGTTGAATATGTTACAATCCGGGATAGGATCTCCATTGTTGTCGATACCGTCCTGGAGTAGAAGAAAATGTTTATTTACAGTTGTAAAATTGAAAGCACGAGCGCGTTTGGAGTCGAGAGCTGCAGGTCGGCCAAAGGTACATTCGGGGTGGCGGCGGAGGAAGCGTAGGATCCAGCGCCGACTTGGCTTCCTACCACACATCGCCAAGACTTTCGGGGCAATTGTAGCCCTGTTTAGTGGATGTCCAGTGCGCCCAAGCCTGAGATACATGACACATTGCTTGAGCGTGTCTTCCTGCGAATTGTTAAGGAGCTGCTGCGTCATGTGGGCTTTTGGCTTCGACTTGGTTTTGCCTATAAGTCGACGCCGAATCGTTTGGTACTGGGCTTCGAGGCCAAGGCTGCGAGCGGCATCTGCACAGTGCAGGTATTTACAGCTCTTCACGCCTTCGACAGCCTCGGCAATCTTGGTTTCTGCAGCCTGGGAGCGGACGCCTGCCTTCCGATAAGCGTCGCGCGGCCTCAGAGGCATGATGAGAGTCGGTTCCGGGACGCGAGGGAAAGAGAAACGGGATGAGCATGCACGAAAAGAGGCGGAAGACGCGGTATTGACGCGACTTCAAGTTGGTGGCGACTGCAGCAGAAAATGGAGAAGGAAAGAGAGTGGAAGTCTTGCTAAGAGATTATAAACACGTCGAGAAGAGAATTATAGGACCAGTGTTAGCGAAAGAGCGACAGTAGAGTAGGGTACAGGAGGGAGCGTGAAGGTCCTGCGCAAGACACGCGCCGGAGCGGAGTTTGAAATTGGAACGCAAAATGTCACTCTTTTTGAAGAGCACGAAAAAAGCTCATACATCTTATTTTGGCCAAGATTTTGTTTCTAAAATTCAGTCATAAGGTAAACTTCAATGCTGACTTTTTCTTTCCGAATTTTATCCAGCGAGCATGAAGTTCTGGCTCGGACGATCATCATTCACCCGAAAAAGATGATTTCTGGACAATCATTCATTTTTCGTGAACGCAGTTTTTATTCTTATTGTAAGAGCTCTTGGATCCCAATCCATATCTGCTTTTTACGGTGCATATTTCTTTTTTCAGAGCATTCCGCAAAGAAATGAGATGAGCATCAGCGGATTATCACTTCTAGTCACATTATCACTTCTGGGCCTATTATAGTAGGCTAATTAAGCAATGTTCCCAGGTGCGGGGGTTTCGAGTCCCCACTGATGCATGGCGCGGGATCCGGCTTTTTGTGTCCTTGTAATCGATATTTGCAGAGGTCTGAGGATTCATCGGCTGCAGCGAGAATCCTAGGAAGCATCGGTGGTGCGAGGTGCACTCGGTCCATTCGTACACCGCGCGGATGTATGATTAGCAAGAGGTTCGACTCCTGCCAATGCATAAGTCTTCAAGAATTTGCTTTTTGTTTTATTTTGGCTCCTGGAATATATCATGTATGGATGAGTATACACTGGTTGAACATTTCGAGTTTTTCAGTGAAAAAATGTGTGAGAGACTTGGATTTTTTTTCACCTATTTTTTCAGCAAAAAAACAGGTGAAAAATGTAAAAGTATTTTCACATTTTTCACCTCATTTTTGTCTGAGTCCAGAAAATGTGAAAATGTTTTACATTTTTCACCTCTTTTTTTACTGAAAAAATAGGTGAAAAAAAAATTCAAGTCTTTCACCTATTTTTTCACTGAAAAACTCGAAATGTTCAACCAGTGATACAGAACGTATAGTGGTGTGCGGTGCAAGCAATGCGGTATCATCCCCCGAGTTTATAAGACTGGCACGGGGTTCCATTCACTGTCGATGGATAGACTCTTTTGTGCGTGAACAATGAGTATTTTTCTGCTACTTATTACGGATAGCGAGGGAGATATAAAGCATCAGTGGTGCGAGGTGCACACAGTCAAGATATATACAGGGCAGATATAAATACGCATTCAAACTACGCACCCATAATTAGTTTTCGTCTTCACTATGAACTCCTTCCGTCGGGATGTGAATTGTTTCTGTATCGGAATAAATTTTCAGCCCTCGTTCGAGCAGTTTCTGAAGTTCATTGGTCTGGAGTGATGCGCTATATTCGTCTACGGTCTCGAAGCCCATGTGGTGTGCCCATAGTATCCGGAAGGACTGCAGCGTCGCGAGGCCCTGCTCCGGAGTAGATCTCGAATCGAGGGCCTCCAACAGATCGGCAGGGAAACGCTCCCAATCCCAGTCCGAAAGCGCCAAAGCCTGCAGGTTAGCGAGGAGCTGTGGCTCGTGGGTACGGCTCAATGCACGAAACAGTTCGTCTTTCTCCTCCCACACTGGGCACGCCAGCTCGAGTGTGGTGAGGTATTCCATGGGGCGGAGCCATTGCACGGTCGTTGGGGAACAAGGCCCCATGGTGAAGCTCCGAAGAGCCTTGGATGATATCAGAGCCAGCGGGATTGTGTCTTCGCCGCGGTCAGAGTCGATGATAGACAGCTGTTCAAGTCCGGGGAAAGCCAGTAAGGGGACAATGAATGCAGCCGCCCAAAGGTGGAGAGACACCAAACCAGAGTGTACCACTGGTGATACCTCCATGTCACCCACTACCCAATAACTGGAAGAATATTGAAATTCTCGCAGGCATGGGGCATTCCGGAGCACCACAAGGCACTCCGACACCGCAATGTTGCTAAACTCGATATTCGTCAGTTGTTCCCAGGGAATTGACAGTGCCGAAGGCGGGACATTGTTGAGGGATAGTGTCCGAAGCTGGGGAGCCATGCCGAAGGCTTCGATGTGTCCATCGGAGACGGAGACGGCCCTGCCTAACCACTGGAGATCCAGACGGCGGAGAAGGGGGAATTCTGTCTTGGCGTCGAGTGTGATGAGATTTCTGGGGTTGAGACGCAATTCGAGATTGGAAAGACGGCGGGCATATCGATAGAGGATGGGATTCAGTCCATCTTCGAAATGTTTGTGGCGTGGTTCTCCAGAAAACCTGAAGGAGAGCGGAAGGTTACTAGCACGATCGAACCAACTGCGAATAGGCTCCTTCGAGGTTTCTAAAGTTCGCATCCCCGGGAAAATGTCAAGCGAGCTCCAGAGTGACGGAGTGGCAAGAGCAAACTTCCGCCATGCCCTGCAGACTGCAAGAAAAACGAGAGGTGCATGCGAGAGATGAGGGCATATATAATCGCCACCAGGGAGGCATTGGACGAATATTTCTGAGGTGATTTCGGGTGGGAGGGTTATGACTGGATAGGTGTACTGGTCCAGCTGCAACTGGACTACGACTCGACGATTATCGAGCTCCTTCACGCGAGCTAGATGCCGGGCTCTAGAGATGTCGATGTCAGCAAGCTCGTCTCGCAGACCTCCGAGTAACATCGTGGTACCGGTGAGAAAGGATACAGTGTACGAGTGTTTGGTGTGCACACACAGCAGCACCGCCTCTCACGGACTCCGTCTCGGAAAATGAACTGAGGAATCCTTGTGCTTAGGTTTCCTGCAAGGGTATAGAACGAAGTAGACCCAGTCCAAAACCCCACGAGGACGTCCACAAGTGAGGGTAGTGAAACGGAGACGCCAACCCCAGGACTCACTACAACGTACTACCCATGAGGAAAAATT
This sequence comes from Mycena rebaudengoi, assembly GCA_029282285.1. Classification (NCBI taxonomy): domain Eukaryota; kingdom Fungi; phylum Basidiomycota; class Agaricomycetes; order Agaricales; family Mycenaceae; genus Mycena; species Mycena rebaudengoi. Next base: position 1,112,999 of record JARJCX010000018.1, read on the forward strand.
TGGCGTGATGCCCATCCATCCGCAAGCTGAGCCGTGAGCACCGTATGCGTCGGCACCAGCGTGTCCGCCGCAGGCGTTTCGCGGTGCGGCGTCCCCGGCCGCGCGCCCCGCGCCCCCTCCACGTCTGGATCACCGCACCGCCTCCCCGCACAGCTTGTGAGGCTAAACTCCGGTACCAGCGGCAGAAGCGCCTGGAGCACGCACACGCCGACGCCCACGCAGCCGTCGCAGGAGATGCCCGTGCAGTTCTCAAAGCGCTGAAGCCCTGCTGGTGGATGATTCACGAGCCGGACGCGCTTGAGCCGAGCAGGATCCGGTGGGCGAGTGTCGGCGCGGGTGCACTGGGTAGTACTAGTACTCTGGGGGAAAGTGAAGATGCAAGTTGTCGGGAAAGATGAGATCGAGACGTACGACATACACCTGTGAAGATGTATGACTGGTAAGTAGGGGTTCGACTCCTCGCCGATGCATGGTCTTGGGCCATAATATTTCTTTTTTGTGTCTTTCCAGTGGCTTTTCCCCCAGACACTGACTGAGGGACGCGCGACTCATAAGGACAGAACACATCGGTGATGCGAGGGGCAAACTATAAGCGGATGGAAAGCTCATTATTATAAGACGGGGAGGGGTTTGACTCCCCGCCGACGCATGACTGTGTCCTTCCACTGTGATTGCTTCTCCCCCGGGTATTTATTGATGGCAGCAGTAAGGATAGAAAGCATCGGTGGTGCGAGGTGCACTAGTCAAATAATAATCAGTTAATTGACACTAGTAAGACCAGCGAAGGGTTCGACTCCCCGCCGATGCATGGCATGCTTCCAGAAATTTTGTTGCGACCCTGCAGCGTAATTTCTTATCCTTTTAGACGGAAGTAGGAATGCGAGAACACATCGGTGGTGCGGGGCGGTCTCTCAAACTATGATTGAAATGTACCGAGATTATTATAAAACGGGTCGGGGTTCGAATCACCGCCGATGCATGGGTTGATTTCTCGATGTTTTCTGTCCTCTAGATACGAATTTGTGACATTGATTCGGACCAATGAGAGGGAGCTAAATGCATCGGTGGTGCGAACACAGTCGCTGGATCCTGCCAATTTTAAGGCTGGTGGGGGTTCGAATCCCCACTGATGCATGGGTCGCCGACCTCCAAATTTTTGTGTTCTTCCACCGCGGCTACCGGAAAGAACGCATCTGTTGGTGCGTGGTGCACTCACTCACAATATATATGTCAATTCATGTAAGACTGGAAAGACCGCTGATGCATTTATCGTTTCTACGAAGTTTTTTTTTGTGCCCGTCCAGTGCATTGTTTCCTGGGTATTTATTCTGGGAGCATCGGTGGTACAAGGTGCACACAGTCGAATACTGCGCGAAAGCCAAGCAAGTACATAAGACTGCCAGGGGTTCGAATACCGTCCAATGCATAGACCGAGAACCAGTACTTTTTCCCCCCCCTTCTGGCATTTATTTCGACCAGCAGGGAAGGGAGGAAAGCATCGGAGGTGCGTGGTATACCTCGTCGAATTATACCAGAAATGCAATACACGAATCCCATACAGAAAATGTGATGATACTGAATATTTACTTGCGCCGCACGCAAAGTTGCGGATTTTATGATTTTTATCCAACACCCATATGAAGTACTTTCAAGATTGTTTGGATATAAATTAGATTACTCTGCTTCGTCCCGATGTACTGTGGCAATTTGGACTACGGCCCAGTCACCAAAGATTTTGTGCCACGAGCACATATGCATGAAATAATGCATTCAATGTCGACCACAGAGCTCCTCGCCTGTCCGCAAGGGAGTCGTCATCCTGTACAAATACGATGTCTGTCGCTGTGGAAGCTATGCGGACAATTATAGTCGTACCCGACGATCTAGTCCTATATGAATTTCGAGACCACCAGCACGCAAGTCCTTGAAATCGTCGTAATTAATGGGAAAACGGGGGCTGCTAGCGATGGTTGGCCATATCAGATCAAACGACTTCAAGGTTGCGAGCCCTTCCTCCGCCGCAGGCCCGGATCGTGAGATCAGGGCATCCAGGACGGACTGGTTGACCTCGTGCGTCTCGCATTCCGAAATCGTGAAGTTTTCGAGATTGGGGAGGAAGTGGGGCTCGTGTGCCCGGTTCAGTGCGTGGCAAAGGCCGTCCTTGTGTGCCCACAAGGGGCTGCTGAGCTCGAGCGAGGTGAGGTGCTCCATGACGTGGAGCCACGCGAGAGTCACCATGGGAGTGTTGAAGCCGAATATGAACGTGTCGAGGGACGGAGATGAGATCAGTGGAAGGGGGAGTGTGTCATCAGGAAGCTCTGAGAGGTGGCTCAGTAACAGCCTTTGTAACTTCGGCAGTGCGAGGAGGGGAATGATGCCTTCGCTGCCCGGATTCCGCAATTCGAGTGAAATCAGACCAGGATGAAGGAAAGGCGGTCCAGGGGTGGCTTGGGCCTCATCGACACCCCAAAGCTCGAACTCACGTAGGCACGGGACCTTGCGCACCACACTCAGACAGTCTTCAAGGGAGACATCGGAGGTCGAAAATGTGGTGAGCTGTTCCCAGCAGAGCGTCAATATGGACGGAGATACGGCATCTAGACTAAGCGACTTGAGCTGCGGGGCCAAGCGAAAGGTCTCGTTCGGAGCCTCAGGAGGGGGGAAGTCATCTAGAGCGCCGAGCTCTAGGTGGTGGAGGGTGGGGAATGAAGTTCCGCCGCGCAGGCACGGGAATAAAGTCGAGTGGATGTAGAGAGAGACGTCGCGCAGGTGGACTGCATGTTTGTCGAGGATCGTGATCAATCTGTCGTCGTCGTCCATTTCTCCAAATATATTAAAAGAACGGGGGAGCATGCGCGCGCGATCAAACCACGTTCCAACAAACGTCTCAAGCATTTCTGGCGCTAGAAGCGCCCGATCTCGCCCGATGGTCGTTATCGACGTCGAGGTCGAGGCTTGTCCACAGCGCCGGAGTGGAGAGAGCGAGGAGCCGCCATGCACGGCAAATCCTCAGAAAAATCAAGGGAGATTCGGATGGATAAGGTACTACTGGGTCATGGGAAGGTAGTGATTGCACGAAGATTTCCGACGTGATTTCGGGAGGGAGGGTCAAGACGGGGTAGGTGTAGAGATTGAGTTCCGCCTGAATGACAGCTCGGCGATGTTCGAGTTCCTCTGGGGGATTTCGCTGATGTTCTATGGAGACGTGTAGCTCGGCCAGTTCGTCGCGCAGGCTTCTGAGCCGGAGCGACATGGACGCACTTGAAGAAAATTGATACTGATTGTGTACACCTGTTTGCGCTGCGCAGCCACTCAGCACCGCCTCTCAGGGGCTGTACCTCCAGAGCACTTAAATGCGGGAGCGCATAATTCGCTTGCACACCGCGTGCTGTGGGGCCCTTCTCCTCCGGCTTTCGCGGGGTCTGATACCGCGGGTGGAGGAGAGAACCCTCGACCGCCCATTTTAATCGATCTGATCTGCAAATGAATTGGACTGCTTCCTTGTTCCATTTTGCTTCGAAATGCGCAAGTAATCAGCGTAAGACATGGGAAACGTATATTAATTCGCTTCCGTAAGTGCTGCAATTAATGGAGAAGATCAGAACGAGCTGGAAATGACTGGCTAATAACCACGACACAAGCGGATAAGTTTAGAACGCCACTGCGGGCTGAGTTTCATTATCACAAACGCTAGAAGAGAAAAAGGGAAAAAAAAGAACGTGCAGGACAAATATTAATGTCCCCCTTTATTCTGAGTTCCACCCGGCTGAAGTTTCTAACAAACAAGGGAATTTCTATTTGGAAAGTACATGTACGACGGACAAATTGATTCACGCGCTTGTATGGCTGTAATAGTGTAACTTATTATTTGTTGCACTACTTGGCTGTTTTTCACAAAGAATGCACTCTTTAGCGCATTCAATTTTTTCAACCCCACCAGTCACCAAGCCGCCTATATGCAATATATATTGACTCTGTGTGCCCCCATTTTATTCCTGCTACCTTCAAAAAATACCAGAAAGAAAAATCACTGTACTTGCATATTTCCAGCCAGAAAAATATCATTGTGCTTGTATACATACTTCTTCTGGCTGAGTCGTCGTCCCTCCCCCAATCCTTCCCCATTTTACTTACTTACGCAGCATCCCACGCTACACCCCAATTTATTCCCACTTTCTTCCTCATCGGCTCTCTCGTCGACGCGTTCGTTTTCTGGCGGTGCGACGACTCCTGCGCTGCCGCGTCCGCCCCACTTTCGCGTCTTTCTTCTCACCGCCGCGTCTCCCGAATCCCACCCGCTCCCGAACCCGCTCACAATCCCACCTCGTCACCCCTATGCCCGTCTTCATCATGCACCGCCTATTTTCATCCTTCTCCTAGTCCACCCGTCCCACCCTCGTAGGAAGAAGACGCGGCCCTCCCGTGCGCCGCTGCCGCTACCACCTCCGACCTCTCCGCGGCTACTGTCGTTGCACACGCGAAGACGAAGAGCCAGCGTGTAAAGAGCGTGGCATGGTGCGCGCCTGCTTCCTCGACGACGTCCACAGTAGTTCGGTGGGTTTTCTTAGGCACTTGATGACCTCGGTCCTGTGCGTCTCGGCCGCCTAGGGCTAATGGAGTAATGAGAGAGGATGTCCTCCATCTGCAGATTTAGTATGATCAGGGGTTGCCCTTCCACCAAGCCGTTCCTTAGGGTGGAAGATCAACGAAGCGAGTGCGGGTTGAGTCGAGCTGAGTCGATATTCATTTCGTTGCTACATGTTGCCGCTTTTTGGTTCCCTATCCTACTTGTCTCCTACTCGTACTATACAGTAACCCAAGCCAAAATTTAATTACGCAGCGAACAGTTCTGACTGTTTTCTCGGCGGATGGCTAGCCGTCATCTCTACTTCCCCTGGGCGGCTATCATCGCTAAGGCTTTTAGCATACTGCATCTGTATGTCAGCGCTATATCAACGGGGCCATATGAATGCTCCTCACACCGCTCGTTAATGTCACGTCCTGCTGGGGGTCAATGTCAATGTGAACAGTCTAAAAATCAGCGTCGAAAAAATTGGAAGAAGGCGTAGATGGGCGTGGGCTCACCGTGTGGTGGAAGCCTATATTACGAATTCAGCACGTCAAACGGAATGAACTGAACAGTAACAACGCACATCCATTGCCGAAATCGTCGGCGACAATGGAGGGGATGGTTAGGGTGCCGAGACCCGACACACCGCCACTGGCCACGGACTCGGGCGCAGACCTGCCCGACCTCCGAACGTTGAGATTCGCGAGCTAAGGAACGGTGAACCACGGTCCCGCTGATCCAGACACAGAACCAGCGCACCATACTGAGCACGTACACACGCCCAAGGGTGTATGCGATACCTACGGAGACTGTCAAGCGCTGATGAGCCTAACACGCAACATTAAACGAACTCGGACGACGGACTATTTGTCTCCTCCTTCAACAGAAACCTAAAGTTGGCAGCCACGGTTCGGTCTTTAAGTTGATGATGAATCTGAGCAGTGTATGGGACCTACGCAATCACAGTCGCCACGGCAAGCGTGGCCGTCGCTGTCCCGGTCCGGATCGTCAACGCTATCAGGCGGTTCAGGACACTGTTAAGTGTCATCGCCACGATTATGAGCCATACGTTTCTCCGGAATCAGCGTCACGGTATCCCGCACCTCCGTGTGTCTACCAAAGTGGGCCTGGCCTTCCTTAACTCCCACAGCAGGGCTGCTGCGATGCTGAGGTCCGCTACGGCTTCGGTCACCAGCCAGATCCTGATAAATCGAAGGCGAATGAGTATATGAACAGTAGAGCTTCATGGTCATGGCCACGGTGAGGCACGCACGTTGCCGGAATCTTGACCTTCTCGCGCTCCTTGAATGCGGGAAACATCGCGATTATCACGCCACATGCGAATGCGCCTCCGAACTGTGTACGGCAGACAGTGGGTACGATTGTAGTGCGCAAGACGACAAACGCCTACGTACTGCGACAATGCTCAAGAAGGAATTTAAAAGAGTGACAAGGATGTTTCTGGTGCTAGATCGATATTCTTAAGAAAGAGCAGCCAGTAGAAAGGATGAACACACACAACCACCAGTATCGGACGACTAGAAAGCTCTGGACCAGGATGGAAATCACGGCGGTAGTGAAGAGGTATAGCGGGATGGGCTGGAATGTTGCAGTTATTGCATGCATGAGGTTCATGCTGTATGACGTACCCAATGCTGGTCGGCAAGGTACCTGGGATCGCCTGCATGCAAATCGTAGGCGGTCACTCAGACCGTTGATAATTCTGAGACATACTAGCATGAGTTACTGTGTACTATCAAGGCACTCAGCCTGAGCTTGTAAAGCACAGAATGTGAGCGCTTACGAGATACACGCAGGCATAGTCGCCCACTGTGGAAACAGTGTCGATTAACAAGGCGACCGATACAAGCGTCTGTTAAAAAAAAGAGTTCGGGAGAAGCTGGGTTCAAGGCAGAAGGAAATACCTTCAACTTCCAATTGTCGTGCTTGAAATGTCCAAAGTAGTATCTAGCCTGAATGAGTTCGGCCATATATAGAAACTGGGCCAAACTTGAGGTCATGCTCGAGACACGTAAAATACAGTCCAGTACTCACGGAGTTTGCCCAGGTCCCAATGAGAAGTGCCCTGCAAGTCAAAATGAACCTATCAGACTAGGAAGCTAGGAAAGCCGCGAAGGTTGTACCCGGTGGTGGTGTTAAGGTCGGGCAGAGACTCGGACATTGCGAGAGGGATGAATTCACCATTCTTCCACTTACCAGATTTAAGTACGGCGTGTCAGTTTTCGACCGCGGATCTTATCAATCATCGCAATCAATTCATATAAAGTAATGTCCGTGGAGAATCGCTTGTTAACCGCCAACAAATCATGACAGCATCCAATAAATCCAACTTCGGCGCAAAGAGACATGGATCACTGTGAGAGGCTTTAAATATTGGTGCACACAACGATGATCTAGGTTCCTGACCGTACCATATACTGTGCTATTTCGACCAAATGTTCAGGTGACGAGTGACAAAGGCTCATGAACTGAACACTTTTCGTGCATGTGACAGTTACAGCTCGATTTTATATCCCAAATGGGCTAAAAAAAACACGACAATTTCTCCTCCGAAAGTTACCGGACTTCCCATTATGGGAATTTTCCCATGGTTGCCGAAGAATTTAAGTGACGGATGACACCCAGTGAACATTTGGTCGAAATAGTACAGTACGGGGACGGTCGTTTTTTTGGTACGGCCGTACAGAAGTTGACACGGCCGTATTTTCTGATGGCAAAGATGGTGTCCGGGGCGGTCCACACCGTACCATCAGAGAAAGGGCAAGAGGGCTCGACGGTGCGGTACGGGAGCCGAATTAGTACGGGTACGGCATAACCGTCAAGCACAGGTACGGTGCGGAGCCCTACGACAATTCACCTGTCTGTCGTTCTCCGACGTTCGTTCTGTCTGTCTTTGCCGCCGCTTTCAAATGTGGTTTAAGCTGTCCGGAGAACCTTTCCAATTAACAATGATATAATACATGCACTCGGATGAATCTCAGTACCCCAGACCCTGTAGTTGGAAGCACTCTCGGCGGGCCATGTGGCATGAACGCCACATCACATGAATGTTCTGCTGGGAAACCTACAAACAGACCGATCAAAATAACAAATTTTCCACGGTTTCTATGTTTGCTCTGGTTTGAGCGAGAGAAGTTTTGGCCTGTCCAACTGACTGTGGTGCAGTGCCCTGGCAACTGTCTTATCCATATTTGGAAAATACATCTTGCCCTTTTGTGCTAAGACTGTCTCACGGTATCCACGCATTTCAAACGACTTCCACCTCTTTGCTCAACACTCTACTGCATCCTTCTGGCTCTCTCGCGCCTTCTTCTTTGCTCGGTCCTGGCACCCTCTATCTTGATTCCTTCCTTTTTATCCACAAACAGCCGATACAACGCCTCAAAAAATCCTGCGCAAGTCTGTCCTCATCACCGACGGTTCTCGTGCAGAACGTAGTAGTCCGGTCATCAACGAGCTCACCTCTCTACGTCCCATCGCCTACGCTTTCACGTCCGTAATTTTCTCATGTTCGATCTCAGCGGAGGAACATTCAATGTGTCTCTGCTGACCATCGTTAAGGCCACCGCCGGCGACACCCACTTTGGCGGTGACGACTTTGACAATCGTCTCGTCAACCGCTGCGCGCAGGAGTTTAAGCACAAGAACAGGAAAGTGAGTCCCTTTCTTTTTATTTTGTTTGCTTCTGATATTGATGTGTAGATCTGACCCCTAACCTGCGCGCCCTCCGTCGTCTCCGCGAAGCTTACGAGCATGCCAAGCGTACCCGCTACGCAGACATCCAGCACCCTCGAGCCCATCGAGAAGGTTCTCCGGGATTCCAAAATCAATAAGTCGAGCGCGCGCGAGATTGTCCTCATCATTGACTCCCTCCGTATGAATCATATTGTGAAGCTCGTGTCAGACTTCTTCAATGGCCAAAATACCAACAGGAACATCAACTCCGCGACGCTGTTGCCTACGGTGCTTCTGTCCCGGCCAATCTTCTCTGGAAACACCTTCGAAAAGACCCAAGACCTGCTCCTTCTCGACGTCGCCCCTCTCTCTCTTGGTATCGATACTGCCGGTGGTGTCATGATTGTCATGACCACGCTCATCAAGCGCAACACCTGCGTCCCGATGAAGAAGTCCGAGACTGTCTCGACATACTGACAACCAGTCCGGTGTGCTCATCCAGGTGTACGAGGGTGAGCGTGTGCGCATGAAAGCCAACGACCTCCTCGGCAAGTTCGAGCTCTCCGGTATCCCCACCCGCACCCCGAGGTCACTTTCGACATCGACGCCAACGGTATCCTCAACGTCTCCGCCTCCGACAAAACGACTGGGAATCGAACCGTATCACTATCACCAACGACAAGGCTTGCCTCTTGAAGGAGGAGATTGACGGCATGGTTGAGTAGGCCAAGAAGTACAAGGGCGCGTTCATATCATTTTCTTTGTCGCTTGTTTTTGCTGACAGGATTCTTTCACAGCCCAGGACGAGGCCGCTGCTGTGCACACAATGTCCAAGAACACCTCGAGTTGTACGCATACAACCTGCGCAACTCGCTGAACGAGAAGCTGGCCGAACTGCTGGCGTCGAAGCTTGAGAGCGCCGTTAACGACACGATCAAGTGGCTCGACGTGTCGCAGGTGGGTTCGAAGGGGGAATACGAGGAGAAGCAGAAGGCGAGTCGGAGTCGGTCGCCAACTCCATTGCACAAAACTTGTACAGCTCAATCTTTACTGAAATTTATTTGTATAGATTTTTTTCTCTGACCATTCCAACGAGCGAACCACAGCCCGAATTCGAGTCGTACCCTTCTTCGTCACTTCGTTACTCCAGGCTTAAATTCATGAAATGTCATTACTTTGATGTGAAGCAGTGAAAGTTCGCCAGATTGGCGTGTTCCTGTGAAAGTTCGTGAGATGTACAATACCCGGGCAACTGGCACCAGATCAAACGCATCAATATGCTGCCGCAGGAATTCTGCCATCATTTTCCCTGATCTCGAATTCCTGCCCGCCTTTCATATATCTAAGATACCTTCCTAACTGCTAACCCTAACCGCTAACCGTAATCGCTAACCACCTAACCGCTAACCACCTAACCTCTATCCCTAACCGCCTCACAGGCCAAGTTCGGCAGTTCCGTGCCGAGCGTCGCCGTTTGACAAGGATCACACACGAACTCATGAACTTTCATAGAATGCTGTGAAAGTGACGAACTTTCCTTAATTTAAATTCTCATCAAAGTGTCGAGAATACGCGAATTTAAGCCAAGTGACGAAAATGGCGCGGACGCGCCGCAGCTCTCTTCTTCAACGAGTCGTATACATCTGATAACACTCTCTTTCTCAACTTAACTAGGCAGAGTTAGCGGACAAAAATCAAACAAAAATATGATTCGCGAACGAAATGCGAAAACGGGGACAGTTCAAGTCAGCGGCGCGCAGTGTGTCCTAAATGGATACCCGTGGCCGCCGTTGACTTGAGCACGTCGCAGACGCACTTCGCGGCACGACATGGTAAAGGATAAAGGGGGTGGTGGAGAGAAACAGGTAGCGATTGGGGGAAAGCACAATGAGAAAATGGCAGAGGGGTACACACCTTAGGCGAACTACGTGGTCAGGCACAAGAATCAGAACATAAGGCCCAAATGTAATTGTGCAGAGGTGCCCAGGGCGCCAATAACATGCGCTGGTGTGCTTCTACGTTGTTAGTAAGACCGCAGAATCGGAATATTGAGTTGGCGGAACGATCCATAAGTGAGGAGTGGCGGTACGCGCGAGATGGTGACGAGCGAGCACTTTTGTGGAAATCCCCTGGAGCTTTCATAGTAGAAATGAGTTAGTAGTAGATGCGTCTGGACTAAACTACGAAGGGAGGCACAAAAAATTGGCAGAATTGGTGCAGAAAAAGCGAATAAAAATTACGAGGATGTTCCCTGGCCGCGGAAACATCGATTCGTTAGATGAACCACTGGTATCGCAGAGTGCGATATGGCGTAGGCGAGGCGAGCAGGTAGCAAGGTATCGCAGGTTCCGCGAGGACATGGGGATGGTGACGAGCGAGCGGGTTTGAAGGCAGTAAGAACCGGGGGGGGGGATGAAGGTAGGACATTGGGCAAGTCACCTGCACCAAAATCAGGAGTAACTGTGGAGAATTGGCGCGAGGCCAAGCGGATTAGTCGCAAAAAAAACCCGAAAATGTGAATATAGGCGTATATCAAGCACCTGGACTCCTGGGTACGTCCAAAAACTGTTCTATCCTGTCGTATACATTCCTCCCTCGATCTTCAGGCGACTGCGACGGAGAACTATGGCCGTAGCCTCATGCGGTCGGCGCTCTACGGGGACGATGTGTTAACGCTCAGATGACCGCATGGGAACGGCTTCTAGCTCGGAATTTCGACTTGAGGGACCAGCCCAGTAATTCCGGTGAGCGCGTACGTGCGTAGGTGCCTGCCAGACGACGGAAAAAAGCAAAAGACGCGGAGGGACGAGAAGCATCATGCTTTGCCCGGTTTGGGGAACAGGAAGGCTGAAAAGGGAAGGAGTGGCAGCCAGAAAGTTTAAGTACGCTGTGCAAGTTCGCGAAGTGCGTTCGAGAGGCTTTAAGCGGCGGAGGACCGAGATCTAGCCCGGGGGAGGGTTTTGAGGAGACAAAGTTGCGGAGGGTGGTGGCGCAAAATGGAATGCGTAGACGGAGCAGAGCGGTGGACGAGGATGGAGAGCGCCAAAAAGATCCAGTGGGTGAAGTGGGGCGGGTGGCTGGTGCAGTATCCGGGCAGCGATCGCGGTGGAAGCAGCAGAGTGGCGCGGGTTGGGCGTGGGGCATAACAGCGCCACGCAGCGCGGGCCGGCGCAGTGTGTTGGACGTTGCCAGAGACGCGTCAGCGGGGTAGGCGGGACATCGCGCGGCGGTAGGGCGTTGGCGTACACGCACAGGATCTGCCAGGCGCGGCAGATCGGTGACGGCGGGCTGCAAGGCAAGGTAGGTGATCGTCTCACACCGGGTATGTGTGAGGGAGAGGGACGGGTGTGTAACGGTGCTGCGCACCGTAGTGATATATGTGAGAGGAGCCACTGGCGCTTCGCGCCGTGTATATGAGAGAGAAACGACAGGGTTTGTGTGTGTGTGGGGAGGGTCGGCCGTTCCGGCCGACGGGACTTCGCAACGCAGCAAGGCGGGGAAGTCCGGGTCGGAAAAGGACGGAACGCGGGCACGGCCGAACCCGTACGCTAAGGCCACCGAGGGTCTGGGAGGAGCGAGACCCAAAGCAACTCAATGGAGCGGAGCTCCAAGAGCCGAAGGCTCGCGCGAGGGCGAGAGGAACGGGCCCGAGGCCCCACACAGAGCGGAGTGACGAAGAAATTTTTATATTAAATCAGGTGGTGGAGAAAGATACAGAGATGAACAGAAATGTAAATGCGAGACAGGTGGAAGAATACTAGGCAGAGTTAATTACGAGTCCTAAACTTGTTTTCCTGGTACCGACTCAGGTACCAGGTCTCCAAATCAGAATTAAAACTTGTCTATAGCATGCGCATTTGTACCGGATCAGTCGGACCGGGAGTCGTGTACCTGCTGACAGGTCCGGGCCGCAACAGACCGGATCCTAAGAAATCTTAGCATAATCTTAGAGTATGCTTATGGTTAGGCTCGATTCCAGTCTGTATATGAGAGCAAGCATCGGTATACAGGCTGGTCGATCTGATCATGAGTTTAAATCTCCATGTCCCCATAAGGCTATTCTCGGCTATTGTCGGTACGTTCGGGAGGTGGAATTTGGGCTTCAATTTTCGCTGAGAAACCTGGGGAATCGTCGTGGTAATTACCGCACATGATTGCGGCAAACCCGAAGTCAAAGCGTGAAATAGTGATTGCACAACAAATATTTCGTCTTTAAATTGTCATTGTTTGCATCAAAAGCCGTCGGCACGGAACACGGTCCGGAATAGCCTTATATGGACACGCCGCGTGTATTGGGATTTTAAACTCAGATCGACTGGTCTAGCTTATGGTGCAGTCCTTCCATGCAGTCCCTCCATTCATAGCGGTATACCCAATGAAATAAATTAGTTCAAATCAAAATTAGTCTGTGGCGAATACAACTCCGGCCATTTTACAGAAATCGGTGGTGTAAATGTTTGAGAGAGAATTAAGTACTAATGGTGTCATTGGATAGGTATAGGGAATACCCGGAGGGCCATTTTACAGAAATGGGTGGGGATGAAGGTTTGAGCAACTTTATAATGGAAACTCCTAACTTGCACTACGGAATGCCCGGAGGGCCATCTTACACCAACAGGCAGTGGCTACAAAATGTTGACTAGTTACAGGTATCTGATAAAAATGTGTCTAGTTGACTGGGAGGTGCCAGGGGATGCCCGGAGGGCCTTAATATAGGTATCGTTATTAGTAATCTTGCACCGCCTTTTCCAATGTACCCTGTTTTTCCCGGCTCTGGTGTCATATGTGGAACCGTTTCAGGCCCGATTAGGCCTGGCCAGGCCGCATTGGGCCTGGCAGGCCCAATTCGTCCTGAGCAGTTCCCAGGCCCCTGTTAAGATTGTCCTCGCCGTTTTCAAGTGGTTTTGAGGGTTGGAACCTGTTTCTGAGCCTGGTGATGGATTCAGGAGGCTGGTTGAGTATATACTGCGCCGCAGGCCCGAAAAAAATGGGCCCAGAACCGTGTGAAAACCTGGTGAAAAATTCATCGTCAGATATTGAATTGAGTTTGGATGAGAGATTAAAATACAACAGTCATATTGAAGCTTGGACATGAGTATCTGAATGCGCCGCAGGCCAAAAAAATAAACCAGTAGCTACAAATGTGGCAGAAATTCAATAACCAATGCAAGATTCTAAATGCCAAACAAATTTTGTATGCTCCGCATGTACCACTTTTTTAAGAGATTCAGGACACCAGGGTAAGCATAAGGGCTGTAAATAGAGAAGACTTTTGACACCGCTGCTAGCTATAATGGTAAGAGCAGCTTCAGGCATTTAAATTGTCTGCAAAATAACACCAATAAAGGAGTTTATTCCACTCATATGGTGCCGCGAGGCCAAAAATAAAATACCACCTCACGTGAAAGAGCGAGGAAGTGATGAAGAACAAAAATAGGAATAAAAAAGTATGGTAAAAAAAGGGATGTCGGCGAGGTTCGAACCTGGGACCTTGAAAAAACTAAGTAATCAAGAGGCAATACCATAACCACTGAGCTACCAGAAGAATTATAGAGAGACCGTCGGAGGATGCTAATATGTGCGAAGGAGTTTTTGAATATTTTTGAATAGACAATTTTTAGTTCCACATATGACACCAGAGCCTTTTTCCCGACATCCGACTAACTTAGCCTTTCTGTGGGAAAGTTGTGTGGGATTTGTGCTCAGCTGATACTCCCGTGCGGCCCGTCAGACCGGCGGGTTTGATTGTGATAGTAGGGAGATTGATGCAGGACCCGGTCCGGGATGGATTACTTGAGGGTGTTATGATATCATGAATCTCCACGACGCTTTCTCCATTGCGCTTAAGCATTGCGGTGGCTGCTGGGAGGCAGTTGGAACTTAGGATCTTTCTCCGCTTAACTGTTTGACGCCGCTCACGGTGGTCCGGAATACTCGATGCTTATTCACCATTTGTTCTTTCTTTAGAACGGCTTACTGATATATGGGGTCAGGCCATTAATCAGCCTCGTCGGTATTTGGCTTGGTTTGTGCTTTGGCCGTTTTGGTCTATCTGTTTGTATTTAGTGAGCCTCTCGAAGTGTTTTGTTCTTCTTAAATGTCCCTTTCATCGACGCCACTTATGTCCCAAAATGCTGCTGCTGTGCTGTACGTGTTGTGCTGTTTGTTCAAGTTGGAGACACTTTTTTACTTTCCTACAAATTTTCAGATACACCTGCTTGACGATTACCAGTGGAATTATGGCATTGCCATTCGTCTTTTACTTGGGAAACATCCCTAGATTTTATTGGACTTTTGAGCGTGCTCGGAGAAGATCGATGCACATCTGCCATTATTGGTGTGCCGTTGTGACCGGTAATCCGAGTTATTGGACTCATGTCTACGTAGATGGCTCTGTGGCTCCTCAGTGCATATTGTATGCGCTGTCCTTGTTGGGAAGGGCCGGTGTGTCTGTTCTGATTCGCTTGCCCTCAACGTTGTCGCAGTCCATCCCCGGACATGTCTTTGGCGCTCCTTTTCGTACTCGCAGAGTTCTGCGTGCGCTGGGCGTTTATAGCGACAAGATTCACACTATGCGTATAGTGGCTTTCAATGCGGACATTATGCGTTGTATCAAGCATTTTCTGCATTGTTCCAGCTTTGGTATGTTGCGCAGTCTTAGTCTTTGTCTTTGTGCGGTTATATCTCCCTCAGGCTCTGTGCCGGTAGAAGGTTATATAGCTGGGAATTCGTTGCTTGGGTTTACATCCCTTCATCTGCGCCATATAAAATTTGTATGGCTGCATAACGTCGTATTGCCCCATCTGTGTACACTCGTTCTGCGTGATCTGGATGGAAAATTCATTCTGAATTGGGATGATTATTGTCGTATGTGCAGGTCTGTACCTCGTCTTTGCCGATTGTGTCTGCAGTATTCCGGCTGTTCTAGAGTTCCACAGCAGCCTTCATGTTTTCCTCCGCTTCCGGAGCTGATTGAATTAGATGTTGCCTTTGGCTCTAATTTATCAAGCATGGTCCGGAATTTGAATGTGCCATGTTTGCGTACCCTTCGGATCACGTCTGTAAGGAAGCGAGATATTGTCGCACTCGCTGGCTGCACTTCCTTGCTTAGCCATCTCAAAAACCGGCTTATGCAAGATTTTCAATCGAGAATTTGGCAGGGTGATCAATTCATCAAAAGTGCTCAGAAACAAGACTTGGTTTCTGGTGGCTGCAAATCCTGCTGGAATGCTCTACAAACCTGAGAGAATTATCTCCTACTATTGTTGGCCCACTTATGCAAGATTTCTTTGATCGGCCGTGTTCTCCAAAACCGTTTACCCAACGGCCACCAGAATGCAGATGGAGCATCCTTAATATATGAATTTCAATTGTGTGAAGTGGCCTAATTTCTGAGCCTCAACTGCACTTGCGGGAGTATCGCCGAGGCGAAACGACCAAATACCGGCTTCTGCAAGATTTTTGATTGGTAATTTGGCAGGCAATCATTTCATCAAAATCTGCAGAAAAACCGGATTCGATTTTCTGGTGGGTGCAAATCTTCTTGGAATGCTCTACAAACTTGGAAACAGCACTTATCATATCAGGAGACCCTCCTTTTAATGGAGGCTTTGAGTTCATATTCCACCTGCCACATTGAAATCTTGCATAAGTGGGCCGAATTGCATAAGTGGGCCAAAGATAGTATACGAGGAAAGTGTCCCTCTTTTTTTTTCATGGGCCCTTTTAGCTCATATTTCAGCTGCTACATCGAAATCTTGCATAAGTGGGCCGAAGATTTATATATACTTTCCGAACTTGTGCGTGGCTCCTGTCCAGGATCTGATGACGCACACATCACTGTGACTCCGAGGACATCTGGGACTCGTATTGCCAGGCGAAGCAGTGGCCTTCAACTCAAGTCAAAGGAAAGAGCGTCCACGTCGGCGGCATCACCGTGAGTGCGCACGAACTCGGCGAGGAGTTCAAGGGAGCCAAGAGAGAGCGGGAAATTCCAAAAAGGCGATCAGCAGGGGGTCGCCTAAGACAGGTCAGCACAAGGTCAGCAGGATATAGAACAGGAAAGCGCGAGACGCACGGAACGCGCAATGCGTTGTTGACAGTCCAAGGCTGATGACAGCACATGGGAAGATGAGGGCCGGACACCGAAACAGGCAAGAGTGAGGATTGAAGCAGAACGAACGGGAACGGTGAGAGCGAGTCGCGAGGCGTGAGGGCGCCGGGAAATCGCTCAACGCGTGCCGGCCGAGTCGTCAATGAAGACGTCGCGAAGCTCTCGAGGCAGCTCAAATTGTCGCGATAACCGATCTTGTGCCCGAAGGTGAGGCGCGGATAGGCCGCGCGAAGGCGCGTCGGCGAGGTTGAGAGCGGAGGGAACATAGACAAAGTTGGGCGTGATGAGAAGAGCTGCCGCAATCGCGAATGATCGGCGTGCGCAGAGATTGATGCCGACATTAGGGGATCGCCCCTTTATGTGAGCACCGATCGCGCCCTTATTGTCAGAACGTATGAGGATGTGGATGTCACGAAATTTGAGCTGTTCCAGGAACATGAGGAGCAATTCGATAGCAACCGCTTCGAGCCAGCAGATGTCTAAACCCGGACTTTTCCAGTCTGGTGTGAGCTGTAGAGCGTACCAACGCTCGCCGATGACGACGGCCACACCCCAGGAGGTGCTGGCATCGACATAGATTCCAAAGTCCCGCAGTGGCCCCAACGGGCGGAGCTGACGGTAATAAGAAGCATCGGCGAGCTTAGACTCCCACCAGACCAGAGTGGTGCGCGCCTTCGACAGATGACGCCGGCTGAAAGTATTGCCCTTAAAAGCGGCCATCACGTTGGAAAAGACGGCAAGGTAAGAGTTGCCCTCATCATACACAAAGCACAGATGGCAAAGCGTCCCGTGTAGCTCCTGCACGTCCAAAAGCGAGAAAGTACGAGAACGGCGGATGTCCTCGATCATACGGCGTATGTGTGCGAGATACCTGACACGCTTGTCGTCGGGAAGGGAGACGCGCCGCAGGACCATATCCCAGTAGAAACCGAGATAGATGATGATATCGAGGAATTCCAGACCTGTTTTCACAGGATGCCAAGGTGTGCGCAAAGGATTGATGAGTGCCAGGATCGTATCGCGGTCAAAGCGATAACAGAAAGACCCGCTGGATACAGGCCCGAGCGTATTCGGCAAACGGATGACAGGCAGGTCGTCCTCGTACTTCAAAATCCGACCATCCTCGCCCACCTCCGCCTGCCAAATATCAACGAGGGCATTGCAGACTTGTCCCGCGTTGCTGCTCGCAGAAGCAGCCCCGAACGGGTGACAGTGGTCAAGATAGAAAAAACCGTCGAAATGTGCGACGAGAAATGGTTTGTGTGAGGGGAGAACAGGGCAGGTGCGATGAAAAGACTTTATATCGAACGCACAGGCTTGTGCGCCGGCGGGGGCGGTCGCAACCTGAGGAAAATGTGTAAGTGCCGTGGACAGACCGTCCCATGCGAGGAAATGATGAGGTAGGTGCCGCTGCATCGGCCACCGTCGCGCAAGGAGTACAATCACGGCGTGCAGAGGCGCGCGAGATGTTGCATCGGCGATCAGGAGCGCGAAGACGCGAATTAGAACGTAACGCACGAGGCAGAAGCGCAATCGCGCGAGGCAGGGGCGCAAACGCGCGAGGCAGGGTGCAAACGCGCGGGGCAGGAGCGCAAATGCGCAAATGAGAACGTAACGCGAGAGGCAGAAGCGCAATCGCGCGAGGCAGGGGCGCAATCGCGCGAGGCAGGGGCGCAAACGCGCGAGACAGGGCGCAAACGCGCGGGGCAGGAGCGCAAACGCGCGAGGCAGAGGCACCTTAGTTCAAGAGGAACAGAGAGCGCAAGCGCGCAAAGAGGAGCACCACCGTGCGAGGCAGGTACGCCATCGCATTGGAGACAGGGCGCTGACGCGCAAGAGGAGAGACGCAGACAAGAAACCAAACCACGATGTGCACATCGTATAAAGCCGCATGAAAAAGAAGGTTACGGTAAACTCACCAGCTCTGCCATCTTCCAAGGCATGTCAAATCGCGTAGGGAAATCCTCCTTGGCGATAAAATCATTGACCGCAGGTGTGCCGGAGCGCTCATCGCCCTTGGAGAGGTTCCGACAGACCCTCTTCTTGGGTTCCAAACCAGGGCCCTGCTCGTTGGAAGAGACGATGAGGGGAGATGCATAGAAATACCCTCGGCAGATGCGCTCCATCTCCGTCCGAGTAAAAGGACCCTCCATCCGTCCCGCGTCGAGCTCAGTGCGTAAATATTTCGAAGTTTCCGAGCGCTCAGCCAAGGCGGATGGATGGTTGGGCAGGACAATAGTGGAGGAGAGGAGAGGCATGCGTCCGAGAGGAAAGCCTAGACGCAGATTGCGGACGAGATGAGGGTAGTTTGAGCTTAGGCTGTGCTTTCCAAGAAGACGCTCAAACGCGTCTGCGTCGTACGGCTGGACAATGCGGTCCAGAAGAGACGAGAGAGGGTCGGTCGGGCCCGGCAAAGGCGGGCGAAGGTGCACTGAAGGGAGCAGATCTGTGTAATGCAACGTAGTTTATGATGGGATAGAGATGTGCTCAAGAAATGAGAGAGATGCGGGAAGAGAATCAGGGCACGAAGGCCCTGGCCCGCACGCGGGCGCAAGAAACGTCGCGGGAGAGGGCGGCGTGATTACCCCCGCAGAGGGAGCAGACATGCGCACGCTCGTCTCCATGCATGCTCCCGCAAGCTCTCCCGAGGTTGAATGCAATGCAGATCTGCTTGTCTGCTTGGTTCCGAAAAGGATGTGCCGAGACTAAGTCCCGGCCCGCGAGTTTAGTGAAAAACGGCGCGCCATCGTCGAAGGAAGTCGTGGCAGGAGGGTGAGAGTGGGCGTTGTGGGGGCCAGTGCAAATCAGACAAGAAGGAGGGCGATCATTAGAAACGGAGCCCTCGCGGGAAGCAGGAGTTGCGCTACGGTCACGACCCCCGCGGGCGTTCCGTGCCTGCTTTGAAGGCCCAGGGTTGGCGTCGTCCGGGCGCTTGTAGCCTCCGGTAGGGGGAGGTGCAGTGATAGAAGCAAAGGCAAGAGGCGCGCCCCTTGCACGCGCTTGCTCAAATGTCGTAATCGCGACGTCCACCTTTGACTCCCAGTGAGCGCGGTCGAATAATCCGTCCTTCATGATCCTGAAGCGCAACTTGTGCTCGACAGGGTACCAAACGGGGAAATATTCCAAGTCCTCGAAACAATCGAGATTGGCGAAGAAGAGGGCGTGTTGTTCATATTCAGTCGCGTGGGTGTAGAGCGGCGCAGCAGGGTCGCCAGGATTGACGGCAGGACAGAGGACTTTGAGCGACTGTAGCACATTACGGGACGCCTGGCGCCAAAGCCCCGGAGTCAAGACGCGAATATCTTCCTCGCCCACATCCTTTATAGTTTTCGTGACGTTGATGACCTGGATGGTGGGTGGTGCAACGAGCGAAGACGTCTGTTTCGCTGTGATGGATTCGGTAGGGATGGAGTGAGGGAAGTCAGAAGCACGGCGGAGGATTTTATCGGTCCACCAGTGGAGGGGGATGTAGACTTTGTGATGGAGAGAAATGTGCCAAAGGTCAGGGATGTCGATGGGACCAGTCATGGTAGAGGAGACGGGACGCGGATTGACCATAAGTTGCGTACCGAAAATAGGACGGGCCGCCTTGGACTTTTCAGCCTCTTTCGCGGCGCGCTCCTTCTCGCGCTTAGCTTTCTCAGCAACATCCGCCTCCGCTGTTCTGAGACGCTCTTTGGCAACGAAAAGAGTCATGAATATGGGCAGAGGCCCCGTCGCGTCTACCGCCTCCTTGGAGCCGACGAGGAGAGCCTTGTCTTCATCGGAGTACGCGAGGAAGGGTAGCAAAATTTCCCCCACGTCCTCATTAGCGAGGCCAGGTGTCGAGGCAGCAGCAGCAGCGTATGCACGAGTGTAAGTCATGCTGATCTTGTTCCTCTTCTCGCGGTGCAAATTTTCCGCGTTGATATCTGCGAGGTCCAGGTCCGGGGGTGCAGGGATGTCTGCGGGACGAATCATATGCGCCGCAGTGTCAAAGCCCGCCGGGAGAGGCAAAGGAAGACCACAGCGTGAGTTCGAAGGCATTTTTGAGCTCGATGATGCAAAAAAACGCGTGTATGAATGCGATGCAGAGCGTGAAAACGCGATTCGAGGTGGATGTCGAGCACAGAGAAGGACAGGTGGCAGTGTAGATAAGATGTCGTATCTAATCTACACAAAGGAGATGGCAGGTGCACGCCCTAGCTCATCTCTCACTACCTTGCCTTCCACTCAGGAAGGAGTGGGGAGAGTGTGGGAAAGGGGCGAGTGGTGCCCGGGAAGCCCGAGGACGGGGATAGCCGGTGTGTTGGACTCGGTGAGCACTCGTTACGTCAGAGTGCGAAACTATTTTTGGGCGGATCAAACGGTCAAAGTGAGGTACATCGGGAATCTTTAAGGTCGCGGATGTATCATTTATAGCCGCAAAACGAAGTTTTATATCACGAATGAGGCTCTCCGACGATGCCTAATATGTGGTAACGCCTCCAATTTTAGATGCGAAGTGTCAGGTATTTTTGCCTTTTTTTCCACTTTTCAGACTCCTGGAGTAGAATAATGACAAGTCAATGAATACTGGTGCGCTTCGAAAGTGCTTCCAGGGGGAACTTTCCATGGGTATGTGGTACAGATGTATCACTTTGATTTGTGCTAGACCGACGAGCAAGCAGTGTTTTCGGAGGTGCACCCTCGGCCGGCCTAGCGCCAAAATAGGTGCACTCTTTTTTTCCACCTGCTCCCTGTGGACCATATATCGCGGAAAATGAGTAGGGCGGTGGGAAATGTTAGTAAGGCACTCGGGGTCCCCAGAAGTGCCCCTTCTGGGGACCCAATACACGCATAATTTTTAAGAAATCTGTTCAGGGGACTGAATTGTGTAATATGCTCCCGAATTTTCCGGCCGATAATTTCAGGCCGACGCGCGCCGGGACACTAATCGCATGCGAACAAACTCGCTTTCCACGGAATATTCCCTACCACCGAAATCAGGTGCTCATTGTTGTCAATGTGTGGGGTGTTTATAGAACTCCTGGGAAGTTTTTAGGCAACAATGGGAGCCGAAGCACTGCCTTGTGTCTCTTGTATTTCCCTTCATCTCTGTCCATCCATGGATGCCGAGACGCGACGCACATGGAACATCAAGAAATCACCGCTCAATCGGACCTAGATATTCTAAAACGCACTTGGTGACCTTTTCTTCCTCACTGGAGTGGGCAGTGGCTAACTCCTGGCGCCTACCACACAGCAACGCCACCTTCAAGTTCGTCAACGCGTTAATTTTAAAAATGATACCACCAATGTCACCTTCACGTCCGCACCCGTTGCAAGTTCCGGTAAGTTTCTCATAGGACCCTCTGATGCCGACATGCTGAACGGGGGGATAGAATTTTGAAGAATACCGCTGGGTGATAAATCCAAATACGCGTGGACTATAACAGGTGTTGTCGATCACCACGAACGTGTGCAAGTGCTCCGGCGGATGAACTCAGTCCAAGTTGAGGGCCGGAGCGTAACGGCGGTGATGCATGTTGGCGACGGGGCAGAGGAGGTTCGCTACATACTCTTTTCTAGATTTTCTTTTCAATTTTTGTAGGGCTGGCGCCAACACTTAGCGAAACATGTGTCCCTTCGGCGAGTCTCGCGGAAGGTCCTTTTTGCCATATGACTAAATCACATCACACACCCAGTCATCCGAATGTTGTTCTGATTTAGATCTTTGGAACGGTGAGTTCGGGCGATTTACGCGCTATCGTTTTCCATCGGTGCGAGTTGATGCATAAGGATTTCATCCAGCATTGAAGGAGCAGTACACTATGGCAAAGTCATGGAGAATGGTTGGACCCGGTAGTTTCTCCTTCTAGTTGAGGAAATCATCCGGGCTCATGGTATATACTCCTCAAATTTCAAGTGCTAATTTAGCGATCGCTTGAGTGAGCCATAGAAAAAAGACCGATTTGTATACGAACCTGTCCAATGTAACTAGAATGTTCCAAAATGTTCTCCAGAGTCCTCTGTTCTCTAGTGACTCCTAATGACCGACAGGGGCGCAACCGTATTTACGCCCCGTCATTGCGTAAATTTACAGGACGGGCTGATGCCCTAGGTGGGACAGCACCGCCACGCGCTAGCAGGCGGCGGCCAGCAGCAAGCGGGCGCCCGCGTGCAAGCGATTTCCCTAAACGCTTTCTACTCTCATCTGATATATCGGCCCCATCCTTCGCGAGAGACGAAGATATATCACCCCTCATCTCTCCCAAGAGACGAGTGATATATCAAATCCCCACTATGGTCTGCCAACTAGGCAACCGCGATTCTTTTCAGTCAAGATATCCGATTTCGGTACTTAGTTCAACAGGTCTTCACTTGCTCCTTCAAGTGTTTGATTTGATTTCTTACTTCAAGACATAGCAAGAAATGTGAGGATCTGAACTGGTTACCCTTCATTGACAAAATATACGACTACAACATTGCTACTTTGAGCAAGACTGGCACCCCGCCACAAGTGTTTCCCTGGGAATGCAGTCAGTATCGACTCAAAAGTAAGCAGGCACCTAATTCATCTCACCTGGGACGTTTAGCTGCAGCGGAAAGACCCAATGGCAGTGCCGGTGTTGACGTTGATGCAATTGCCAGGGCTTTCAAACCCAAAGTTAAACTCCTCCCCAGTGCAATCGTTGTTCTCGAACAAGACCACGTTATGCCCGGAGGACGACACAATCTATGAAGTACAGTTCAGCATTGCCAGTGGTTTACAAAGTCGTCCATACAAACCTCGAAAGAGTGCCTGTTGGTGAAATCAATGCAACTGTTGTCGCAAGGAGTGTTGCCGCCTTCAGCTCCGTTGCAAGAGTCACCATCGAAGGCGATGAAGTCGGCAGTGACCTGAACTGCGAACAGGACGGCGGCGGCAATGAGAGAAGCGGTGAAGCGCATTGTAGGAACTTAGAGGCTTTGGTTGGTCCTGAGTCTACTGGCCAGTGGCTACTGGATTTTATAGCTTTGCCATTGATAAATGGGGACGCAAGCGAATACCTATAGCGGCAGTCCGTTGGACGGCATCCCAAGTACAACCACCTGCAAAAAGAACCTTCGACTATTTTTAATAGTGCTTGCAAGGCAAAGGTTGTAACGACCGTACTTACCGGCGGCCATACACCGAATATGCCAATTAAGGTTTGTTGGCTGTGCGGGTACCATACCGTGGTTGAGTACCCCCACCAGAAGAACCCGGTACAACCGACTCTGCCTTATGGTTGTAATAGCCCGTGACATTTTCGGCTTACAAAACGGGCTTGCGCCCGCGCAAACGGGCTTGTTCGGGCTTGGGCTTGGATTTGGGTGTGAACGCAAGCCGGTCCGAAATTCACCAAGCCCAGGGGCCAAGAAGCTTTGCAATTTGGTAGGTGGCTGAAATAGTCGTAAGTGCTAGTTCTGGCCTGAAAATACTATACTCACGACCTTCCGCCGCCATCGAGCAGAACGGCTTGTGTCACGTGCAGACAGCGAGCAAACGGGCATGCGTCTGGTTTGCGATGAAGATGACGAGAAATTTTCCCAAACACATCCAGTTCAATTCATGGTTCGTGTATATACATTAAGCCCGAATTGAATGCCGGCCTTGTGTCCAAATTTTCAAATATAGGACGGGCTTGGGCAAAATGGCCGGTGCTTGTGCAGAGTGGCTTGCCTTGATTACAAGGGTAAACCAAGTTTGAACATGAAATCACGGCTATGCAAAAATAGCGAGGGTGGTCTCAGGCTTGGGCCTATGCAGCTTGGCTTGTGCTTATGAAGAGTGGGCGCCCGTAAAAAGTGGCTTGTGCCTGTGAGAAGTGGCTTACCAGCGTGATTGTCCAGAAATCGAATCGCGGCACTTGAAATTGCCCGGTGCTGCGCGAATCAAACACGCCTCACTGAAATCAAGTTCAAACCCGCGAAACTAAAGTTTGCGGCTGCGTAACAATCCAGGACAACGGGCCAACGAGAATAAGATGGTTAAAAATATTGCAAAATATTTTCTATTTGTTCGGCAGTCGACTTCACAGTTGAATGCTCGAGGAACAGGGTGGAGCATAGCAATGTTGTAAATACCTGTTTTGAGCTCACATTCTAGACTTGTAGCCTGGATGAAATTATCCCGTGAAAGAATGCCACAGTCGGGGCAGAAGAGGAGGGGTTGAAGTATCGCTGGACACTCGCCGTCGCCATCAATCACGGCGACGGGGTTAGCCGGAACGTTCCGAAAGGAGTGGTGGTGGAAGGAAAGGCGGACGGAGCACTGGAAGCTAGTGATAGATACATTATCTATAGCGGAAATGTGTACTGTAATGAAGGACATGCCCAGGCCCGCGCAAGCCCATCCCGCCAAATTTAAACTCCACTAAGGGAAGGCAGCCGTTTAGCCATCAGTAAAGTCTGTCCTGTAACCGATACATTTGGGTGGTCCACCACCTGTGTCCCCAATCAAATTTACTCAAAACCCATAACATTGCACTACCCCATAAGCCATACCTTCTGGGGTATCCATAACCCATATGTTCTCTAAATAGTTCTGTCCGAAATAAGCTGAATTAGAGCACGAACCTGTTCGGCACCCTTCTGGCATGACTTTCGGCGATCATTTTTCACATCGCTCATCTTTTCGACCCCTATGGTGTTGGTCTCGGGTGACCGCAGGTCCAGTTCAGGCTTAAAGCACAACCCTGTACATTGGGGAGAGTCACGAGCTGATGTGGTCGGAAAAAAAGAGTATGGGAAGTAGTGTTGTGCCGGGCTCGGGCTCGAGCCCAAGCCTGACCCAAGCCCAGGCTTTTAGGCCCGACCCAGGCCCGACCCGAGCCGATTTCAGGTAGGGCTCAGGGTCGGGCCCAGAATTTTCACCGACCCGAGACCCGGGCGTGAGCCCGGGTCGATATATTTATCCTGTGTGGTGGAATCTTGGTGAGTAATTTCGCTTTCAGGACCTGCCAAATATCTCCTCTGGGCTTCTAGGCATCCCCCGTGTTTTTCCCGATGCCACATACCTAGTAAAGAAAATCTTGATACTTTGATACTATCATCTGGATCGGTTCCGCAGCCCATTTACAACCGCCCAAAATTAACGGAATCTCAGGGGAGGTAAGTAACAACATAGCCAACCTGTCCGTCTCTCAAAAAAATTACCGTGTGCCTTGTGAAAAATCCAGCCACGCCTGGGTCCAAATCCGACCCGACCTGGGCCCGACCCAAGCAGTAGGTCAGGCTCAGGATATTGTCAAGCCCAAGTCCGACCCGACCCGGCCAACACTAATGGGAAGGAGATGTTCTTAGACGTCCAGAGATAGAATTTTCAGTTGAAGTGATTTTGATTCAAGTTCGGGCTCAAGTCCGGGCGCAGAATTTTTACAAAGCCCGAGTCCTCCCCTCCTTCAAGCCGGACCTGGTCGGAACAGTACTCATCGAGTCAATTGATCGACACATCAACTCACAGCCGGACTTGTGTGAGGGGGCCATACGACCACTTCTACCGCCGGCCATTATACATTTTTTACCCGTCTGTACCTGAAGAACACATGAATAAATACAAATTGAAAACAGAACAAAATATCCCAGCAAGAAGAAACAAATGACTGCCAGAGCCGCGTCCCACAGTTCGCTCGGTTGAAGGTTGCGCGTCAACCAGCTCACATTCGGAACCGGCCATGACAACATACGAACCTCCAACCCACAGTTCCATATTTTTAGCATTAGAAATGAGCAAATGCTCCGTGTTCAAAGTACTCCGTGCATACATGAACAAAGAAATGAGTCTGAACGCAGTGAATAATTTGTCTTATTCATGCAGATATCAATTTTTGTTTCCAAAGTTTGTCAAGGCATTGAGGTATCGCTGAGCGGAGGGAGGCGTTAATTCTTTAGCGCTGGAATCCAAGTGTGAGTTCAATTCCACGTAAACGATACGCTCGGCGTGTATTTGTGCAGGTAAATGATTGCACATTCAAATGTACTGTTTGGAAGTCCAGAAATATGCTGACATCGGTTCAATGGTGGGCCATCCTGGTCGAAAAAAAGTCACGGACATACTTCAGCACGAGAAGTTACGAGACGACCACGGCTTTCAAACCAAGCACGGCGGGAACGTCACAAATAGAACGGACCATCACGGCCATCGAAATGTATTTATGACCAGGCTTACAGGAGTAGACAATAATTATAGAACTAAGAAAATAGAACATCCGGTCTGCACGTGACACGACGCCGTTCTGCTCGATGGTGGTGAGTAGATTATTTTCGGGCCAGCAACTATCACTTACGACGATTGCAGCCACCTACCAAATTGCAAAGCTTCTTAGCCACTAGGCTTGGTGATTTTCGGACCGCCCAATGTTTCACAATAGCTCAGCGCTACATCTCGTGCCGAAACCGTACACAAGCCGTTCTGCTTAAGCCCAAGCCCGACCAACACCACGTCTAAACGATGCCAAAGTACATTCTGATACGGTGGCTCTGACTCATTTAGCTTTCAAAAAAACATCCGATGTTTGAGTGGTATGCAACCTGGCCAATAGTCGAATTCAAAGATAAAAGATGTATGAATCACCGGGGCAATGCAATGAGTGTGAAAAGCCCGGACTTTAGGAATGAATTGGTACTGTCACTGCGGGTCGTACCAGCGGCGATAGGGTATTATCACGTTGCAAGGAAAAAAATCAGCAAAAAAGTCACAAGCCCATGGACGAGAGAATTGCTGATTGCATTGGAACCATTCAGACCGAGTCTCCAGGCAGCGTCACGCGCGGTATACGCGCAAGCCGCTTTTATTGTTTGGCTGGTCAAAACGGCTTGCCAAGCCATCAAACGGGCTTGCAAGCCGATATGCCGGGGTGGCTGCGTTCACCCAAAGCCCGAAAAAACCCGTTTGTGCGGGCCGCAAACCCGTTTCAAGCCGAAGATGTCACGGGTTATTACAGCCATAAGACAGAGTCGATTGTACCGGGTTCTTTTTTCTGGTAGGGGTACTCAACCACGGTACGGTACCCGTACAGTCAACAAACCTTAATTGGCATATTCGGTGTATGGCCGCCGGTAAGTACGGTCGTTACAACCTTTGCCTTGCAAGCACTATTAAAAATAGTCGAAGGTTCTTTTTGCAGGTGGTTGTACTTGGGATGCCGTCCAACGGACTGCCGCTATAGGTAATCGCTTGAGTCCCCATTTATCATTGGGAAAGCTATAAAATCCAGTAGCCACTGGCCAGTAGACTCAGGACCAACCAAAGCCTCTAAGTTCCTACAATGCGCTTCACCGCTTCTCTCATTGCCGCCGCCGTCCTGTTCGCAGTTCAGGTCACTGCCGACTTCATCGCCTTCGATGGTGACTCTTGCAACGGAGCTGAAGGCGGCAACGCTCCTTGCGACAACAGTTGCATTGATTTCACCAACAGGCACTCTTTCGGGGTTTGTATGGACGACTTTGTAAACCACTGGCAATGCTGAACTGTACTTCATAGATTGTGTCTTCCTCCGGGCATAACGTGGTCTTGTTCGAGAACAACGATTGCACTGGGGAAGAGTTTAACTTTGGGTTCGAAAGCCCTGGCAATTGCATCAATGTCAACACCGGCACTGCCATTGGGTCTTTCCGCTGCAGCTAAACGTCCCAGGTGAGATGAATTAGGTGCCTGCTTACTTTTGAGTCGATACTGACTGCATTCCCAGGAAACACGTGTGGCGGGGTGCCAGTCTTGCTCAAAGTAGCAATGTTGTAGTCGTATATTTTGTCAATGAAGGGTAACCAGTTCAGATCCTCACATTTCTTGCTATGTCTCGAAGTAAAAAATCAAGTCAGGGCGATCTTACCCACGGGCTGCGTTTGAGATCCGCGTGCGCTTCTGCGAGGCGGAGTGAATATTTGCATTCCGCAGAGAACTACTAAACACTGAATAATATATGAGCTGATTTCGCGAAAAATATATGCAGTGATTTCGGGTCGAGCTCTCAGCGCGCGCGCCCCACTGCAGGCTCGATGGCTCGATTCCCGCGTGTCTATCACGAGCTACTTTTTTTGGTTTTTATATTTATTCTATTTATTTACTTGATCTCTCCCATCCCTCTCAGTTGACCCCTTCTCTGCTTCACTCAATTTTTCCTACCCCCATCTGTTCCACTCCCCCCTACCTACCTTATTTCCTGGTATGCTCGCGTTTCGTGCGAAGTAATGCCGGTGCTTCGTGCCATCATGCCTCGTGTTGCAGGAATGAGAATATCCCTGGCATAAATTATCTATCTCGCGGTTAATGCACCCCTTTCCTGTTTCATACAGGCGCTCCATCGAATCGTCGGAATGTGCGGCAATCCAACAGCCAGTCAGAGCGCGGTACGGATGTTCTTCATCGTGAAATTTACTGCATAGGAATCCCTCTACTTAACGCATATCGCGCATGTGCCCCATCAGGTGTTGATTTGAATGACGGAATTTATGATTGTTCAGGCGGACGCAATGGCTTGAGAGACCCAGATTGAAGAGTTTTTTGGGGAATTGTTCCCGTTGCTTCAAATCAGTACTCTATGCTTACTAATGGAAAGTGAGGATTCAATTTCTTGAATGAAAGATTGAAAACCGTGCCATGGATCACCAGATAGACAAGGCCGACTGTGAATGGAGCACTACAAGGGGAGTCTCATCAGACCACAAGGGGTGCCAACGCTGATAAATTATTCTGCTGCCCAGCTGAGCAGCCGAGTCAGTTATGTAAACGATCAATGAGTTAGTCCACGACTAGAGTGGTTCAGTTTAGAACAAGAAATATAGAATAAAATGATGGTAGCCGCTCCATGGCAGAGTAGAACATAAAGCATAATAGAATATGCCGAACAGTAAATTAGCTGTGCAGCAAATATGTATACGAGGGTCGGTAGCGACGGTACAACAGGCCACAGATAAATATCTTGTAGTACGCGCTTGAGCTCAGCAGCCCTGCCCTTCATTTTTGCAGCAGCCTGGCTTACAGTTTGGCGGAACGACCTGGAGGCCAGGTTCCTGCCCAGCCGCAGTCACGAGGTTCATAAGACAGCGGTAGTAGGATTTTTTATTTAATACAGAAATGGGCTACCGGTAATATCGGACCGGTGTGACAATGTTGTGACTTAACTTTGGCTGGCAATTAGCATTGGTAAGCAACATAGCCACAATGTGGCTGATGTCAGAAATGAAGCTCTCGGGGGCTCACCCACTCAAAAATAAATTTTTTTGAGGGCTCTAACAGTCTCAAGATGTTACTGAGAGCCTTTCAAGAAAATTACAGGTTCATAACATACCTTTGACCTAAGCCATGGTGAATTACACTGAAATTTTGGATCCCGTAACTGTAACTTGCAAAATATTGTCTATTAAACTCAAATGAGTGTCAGAATTCATTTAAGATGAGTTTGAGAGTATGTTTCATGCACAATATAAATTTATTTCTGAGTGACTGAAGCCCAAAGAGCATCATTTCTGAAGTCAGCCACATTGTGGTTATGTTGTTTACCAATGTTAATTGTCAGCTGCTGGTAGTCTTTGACTTTCCGCCCTCGTACTCGTGACTAAGCATCTCCTTATTAGGAAGTTTGATTCGCGCACGTTCGGCACGGCAGGAAAGTTTCAAACCCCGACGTGTTACAGGTCACATCGTCCATCCTTTCCTCCGCCCACCATGCCACCAGCATCACTGGCACATCGGTCACCCCCATTCCCGTCGCCGAGACGTTCCATCTTCCGCGTTAACCCACGGCGGCCTCCTTGAACCACTGGCGTTGCCAGCTCTTGGGTTGCTGCGGCCAACCTTTCCGGCGATGCGCCTTGCGACGTGTTTGTCGTCGTTACAATGCACTCCCTCCTCGCATCTGTTTCACTACGAAATCACCCTCCCGCTCTCTACTGTCCGCCGCACCAACACTGCTGACCGTGTGCCCGGCGGCGCGTGCCACTGCCCGGTCATGGCATATGCGCAGCTGTATTTCACATGACGAACGCAACGGAGCGCGAGTCATTGTGAGTGCTTCATGCCCCTGTTCTTCTACCCCCCTCTCCTCTGACCAAGCCCCTTATTTGAGGCCCCCATGAGGCTCGTTATAGTGTACCTAGCTATATTCCAGTTATATTTAAACTTCATGTATCTAGCATTATAAATTCATCCATAATTCTCCTACCTTTTCATTTCTGCATTCAGCAATTTTGCAGAGCGCTGCCAAACTCACTGCCACTAAGGTGTGACGACTCTTGCCCGGCGGAGATCGAAATACTCGTTGGCCGGATGTGCCGTTCCCAAAGCAGGAATGCCTTAAAAAGAAACACGAGGGCGGAAAATCGAAAACTGCTGCTGGTTCATCCTAAAGTTAAGTCACAATATTGTCACACTGGTCCGATATTACTGGTAACCCATTTCTGTATTAGATGAAGAATCCCGCCACCGCTGTTGTATGAACCTCATAACTGCGGCTGGGCAGGAACCTGCCTGGAGGCATGATACCGTGGTGAGGGTGGTCTGCCAAGATTTCTTCGGATGTGAGTTAGCTAGTTGGCTGAGGAGGGGGGGGGGATTTATTATACTCGTGTGGTCCAAATGTCTGAACAACAAGTCTACCGCAGACAAACAAGTTGAAGGTCAGACACTGTCTGAGTACACTATTAGTGTGGAGGCCGTCGCACTGTATGACAAATATTGTGTGACTGTGAGCGAGGAAGGAATAATCAAGCAGGACTCACATGGCATTCCCTAGCGGCCGCAGACAGCGCGATGGTGAGTAGAGCAGTGAAGAAGGTGAAGCGCATTTTTGTAGCAAGTATGTGAGGTTTAAAGCTGGTGTTGTCTGACAGAGTCGAAATCTGTGCGGAGTTGATTTCAGAGGTGTCTTTGCGCTTTCTATTGAAGTGAAAGGCACATCGGAAGAAGACTGGATATTTTCACGGCGTTTATGGCTCGCAATCGGTTGCAGGGCCGGTCTACGATGCCTGTTTTGCATTTGCCGGTGTGATTCACTGCGTTCCGGGAACTCCTAGACTTAGTCTGGCTTGCTGAGTGGGGTTCAGCCCAGCTGAGTGTAGATGCCCAAAATGCCTCTGTCTAGGCCGCCTACACTCATTTTGAGTTTAGCTGATGGCAGATCAGCCTAGCCGTGTTTAGATCAGCGTAGGTCATCGATCCCGCCTCTGTGTAGGTGAGTGTGGTTCCGCCTCGTTGTCCAGATATATCCCTGTCTCATGGGCAGACTAGCAGTAGCACTCGGTCTCTAGACAGATCTGGATAGACCTATACATACCTATGCTGACCTACACAAATCTCCACTGACCTGTGCTGACGACAGAATCGGGCAGACCTAAAAATACTCTGTTTAGCCGACTAAACAGAGCGCTCTGCCTAGGATAGGATAAGGATAAATTGTTAGCCTAGCTAGGTCCCCTTTCGGAACGTGCCAGGTTGTAGGTAGAAATACATGCGGCCCAGCTATGTACTCTAGCCTATGCCGACACTCATTTACCTTTGACGAGCTGACCACGTTTAAGGCTGTAGATCTAAGTACCTGAGTGCCAGCCAAAAGTCACTTTAGAGCATGAAATAAGGGTGCAGCCACTCGAACATCAGCATAAAATGCTCCAGCTCGAAAAAGTTCTTGCAGGCCGGCCAGCCCAACTTCTGATAGGCAGGTTCTGGTATAAATCCCCATCATCCAGCTGTTCTGGCAAGGTTTTACGGCCGGATACAAATTTCATACACCCCTCAGAGTAGGATATCAATTGAGTGGATACAAGCCATCTTCCAGCTTAGTGAACAGCGTCGTGTGCAATAGAATAGTATGGGAGTAGTCCCAGGTATATAAGATAGAGGTGCTCCGGATCATTAGCAGAATATAACATTTCATTCATATCGTTGCGCCGGCAGCGAGTTTAAACTTGCTGTGGCTTGAAAGAAAGCCGAAAGTGAAGACAAGAATATATGTCAATGGTGACAATCCCATGATCGCGAAAGCGTAGATGCAGCACAACGTTTGGGCCTTAGCAGCAGCTAGCAGTACAAGCAGTTAGGAGCCGTTGAGACCCATGATAGCTTTAGACTATTCACGGCGGCCCTACAAAGCTTGAGCTTGGCACGGAGAGACATCATGTTGAGACATGGTCGCCAAGGAGGACAGTGCGGCCTTCGCACTCGGTCCAACAGCACCTCAGAAACATTAGCATGCCAGCAGCAGCGGGGAGTAACCCCGGAACAGTAGAGCGAGACTCCCGGATTTCCGATGCGACCAGTAGACCCGAGACCAGAGAGAGAGTGGACCATAAGAACTTACCTTTGGGCCAGGGGACTTACCTTGGAGCTTGAGGGGGGACATAGAGGTAGAGGGCACTGCAGGAGACCTCACCGAGTGGGAGCATAAGGTGGCGGTGTCAATGTCTCACGTCTTCCAAAGTCTCCCGAGAGACAATCTGAAGAATTAGGAGATGCGGCAAGCACTAGGCAGCTTGGGGGTAGCCTGAAGCAATAGAGAGAGAGAATAGATAGTCCAGAACACCGAGAAACTCGATGTTGCCAAGATAGGGGTACACAACGACGAGGAACGTACGGAAAAAAAGACCACACATTGAATCGTACGAGCAGAGAGTACACAGCGTACAAGATGGCCGATGATTAAGTCAAACGGAGGAGAGATTAGAAGACTTTGGATTTTTGATGGTGGTGGTTTGGGTAATGGCCTCGGTGGTGTGCGGTGTTGTGCGACGGTTTTCTTTGAAGGCTCCACACCATCCTTGGATGAGGACGCAAGGTCCAGCACCGCGGAGGATGACGCCTTGCGAGCGGTAGAGCGCTTCGCAGTAGACGCACGGGCCTCCACTTTGGGCGGCACCGTCGTCGGCGTCGAGGAGAGAGGGGGGGCCGAGGTGGCGGGGGCAGGGACAGGTAGTATCACTGGCGTCACGGCCACAGCACTGGCCGGTTCGTCCTCAGGAGGCGGCGAGTCGCCATAATCAAGCACGTCGACGTCGTCGTTGACCATTGTACGAAAGCACAGGAATAGAAGGGGAGTAGCCCCAGAGGTTACACAGGAG
The DNA here is from genome assembly GCA_029282285.1 of Mycena rebaudengoi. Taxonomy (NCBI): domain Eukaryota; kingdom Fungi; phylum Basidiomycota; class Agaricomycetes; order Agaricales; family Mycenaceae; genus Mycena; species Mycena rebaudengoi. The sequence goes on from JARJCX010000018.1 coordinate 1,146,415, forward strand.
TAGCAGGGGAGTAGGTCCGCCTACTGTATTATTTCAATCAATTTGACAGTCACGTGTCACAGTCTAGGAGGTCCCGGAACGCAGTGATTGGTGTCAGATTCTAAATTATGAAAGTCTAGAATTGTCAGCAGACTCTGGCTTTTTCCCTGTTACTCCAAGGATCTTGTTCCAATTTCTATCTGACGTGGGCGTATAATTGGAGTACAGATCTGTTATGTGTACGGCATCATCAGGAAAAACCGCCCTGGATAATCGGTGTCAAATTGCCGTAAATTATCGATAATCCGTAATAGTCCGTAATCCTTGATAATCGCCAAATAATCGCCAGTATTTTTCTCAAAATGCTTCGAGGATGTATACCAACTCGCCAAATCAACCGCTGCGGTGTTCTACTATCGTAAAATTGGCCTCTGGGTCGATTTTCCTTGCCTCAAGGCATTATTGCTTACTTGGCTTCATCCGGAAAGCACTAAGTCATTCAAACTCCGCCCATCAGACAAACAATGCCTAACTTTGATCTTGCCAGCGAAGATTTTCGTCGTTCTTTCTTCCTTTCCCCCACCATGTTCCTGCCATGTTCTCCTATATTTTGCTCCTCTCCGCTCTGCAAGGCCCTCACTTCCACCCCAGTCTCTCCCATCCCCACTCGCAACATTGCACTGGCTATCCATGCGTCCTTCCGCTCCAAATTTCGCCGCCGCTATCTCCCCACACCTCCTCTGAAGTCCTTCGTCAACCCGGTGTCGTCGAGCCAACAAGCAGTGTCAAGCATGCCAAGCTCCCAACACGCTCTGTCCTCTACCACTTGACCGACAGAACACTAGCTCGTCTCCAACCGACTCTCAAATCCTGACTTCCACCGCAAGCCCCCTGCCGGCCGTACCAAGTTCCCGGCCCTCAACTCTTGCCATCAAGATCTTTAATATCCGTTCGCTGCCCCACCTGGTGCTTATATACTATTCCAAGATTGCATTGACTGCTACAAGGTCACACCGGCCATGTAAAGTCCCCGCCTGCCCCCGCATGCCGGAGTATCGCAATCGGTGCCTTGATACCTGCGCTTTCCTTGATGCCCTTCTACCATTCGACTATCTCCGCCCACGCTTTACATTCATATTTACTTTGTTGATAGTTTGTTGGTTAACTTGTATATACCTGACAATGGATTGCTTTTTACTTCATCTTGTCTGATAAGAACCAAATTGGAGCGTAAATATCATATATTAACAGACAATCTCTGGATACTCGTCTTAAATTGTGGATAATTAGCGCCAAATATGGGGTACATAGGGAATCATACATTTGCTGATAATTTCTGGTATTCACACAATTACCCACAATTACCCACAATTATCCACAATTACGGGGAAATGGCAGTGGTGGGTTTTCCTGATGATCCAGCGGGACCCAGGTAGGTAGGTAGTATTACACGGCACGGTCCCGCTGAGGAACGCCGGTTCCCAGGGATTATCTAAGTGTACATGCGCCAACATACACTATTGTCCCTGGACTCCTCCATAGCACCAGAGACAAGCTCACGGACACACCATGCCGCCGCGGTAGATCTAAGGAACTATAAAGAAGCAAGAAAATGTATCAGCAGAGAATAGTGAGTCCAATTATTTACATCAGGAATTGTTCGCTCGAAACACAGGAATTGGGTAGAATATTTGAAGGACATCATGAGCGAATTTAGCTACGAGTGCAATGGCGGGTCTGGAATAAATCATGGCTTTCAGGAACTCTGTCTCGGATTTTTCCTCCAATACATGTTGTAATTCTGGATTTTTAGCAAACAGTTGCTCCAGAAATCTTGTGCGCAGTTCGACAAGCGCATCCGACGATGCGCAAGTGACTAGCGCATGCTCTGGGGTTTCAACTGTTGTTTTGCAGAGTCTGCAAAGCCTATTCGCCCGCGGCACCGTCTGGTTCGCATGATCCGTGTAGCGTAGAACCTCGACTGCCAGTTCCCAGAATATTCATCTTGTGGTACGACACTTTGTTTGTTCTCTTTCCAAATCCGTCCTTCCGTTGCTTTGTCTTCTGAAAAACACGGGGTGTAGATATACCGCTACAGAGCCGGAAGGCAGGCAAGTAAGTAGCATTACACGGCACAATCCCGCTTCGGAACACTGCGGGGCCAGGAAGTATCCCGGTGCACTAGTTTCAGGTTCTCTGGACACCTTTGTCCCTGACTTCAATATACCTTTTAAGCCAAGTTCGTGGGCCAGGTTTTTGTCCCGTTGCAGAACCCTACATGAACATACTCCACGCTCTTGCACATCTCCGTAGCTCTTAATACACTTGGTCATCATAGGGCTCCGGAAAGGGTACCCGCCGCGTAATCCTTCGGCGTTCCCTTAACACCGCGATTAGAGTAAAAAACACCCTTCTTTTTAACAAATTTTGCAGTGGTGATATTTTTCGAGTCTCTCGGAGTATTTCGGATTTCCTAGGAGCACAGAATACCATGATACTCGGAACATTTCCCGAGGAGCACAAATCACCATTACACATAAGTGCACGTTTCATATTAGCGCATTTGCAGTGGTCATTTGTTTTCAACCACTTCCCGAAGAGCACAAATCATTATGACACACAAGTGCAACCAGGAAACAGAATGGGGCAGAACTCCTCCTTCCGATTTAAAAATAGCGAGGGAACAAATACAAGCTATTCAAAGGCCACAAACAGGACTGTTCCCAAAATTGAGGGCAAATGAGGAGAAGAGGAGGAGAATTCACCGGAATGTGGAACTGGGCCATTATGATTCGAGCGCGGAGTTGATGCCTTGGCGATCTTGCTTTGTGGCACGCCACGCGTGCTGTAGCCTGCCACCCACCATGGATCATGATCCTTCTCGCGGGAAAGCCTGGTAATGTATAATAAAAGCGGATTGTAAGATAACGACGCAACGTTTCCGTACTCTTTCCCACTATGAGATCCGCTACCTTCATTGCCCTCTCGGCCTTAATTCTCTCAGCCACCGCGGTATCAATCCGGAGCAACAATCCTAGCTGTGTGTCTACTCTTTTTCTGTCTAGAACTTTCTACTTACCCACTGGCGGGTGACAATGCCAGTCTCCAACACTGCAAGAGACGCGAATGGCGGAGTGAACAGCAACCAGGTCCGGACTCTTCCTGATGGCTCGTAAGTAAATTTATCACAACATTCCTCTTCTCGACGAGACTGAGCGCATTTAACCAGGCAAATTCAGAACGCGCGCATGATCTGCGACCCCTCGAAGAGGGCCATTATAACTGAGTAATGCTGATCTTTTTTAATCTTTACACCCTTGCTTGCGCCCCAGTTTCAGACGGCTTGTTGCGTCAAGTATTTACTAGATCGTAACAAATTTGATGTTTTTGAATTTATATTTTTTGGAAAACGCAGTGGTTCCTTCATGTACGGGTAGCGTTGAGTTGAAGACCGCGCTAAACGTTTTGATTTATCCCACGGTTGTAATTCAGTGCGTTTCAGCCAAAGAGAAACCGCGCAAACAGGGGTGACAAGAGGTATCGTACTGGGTCGAATCGGGTTAACCAAAGAACCCATCGGTGGTGCGCGGAGTGCACCATAAAACAGGAATATTCACCACGATTACGAACCCCATCATGCAGGGTTTTTCGGGGGGGGTTATTGTATCGGCCAGAAAACAGAGGGGCGAGTGGGGCAAGTTCTCACAGTAATAAAAAAAAGAGGCATGACATTGAGACTATGGTAAGCCTGAAGAGGGTCCGACTCCTCGCTGATGAATGATTCTCATGTCTGCGCACTTTTTGTGCGTCAGTTCAATGCTTTTTTTTGTTGGTATTAATGACGGGCATCGATGCATGAATCCACCGAATATCAATTTAGTTATTGTGTCTTTCAGAGTGCAACGATTTTATTCGGAGTCATTATTGAATCCAGCAGAAGAGAAAGAGAGAATTGGTGGTGCAGGGTATACTCCGTCAAACTGTAAAATTGGATCGAAGAATATTTAGACGTGTAGGGTCCGACTCCCCGCCAATGCATGGCGTCTCAGCTGTGAAGTGCTGCTCGAGGGAAGACATGGCACTACTGCGTGTACGAGTTATTAATACATCATCGTCGATCTAGAAATTGGGTCCGAGGGGGGTGACGTGGAACACAGAGAGCCATTTTTACAGCTATTGACCATCCTCAGCAGCACTGAGTCAATCATATTTCGACCAGTGTTCCCAACCACAAGTTTTACGAGGTCTACCAATCCACTTTGAACATCCGTAGAATGCTACAGCACGGTTGGTCCCAGGAACGTGGCGGAAGCTGCGGTTCTGAAGTGATTGTCCGGATTTATGTCCGTTCTTTTTTAGCCATATTTGGCCGACGGGGTGCCCGAAGAGGTCCCAGACCTAACCGGATACCAGGATCTGCGAATGATCGAGGTTGGCAGACGTTTAGAGGGAATTCGGAATGTGTAGTGTTCTGCTCTCATTTCGCCGGAGTCAAGTCTTTTCTTGTTCAACGTGCACTGATCAACGGAGTTGAAACTTTTGAGCGGAGATCCGGACGTTGCCGCGGGTTGTGCCGGCAAGATCGCCACTCGCCAGATGGCTTCCACCGCGAATCGTTCATTTCCTACATGCCGGCGTATTAATCAATCTCCAAATCTTAATTCATGTTCTTAGGTCCGTGATCCTTGTGCGATCTCTCTCTCGGAGGTCATATAATCGATATCGGCCGCGGTAGGCTGCAGGAAAAGGGGCGCGCGCGGACTGCTGGGGCCCGCTCGGACTTGCCGGTGTCATGTGGTATGTTCGTGGTAAACTTCTTGATACCCAGGGGCAGTTGAACCATTCGTTGAATTGGCTGACCATTGAGTTCAAGAGGCTCTATGGAAGTGATCGTTTGTGGTTCCTTTTTTGAGGTGTATGATGTGCAGCGGAGCGGATTTTGATTTTATCTATTGCAGAATATATATTTCAACACGTCCCCATTAGGACATCTCCAGCCGCCAGCCTCGTTAATGGCAGCATAATATTTGATGGACCGGGTTGCATACTCGGATCGAGTGTATATCTACAGTGTCCGTTCCATCCGCGAGTCTTTGAGAGGGAGAAGTAATGCAACAAGATCTGCGCGTGCATTGATTTGATTGCCCAAGACCCTGCTCGAGAGATTGCGCGGAGAGTTAATACCAAAATAAATACCTGCCGGTGTGTTTGCCGAACATAGTAAGCATGCATCAGCCATACACTGTCACCGCAAATCAGGCATGTCTGTTCAATCATCCTTCGAAAGTTTACCAGTATGGATTTCTGGTCAGCAGGTCTAGCATACTACTCGGATGGTTGCCACTGGATCCCGGTCGATAGCGTCCAGGAATGTCACACTCCCAGCTTGAGGAGGATAAAAGTACACGGCCTCCGGCGCGGCGAAATCCATATCGCTAATTCACTGCGTTCAGCGGCCCCGTCTGCACGTGTCTCGCGGGCTGTGCAGACGGGGCCGCTGAACACAGTGATTGCTCGAAGGATGGTCGCACATCAAGCATTGTCACTGATCAGACATGCCTGGTGAGCGCTGACAGTGTATGGCTGATGCATGCCTACTGCCCGTGTCAGGTTCCATGCACTGTCAGTGTCACTGCACCGCACATCAGGTATGCTTGACATGGCGTAACAAGTGTGATCGCAGCTTCTCACACTTGACATGAAGTATGAGAACTGCACATCAGGGGCTGGTAACTGCAATGTGGTACTTTAAAAAAGAAAATCACTGTGTCAATTCTTCGCGCATTCAGGTCACTGCTTAAACACCACATCCAATGGTGCCGTCTGACCCTACACGGCTAGCCCGGATGACATAGGAATTGACCATTTAACTCGGTTTAAATTATAAATTTTGACGTGCTCATATCTGAAAATTTCACCTCAATCACTTCCACTCACAAGAAAGCAACTCAACTTGAACTCAATAACTGTTTTTAAAAAAAACTCCTCGTGGCTTGAGTCAGCTCTCAATTTGTAATCTTGTTTCAAATTGCACCGTTTCTTGTCACTTGGATCCCCACATTTACGGCGCCAAAATATATGGTGCCTGCGCTGTCTTGGACAATGTCTAATTGAGCAACCGGGTATAAAATATCAGCTGTTTGCATTACTCCGTACTATTAAATTGCCACCAGAATCCGAAGTGGGCAGACCCATTAGAAAATACTCTGTTTAGCCGACCAAACAGAGTGCTCTGCCTAGGTCCGCCTAGATGGCTTGACTCAGGCTCAGTCTAGGAGGTCCCGGAACGCAGTGCAGTGAATCACATCATGGGCTTATCGAGATAAGCCCCTCCTGCCATCTTTCATGAGCCTGCGTTGGTGAATCCTTCGAACATGCGCTAACAGCATGCTGATCAGGCTACGGCAGATTGGCACCATGCCTGATGTGCGGACTCATGGTTCCTTTCTGCGTTCTCAGCCTCGACACCGGTACAGCGCTGCTCTAAATACATGTTCAAGAAAACATCGCAGCTTGCGATGCAGGACTTTAATTTCCGGTCCCACTCGAATCGAACGGGTAGGTAGACGCCATTGACCAGGGCGAGGCGACGCGTGTTATCCTCGTTGTCTTACCATGTCGATCAACTTGAGGAATCGAGGTTTTTTCTTATAAAATTTCTGTCCAAGGGCTCATTTTATCCATTTAGAACCCTTCATGATGTCGAGTATTGCCGCTGGATCCTCCGCCGCTGAAAGGATGAACCGATTGGCGTAAGATTCTTTCTTCTGGAACGGACTGGCAGTTCTCTTACACCCTTCCCTTAGAGACTATAACGTTCACATCATCGTCGATGATTCTTATGATGTGCCGTTTACATCCCGCTCTCTACCGCTGATTTACTCAATTTCGTCTTAGATACGAGGTTTGATCTGGGGGCTCGTCAAGAACCTCCTCGAACATTTGGTGAAGGAGACGGCTTTCGAGCTCACATTTGTGAACAACCCCGAGAGCGGAAGGGTTGAGGTACATCACCGTTCTATATGTGTAGATTCTCCGCCTGATTTTGTTCGTTTAACCAGAACCGTGCGGGCCTTGCGACGATGATGAGGTCCGTCACACCCCATGGTGAACTTCATACTACTTTCAGTGAGGTCTCAGGATCATATATCTATTCTATTCAGGGACCAGGAATATCCTCGAAAAACTCGATAACATCATTATAACCGAGCTCCGGGAACTGTGGGCTCTCCCCATCGAAGACGTGCCGGACAGGAGAAAATTGAATGTTATCGTCGTTTTATGTGATCTGCCCACTGGTATGTCACATTTAACTCTGTTTCATTGATTCTGATCTTCATGTAGATCCGGCCCCGCTGCGAAGTCTGGAGAATTCGGTGGAGTTCACTGCGAAGAGCCTTGCAGATGCAACATTACCAGACGATCGCATTGGTATCCAATTCGTTCAAGTGGGATTCAGTCGTAGGCTTTCTGAGGCGCTGAAAGATGTTGTTGAAAATGACGACGCTGTGAGTTGTCAATCGAGCCGAATTTCCAGCTGACGCTGAAGTTCTTTGAGAACCTGGCCCACTTCACCACGTACATGGGATCAATGGACGACCAAAGGCTGTGGAAAATTCTTCTAGGCGGCGTGCTTCCAACTTTTGGTCGACTTCCTGACACACCCCGACCTGAAAGTCACCCTATTACAGTAATGCCGGCTCTTCCATCTCCTCGTGCTCTTGCAATTGAGCGAGCTACTTTAACGTCTGGGAGGGACCCGGTATTTTACTTCCCAGCTTATTTAAGGTATGTATCTCTCTCGTCCACTAAGGGGATTCTTTTGACTGTGATACATATAGGGATGGCTCCGTGCAGACGACCGATACCTATGATTTGATTGCTGGCTTCACTTTTACAGGATGGATCTTTCAGAAAGATCGACAAGAATCAAATGCATATGATTTCTTTACATTTTATCATGGTCCGTCGCCCCTTTTCCGAGCTAGCGTCGGAGAGCGACAGGGGAACTGTGTTACAACGTGGTTCCCAAACATATCTGCATATCCGACCGCGCGCGACTGCCCTACCAGTGTCTGGACCTTCGTATGTGCTACGCATGACGGTTCCGGAGTACGCTTGGGATTCAACGGCCATCTTGGCAACAAGACCTTTTTGAATCGTCTGCAACTTGAGAAGGTAGGACTTGCAACAACCACTTTGCTGTAGAGGTATGCTGATTTCTTTCAAATTCTTAGATGACGATCGGAATGCACGCTTCCAAGTCAATTTCTTTAGCGAACGTTAAGATCTATGATCGTGTTCTAGATGAGGTACATGATTTCATTCCGTTTATCGTACCTTGGTTCATTATTCATGAGTGCAGAGCGAAATTCACTCCGAGTACTTCACCTCCCTTCCCAATGATAGCGGGCTGTCGCACCAGCCTGGTAGTAGCTCGGCGATCTGATATATATGGCGGTCAAAGTATCGTCTACATACTAGGGGGATATATTATACTTGCACAGTCCAACAAGTGAACAAAAGGTTTACGGAAGACTATTAAGCAATATTTTAAGGGTGGCTATCCGTCCAAGAAACTACAAGAAGCCAGCCGAACACAACATCATTCCAAGGGGTAGATCATCCCAAGACACTTGTCTGTAGGCGTTCAAGTGGCTGGACAGCTTACAAGCCTAAAATTGGCCAGCTGGGAGAAGGCGTGAATCAACAATAGCACAGTCATTTTGGGAGTATTCACATTCTGAGACTTGGCTACCTCCAGAAGAAGGAACAATTGACAAATGTGGAAGACATTGCTATTTTCGGAATTAATCAGGTGTACTCCTTGAACACCTACATTAGCGCCCCTAGAAATTGCCGCCGGATGGGGTTCCAAGGAATACAACAATGTGGGCGGTACATACAACCGTTATATCTTGTCGTTTATGAGTTTCTTATGGCACCCCTATCATGTCCACGCGCCGCTATCACGTTCACGAAAGCATTAGCTCTTGTAGCTCTGGCCCGTTCTTCACCCCCCGCTCACAATATCACCCACCACAGCCTAACGTTTACACTGGCAGATTCAATGAGCATATACCCGAGCTGAGTCCAGGCGAGTACTCACCCTCAAACTCAACAAACGGTACGGCAGGCGAGAGGATTGGCCGCAACGCAGCAGCAGATTGCCTCAGGCGCGAGGGACGCGAGAGGTACTGGATTCATGACCAACGGTTTGACAGTGACTGAGGCGTAAGGGTCTGGGCCGCTGCCCGAGACGCAGCAAATATCGGCAACGGGAGGAACAATGGCATAGGTGGGCGCGACGAATAGGCCGGCGAGAACGGTGAGGGTGGTGACTGAAAAGCGCATGGTGTGTAGTTGGTATTGTGCTGAGTGATACTCTGCTCTATTGCAGTGGCCAGCCTTTTATATCTCGACGCGGGAGTAGGTGGGAAATATTTCTGACCTCGTTGCGCGTGTTGACTACTAATGTCGCAAATATGTAATTTGTCCGATAAGGCGCTCTAAAGCTTTAAAAACCCATAAGAGCTGTGTCTCTTAAAAGGTCCTTATTTGAATGAAGATCTCGCGTAAGATGGGATATATAGAATCAAATCTTCTATCTAACACCATTTTGGGTGTGCCATATCGGCGGTGTGCGGCTTAGACGCAACCAAGGGGCGACCACCGGCGATCTCGGCCAGATCAACCCTTCCCTTAGGGTCGTGGGAAGGTGGCAGTGCTGCACCCTACGGGAATTCACGGTTCACGTGTATTGTCCACATAAAAAATATTTAAAAGGCACAGATTGAAGGAAGTGATACTCAAAGCTCTGCGAGTTTTTTCTGTTTTTTTTTTGTCTCGAGATGAGGCCAGAGTTATAAAACTACCAGATCCCTTAGGGTCGTGGGACTGTGGCGGTGCTTGACCCTGAGGGAGCTGTCAATCTGTCGGCAAACACCGGTGGTCGCCCCTTGGACGCAACCCAGGCTTGAAAACAAGTTTTGACCGTGTGAATTGTAGGCCTTAATGTGTTGCTTAAGTTTATTTCAAGTGGTTGACAAGGGCTCGTAATAGAAGGCTCATATAGTCGCACAGCCGTTCTTGCCAATTGAATTTGTGCATCGGCTGCGACGGCCCACATTGCGGATCTTTTATTTTTCGGTGTCTTCTCCCGCTCCTCATCTTTCTGATCGACAGGGAGTAGATAGGTAGTATTAGCGGCGCAGTTCCGACGAAACCGCAGGGAGGGAAATAAATATTTGAATTGAATGGCAGAAGTTTTATGGCCCCGCACTCGGCACTGGTCGCGAACTGCGTGTCATTCTGAAGTTCTTGATCTTATCTCACACGTTCCCACCAATCGACTCCCGCTCATTACGGGAGCATTGCGGGGCTGATTTTTGGTGTCTGTTCCCGCGTTTCATCCTTCTGCTAGACAGAGTTTTCGGGATGTGTCTTGTTTCGCGTTTTCACGTCTAGCTCCAACTAAACCGTGATCAACGAGGGAAATCAATATTTGAATCGAAACACACCAGTCAAGCCGAAGGCGTCGGCGGGGATTCGAACCCCCGGAGGTTTGACATCGACTTGACGGATCGCGCTCGCCTCGCACACCCACCCCTGATTTCGTATGATGTTCAAGCGAAGTATTTATATACTAGGTATTTCGGTATCAGCAATTCAGGTAAATGGGTTCAAGCCGGACTTTTGAGTGCATTTCATCCGATGGAACCAAAAGACAGAGAATCGGTCCAGAATCTTGTGTGCGTATCCTAATAAGCTGAAGTTAACCAAAAGCCAACCGTTCTTTAAGCACATGCTTCACATCTCTTTGACTTATCTCCATCGAGATTATCCCCCTTCTCTCCCTCTTCCTCGATGTCAAGTGACCCATGCACAGTCTCAGCAAGCCCCAGCCGTACCGCCTTCGTACGCCTCGAGGCTCTAATTCCTTTCTATGTAATGTGTTTATTCTCACCAGACCGCCTGCAGATTGCGCCGCATCGGAAATGACCCCGCCGGATTGGGAATGGCAAACGGTCTTCTTACGTTCGGGTAATTCCGAAGTTGATGATTTCTGTCATACTGATTGGATTCACTTCAAGTCGTTTCTGTTGCAGAAATATCGTGCTAGGGTTTAAAAAGATTTCAGCACCATTCGAACTTCAAGTTGCTTCTTCCTAACCTCAACGTGCGTCTCAAAAAAGATGAACTGCATTGGTTAATAGCGCCGAATCGAGATGTCATGCATATTTGGATGATTGAAGTAAGATATCCGGTCCTTTTATTTCGATTTTTCCTCAGAAGATCTAATCCGCTGGGGTAGCCTGTCTACAGAGAATCCGCGTAGAGTCTTTGGCGATCAAAATGTCCGGAGACTGCGGGTAGACTGTCGGAGTTCCCCATGCTCCGTAAAATCGACTAACGCCGTCGTTGGCGGGCCGAGTGCACTCAATGTAATCTCTTGGTTTGGGTGCTAGTAATTGATTTTTCTCCAAGTTCAACCAGGATGTGAGGTTTTTAGTGACTTAATCGCATATTGTCCGTTCTCTTAACGAAATCTCTCGAATTTGTTTGTACCTCTTTGCGCACATCCCCTTTAGTGTTATCTTGACTGTTTCTCCGCTCCTGTCCTGTGTTCTTGAGACATTCGGCCCCACAATCTCACAGCAGCACCACAGCACTTCCTATTTCGGCTCAGCGGAGCCCCGTTTCCTTGCCCTGTGGTTCTGAATTCGCTGCGTACTCAGCCGAATTGACATCTGCAAAGCTGTCGCGACGACCCAATATTCTGCTTTCAAGCTTGCTCAGTCATCGTGTGGTCAAGCTGCTGTATTTCCCCAGCAATTCCTTGACTGTGCAAGGTGCGTGTTCACCACATCAAGTAATTTGGAGGGTCCCATGTTTATTTCGCACCGCATTCTACGGGATGTGCAGCGGGGCCGCAGTAGAGCCGTGACAGCCGTCCGAAGAAAATGGCGAGCAGCCTACCCTAAAAAAATCCTTGATCACCTTCACCATGGCAAAAAGAATAGAAGAATTGTCAAAGTATCTAAGTATTCTATTATGGTGTTGATATTTGAGCTGGGAAACTGCCGCTCTTTGAGCCCTGTCCTCTGTGCATAAATAGGCGGATTTGGGATTGACAGGGAGTCCCAGTATTCGTGTGCATTTGGAGCAATAACAGAGATTTTTCGAGCTTTTTTGGGGGCCAAATGGCACTTTCGGGGGACATTTGTGAACCTAAAAGCCAATTCGACAGGTACCCCCTGTGACGCGTTAACAGGCCAATGGAATTCGACACCGACAGACCCCCCCGTGACGCGTGACTGTCGAATCGATTGAAAAATACAGTATCTTCTCTTGCTTTCTTCTCTTTCGAGGCCACATCCTCTCAAACTCGCTCTGTCAATATCTGGATGTCCCCCGTACAGAGCTTGAGATGTGAACGGTGCGCCTGTCCCAGTCAGCTCGCATAATGTTTTGAACTCGATTTTTCAGATCAACGACATGTACGCCAATCTACGCCTCCTAGTCTTGTTCTCGGCAACATTTGCATACATATACGCGTTCTCGTCCATCAGTACCTTTCGTGGCTCTGCCCACAGCGACTGCGGCCTTTTTAGGTCAAAGATGGATCCATAACAGCCAAGTCTGTGCCTTTTCGTGCCACTCTGACGGAACTATGGGTCAAAGATCAGAAGGGTGGACTCCGAGATATTGTCCCTGGATATGACGACAACCCCCGCCTGTTAACGGATCCTGGGCACCCAGTTCTCATAAATATTTCCCAAATCCTGCTGGCGAATGGCTTTGGAAAATCCACTTCAACGGGAAATCACGGTGCTCGGTACTCGGAATCGAGTCGACACTAACTCAACTGTGATAAATACAAGTACAAGTTTTCTCAATGTGATTCTTTGGAACGTGTTTACGCAATCGCTTGATACTTCATCTCAACTGCAAACGTGAATGCGGAGCTTTATGCTCTATGTATGCTCAACGACTCTTTTTTTTATATACTCCTTTCTCAGGCCATGAGACTGGTTTCATTGTCAGCTGTGGACCTTCTTTGCAAGTTGAACACACTGATTTGTGGTCTCACATGCACTCTGAAAAGGGACGACATACGACAGCCTTCTGTGTACTGGTGGGCACCGGGGACTTTTACCTGGGAGAAGAGTCAAGCTCCTCCCGCACATTTGCGCACCCCGCTCGTAGTCAGGTCCCACAGGGTTATAACCAGAAGTCCAGCCATATAGCTCTCCCCCTGGAATAGTCTTGTGCTCGGTTTGCATCTTGTGGATTCCAGACAGATAACCACCCAGATAGTTCTACATGTTTGTATTCCGGAAACTCGTTGTTCATGTTGTGGACCACGCAAGTATAATATACCCCCCCCTGCTGGCCTATCCAAACTTATTTTTTCGTATTATACAACCCCATAATCGAACGCTATGCCAATCTGCCAATCGCCAATCGAATAAAAAACGGTGGGTACAAGTGTGCATAGCTGTTCAGTGGCTTATACTGTTCTTCTGGGCACATTTTCTATTCCAATTACGAAATATGCTCAACCTAATGGATCCGGCGTCTACCATACTCCTAGGAATGACCATAACAGTAAGTATTTCATCACGTTGCCAATGCGTGGTCTCATTTTAATTGTACTTTAGACGAGGTAGAGCCTCCCCTCTCGCCCTAGTCATTTAATCTCACTGGGATGCCAGATTACTCTTCACAGAGGTATTTATGGCTGAGACCGCCACAATTGAACCACTGTGGATTCATCCCCGATCAGTGTGATGTTCCAGTAGGCAATTTCTTCCTCCTCTTGCAATCATTCTAAGCAAGCTGAACAGGCACATCGACACTGCCGACGAAGGTTTCCCAGGAACAGACACTGTCCGAGTGAGTGCTGCGTTGTTAATATTTGTATCTCTCGTCTAAAAAAGGAGCCTATCAAGGCCACCCACGCTGTGTCTAATGGCGGGATCTTGCACACTTCGGTCCGTGCCACTGTTACGAAGAAGACCCCAATCATGATCACTCGGCACATATACTGGTACGTAGTTGTAACTTCCCATTCTCCAACTCCAGTCGTTGATCAGCAACCAATATACATAGGAACCTCGATGCTTTTCAAAACGGCAGCAGCGATATTCTGGCTCATCAGCTCCGTATGGCGGCCAGTCGTGTCATAGAGGTCAACGGAGATGCTATACCGACAGGCAAGCTCCTCTCTGTTCCCGGGACCAGCTTCGACTTCCGGACGCAACGTCCCATCGGAGAAGCGTTCAAAGATCCCAGTAAGCTCAATTCATTGGCGGCCGATCCAGCTATGGCTATGATTTTAATGTCATTTGAAGACTTTTGTGGATACGACCGACCATCCATGGATCTACGACGACAACTCCGAGTCGGTCGCCTGGACTACCCTGTTCAGTCAACTCTCCGGAATCAGGTGTGGGCTACGCACCCACCTGAATACTGTCGCTCAATACCGAGTCTCCCTAGACTTGACATCTCGACGAACCAGCCCGCCGTGCAGGTCTATACTGCCTACCTCGGTATTCCGCGCAAGGTCGTGCACGGCGGTCCAAATGTTGAATACGGCGAGCGCTCGACAGTTGCAATTGAGCAGAAAGGATGGGTGGACGCCATTAATACCCCAGAATGGGGCGTGAACCAGATTTGTGAGTTATAAGATGTCCCCTCCGATTGATCGTTTATTGTGCCACAGAGCATCCGGGAAGGGACTTCGATTGGAGTACGACATACAAATTTTCGGTGGTTCAGTGATGTATTTGTACAAATAATGTAGTTGTAGTGTACTGTACTCGATTCGTCTATATTCTGTCATTTAAAGGTCCAGTCGTCTCAGCTCTTTACCAAGCCTCCGACATATCACAAAGGCGATCAATGACCAGATTGCTCCCAGACTATTTGAGAAATTCGTTAGAACTCGGGTGTCGACGTTCGAATTTATTCCGTACCGAAATATATAAACCACTGGGTTCGGCCTGTGGTCTGAAAAATTAATCACAATTTCTTTCCCATCCAGCGTGCCATCGACCACGGCAGGCTGATCAAACATGGCAAAAACGATTGCACACAAGATTGTCACAAGAAACTGGGGGATGACAACGAAAATGTTGTGTATACCCTGAATAATGTAAGTAGAGGGAAGGAGGAACTAACTGCTGAACACAAACCAGGATAATCCCGGCTTTGGCACTCAGATTTCCGGCCACACTTTTTTGTGCTCGATCTGAAATCGAAGATGCGGCGTGACTCGGATGGGAAGCCAGGAGCGAATCCTCTTCCTTACGAGAGGGAATCGTGGCAGATTTGGGAGGTGGAGATGTCAAAATCTCCTCTGCGAGCTGGCACAAGGAAGTAAATATGTAAGTATGTAGGCGACTAAATACGGAAGCAAACAAACCAGAGAAAACGGCGCCCACTGCGCGATAGCCCGTGAGAAGCCCGTGAGGCAAATAAGCACTGTGGCGCCTTCGACCGTCGCAGCGAAGCTAGTCGAAAATGGTTAAGCGGGAGAGCTCCGATGGAGGATTAATAAAAATTACAAGGTTCCGAGCATGCAGGCCGAGAATAACAGATGGCTAAATGCCCACAGTGTGCTCAGGTGGATCTTGAACCACCGAGACAACATCGTTGCTACTTTGCCAGCATTGGCCTGGGTCGTACGTGCATGATGACGTCCAGTATCAGACGTGGATATAAATAGCGGAAGAATCAGATTTGTCAGGAGAGTGAGGATCGCTGAATAAAAGAGGGCACGGCAGCCGAGTCGCGTGCCTTCTTCTGATACTTCTGCTGGACTAGCGGAGCCATGAGCCGTTCTGCTGTGTAGATCGGAGATGTACATTGTTGTGTAGAACAACACCGGGAACCATCCCAGCCATGCGCTGCCACGCAGCAAGTCAGTTCCCGGACGGAGGAAAACAAAATACGCATACAAGAATTGAATGATGCACTGCGAAGTCAAATTAATGTCAGGACACGAGACGGAAGAGGACGGCGTACGATCTGACGTATCACCCATGGAAGGGTTAGGATACTCGAGAGGATTTGTCGTATTTCGGTTTGGAAGGAAGGTTTTTGTTGGCTAGATTAATTATATTCATTCAGCAAGATGCTCGTAGCAGCTTGCTCACCCTGATGCTCGTACAAAAACCTTCTCCTTAACGAAGGTCGCAGTGATGATGTGACCAGTCAATATAAGCGTGGACACAAGAACCGCGAGAACTTGGAGTTCCGAGGATCCTAGGAAAGGCAGGAGCGATGGAAGATCGAGATTTCCCCTGCAAACCTTGCTTTAAGATATTGAAGGATCGATTGACAGCGAAGGTACTAACATATAAAAACCAACAACACTGCCCACTCCGAGCATCAGAGCTGCCCATGCGTTACCAGAAGGTTGTAACGAAGGTGCGAGGGTGTCAATTAGAAGTGCTCGGTCGGACGCTTGAACCGCGTTGATGGAGAAATCGATCAAGTATATTGACAAAATTGCCAGCCATATAATCACGATATCGTTCTGAATGTCATTTGAATTTAAGAGGTTTTTTAAAGGCGATTTCCACAACATACGGCGTGATTTTTGTACCCAGTGAACAGGGCAGAGAATTCGCGGGTATATCCTAGCAGGAGCAAGCCTGCTACAGAGAGCACGCAGCCTGCCATAATGTATGGTCTTCTTCTGCCCCAACGGGATGTCGAATTATCCGCCAGGACACCGATTAGAGGGTGGATTAGAAAACCAGAGATAGGGCCTGCGAGGAAAACGATGGCCATGTTGGATTTTGTCAGGCCAAGAGACAGGAGGTACGGAGACGCTAGGACGGCGCAGTATCAACAGCCGAGCTGAATACTCATAGCTCGGAGCGCACCGTACGACATCTCAACACTCCAAAGTAACTGAACTCCGAGAAGCCCAACCGTTAGTATGGGCATGCGTGCCCATTTTGGCCCAAGAACTCGAGATTCTCCGATTCCTTTGTTGGTTGCGTAGCTTTCAGCTAAAGGGAGAGACCCAAATCCGCCCGTCATTCCCGAAGAATATCCTCTCGGATGGGCCAGCAGGTGGTCGGTGAGTACCGGGAGGAGGAGAGGGAGGGTCTTGCAGCGGGAGTGAGATCTAGGTAAGACGTGTACGCGACAGTTAGGTGATTGCGACGAAGCCGGCTAGCATCTCCGATTCTCCGAGGCGGGCGCCAATCTGGCGCCAAACAAAGGTAAATTTAGCCCTTCGGCGTTGTTCGGAGTTAGTCACGGCCAAAAAGCAAAATATCAGCTGTGCTGGAGATGTTACCGAAATGATCAGTTTCAAAAACCGAATTGAGGAAAGGAAGAAAGGAGTGTACACGGCATTGACACGGTCCCGCTCAGCCTAAAGAACGTTGGGCCCAGGAAGTAACTAAGTATAATGGCACAACTCTGTCTGGAGTGCCCAATGTAGCGTGCAGAAGGAGAAATGTATCCCGATCGCACCGGAGAGTCCCCGTCGTTGCCCCGTCGATGACCAACATGGCGGTTTATGCCTGACATGAGGGTTAAATGGCCTTTTGGAGATGTGAAACAGGCAAACCATAGAAGAGCCATTCCACCTGTTGAACCGGACAATTGTAAAGAAATTTCGGATTGGCCAGAGCCACATACCGCTGTGCAGTGGTACAGGGAAAGCGCTAGGCCGCTATACAGTTCTTGGGAGCTCGGCATCGAGCTGAATGAAGGGGGCGGACAGATAAACTTGTCTGGCGAGCAACTGCTGCGACAATTGCCTATATACTCGAGGCCGTCACTACCTCCAGTTTGGAGTAAATCGCCACGGATGGCGGTGCCAAATTGGCACTGGGTGTCTAGGCAATACTTGATGGCACTAATCGATTTGCATGAAATCCCGAAGCTCAAGGCAGGCTCGTGCCATATAGGAGGATCATGATCGTAGAAGATGGACAGGAACCCTTCTATGATCTTAGTGGCACATCGATGAGCAGCTGCGGCGGGCGTTGACAGGAGCATAGCCACTGCCCTATATTCATCTCATTTTGAATACATGGATAGTTGAATATTCAAGACTGCTTACAATACTTCTAAACGGCGAACGGCTGCCGAGATCGCCGAATCTCGTTTACTTCTGCTTCGCGTAGCTCAGCCGTTAGCATCGTCGCGATGAGGGAAGTACTTCATCAAAGGTCGGTACTAATGAATGTCGACGTTATTCTAAGACCGCTCTGGGGTTCGACTCCCCACCGACGAATATGATTTTTTCTGCTTTTTTGTGCGCCAGGCCAATGATTTTTTCATATTTTCTGGTATCAATTCCGGGCAGCAGGAGCGTAAAAAAGCCTCGGTGGTGAGGGACACATATGTTCCGTAAGGCTGGACGTATTCATTGACTTGTAGGGGTTCGACTCCTTGCGGATGCATTCTTGTTGGTTGAGATTTTTTGTTACACAATGCGAGTTTTGCGGCCGTATTTAAATGAGATAATTATGGACAGAAGAGAGAGCGGCAGAGGCAGTGGTGCGAAGTCCGTATGAGCCATCGCTGCCTAGGTCGAGTAACCTCGTACTTGGCAGTGTGAATTTTCTGGTAGTGTTTACGGTGGACAGAATGAAAGTGCATATGGTTACTGAACCAGATGGGAAAGAAAGCGTCGGTGGTGCGGGGTGCACACAGTCCACGTATTCCGCGACACTGATCCTAGGTGTATGACTAGTAGGGGTTCGACTCTCCGTCGATGCATGGGTCTACCGAGTACCATTTTAGTTTTTGTGTCTTTCAGAGTGCAACGATTTTATTCGGAGTCGCTATTCAAGCCAGGAGAAGAGAAAGAGAGCATTGGTGGTTCGGGGTGCCCTCCGTCAAACTGTAAAATTGAATCGAAGAATATTTAGACGTGTAGGGGTTCGACTGCCCGCCAATGTATGGCATGGAATCATTAGCTTTCATTTTTTTTTGCCGTTCTCAGGGTGCGATTTTTGACGCGCTATTTATTTTGGGCGGCACGGTTCTTTTTGGTTGGTATTGTACTCTCGTCTCGAGTTTCTGTCGAACCTCGGCTAGTTCCGATCAATTCAGCACGTGCTCGCCCACCAAGCGAGCATTCTGGGAGGAACTCTGGTGGCCACGACGCCTGAAACCCTAGATGTCCGTACGCCTCTACACCCCGCGGCACCAGGCCCCCTAGCTTCGGGATAATTACTTCGTTCCGCCAGCAGGCCACCTGGCTGCTGCCGTGGCCGGAAATCCGCATCTTTGCCGACCCTCAACGCTCAACGGTAATTCGCGTGAAAGCCCTACCGAAGATCTCACTGCACGCAAATCACCGCTCTGAAACCGGAGGAGTGGGTCCCTTTCCTCTGCATCCCTTTCTTGCTCCCCCATATCCTCCTTAGCCGCCATACCATCTTGACCTTCCTCCTCCTCGTCTACTTGTCGTCCTCTCCCCTTTGCTAGGCTATCCGTACTCGTCCGCATCCTCTCCTCTACCCTCCACGCCCCACGAACTCCGCGTCATCCCTTATCTGCCGCCCCTCCTTCACTGCGTTCCCTCGCATCCGCCGGTCTTTCATTTATGTACTTCTTCCATTCTCCCTCCACATTACGGCTATTCTTTCCTGCGCTCTCCCTTCCTTCTTTCCTCATTCATCCCCACCTGCCGCTCGTGCGTATCACTTCCTTAATCCAGGACCCACAGAGTAATTCGACATCCGCGAAACCGACACTCACACGCACATGCCATGTGTACACACTTTCGCCCGGGGCTCCACTAAGCCCAAAACAGCCTCGACGGGCGGCCCAGAGCGCGGAAACCGTAAGTGTCTTGCTCATCTCTTCCTCCTCCTCCGTCAGCAGCGACTGGGCTCGGGATTCGGCGGCGAGAATTGTGCGCGCTTACCCCGGAGTCGTGTTCTGTTCGCGCTTACGCCGTTGTCATGCCGCGTCGCCCTCTTGTAATAGCGCGCGGGTGCCCAGGCGCGGCATCACATTCGCTAAGCCCCATCGTACTCGCGCCTACGCCTACGGGGCGCGGGGCACACCTATCCCCCGCCCCGTGCTGCATCGCGCTCGCGCCTGCCATCGAGCCGTTCACCGCCGCGCCACGCTCGCTTGATCTTACGTCCATCGCGAGCTCACCGCACTCGCTCGTCGATATCCCCCGCGCTGCGCCGCGCCCGTGCTTTTTTTGCGCGCGCCTGTCCCTGCCCCCGAGCCGCATGGCGCTCGCGCTTATCCCTGCGCCGCGTTGTGCTCGTTCTCCTCATCTATAGCGCACGCCCCGATCCCGCATTTCGTCATATTGTATTCACCCGTGCATTGGTTGCGGAGCGGATTCTTCTATGAGTGGGTTTCTTGCAGCGTGAGGAGGTTCTACAGCCGCGACAGGGGGGGTATAGATATGGGCCTCTTCCGTGTCCGTGTTGAGCGTGTGGGAGCGCATGAGGATGCGCGTGCGGGCGCGCGTATTGTACTGGCTCTTCCACCTGTCATGGTTCATTTTTCAGAGTCCTGTTTATCGCATCCCATGCCTAAATTCACTGATGCGCATCCAGAAGGACATACGAAACCCCACAGTTTATTTGACATTTATTGACCGATTAACTTTTATTTCCATGCGCCCGAATCAATTTGTCCGTTGTATTTGCCAAGTTGAAATTCGCTTGTTTGTTAGGAAACTTTATCTGGGTGAAACTCGGAAGAAAGGAGGACATTTGTCCTGCGCGTTCTTTTTTCTCTCTTTTTAAAAATTTTTATCTCGGCGTTTGGGATAATAAAACTCAGCCTGCAGTGGCATTTCAAGCTCATCCGCTTGTTTGTGTCGCTGGTTATTGGCCAGTCATTTACAGTTCGTTCTGATCTTCTCCATTTATTGTACTTTGTTGTAGTCTGCAGTCGTCATCGGTGAAAGTAGGAATGTTCGAGCGAACAATGTGGCAATGCAGACATGTAAAAGCAGTTTTGAACCAATCAATAAATCAGTCCAACCAATGCCGGCAGTAGCACATAGGACCTGGATCTTTGGATAGAGGTACCCACCTTTCCTTTCGAACTCATCTAAATGCGGATTGTCTGGGGAACAAAATGGATGCATTTAACTATCAGGATGAGAATGTCTCTCTTCTCTGATACGGCGAGTAGCCATAAACTTTCAAGATTGTAATATGTGTTGAGTATCAGGCGGAACTTTAAAGGAAGTTAGCTGCGAACATACAAAATCACGTAGGACACGGTTGAAAGAATATGTTCTATATAAAGCGGCTTGTGTGTGAATCGCGAGATGATCCTTGACAAATAGATTCTACCCATTACCGTCCGCGCTGACAGCAGGATAAGACGACCGTCAGTATTGAATTTACAGGCTGTGTGGTTGATATATGGTTCTGCATCCTGAAACATATTCTCTCTAGGGAGACCAGTTTGATTTCATGGACGCGATCATATACTTGAATATCAACAAATACAGACCGAGGCTTTGCCCTGGGCCCCAAGACGTCTTGAGAACAAATGATGGCGGTCATCCTAGATGTTTTGTTGCAGCAAGCGTCCTCCACACATAATACTGTCTTCTCCCGCTGTTTCACACCCGTCTACTGACTTTCGTTGACGTCAATGGTGAGAACACCCAATTGAGACATGATTTTGGGAGGAAATGTCAAGACTGGGTCGATATAGTGATCCAGCCGGGCTTGAAGTGCGGTCCTACCATCTTCAGTTTCCATGTGCAAAGTGGATACCGAGCTGTTGAGGGCATGAGATGGGCAGAAGGACCGAGCATCCGAAACACACCGAATGGGATGGAAATAATTTTTGGCATCAGTCCCAACATAAATTTCCATCCCTCGTGCAACCAATTTCTGGAGCTCGTCGGTCCGAATGGAGGAACGGCAGCGATATAATGTGTCGACGTTGACTTGCACGTCTTCGGACGGCCATTGGAGCCGGAAAGACTGCAATGTCGCGTTCCCCTGCTCTGCGGGACCAGCCCTGGAATGAAGGGCTTGTAGCAGGGACTCGGTGACTTCCGCAAATTCGCACTCCAAGAGCGCGAGATTTCGGAGTTTGGGCAGAAACTGCGGTTCGTGGGCTCGGTTCAGTGCACGAAGGAGTTCATCTTTGTGCGGCCATTTTGGACTATCAAGTTCGAGCGTAGTGAGGTGCTCCATGTGTTGGAGCCATCCCAAGGAAACGGCAGGGGTGGTGTTCCCAAAGGTGAAGCTTCGAAGCGAGTTGGATGAAATGAGTGGGAGGGGGTTAACGATGTTATGAGCACCGGAAATGAGGATTTTTTCGATTGCTGGAAGAGTGAGAAGAGGGATGAGACGTTCCGCATTGTGAAGACTGAGAAACACGAGATTAGAGTGGAGCACTCGTGGTCCAGGATCTCCATCAGCGTAGGTGCCATCAAATTCAAACTTGCGCAAGTATGGAGCCTTCTGCAAGATGCCCATTGCCTCTGCAAGCTCCACGTCATGGGCTACAACAAGTGTAAGTTGCTGCCATGGAATTTTCAACATTGACGGCAGGATCCCATCCAAGGAAAGCTTCTGCAGGAGGGGAATCATCTGGAAGGCCTCGATTTGTTGTCCATTGTCGAAGGGCGACCACGAACCGAGATGCAACTCGCAGAGCAGGGGGAACAATGCAACGGGTAAATCAATACAACTCTCGGCGCTGCAAAGAAGGTCCAGCAACTGCAGGCGGGCACCATAGCCAACAATGGCCGTCGTCACTGCACTTTTGAATGATTTCCAGTCGCGTTCGAGACAATGAAAGGAGAGGGCGAGAGTAGGGCCAGTGCGGCTGAACCAAACCGTGATGAATTCTGCTACTTTTTCTGGCAGCAAAAGCCTCGGGTGCGCTTCCTCGAGGTCGAGGTATAGATTGACCCACAGCGCAGGGGTAGATAACGCAATATTGCGCCAACTCCTACAAATAGCGAGGAAGACCAAGGGTGCCGCCAAGGGATCAGGATTCATCTCGGGAACGAGACAGTGTAGAAAGATTTCGGAGGTAAGTTCGGGGGGGAGAGTCAAGACCGGATACGTGGGGAGTGCTAGCGGCACCTGGGCTAAGCTCTCGAGCAGGTTTTCCAGCGACATGGCAGATGGATGACAAGCGCTTGTGTGAAACTGTTTGTGCACCACAGCCACGAAGCACCGCCTCTCAGGGGTTCTGCCTTTTTGGGGAACGAACCAAATAAATTCGGATAAATCATATCTTGTTAACCGCGCAGTGGTATTTATAACGAAGGCCCCTACGCCGCAAAATGGATTGCAGTTCTTCCCGCAATGTATTCTGCCTGATTCATTTTCTTCCTGGAGGTGTCTTTACTAGGTGTTAGTTAGGTCAGGTACTGGTAATACACTGCGGAAGTCATTGGTGGTGTGGGAGGCACATTACATATCTCCACTCAACTTCGCTTTCAATTTTTATTTATGGAGGGTGGTGGAAGCGAGTATCAATGATACGAGGTGCACTCAGTCAAAGTAAACCACGATATCTATTAATGGGCTGAACTCCTCTTCGCACATGCGTCATTCTTCTTCCTCCTGGATAAATACATCTAGGGGGGTACTTGGTATCAAAGTGAACTGAACCATTCCTATAAGTATTTTTTCGCGGGTCCGGGTGTTAATAAAGTTGGCTGGGACGGAAATTTCCAACAAAATGATGTAAATCAAGTCACTGTGAGGTAGGGCATTCAATAGTAAAATCTAATGGATTCCGAGGAAGGCTGAGGCGTCCGTCTCATGTTAGGGAGGAAATCGTCGGGCGTACGGGACGCATGTTCCCCCTCACGTCCGCATTTCTTCTCGACTTCAGTGAGGTAAGTGCATGTGTTTTTCTTCGAGGTGTCTCAGGCAGGATAATTTTTTTCGGTGAAGTTCATCTTTCTTCTTACCTGTATTTATCGAAGAGAGTAAAGCAGAGGTTAGGATCCGATCTCCGGTAATGTATTCCCCGATTTTTGTGTCCTTACTGTACATTGAATTTCATGTGGAATTTGTTGAGGGCTGAGGGACATTGGGGTGACCGTCACATTTTTTTTACTCCTCGAGGTCTAAATGAATTATGGAACAATTAAATGAGCAGATCATTGGCGGTCCAGCACACATTTCCCACTCAAGTTCACATTTCTTCTTTCCGAATGAAGGTATCGGTAGTGCGAGCGAGGTGCGAGGTGCACGTACCTGAACAGTAAAGAATCGAAGTGGATCATTAATATTAAGACTGCCAGAATGTTTGACTCCCCGCCGATACAAAGTGGGTTAAACTGAGTTTCTTTTCTCTTGCTTCGGTGCTTTTATCAGGGACAGAGCATCGGTCCACCGCAATTTTTCCACAGGTTGATTCAACTTGCAGCTAAATGACAAACGATAGACACAAACGAAATTCAAGTAAAGTTTGGACCGGACTCGTGCTCCACCAAAAAATCGTCATTTCTGTTGAGTAAGGCCTTTTTTGGAGTCCCAGCGCGAGATTTGACAGCGGCTGGCCCAATTTTCTCCAATTTTGACTCCTTCCCGAACTTTGCTTGAAAATCATTTTGTGTCTGTCATTTTTCGTTTAGCTGTGAAACCATCATTATTTTACACAGTTGATCAATAACTACTGTAGTAGTCCGCGTCCAGGGCGTGCGCGTTTTTCTGCGTGTTAAATGATCGACCCTGCTGTGCTGCGCGGACAACTAAGTTCAACTTTTCAACTCGCAATTCGGTCACCCGGTCCGTACTGTCACGCGACATCAGGGATCCATACTTCCCACCAACTCCCCTCACTCCTTTTTTTCGCGCCGGCTTGGTGGCGGGGCAATGAATACTTATTGGCAGAGCGCTACGCAGAAGCCTAGTATACACACACACGCCCAGAGACCGTATAAGGACAAGCCCCAAAAGAATAGTCCGTAGGGACAACCACAGCTGGTGTGCCATCTCATTCCGTCTTCGATTCATCCAACTCGGTCCTGGCTTCATCCCTTCTATATATTCCCTTTTCCTTGCCCTTCCGGAGCACGCGAGGTCTTCGTCTCAAGACTCACGCTGAGAAAGTAAGCAATGGTACTGAGACCGGTTGCCTGCATAGAATCCCGAGAATATGTATCTATCGCGGTGCGCCCTTGCACCTGTCTTTATTTCTGGTCGCGTCTCATCTCCTTGTACCAACAGGCCGCGTCTTCAGCCGCACATGATGCGCATCGTCCTCCGCCGGTGCGTATTCACTCCTCCTTCTACTTCAATACATATTCATTTTTTTCCTCACATTCCGTTGGTATGTACAGGCGCATGTTTCCGCGCAGCTACAACTTCGAATTCTGTACGTTCAGATTTGATTCATTCACATGCGTATATGTTGGATCTGAAGGTCCGGGGTTGATTGATTGATACGAGCTTTAGTTTGGACACGGACTTGGAGCGCCTCCCAGGCGCCTCCCCAGAGAGCAAGCCAGGGAGCGCCCCGGCGTTGATTGATTGATACCAGCTTATTTTGGGCACCCGAGGTTATTTAGGGAGTGTTCATTCTCACGTCACGGCATTCTCAGGTCTATATCACTTGACGTCACCTCAAGTTTCTATTTTTTTCCGACGTTGAGCGGAACTATTGGTGAATATTTGGCAGAGGCCGGTGCATCTGGTGTGCTAAAGCTACCCTGCTCGGGGGTTACATGACCTCAACTACAGCTTCACTTTGAATTGCCAACCCGCAGATGAATGGGCCGATTATTTAAAGTTGAATTGCATGACCTTATGACATCCCGCACTTCAGAACGGGATGCCGAGATGATCCTATCGCCGGCCATAAGCCAGCGTTCTTTTCTTCCCCCCCCCCCCCCCCCTTCTTTCCTCCACTCACGCCTGGGTAAGTCTCTCCAATCGAGCGTCAACCAGCTATGCAGCGATCCTTCATCGTCCTTCTCTTTTTGGGCCTTGTCCGTGCCGTGCTGCAGAACTTCACGGTCGACGATACATCTCCAGATATTAGCTACCATGAGGCGACATTCCACTGCGACGCCACTACTACGTGCGCAGCAGAGCTTTCAGAGGCATTCAATCAGTCGGCAACGCTGACCCTCGGCCCCATCACGTTTGCGTTCGCTGGTGCGAGCCCTAGGCGTCTCTGCGACGGTCCGTTCTTAACGTTAATTCAGGTTCCGCGATCTATATATCCCTCGATCTCGTCGGAACGGCCTCAATCAACATCGACAATGAGACCACCAGGACATTGAATGTGTCTATCACCGACGCCATAGCGGGCAAGGGAATTTTGGACTTTATCGCTATACCAGACCTGACCAACGGACTCCACACACTAGTCATCGCCCCACTAACGAACATGACGGTGATCGCATTCGACCATCTCATCTACACGTATGTGCAACTCCGTGGTCGAGGGCGAGCGCTGATCTTGGACACCCGATTTGAAGCACTAGTATCGGTAACAACAACAGCAGCAGTCATGTGGGTGCGATTGTAGGCGGGGTAATTGGTGGACTCGCTCTGACTCTGGGGGCGCTGTTTGCGGCGGTGTACGCCCGTCGGCGCAAGCTCATCCTGCGTCGCAACCAGCGCAAAAGTGTGGTCCTGCGCGGGATGATTTCTCCTCGCCCCGACCACAAACCGGGTGCATCCGATGGAACGGATCTGCCTACGTAGAATCAGCGATGTACGAACTGCTATTGTATTAACTTCCCCTGTAATATGAAATTCGACGTCCCCAACGGTCTGTGGCGCTTGAGATGATAAAAGAATGGAGAGAAACGTTAATTTAGTGCGTCAGAGGTCGTTGAGGTCGTGAAAGTCGCAGCTTCCGGTTTGTTTGTCCCAATGTTTGTGGCAGCTCAATGTCGTCACGGTTGTCATTTGTATAATAGATTGAGGACTCATAGGACTGGACTTGTACTGCCATGCGAAGCAGTGGCCTACAAGCCAAGTTATTTAAAAGCCACATGCTTCCTATATATCAGCAATTCAAGAGTGGGATGTCGGAGCGCATCATGACCTCTCCGCACTGCGATGAGTGAGAGACTGTTTTTTAAAACAAAACGCGAGTTTCGCGCAGACACGATCAGGGTAGGACCATAGAGATTGGGTCCTGCTGGTGCACACCAAACTCAATGCCCATTTGCCACAAATAAGCACGAGCTGGGTAATATGCCCGATCGTCTCGGGCTAGGACCGTCAAATCGGTCCACCGCAATTTTTCCACAGGTTGATTCAGCTTGCAGCTAAATGAAAAACAATAGACTCAAACGGAATCTAAGCAAAGTTCGGACCGGACTTGGGCTCCACCAAAAAATCGACATTTCTGTGGAGTAAGGCCCTTTTTTGGAGTCCCGGCGCGAGATTTGACAGCGGCTGGCCCAATTTTCTCCAATTTTGGCTCCTTCCCGAACTTTGCTTGAAAATCATTTTGTGTCTATCGTTTTTTGTTTAGCTGTGAAACCATCATTCTTTTACGCAGTTGATCAGTAACTACTGTAATAGTCCGCGTCCAGGGCGCGCGCGTTTTTTCTGTATGTTCAATGATCTTCCCAGCTGTGCTGCGCGGACAACTAGGTTCAACTTTTAATTTTCAACTCTCAATTCGGTCACCCGGTCCGCTGCGGTCCGTACTGTCACGCGATGTCACGGCTCTTCCAAGGCTCTTCTGCTCACCTGCGCAGGTGCGGCTCTGTATCGCGTTGTCCTTCGACCTCTGTGAGATGCCATGGCTCTGCCGTACTTCTGTTTTAGTAGCCGTGACACCACCGACTCCCCTCACTCCTTTTTTTCGCGCTTGGTGGCGGGCGCTGGGCAATGAAATCTGGGGATCGTCTTTATACGGTCTCTGGGCGTGTGTGTGTGTATACTGGGCTTTCCGTGTAGTGATCTGATCTTGCGCCTACCGACTCTTGTTTCGTGTCACATTGGACTCGTAGGGCGTGGACTGCGCTCGAGCTCGTTGTCGCACCACGTCGCATGCGTACCTGTTTTTCTGGTACGTCTCGATATCGCGAGCTGCGCCGCTGTAGTACTAGTCCCGCGTGAATGGCGACACCATTCCGCACCCGCATCGCGTGCTCCGCTTGCCCCCACCATGCGCGCTCCTTGGGCTTCTGCGAGTACACGGGCGTGTGTCGCTAGCGGGCTTCTGCTTCTGAGTGCAGGCAGCGCCGGGCGGCCCTACCTCAATCGCCGGCTTGTCAAGCCCACGTCGTACTTGCCACGCCTGCGCCACTTCTCCTTCGCGTTGGAGCTGCGGGACACATACCACTCCTTCGCCGGCGTATGCTGCCTCTCATAGGCATCACGCTGGCGGTGCCCTATCCTGTCCGCGCTCTTTTTCTTTTCTCTTTTTGCGCTCGTATTTGGACAGTCGCTCGGCGGGGCTTTCTCTTCCCCCCCCTGGGATCTAGTACACTTTGTGGCTCATCCTTACTATGCTGTGTTCTAGCATCAAGCGAATGGAGGAAGGCGCGCACCATCCCGCTAGGCTAGTTGGGGGAGGTATATGGATCCGGATGCCATTGTTCTCTCTTGCCTTGGTGCACGCGGCTGAGGATGCTGGGCGGATTTCTCCCAGTGAGGGAGTTGCCATACTGACGGTGGTCATACATAGGCTTCTCGCGCGGCGCGCACCCCTTCCCCTTCCCTGGGGATGCTGGGGAGCGCCTGCATATGGGGAATGAAGGCGATGCGCAGGCGGGCCACATCGCCCGTCGTTTGTCGTACATATGTCGTGATAGCTTGGGCGTAGTGCTGCGACGTGCGGCGAGGGGGAGGGCGGGGCGTGGTGTGGTGAATGGCGAGAAGGTCTGTTGTGGAGTGGTGAATAACGAAGACGTTGGCGCTGCGGTGGTCTTCACTCGGAGTCCGTCTGATTCCTGAGTGAAGTGATCACAATCCACTTCCAAGTTCCAACAAACTTTGCGAGAGCGTCTGCCGGAAACGAAACGGCATCTTCTTGAAATATCTCCGTCTTAAGGCCGGAATCTGCCAGGTGGGGCGGTGGCAGGCTTTGAGCGTCTGCGATTAGACTGCAAACGCTTACTACCTGCGCTCATGAGTTCGTCTACAAGCGAGTCGACAAAGCCCATAGAGTTCATTGCTGCCATCCACCCGGCCAGTGAAGTATAATTTCAGTCGCTTGCTCCCGCAGCAAATAACATACGTACTGTGCGGGATAACATCCACGTCAGTTGTACCCAGTGCTATTGATGAGGGGGGGGGATCAAGTTGCGCCAGTGCGGCAAGGTTCGATAATATCATCCTTCGCCGATTGCTAGAAGCTAAAGTTCCTGATCCAGTGTAAAATTGTATGGTACTGCTCCAAGGAGGTATGCGGTTGTTGTTGTTTCACGGTTGGATCAGCATTCACGTTCTCGTATTGTCGATTTAGTGTCAGAAGAAGAACTGGTAAATACTAAAGCCACAAGAGCTGGTCCAGTTCCAGAAACTCATCTGCAACTAGGCCCAAGCATAAACACCACTGCAACGAAGTCGATGGTTCCGGCATTCTGAAGCTAGTCAAGAACCTCCAGGCAAACCCCATCCTCGATATGGTACTTCAGGAGTGCTTCATCCTGGATTTCGATCTCCTCCGTCGGCCTCGACTCGATAAGCCCTTCATGGCACGCATCGACATTGCACTCGAGCCGGCAAATATAACGGACTTCGGAGCTATCTTCTTCGGACAGTCGCCAGTTGGGGAGACGATGCAGGGTATGGTGCAGGTGAAGGGATTTACACCTGGAACGCCCGGAATGATGCGAGATCTAGCGCCTCGATGCAAAGAGATGTGGCGAGAGGCGAGAGCTCAGGCGGATACCGACGGATTCCGACGTGATTCCATCGGACTTGTGGAAATCGCGAACAGCGGAACCGACAACTCGTTAACGCTTCCCATCCACATCCATGCATCCACGCTGAAAACGGTGGAGCAAGGAAAGGTCCTGGGCTTCTCATTTACATCCGCAATTACGGGAAATACCACAATTTTACCCTTCTGCGTCGAAACGTGCATGGAGTACGCCCGGGTTGAATCTTATTGCCGAAGTAGTTGACCTTATTCTGGCAGGTTCATGAATACCGCATCCGCGCCGACAAGAAGAATCAGCTGCTCTTGCGCACCGAGATGCGGCCATCGGACATTCAGATCATACGCGATGCCGCCACTAATTCAAGCAATCTTCCCACCAAGATCTTGATGGAAAAGACGGTTAGAGAGCAGATTTACAAGCCGTTCCTGGCGAGCAGAGCGGGCATAAATCTGGACACCCAGTCAGACCAGTGAAACACGTCCGTGCTTGATACCTCTTTGCTCTGTTTACCGAGTTTCATCATGTTCATCTCTTGTATCGTCACCGAAAGCCGTGCAATCAAACTTGTCGTTCTAAAATTGCGCAGTTGAATTCTCTGGAGCCTTTCTCTGATGCGCACAAAAAAAGTTTCGAACACGTCAGAATACAAGTCCAAGTCTATAACAACCCGGCCCATAGGAACCGTTACAATAATCACTTGGAAAATATACAGATCAATGTGGGGCGGGAAAACAGGACAGCTTGCGAGGGATGATTCGTGGAATATGGAAGGATTCACACATTCAACGAGCCGTAAGCTGGTGCCGATGTGCTTGCTTCATGATGCATTTCGAATTCAGCCTGTACTTCGAGTTGGGCCTGTCACGAGTCCGCGCCATCCTCGTCACTTAGTTACTTCACTTAGTGTAGAAGCTCATGAGGTTGATGGTATTCCCTGAAAGTTTGTGAGTTCAGCTTGATTTACTACAACTTCGTCACTTCCTCTGCACACTGTAAAAGGTCGTCACTTGACGATAACCACATGACCGCGTTCAGTTGCCGAGGCTGCCGTACCCGTTCCGTGGGCCATTTGCTTGCCTTGACGACGGCAAGACTGCGGCAAGGGGTCCAGAGCTCTCACTTGGCTTTCACGGGCCCTGCTTCTGTTTGCCTCCAACCGAGTACGGGATTGTAATAGCGACATAAAAAAGAGGAATCTGGGTCCAGAAATAAATATTGGACAGACGCTACATGAGACTAGATGCTATATCTTTGCTCTAGTATTTATTCTGCATATGATATTCTGTTTCCAGTGTTCGATATTCTGTGGAACGGAATTGTATTTGCTTAAAGCCTACAGACCATCCAAGGCAAGTGAATACAGTTACATCGCATTTATTCAGTGTCATATCGGCTTTATATAATAAACTGCTGCACCCGCCATATCAAACTTTGGCCGGAATTAGCCGCTAACTTGTGTGTGTTCCTGTTCGACCGTAACTCCAGATTGGACTGACAATACTTCTAGGCTCGGTTTTATCTGTTCTATCCTCTCTATGTATTTTGAAGCCTACCCAAATCAATTTAAGTTACAAGTACATAGAATCCCGCACAGCACCATATCAGACTTCTTAACTTGTTCCCACTCTTGTTTGACCGTAACTCCACCAAATTAGGCTGACTTTGAATACTTTTCCATTAATTCTTATCTTATCTATCCCCCTGAGGTGTCTCTGAGCTCACCCAAGTCCCAGATAAATTTAGAAGTACATAAAATCCCGCACTGTGCCATATCCGACTTCAGATCTAATCACTGCGGCGATCAAAATCTATTACCATGGGAAACAGGCCCCAGAACAACAACAACAACAACCACCCCCGAGGTCGTCGTCGTCGTTCCGCCCCGCTGAGCTTCAGGCACTCTGTGGGGACGATAGATCATTGTCCTGTACCACCTGGTAGCCCCAGGTGAGGTGTCTAAATCATCAATCGCCCACATTATAAGCCTACGAAATTTTCACCATGTACCAAACCTGTCGGCCTCGACCACCTTTCACACCGCGCACTCCTAATCTCCAGTCCCCTTTCCTCCGACACATCTTCCCCTTCTACCGATACCCGCCAGCGTCATCCCGCTCCGCATGCGCCCGTTTTCGGCTTCGTAGTAAAGGCACCATCTTCCCCCACCTCCACCCGGAGCCCGTTTGGCAGTCCAGCATCGAAAACTTGCGGGATTGGATTGCAAGGATGCAGCAGATGCAGCAGTCGATTCGGGCTGCGCAAGAAGCACTGTCGTCGTTGCTGCTACATAGCTTTACCACCCTTGACGACGACAACGACGACGACAACGAAACCTCCCACGCCCCGTCAACCGTCTGTTTTCGCCCTCATTCGATTCCCGTCCGTCCACCATCATCTCCGGCCCATCGCTCGCCTGAGTCGCCTCCTCCCCCACACCTCTACTAAGCCAGGTTTCCCCCTCCAGCTGTCCCGGTTTCTTCCGGTCTCGGTTAAATTATGCACCTTTCTACCCGTTTTTGACCTGTCGACGGATAGCGAGGCATTTTCATTCTCATGTTTTTAAATTCTCTCCTACTACATATTGGGTTCATCGAGGTATTTATACCTAAGTACGGCTGTACGTAGATGAATATCACATTGTTAAATTGTTAAACTATTGTATGCCGTTTCCACTCCATCTATTACCATAGGAAAAATTTGGGATATAGACAGCCTATTTCCACTCAAATTTCTTCTAGAAATAGATATTCTTTTACCCAAAGAAATTTCTGGGAAACAGCCCGTCTTTGTCCTGGAATTTTTCCGTAAGACAAAGACCGCCTATCTCCTCAAGAAAGATCTAGGCCCGGTTTTTCCTCAGGTAATAGATGAGCTGGTTGTCGAGGAGGCAGACTAGCTATTTCCATCTCTTTGTTCGAACAAAGGAAAAGAAACAGTCAGGCTATCTCCCAGGGTCTATTTCCCAAGGAAACATGTGTCCCGGATCTTTCCGGTGGAAGTATGTCGTCTATTTCTGGAGGACATTGCCGGGGAAATAGCTGGCCTGTTTTCTGAGTATCTCTCACGGTAATCTTATTTCTGTTACCGATGGGAATCCAGTGGGAAATAGTCTGTCTGTTTCTTAAATTTTTCCTTAGGTAATAGATGGACCGCAAATGGAAAATAATAGTTCTAGGCCCAGTTTCCTGGGGTAAAATATTTTGATCGCCGCAGTGAATGGGCACGCGACTGCGAATCGCCGGCGAGGGTGTGAATGGTGGTAACAAATAACGTCGAGGCGTTCCATAATTCCGATGATCAAACAATACATATGACAAGCGCATCGGTCGCGCGCATCCGAAAGTGACGAGCTTTTGCCAGAATTTAATCGAAGTGACAAGCTTTCCCCGAAATCAGTTATGACGAACTTTCACGCTTTTACATCAAACTCATGAATTTTCTCATTCCTAAGCGAAGTAACTAAGTGACGAGGATGGGTACGACTCGCCTGTCACTGTATTAGCCAGGCGTGAAGTATAAAGTACTCACCTTACTCAGACCCCGCCCATACTCAATTTTGGTCGTCAGTTCTGATATCAATGATCAGGCCTTGTTCGACAACCTTTTGAAGTTGTGCGTTGTGGACACTAATATAATGCTTAACGGTGTCGTCCAGGTCGGATGACCACCCTAATCCCGGCCTGTGATAGTGCGTTGGCAGGCTCTCGGCATCACCGGCACGCTCACGTTTGTTTGAATTTCGAGCCCGTCTTTTACGCGTAAATGGCTTCGCCCGTACCATCACCGTGCTGTTGGAGGTCGAACCAACCTCGCCGGCGGTACAGGGGCGTAACCGTTTTTACGGCCCGTCGTTCCGTAATTTTACGGGACGGTTTGATGCCCTAAATCTATCTTCCTTCCTCCCAGACTCACACGTGGCGTTCCAGTGTAAGTACGCTTCGATAACAAATATACCTGCCAATGGGAATCGCCGCATTGCTCGGCATGTGTATTTTATTTAGTCTCCGCTTGGGTACCGGCGATTCAACCTGTAGACGAGCTGGAAATGTACCTTCCTTCCATCAGAGCGGTTTTCAGTTGTCAATAGTTAGCATACATTAGGCCCATATACCGTGTCCTACATCCCAGTACAAGCGAGAGGAGCCGTCTCATCCGACATATCAAACAATGCCTTGTAGTCTCTGCACGTATGTGTCACTTCGTCCCCTCTCATCATCTCCGTTCCATTCGCGAAAATAATATCATGCTCCAGAGTCGGATCCGCATCACACGTCACCATATTCCGCAGGTATATCAAACAATGGTGAATATGATAGAATGACCTGTCGGCTGGATTCGACCGAACCTCTTCAATCGTCGCTGGACTCGCAACGTTGAATTGAATTTCGAGAATACGACGCATGGTGCCAAGACAATGCATGGCGTGAAATGCACTGATGGAAAATTGTAGTGTGTCGGTACCGACGCGTTTTGTGAGGAAGCCGTTGTTGAAAGGCATAAAAGAGGCCCATTCAGCATCGGCGGCAGTGCCCGATATAGCTGAGGTGTTGGAGTTTTGAAACGTCAGAGGGACGGATTCTGTGAAAGTCAGTACTCGATATTGAATCCAATGGTGGCACTGACGTTGCATGTAATTCCCAAAGATTTGTTCCTGGAGTGTCATGATGCTACTTGCATTCAAGATATCTGTTCAATTCCGATGAGAGATCACCGAAAGGCGATGAAATCACAATGCGACATACCCGATTTTGGATAATCTCCCTTACTACAGACACTCTTCAAAGGGCTGAACCAAGAAATTGGAAGGGTCTGGCCATAGACTAGATGCTGAATTTGAGAAAGGATCCAAAGGAACAGAAAAGGGGTCATTGTTATCGCCGACTGGAATTAATGACAACCTCCTTTTTAACCTGTCCGATATCGAGAGATTTTCACAACTACTCCTAAGGTCTTGGGACCATTTATATTGTTCTCCGCCGCTGCACATGGGCCTCTTTTGCTTCCTTGGTTTTCAGTCTCACAACCTTCACGGCATAATCCTTCTATCTCTATTGAATATTTTTAGATTGTATTGTTCTCGGCCAGCACACCCCTCATGTGCGGGTGGCTCTTTCATTTCCTTGGTTTTTACTCTCACACCTTCACGGAATATTTCTTACTTCTATTAGATACTATTGGTTACGCAGGGATTGAAAATGCGCTCGCTTCATCTCAGTTGTGCTCTTATTCCCCTGACTTTTCGCCGAACGTCCTCCGACATGTACACATATTCTACATTAGACCAGCAAAAGAAATGAAGAGATTCCGTCCAGAATTAAGTGAACATCAGGACCGGAGCAAATCAGGCCTGATATCAACGCGGCACGTGCCCTTTTCTCCTCTTCTCCTCTACTTCTTTCTCGCATGTCTGCCTTGTGGCCCTTGCCCGCGGCCGCAGTCAGCGCGCCGTAACATTTCCCTTGGACAGCGATTCTTTTCTGCTCTCCTCCACGACTGTGGTATTTCTGACTCGACTCGCCGCGTCTGTCGGACTTCGGTTTCGAAACCCATCAGTTCTACCGAGTCAGAGTCTCGGAATTTCTCCTAATCTCTCAGGTATCATGCGAATGAGCACGATCTTATACACACCGGGATCTCGTGCATCTTCTTAGTTTTTGGCACGCTGGTCAAGACACATCTCAAGGCCGTCCGACGGGTGTTTCTCTCACATCTTGTCAGTACTCATTATTACCTCCGCTCGCCAATGTAGTCTTCTCATTAGAAAGACCTCCTTGGGCATTTAATTCTGAGACGCCGTTGTACACTGTTCCACCTGGCCTTAATCATCGCCTCTGGAATCCGTAACTGTTGCGTTTCTCTTCCGTCTTCCTCAACATATGGTCTACAGATTTCGGTGTCTAGTTGATGTGTCGCACATTCGTCCAATCTGCCTCGCATCAAACCCGCCGTTTCGTCTATCCTTGGATCAGAACACCATGCAAGCATTGACGAAGGGGCCTGAGCTAAAAACTCTCTCTAGCGACCACGAAATCCACAATGCTGAATCACACCGATCCCGAAGTACTACGCTTCAGAAAAGAAAAAAGTGAAAAATAAATAAGCCTGCCATATTGTGCCAGATTTTATACCGACGCGTGAGGCCGCGTCGGTTTGGCCCAGTTTGCGCGAATTCAACAAGCCGTGACATCAGCCGCTGAAAAAAAATACAAAAGGCGTACAAAAGGCGGTGTTCAAGTTAGCCTCTTCGTTGCTTCACTGTGGCGATCAAAAAATATAACCTCGGCAAAATGGCCCTGTACCGTAAAATTCAATTTCCTGCCTAAATATCACCTAGAATAACAATTGAGACATAGACAAAATATTACTGGTCGAATTTCTTCCACAAATAGATATCATTTTAAGCAAAGCAACTTTTCGGAAACAGCCCGCTTTGTCCAGGAATTTTTCCGCAAGAGAAAGACAATCTTTTTCCAACGGAAAGATCCGGACTCATGTGTCCTTGGGAAATATCCCGTCTGTTTCCCTGGGAGATAGGATGTCTATTTTTCTCCTTCGTTCAAACGAAGGAATGCAAAAATAAAACGCATGATACCTTGGCCATGCATCGGTGAGAATTCGAATCCAGTACCAGTCTCTACTTGTGCGGATTGGGACAATAGGTTGACTCCGTGTGCACCTCACACCACCGATACTTTCGTTCCTCTCCTTCTGGATGTGATAATTACCACACCAAAATGCACTAGAAGGATAAAGGAAATCGGCTAAGCTGGCCCAAGCATCGGCGAGGAGTCGAATCCCTACCCGTCTGACAATGCAACAATCGGGTGCTATAGGCTATGTGTGCGCCTCGCCCCACAGATACCTTCCTGCCTTCCTATTTCTCACAATATATACTAGAAACATAATCGTTTCCAGAAGTCTGAGAAGTAACTCATCGCTCGTACTTATTTACAGCCGGAAACAGGTGGGTACATATTTCCAAGTTCAAATGAAAATTACAAATTAAAGGCTAGTCAGCGTCCAAGTTAGTGCCAAAATTCAAAGCCTAGCCCTTTTAATTGTGAACCACCATAACTGTAGATTAGAGAGTTTGCGCAGAAGCCACTGGAGCCACGTGGTGGCTTTTTGGCTGTGCGCAACTGGGTGGCTCCACAGCCAAAATATGACGTCAATGGCTCCGTGGAGCCACTCGCCTGCTATTTTTGCGCACGGCCCGAATGCCACTAGGCGCGGATGTCGTGGTTGAGCTTGATTCAATCATCCTGTCCGGAATGGCGCATGCGACAATGGTTGGATCTGCGAATCAAACCAACATTTGAATGCAAAGAATCCAGAAATTCCTACTGCTCGAAGTTGGTACAATTGTGACGAAGAATGCCTTCATCTTCAACAACATATTGCCCTCAAACTCTCGGAGGTCTGCTTTTGTCGCGGCTGCAGTTCCGTCGTCGCCCATGAAGGACTCATGACGATGCAACGGTCGGTCATCCATCATGATGTCTGAAAAGCCCTCCTCATACGCCATGAGCTCGTCCAGCAGGTATCGCATGATTGTTCCAACCTACAGTGTTGTCAGAGTGAAGTTGAAGTTAAAAAACAGGCAAGTTACTTGCATTTTCGCTCGATGACCATCCTCCCCACCACTTTACCGCTTTCAAGCTCCACTTCCGGTCCGCCCACATGAAGCGATACTGGGCTCCTCCCCTACGAAAGCAATGTGTGGTAAATTTGCCGTTACGCCCCAGCATAACGTTCGACTTCTCTACGATCTCATCCAGCAAGGTTTCGAAACCTGTACGACTCGTAGCCTCGCCAAATTTGAGTTGACCGGTTGAAGCGATAGCAGGGAAGACGAAGTCGTCACCAGTGAGCGGCCGCTTTTATATACTCACGAGATGAGCTTTCCAAGTACTGATATGGGTGTAGCAGTCGATTTCCCGGTGACTAACATCCCGCGGAATTTGAAAGTGTTGGACTTGTAATGTTAGCGCAAAAAGAATATTCTGCTTCAGACGACTCACCCTTAGTGCGATCCTTGTTGGTCTTGCGAAAGATGAGGGAAAATTCGTGGTATGGAATGCCAGTCTTCTCCGAATGCAGGTCGAACTTAACGTCCTTGAATTGCAGGTTGATAAGTTCGTCATTCCTGCAGAAATAATTGAATTTTAGTTCAAATGAGGGCCAGATAAATTACGTGTCCAAAGAGTAAAAGCGGTGGTGACGAAGGCCTTGAAATACAGTCGTCGAGTCACCGAAAAATGCTTTGATTGCCTCGTCACCATCAAGATACTCCATGATAAGTTTCAGATCGGCTGGAAGCATGGGCAGGGCTTGCTTCGTTGTACCGATGCGACTATCACAGTTCTTCAGGGACTCGTAGTAAGTCTTGAAGCCGCTCTCGAAGACGGGATTACCCTCCCATTTCTTTGTGTGCGGGTCATATTTCCAGAAGTCTCCCTGGCACCCGAGAACACTGAGCAGAGTTGAGGTTGTTCAATATGTGAAGCACATGAAAGACTCACCGCTCAAAATAATCCTTGTATGCGGAGCGAATGCCCTCTGCAGTGGCGAAACCCTTCTGCATATGTTCACACTTATACGCCGTAAATGCCCGCAATGCGAGCGGTATTTCCTCTGCGATAGAGTCGAAAGCAGTAGCAGAAAACTCATCTCCCCAAGTCGATCCTCCGCCGTCCATTCAGCCACCCATGTCATCCCCCCCTTGACATAACCAGCATATCCTTTCTTTGTCCTGGATGACTTGTACCACTGGTCTGTAGTCTGGCGGCTATTCTCCAGTAAAGTTGACCCAGATGGTAAGTCCGATGAAGGTGCCGACATGGTCGTCGGTTTTGCAGCAGCTTTAGATTTCTTTTTCGCTTTGGGGGTAGTGGCAGCGGACGCAGTATTTTTAGGCACAGAAGTTCCATTAGATTTGCGCGTGGAAGCAAAGCTTCTCGTTCTAGCCATGGCAGATTGCGTGAAGAGTGGTAAGGTGCTGGTCCAATTAGAAGGCAGATAAGTAAGCAATGAGTCGATTGTCACTCAATTTTAATGTTCAAGCGGCACAGTTCAGGATGATTGCGCCTTTCTACAGTTCCACATGAATTTTCTCAGCCGTGGGATTCAAACAGTTCGAGGCGGCTCGCTTACATTTCCCCAATTGGGAAGTGTTTAAATCCAACGGTTCAAGACCTTAAATCTTCCCCAACTAAGACCTACATAACCCCCCTTCCATTCATCTCCTCGCCGTCTCTTCACACGTTCACCTTTGGTGAACACACCAGGTGTTTCTTTTGGATGGATCCAGCACATAGAACACCTTACTACACTTGAACTTGTTAGTCCAGAGTGGCTGCACGAAGATGAACTCATCTGCGCCCTGGACCGCGCCCACCAACCAGAGTTTCTTCCCAAACTCCACAGTCTTGCGCTCTTGCAATGCGGATTTACGGAAGTCACTGAATCCCTGTTGGACGCCCTTCACTCCAGGGCCGGTCCCGCAGACGACGGATTCGCAACATTGCAGTGGTTCCGACTAGACGGGCCATTCGGCGACGGCAAGAAGCCTGTCCATTTGCCCTCAATTCTGACCGACCAACTTCAGAAGTTGGTCGTACGAGGAATGAAAATTCATGTCGTATCTAACAACAAAAATTACTTCTAAGGTACGTGACCCAGCATCTCCGCCCTTTCCGCACCCCACTCAGGACATCAGTGCAGGCAGTCGGTCCCTTCTCGTTCTTCACCAAAAAATGTATCTTCGCCCAAAAGTTTCTGGGGAAGTGGAAAATATATTCCCATGCGCACAGAGTTGCTTTTTTCACATTGCATTCGTGTCTGAAGTAATAAAACACATTCTGGGATGTATACAGGGCTTATCCTACAGCAGCAAAGGTATACCGCGGCGGGGAGGCCGACGCGATGCACTGTGATAACGCAGCAAGGAGACCAGACAAATGCCCGATCATCAACAGCACAGGCGGACGAGCATTGGAGACTCGGAGAGCATCTTGAAGCGCACGCTGTGCTCCCGCCCGCTCGGCTACGCTTCCGCATCGCCGGAAGCGCGACGACGAGGAATAATATGGAAGGTGCGGTTGTGATAGCACCGTATCTGTAAATTTATTTATTTATGTCTTTCAGGGTGACTGTTTTTTCGTGTAACATCTGTCTGGGCAGAAGGAAGGAAAGGAACCCTGTTTGCTGTGTGCCCGAGCCCCTCATCTCCCCCAAAGTCTTCTGTCCGTGAGGTGCGACATTTTATTTCCCAGCTATTTATTGCACGGGTGGCCGATCAAGAAATTCTACGCTTTCTTCAATTTTTTTTGGTGATATCAATGGAGATTGCCAGCGCCAGAGGAAAGTGCAACGGAACTGATTGGGGCTTTGCATTGTAATGTATGCACACTATCTAAGACACTTTTGTACCCCACCCCAAAATATCGCAGCAACGGGCGGCAGTTCCCCCTGACCTCTACCCCAAAAACACCCCATCCTGTCAACTCCAAAACCCACCCCCAAAAGGCCACCGCGGCAGGCGATTTTTTCCAAAAAAATCCCGAGTTCAACCCCCCAAAAAACCCCCAAACATGACGAGGTGAAGGATGCAAACGGTTACAGCAGTGCTTAGTGGTATTCGGGGTCCTAATACGAAAAGAGAACTCGTCGTCAGATCACATCACTCGGCATCATGCTGCTGTCTCGCTTAAAAGCTTGGTGCTCCGGCTTTCAATGCCGTTTCACTGAGATAAATGGACGGGGTTCTCTTCGAGCCGAGTGGCGTGCTTCTCGAAATATCATGGGATGAACAAGATAATTCTGTAAGACTCAGATTATCGCCTGAAATAGATTCTGGTCGTCTCCAAGTCGGCTCTCGAAGACCTTGACCGCTTCGGTCGGCGATATGTAGAATAAGGGAGCTTTTTGCTTGGGTCCAGGTCTTTGGCTCGACATGAAGCTTAAGCACATCCCTGAGAACCCTAAACATAACTGGAATCCATCCCTTCGAGGAAAGTCGAAAGCGAAAATT
This sequence comes from Mycena rebaudengoi, assembly GCA_029282285.1. NCBI lineage: Eukaryota > Fungi > Basidiomycota > Agaricomycetes > Agaricales > Mycenaceae > Mycena > Mycena rebaudengoi. The sequence continues at coordinate 1,187,241 of JARJCX010000018.1, forward strand.
TCTCACAAGTTTAGCATCAACGTGGATGAGTCGTCAGTTGCATGAGACACGAGCAACTTTCAAAGCTAAACAATCGGTCCAGCGGGCACTTCTGCAAGGAATAGGTCTATTGAGTCTGGAATGGCAGTCACGGTCTCAAGGAATTCTGGAACCATCCAAGCCTTGTCTCTATCCGTGTTGGCGGACGTGACTTTACTGAACCTTTGTGGCAATATGAATCCGGTAGCGGGAGTATTCAAGTACATTCATCCCACTCATTTTTAATTTGGTATTTTACCTGCCGCGTTCACTGCTGAAGTATTTGATCGGCGGGGGCTGTTTGAACTTTGGATCGAATTCTCGGGACAAATTCAGCCTGTGTTGCGCTCCAAAAATAACAGACTCACAACTTGGTCAAATAGTTGCATGCTGATTCCGGCCCGTTCTCGAGATCACCGATAGGACATGTTTGACAGAGAGTTTGCCCTGTGCGGTCGGCAACTTACGAGTTATTGGGGAAGTAATAACGCGTTGGCAGGCTCTCTGCATCCTCGGCACGCTCACTTTAGCTCGATTTTCGAGCCCGTCTTTTACGCGCAAACGGCCGGTTACGGGGACCCGTAAACGGCTTCACCCGTACCGTCACCGTGGCGTTGGTGCTCAACCAACCTCGCCGACGGTACAGGGGCGTAACCGTTTTACGGCCGATCGTTCCGTAATTTTACGGGACAGTTTGGTGCCATAAATCTATCTTCCTTCCTCCCGACTCCACGTGGCGTTCCAGTGTAAGTACGCTTTGATAACAAATATACCTGCCAATGGAAATCGCCGCATTGCTCGGCATGTGAATTTTATTTAGTCTCCGCTTGAGTACCGACGTGTCAATTGTCGACCGAGCTGGAAATGTACCTTCCTTCCATCCTTTTCAGAGCGGTTTTCAGTTGTCAATAGCTAGCATACATTAGGCCCTATATACCGTGTCCTACATCCCAGTACAAGCGAGAGGAGCCGTCTCATCCGACATGTCAAGCAATGCCTTGTAGTCTCTGCACGTATGTGTCACTTCGTCCCCTCTCATCATCTCCGTTCCATTCGCGAAAATAATATCATGCTCCAGAGTCGGATCCGCATCACACGTCACCATATTCCGCAGGTATATCAAACAATGGTGAATATGATAGAATGACCTGTCGGCTGGATTCGACCGAACCTCTTCAATCGTCTCTGGACTCGCAACAGTTGAATTGAATTTCGAGAATACGACGCATGGTGCCAAGACAATGCATGGCGTGAAATGCACTGATGGAAAATTGTAGTGTGTCGGTACCGACGCGTTTTGTGAGGAAGCCGTTGTTGAAAGGCATAAAAGCGGCCCATTCAGCATCGGCGGCAGTGCCCGATATAGCTGAGGTGTTGGAGTTTTGAAACGTCAGAGGGACGGATTCTGTGAAAGTCAGTACTCGATATTGAATCCAATGGTGGCACTGACGTTGCATGTAATTCCCAAAGATTTGTTCCTGGAGTGTCATGATGCTACTCGCATTCAAGGTATCTGTTCAATTCCGATGAGAGATCACCCAAAGGTGATGAAGTCATAATGCGACATACCCGAAGTTGGATAATCTCCCTTACTACAGACACTCTTCAAAGGGCTGAACCAGGAATCGGGAAGGGTCTGGCCATAGGCTAGATGCTGAATTTGAGAAAGGATCCAAAGGAACAGAAACAGGGTCATTGTTATCGCCGACTGGAATTAACGACAACCTCCTTTTTAACCTGTCCGATATCGAGAGATTTTCACAACTACTCCTATGGTCCTGGGACCATATATATTGTTCTCCGCCGCTGTACATGGGCCTCTTTGCTTCCTTGGTTTTCAGTCTCACAATCCTTCACGGCATAATCTTTCTATCTCTATTGAATATTTTTAGATTCTATTGTTCTCGGCCAGCACACCACTCATGCGCGGGTGGCTCTTTCATTTCCTTGGTTTTTACTCTCACACCTTCACGGAATAATTTTTTACTTCTATTAGATACTATTAGTTACGCAGAGATTGAAAATACGCTCGCTTCATCTCAGTTTTGCTCTTATTCCCCTGAATTTTCGCGGAACGTCCTCCGACACATATTCTACATTAGACCAGCAAATAAATGAATAGATTCCGGCCAGAATTAAGTGAACATCAGAACCGGAGCAAATCAGGCCTGAATATCAACGCGGCACGTGCCTTTTTCTCCTCTTCTCCTCTACTTCTTTCTCGCATTTCTGCCTTGTGGCCCTTCCCCGCGGTCGCAGATAGCGCGCCGTAACATTTCCCTTCGACAGCGATTCTTTTCTGCTCTCCTCCACGACTGTGGTATTTCTGACTCGACTCGCCGCGTCTGTCGGACTTCGGTTTCGAAACCCATCAGTTCTACCGAGTCAGAGTCTCGGAATTTCTTCCTAATCTCTCAGATACCATGCGAATGAGCACGATCTTATACACACCGGGATCTCGTGCATCTTCTTAATTTTTGGCACGCTGGTCATGACACATCTCAAGGCCGTCCGACGGGTGTTTCTCTCACATCTTGTCAGTACTCATTATTACCTCCGCTCGCAAATGTAGTCTTCTCCGACCTCGTGGCTCTTCCGGCGAAGTGAAGATGTCTGTCAATTATTGCGGAAATCTCTACCAATCCCTACCAGCGATGGCCTCTCTCTGACAAACCGTATCCACCAGTAGATCCATCCGCTTCACATTATTGCTGCTCGAACATTGGTATCCTGCCGCTTGAACTCACTATCTTGACTACCTCGAACTTGACGCAATTCTCGGGGAAGATTTAGTGTCCACGGGGCTTTCAAGCTGACCAGACAAGGCCATATATCTGAGACTGGGTACCTGGCCACCTTAGCACTTTTGGCCTCGAGCCCGCATGCAGAGTGAATTAGATAGATGAAAATGGTGTCTGAGTCAAAGATCTACATCCTAAAAGTAAGCTGAGACACTTTGCCCGAAGTTAAGTGACAATTTCATGCCTCGCCGAATTTATGTTGCAGCGGTATCCCAAAGAGGGAATAAACTGGGGTAGCTGATCCACCCCGTTATATCGTTCCGTTCGCACTCGTTCTGTTCTTCACACGCGCACAAATGGCACACATGGGGTATAAATAGACTCCAACTAATTCCCTTTTACTTAAGACGAGGATGGTGTGATGTGGAGTGAATGGTGTGCGCTGCAATACGCAGAGCGTGTTGGCGGCCCAAATTACAATACATACGGCTCTATATGATGTATTCAAACATACCAGTCAGCATTGGATGTCCCCATACGCCAATAACCCCTTAAACAAAATCCATCTTTACGCGTGAATGAACTTTGGTGGTTTTAGGTAGAACCCTATCGTGAGCGGGATGTCGGACAGACGGAAGCTTTTTCAATTGTGGAGAGTACCCACGTAGCGACCTTGAACACCCCAGTCAAGTTCCCTACCCGTAGCCGTGCTTGGGTGGTTCGTTATAGAGGTGGCTGGAGTGTGCCAGCCGACATGAAGTCGAAACTCTCCCAGAGGGTCCTGGATGAAAAGGGAAGAGTTTCTCACGTATATTACGACTCGGGGTCATTCTGAGGAATCGCGTGATGAGAATGAGCTCCAAAGCTTGTGAATTGGCCCGATATTGGTGGAGAACGAAGCAAAAGACAAGCGGCCAAGCCGTTCGGAGATAAGAAATCGTTCACACGCCGGTGTCCTAAGGAAAACCTCTCGTAACCTTTGATGCATATGCCCAGTGAAAAGTCCATATGCGGGAGATATGGGCATATCGGCTCATATCGAAGCCAGATCTAAAAACGGCCACATTCGTAGGCTCTCCTATGAAATCATCTGAACGGTGTTAAAGTTTGCGAAAAAAATCTCCTAAAATTGCAGACCTCATATGAAAACGGCCACTATTGAACGTTCTCATAGGCTGTCGTAGGAAATTGCATTGGTTGCTACAGGAACATACCTCCGCAGATGGACTTTTCACTGGGAAATTTGATGGCCGCCTCGAGGCCATTTACCTCTGTTTGGATCTTGGATTTTCCCACGGGGCCGCTTGCTCCCACACGCTGGCCGTTGGCAGTATTATGCGCGGACCGGCAAAGCCGGTCCAGTTCGCCGGCTTCCACCGAACTTACTTACGGTGAACTCCAGGGGACGTGTCAGCCCATCCACTCATGTCCACCGTATCATCACGCATTCCCATTTCTTGGGACTTCTGCTGGCACCGTGCCAGACCGTGCTCCGTCTCATTCCCCGCTCTCGTGCGAGCCGCCTGGTGCTTCTTCCTGTTTCTCGGGATTCGCGAGCGCGTGGGTGGCAGCTCGTCACACACTGCCTCTGTTTTTGTCCTTCCACGCGGACACCGGTCCTTCTCGCTTGGCTTGTCGGACGCCTTTCTTCCCCTCCCGTGGCGCAGAGCAGATGTGTAACCATGGAGGTCCTCGTGTGACACGTGGGCTGAGCTTGCGGCGCGAGGTTGCGAGGAGCGGACTGCAGCCGCCTTGAAGCATCGGCCTCTGGGTGGGCGAGGACGTGCGCGATGCATAGTCTTCATACTACTCTGTGCGAACGTGAGGCGCGATGGAGTCGCCGCCAGTGGCACGCGGCTTTCGTCTCTGGTAAGCGAGGTAAAGGCGTAAAACAAAATGTCCGCTTTCCTTCCTACCTTCATACTTCCTTCTTCCCCTCTACCTGCCGCTCCTCATTCACCCTCTTCCCCCTCTTTCTTGTCCATTGCCGTCACATCGTGTCGCGTCACACCTCCTTCCACTCCATTTACCGTCTCTCCTTCATTATCCAGCAGTACTATCGGAAATACCAGCACGAGCTCCAGAGGTAGCGACACCATCCTCCCCTGCACCTCCCTGTCCTGGCTCTGGCATGCTGGTCCCTGAATATCATCTTTCTCGCTCCCTTCCGTCTCAGTATGCTAACGATTCTTCAGGATTTGCACGGTCTACACCGGTGGGCGACCTCCGGGACGCGGGATGTGGATACATCTTCTTCTGAAGTGCGTGCCTCCGGTCTCCTTGTTTTTCTAGATGTGTTTTCCCCCCCGAATAGTGGGCGGCGGGGGGCACGCCTCCTGTGGTCGGCCCTCGACTCCAGGACGATGGCCTGCGGCCGAGGTCCGCGGGAACACCAACGGAGGCGTGACTCACACTCTGGTGCTGGCGGCATCGCGAGCATGCTCAGGTCGTGGCGGCTTTCGCGTCTCCTGTACGCGATGACGCCTCCCGCTCGCGGCGCGTGTAACAGGCCGCGTTCGCGCTGTGCCGTCGGCGTCGGTGTGGGTGTGGGCTGCCGTGGGTGGGTACGCCCCCATTCTCTGCGTCTTCTTTGTACCTGGCGCGCTCCCGGTGCCTGGCTAGGTTGCTGCGTTCTGTCGTTCACCTTCTCGCTCCGTCGCCTTCCGCCCGATTCTCGTGCCTCGTCCGCGGCGTGTTAGTTCATATTCTCTCTGATATCATCTGCACGAAAGAGGAGCGATTCGTGTCGGCGGACGAGTACATACGTCCTTGGACGTCTTGTAGGCCGGGATAATTCCGGGTGATTCCATTATGGGGGACGGGCTCGCAGTGGTGTCTCCTTGCGCATCGCATAACGTCGCCACTGTAATATCACTTCGCGTTGAAATTTCAAAATACTAATGTTCTATTATTCAGACGCTCGTGGCACAGTGGCTGGCAAGACAAATAAACACATTCGAAGGGAAAATAAAGCTGATTGAAAAAAAGGACGCAGTGCGACAGATTGTATGTGAGCATGGGTTATTTGTATGCTGCGGATCATAATCGAAGGATCTCGTCTGTACGTCTCGCCAAGGCTTTCGTTCTGGGAAGTTATTTCGGGGATAAGGAAGAGCACGACACTGTATGATGTCATGTCATGAGTCGTTCGGAAAGCGCTGAGCCTCTGAGACACGTACCAGAAGGCCTAGAAGTATTTTTTGTTTTGAGTTCCCACATAGATGTCCATTCCTCCGGTGACCAACTTCTGAAGTTTGTCGTTCTGAATGGACCAGCGACGGCGAGTATGGGTTTCGACATCCAGATCGAGGTGATCTACTTGTAGTCGGAACCACCGCAATGCTGCGAGCCCGGCGTTCGCAGGACCGACCCTGGAGTGAAGGGCATCCAACAGATCCTCTTCAAACCCGTCGGAAACCCAGTCCAACAGCGCAACGTTCTGAAGGTTGGCAAGGAACTGCGGCTCGTGGGCACGGTTTAAGGCGAGAATGAATTTCCGCATGTCTTTCCACCCTGAAGTGCAAATCTCGAGCGTGGTGAGGCGTTCCATGTGACGGATCCATTGCAAAGACACAATGGGGGTGTGATCGCCGAAGGTGAAGCTCCGAAGGGCCTTGGATGAGATGAGAGGAAGGGGTATTATGGTGTCGTCCGGGTCTGCGATCTCCTTCAACGATAACTGTTCAAGCATGGGGAGTGCAAGGAAGGGGATGATGCCTCTGGCTATCTCCAGACTGAGTGACACCAATCCAGAGTGCATCACAGGGGATGGCTCGTTGTTATCACCTTCGCGAGAAAATTCCAATACTTGGAGGCACGGGGCCTTCCGCAATAGCGCAAGACACTCCGCGACGTCAATGCCGCGAAGCTTAACCGCTGTCAATTGTTCCCAGGGAATCGACACCACCGAAGGTGGAAAATAGACAAGGGACAGTGTCCGAAGCTGGGGAGCTGTAGCGAAGGTTTTAAACAGTTCGCCATCGGAGCTAAAAAGATTGAGGAAGTGGAGCTCTAGGTGGCGGAGGAGGGGGAAATATATCTCGTTGCGTAGCGCTGAGAGAGTTTTGGAATGGATATGCAGCTTGAGTTCATGGAGGTGGGGGGAATAGCGAGGGAGAATACCGTTCAGTCCACCCTCCAAAAATGAGTAGCCCCATGTTCCGGAAAAAGTGAGGGAGAGCGGAAGGCTACCAGCACGGGTGAACCAATTTCGAATGAGTTTCTCGGATTTTGTTGGGTTGCTCAGTCCTGGGTTCTCGCTGTTCTTGTCGAGCAGCATCATGAGGCGCGTCCACAGTGCGGGAGTGGAAAGCGCCAAGTCCCGCCATGACGTGCAGATAACCAGAAGAAGGAGAGGCGCATTCGAGGGATGAGGTGGTACATTACCATCAGGGAGGCATCGGAGAAAGATTTCGGCGGTGATTTCAGAAGGAAGGGTTAAGATTGGATACTGGATTTGATCCACCTGCGTCTGGGGTGCACCGCTGTGCGGGTTTTGGAGCGACATGGGAGGGGGTGCAAAGCGCGCTTGTGTGTAACAATTTGTTCAGCACAGCCATGGCGCACCGCCTCTTAGGGGCTGCTTGCTCGCTATTCGATTTTTTTGGATAAAAAGTGCGACGATGAAACGCTACGTTATGGAGAAGGACCCCTTCGATTTATTCTTCCTAGTTCCGTAGGTAACCAGGTCTCCAACCTGGAATTGTCTGTCGCCTTCGATCATCGGCCGATCCTGGCGTCTGATTGGCTGCACTACTGCCCTGTCTTCCGCTACCTACACAAGATATTACAATACAACCTAACCGCTCTGTGCACCACCTCACTTCCGCGCACTCGGAAGTCACCTCGCCCTCAAATCTGCACTCTTCTCGGCCGGCAATAACCACTGTATCTACAGCGCAACGACTCGTACTCTGCATGCTGCGCGCGCCGCTCATCCTCTCCCCTCGCCATCTCGCTCCTCATTTCCGCGTGCCCCACCTCTCACTGCACTTTCTCCGCCTCCCACTGCCCTCTCTCCGCCCATTCCGCGCTCTAGCACTCCCACCCCGCTTTCTGCTGAAGGAGGGGGAATAGTCCGCTCCGCCCGTCGTTTGCGTGGTGTGCCAGCTGCGCACCCTGTCCTCGAGCATCCTCTCCCGCGCTCCTGCATTCTGGATCTTGCTGCGTATTTTCGCGACTCACCCCCCAGCCTCCTCCGACTCACCCATCCACGGATATCGCCTTCTTAGCTGGAGGGGAACATCCGGCTCATTGTCGGGTGCCTACATCATCTGCACCGGTGCACGCACGCCGTACCCCGCGAGCCAGCGGGAGATTGTGTTGAGCGCCGTGAGGGAGTGATGTGGTAAGCAAGGCGAGGCGGGAGGAATCGCGGTTTAGGTTCAATCCAGTGTGTTGGTTCCGTGAAGGTGTTGCGCGCGCCGGCGTGGGGTGCATGTGGCGAGTCGCGGCACGTGTGTTTGTTCCGCGACGCGCCAAGATGAGACAGTGCCAGCTGGTGCCGGAAGGTAACAGAAGCCCAGGACCGGGTCACAAACCGATATCAGATCTGGGCATTTGGCAAAGTGTTTCTTTGAGAAGTCCGACCAGGTTCCCGATAAACGTCCAAATAATTATTATTATACAGATTGGCTAGAAGAATTTCTGCATGAGCGACAGCCGACCCGAATATTCGGAAATATCTGAAACTCTCAATGGAGGAACTTAAAGCAGCTAGTAGTCTACATCAAATACTTCTTCTGAGTGTGCTCGCTCGGCGCGTTGATATATGGTATGCACTTTGATCATATTAGTCCACTGTAGCCAAGGCACGGTAACGGTGATTATTTTACAGCTGGCGGGGGAGTATCTACTGTGGAGACGTCTTCCACGTCGCGTTTAGTATCAACCGAAAGTCTCACGAAGCCTGGGAGTGCGAAAGAAACGGCAGCACTGCCAACCACAACGGGAAAAATGGCAGCTGGGAAAGTGGCGGCGGTGTTGTAGTAGATGGAGCCGTAAATGGCGGGGCCCAGAACTCCAGCACTGCACTCTGGTGAGAAGAAGCGATATTATCTTAGACCCTGAAGTGATAATGCCTTTTGATGGCTCTATTTTCGTTCTGTCCGCTGGGCCGTTACCTCTCGGTATTTGTTCATAGGTTCTTAGACATATGAAAAGTAGTATTCCTGAGTGCCATAATTTTTGGATCCTTTTCGACGAAGTTATGAGGTCCCCGAGGATCAGACCTAGAGTGATAACGCTTTTTGGCGGTGTTTTGATCGCATCAAAAATACAAGTTTTCATTTTTTTCTGTCCGCTTAGTGGGCTCCAAGACTCAAAGAAGTTTACCAGACCTTCGAGAATACATCCTTGCATCTCATTCTTTTTTCTCAGAGCATAGGAGTAAGAATTACGGCAAGCATCAGTGAATTATCCCTTCTAGTCACATTATCACATCTGGGCCTATTATAGTACTGGTAATGAGCCAAATTCCAGAACTCACCAATAGTGATGGTCTGGCTTTGGCCTGAGGCCAAAAAGCCACGGCTTTTTGGCTTTGGTACCAAGGCCAGAGCCAAGCCAAAAGTTTGGTTGGCTTTTGGCCTGGCCTGAGATTTTGCCAGGCCAAAGCCAAAATTTCGCCTCATTCTCTGCCAAAAAGGCACGGCTTGCTGGCTTGCAGGCCAAAGCCAACGCTGGCTTTGGCTTTGGCCCTGGCTTGGCCTGCGATTTTCGTAGGCCAAAGCCAATCAAAGCCGGGCCAAAGCCATGGCTTTCAGGCCAAGCCAAAGCCAAACCATCACTACTCACCAAACGGCTTGGACGACACCAAGCGCCCCAAATAGCTTTCCCGATTCCACCGCGTCGCTCCCGTTTCGCCGTGTCACAATGTCGAGTGCTATGCTCCGAACAGCAGGCACAAAGCCGGATCCCAATGAGCGGAGCGCTATGAACAACGTGAAGATAAGACCACTCGGGGAGAACGGCAGGAGTATGTAAGAGGCTATATCAATGAGGAGAGAGAGACGAGCGAGGGATAAGTCGATCATAATGGAGTGGGAGTGATTCTCTCGGAGAGTAAAGGAACAGACTCCAAGGAGCAATGGATGGTGATACGATCGGTAAGGCTTTCATAATATTTATCACCACTGGGAAATACAGCTGTTTGCAAAAAAGAATACGGGTTTTGATTCGCGTTCGGCCTCAGAACTTGCTTATATGACGGTTCGTTTGTACAAATATTTTTTTGCGCGCGCGCGCCATGTTTAACGCGCGCGCGACCACAAAAATGCGCGCGCGCCAGGTGGTTTCTAAAATACAAGGTACAAATTCTACTTTACTAGACAGCTATGAGTGGGCGACGATGTACAGCGTCCAGACTGAAGAAGGTGAACGACACTAAAGCAAAGCGGGTGGTGGTCCTCAACAGCGGCTCTCAAGCAGAGGAGCCGAAAGTCAGTGCTCGACATGACCATGGCCACACCACCACCGCTTGGAGCACCGTCAAGCCTAATCCGCTCGCATTCGACTACATCCCTGAGTATCGCAGCTCGTTCAGGGTTAGCTCCATCGGCCTGCCGACACGACCTCGCCAGGTCACTGGTGGGGGTAGACAATGAGACTGAGGTGGGCCAGGTCTTGGACAGGGTACCGAGTCGCAAGTTGGCGATGCGTGGAAATGGGTGGACTCGTCAAGGATTCGTTACATCGTAGAGGTCAAGTTGGGACCGTGTCACGGGTGACGCGTTCGTAATGAGACAGGACCAAACATTCCCACATGTATCGGATTGATCCGTTCTCACTGATTGTTCAGGCAGGAACTGTTGTTGACTTTTTATTCGAGAGTGGTAGCAGATTTGGTTCTGTAAACTTGAAAAGTTAACGAGGGCACATCCATGGTTTTTGCTTTACTTGAACCTTTGTGGGGGCAATAATATTTTTAGAATCAGGATATTGTATTTATTCCGTACGCGCGCTCTGCCTTGATCCCAGTCAACAAGTTGGAAAATTCAAAATAAGTCCCGGTAACATGCTCAAGAGCGTTGGGAAATGTTCTTGAGCACTTCGCCGAGCTATAAGTATAACACCAAAAGCAAACGGCGGTAACCGGAAGAAAGAGGATCAATTACGTATCGGATCATATCGGCAACTTTGCGTCTCTTGGTGCCACTTCCTCGCCACCCCGCCACCCTTCGACCTCGTCCAGCTGCCACAGCCGAATTACCTCGAGCTCGACGGCGTCCTGGCGACGCGCAAGTCAACCTGGCACCGAGTCCCATCTGAGTCCCTGCGCTCCAAATCCCATTCATGGGTTGCGTACCGGAGTCATCGCTTGGTTTGTCGACCATGGTGAATGCTAATGTTCAGCTGCAGGTGCTACCTTTGCAAGTACACGCGAAGCCCGTCCACAATGCGTAGACACCCCGAGAACCTATTGGCCATGCAGGTAAGTCTTTATTTTCCATCGAGTGTAAGCACCGCTCAACTGCAACTCAGTGCTTCTGTCCAGAACGGGGATTTAAGCACTGCTCTTTCCGCCTATGAAATCACAGCACGCTCAGCCTGTGTTGTTACCGTTGATCTGTTTCGTCGCGTATTATGTTCGATTGAGATCCCAGTTGTATTGTCAGTAGGCGGCTGAGCCTGCAACTCCCATTCGACTGTTATTGTATTGATTATATCGTATACATATACACGTGATACATATTCAAAACACCTATTAGTATGCCATACCTATTACTGATATGACACCTGCACGCGCGCGGTTTTGGGGTCGCGCGCGCGCTAATATAGGTCGCGCGCGCGTAAATGTTTATTTGTACAAAGGAACCGTCATAGCTTACCTTTGTTTGACGGTGAGTCTCTAAGCGACTCCAATTTCTTTCGTCATAGCTCCAACGCGGTGTTGTGACTCCACTGCGCTCCACCGCAACTCCACCGACTATTTTACGCGCACAAAAAATGTTTCCGCCTATACACGTACCTTTACCCTTATCTCGATGAACACTCGAGGGATATTTGAAGGTCGCGTGCGATGTCCTCCTGCTTTCGACCGCGATTATAATGCAGATTGATTATTTGCTTCTTCTTTTCGCCGTTAATGTTCTTCTGGTTGCTCCGGGCCATGGGTAGGACTGTGTTGTCCGTCGAGCATTCGAGTGGAGCGGCTGCGCAGCCATGACATAAAGGGTGGAGTGGTGGAGCGGAAAGAATACTCGCTTAGAGACTCACCGTCAAACAAAGGTAAGCAAGTTCTGAGGCCGAACGCGAATCAAAACCCGTATTCTTTTTTGCAAACAGCTGTAACAGCCATCAGCTGGGAAGGAGTACTTTAATGAAGGACCCACGAGGAAGAAGTAGCGTAAGGTATATGGCACGAGTTAAAATAGCCAAGCTAAAGGGGGTTATGGAATGGAATATAACCAAAAGACCCAACGCACCAGGAGTTCCAGCCCGCTGGGGGAGAGACTCTCTGAGACAAAACCAGAGAAAAATGATGATCAAAATATTCTCCAGAGACGTTCGGACTAGGGCATCAATAACCCATCTGTCTCTGGATTCCGGCAGATTCTGGGTAGCGAATGCTATTCTATTTTTGCAATATCGGGATAATTTGTGCACTGAAACCATAATTCCACAGGCTGAGGCCTGAAGAATATTCATGTACCACTCGTTCAAGCTGTATGGATAGTCAAAGTGCCATCAGACCGCGCCGCCGCAGGCAGGGATAATGTTCAAGTTGTTCTTTAACAGACATTTAAGTAACTTGAGGAGCTCTACTACGCATTCTAGGGGCGCACGGACCGGTTTAGACTCTCCGAGACAGAGTAGCCTACTTGAATAGCTTGTCTATGGCCGCCGCTTGCATCACTTTTGTCTCTGGAGAATTCTAAGCGGCTTCATCACTGCGTCAATTTTGTCTCTGGAGAATTTTACGCGGTTCAATCACTGCATCAGATTTGTCTCTGGAGAATTGATCCCAGCGGGCTGGATGCTCTCCAACGCACGGACGCCGA